>OY728142.1:1738771606-1740011752 GCA_963277665.1 Viscum album | reverse complement strand
GAAATAGAACAAAAAATACTCCGCAAAGCTTGACATTGACACCCAGAATGATGAAAAACATCTTCAAAGCATAAAAAATAAGGACTAAAACTTGGAATAACCTTTTTGGGAAGAAGTTAAATTCCAAAAAAAGTTATGTTATCTTATAACTATAAATTAAATACTAGACATGAATCACTTTAATGTGAAATAGTTGAAGGAAGGCGATTAGAACTCAAAATTCTTCCACAAATTACACAGGGAGAAGAGAGAAAAAGTTGTAAATAATGTCATAAAAAGTAATGGATAGTTTTACATTTCTCAAAATAATGTGTCAAAGGTAGTTGTAGACTACATTAGTGTACTATAAGAAGATTATGGGATGGGAAATACATTGATGATGATTGAATATATTTCTATCTAAATTGAAGAGAAATAGAACCAAAGTCTTGTTAGGGAACCATATGAAGATGAAACCAGGAAATCCACATTCACTATCAATATAGAGAGTGCTACTGGACCAGATAGATTAAAAAAATAAATTCTTTTTGTTTTATTGGAATATTCTATAGGATGACTTGGTATGTAAAATAAGAGAATTAATTACTTATGCCTTTTTCCTTATGGAATCAACTCAAACATCATCTCCTTGATCCCCAAGAATGAAAATAAGGTTGATATCAAGGACTTTAAGCTAGTGGACCTTGGGAATATTGTTCTTAAAATAATCATAAAAATCATAATGTCTAGAATGGGGGTAATTATTAAATACCACATTACTATAAATTATTATAGGCCTGTTCTTGGAGGATTAATACAAAATTTATTTTTCAGAACATCAAAAAAGTGATAACATAATGAGGAGAAAGGTGTAAAAGGAGAAATATTCCATCAATATAGACATATCAAAAGAATTTTATACTTTCAATTATAATTTTATTCTATCCATCCTTACAATATATAGATTCTCAAAACCCTTTTTTGAGATTGATAAGTTCCATTATATCATCTATAAGTTTCTACATTTTATTCAATGGGGCCTCTAGAAGATATTTTTTTCAATGCACCATAGGTGTAAAGAAAGGATATCCACGCTCTGGGATTCCATTTTCTATTACTGAAAACTACTTGAGTAGGAGTACTAATGATCTTGCTCAAGTTGAAGTTTACAATAAAATTAAACCTGTGAGGAATGTGCTCATACCTTCACACTTGTTATATGTTGATGAAATACTTTTATTTAGGTAGGAATCAAAGAGAACCATATCCACTATCGAGGACCTCTTTTCTCACTATGAGGAATTTACTCGGTAGGAAATTAGTTACAAAAAATATTCAATGGTGTTTGCTGATGGTTTATCTATAGGAAAATAGAACAAGACCACTAAAAACATTGGGGTAAGAATGAGATATCTCCCTTTTATCTACCTTGGTGTTATACTATATTGGGGAAATATGAAGAGCAGATTTCTAAGTGGAATATACTATGACATCATCTATAAATTTCCCAAAAGGAAGGGAAAATCCATGTGTCAGGTTGGGAGGGTTTTCCTAGTAAATTCAACCATTACAACTAAATTTGTTTAATCATTTTCAATCTACAAGTGAACAAGAGGTCTCATCAAGTAGATGCGATGTATGATTAGAAATTTTATTGGGATGGGTCTGTGCATGAAAGAAAATTGATCACTCTCTCCTAGAAAGAGTGTTTCAAACCCATTGAAATGGGGTACATGGAAGCATGAATCTTAAAATATTCAATGATGATTTGATTGAAAAATCACATGGAACCTATTAACCACTAATAACCCCTATTGTGACTTTTTATCAAGAATATTTATGGGAAGACTATTGGATGGGTACTCACATTATCATAGGTCATCATTCTGAACCAGAATCCATAACTCTTTAAACTAAATCAGGAAAAATAAAAAATGAATGGAAATAAGGAAATACAAACTCAACAATTTTAACACATGTTGGCTTGAACAATATACTCAAGGGAAGGATGACTATCCCATAATACCACATGAAAATTACAATATTTGAATTCATGGAACAATATAAAAACATGAAATTTGTTCCCTTATAGGTTGTAATGGGGGTTCAAAACCATGCATTCATAGACACTAACACACTGGTATGGAATCCTATTAGAAATATGTATTTTAATTACAAGTAATATTACAAGATAAAATGTGAGATCCCCACCAAAATACAACCTTGTATGTCCAAATTCAAGGTAAATTTCATAAATCCTTTGAGATTTATTCTCTTATAAAGAATCAAGAAAAACACATTACCAACACATGACCAAATGAGGAAGGTCGAACAATGAATTATATTATCCTTCCATATATTCTTAAGAGATGAATAAAACATACAACACCTTTTTATTAAATTTAAGTATGAAAGGGATCTATGGATATATTGTTATCATGTATTTGTAATTGAGATTAATATAGGTATAAAACTGAAAAATCACATGGATTTAATTAGAAACACTATAATATGAGACCATATTTATCACCTCCTGTTGGCATCCTTGGCATCTATCATTGCATCAATCTTGAGGACATGAAATGGAAGGCTATACGATGATCAAGATCCCTCCATATATGATTGAAAATTGTATATTAATAAGGTTGTCCATGCTATTGTAAATGTATAAGTGGGAGAAATTCACAATATCAGGTAACAATTAAAAATTATAATATTATTGGGAGTTTAATGAAGACCAAATAAGCCCATTTTTCTTATATTTGTGAGGTGGATTCCACCGATTACTTTTTTGGTCAAAGAAAATATTGATGGTGTGGCCGCTGGCATGTTAGGAACTTTAGGCGGTGGAGGTATTTTCCCAACCCATCATGATTTTTTTAAGGTTTATTGTACCACTATATTTGAATAGGAACTTTATATGAAACTGAATTATAGGAAATTAGGTATTGTATTAATCATGTTATCCCTTATAATTGGAATGGACAATATATTGAATATGATTCTTAAAAAACTGTCATGGATCTAATGGTGAGAACTAGTATGTACCATGGAAAATCCTACCCCATTGAATTTAATATATGAATAATGTCACCCAACTCAATCTGATTGTTTCACATGCATAGAGAGAATCCAGAAAGGTGTATGATTATTTGTCATATATGGAGATCACTAAAAAAAGTAAGATGTGGGACAAAAAATAACCTGAATATTTCACTACATTGGTGGATGATGACATGCGAGGGGAGGTTCAGTCCTTGATTTGTAAACTCCATTTATATTCATGATATTGTATGTTACCTTTTTTATTAAATTTTTTTAGTTTTTCCTTCACCTGGATCCTAGATGTTTTTGGTAACTAGAGAGAGAAAAACCTCCCATGTGACACTAATTTAAAGTATGTAGGTATGAAGAATATCAAAATTATTAATATTCTTCTAGGATTGGCCATTAGTTTGTGGGTGGAAAGTGTTTCCTAGTTTTACATGATAACCCAATGCCTTTTGAAAAACTTTATAGAACTGGGATGTAAATTTAATATATCTATCAGGGATGTTACTCTCAGGAACCCAAAAGTGAATGACTACCTCCTAGACATATAATATCCTCGATTACCTCCTTGATAAATCCTCATTAATATGGGATAATTGGTTTTTACTATTCAAATGATCCACTATTACCCATACTATATCTTGATCTCTAGGAGATCAAGGAAGACTAAAAAAACTCTATTTTGGCCTCTTCCTATTTCTATATTGGAAGGTTTAGTGGCTTAAGAGTACCTTATATCTTATTATATTCAACTTTAATCCACTAATAATCAATAAAATTTGAAATTAATCCCAGAATATCCCTTTTGAGAATATGCCACTAGAATTGATAATGAATATCATGATACATTTTATTATTTTCAAAGTGTAATTCACACCTCAAAGAATGAAATTATATTAGGAATAATTAACTTTATATATTAGGTACTATCAAACTCCCATTCACATAAAATAAAGAGGAATAATTTTGAAAGCAACCATCGAGGTTCTCCTCACCAACAAGTCTTTCTTGAATAATAATGCAATCTGTATTAGATAATTGAGAGTATTCGATCTAATCCATCATGGATGAGATGAGATATATGTAATATAAGTATGTTACCCATGGTTCTCAACCACATTGAGGTGGATTTTATATATAATGAATATCAATCTCCAATCCACTTCTCCCCCCTACACCTGTTAAAGGTGAATCTTCTTGATAATGTTATCTGCCACTGCATTTTTCATTCCAAGAGTATACTAAATGAAAAAATAAAATTATTGGAGGAATTAAATCCTATGTCACTTCCTCATTACTATATTTTTTTTGTAGAAAATTTAATTTAGGATCTCTTGGTCTGAAAAAACATAATATTGATTACAAAAAACACAGATCCTAATATATTTTAGTGAAAGAACCATGAAAATCAACTCTAAATCATTGGTAGGGTAGTACCATTCCTGAAGGCATAACTAATTAGAACCATATGATACAACATTACAATATTTATTCAGAATATAACAAACTGTAATATAAAAATCATCACTATATACCTATAACCCCTCACCAAGTTAAGTTTGTATCCATACTAGAGATATAATTTTCTTCTTCTTCAGCTATTAGGAAGCTTCCCCCTGCCATTCTGACGATTAAAGCTTAAAAAATTTCTTAATTAATGTTTTAATTATGGTAAAAATATTTGATAGGTCTTATATGATTTGTCGATAGTATCCCATGACTCTAAGAAATATCTAGATCTTAAATACATTTAACTGAATCATGTAAGACATAACATGCTCTACCTTTTTTGGATGAATAGAATGAAATCTTTTTATATCATATTCCCATGAAATTTTATTTCCTAAATCAGAAATGAATATTTGGAAATCATGTCATAAATTTTTTTTCTCATAGGGTATCCAAGATAATACATTCATTTTTTCCATGATATTATGAGACCTTGATTAGACTTGGATGTAATATGAAAAGGCAAAAACAAAAGTGTCTAAAAAAATATGGAAGATTCGATTATATCAACCTATAAACATGACAAGGAAATTGTTTAACAGAAAAGTTTTAACCAGATACTTAAAATCCCCACACTGGATTCAAAATTACATATATATAATATCCTTAGGACATAAGCAAAGATGATGATAGCATGATAGAGATAAATCTTAGGAACCACCATAACACCTATAGTTAGTTAAAATATCATCAATCTATGGAAAGGTGTGTGTATTCTTTATCATCACTCAATTTAACTTTCTATAGTTTTCATAGAGGCATAAAACACAATAATCATTCTTAGAAAAAATAAATGGAGTACCTCATGGATTTGTCATGTCTTGATGAATGTTTTTTGTTTAACTCTTGAAAGTAAATTTCTATCTAACACAACTCATTTTGAGACATATGGTAAAAATAAATCAATAATATCCCAGTTTTAATTAGTATATTAATGATAAATTACACTCTTTATTTTAGAGGTAAGATTGTAAAATCTATATGAAAAATCTATATAGATACTCGAAATGAGAGGTAAAAGTTGGAACTCCATGGATTTTACTTCCTTGATAAAAATAATTTCCATATCCACTATTATAGAGATGATTTATTTCTGTTTATGTTTCAATTTAATTCCTTGAAATTTATACTACTCATGGAGCATATAATGAACACTAATTTTGTAATATAATGATACCATTATATGATAATATTCAATAGAGGTTAGAAATTGGGTTAACCAGCTCATATCTAGAATTAAGTCAAAATATTTCATATACAAAACTATGATATCTTAAAAATCCTCATAATATGATTCTAATAGAACACATGATATAAAATTATTGGTATGCTTGATTCTCTTCCCAAAATGGTGTTAAGGATCATGTTAAAAGAGGCTATATCTACTTTAATCTTAAGAAACGACCCTATTTTTTATAGTATAACATAATGTGAACCCCATATTTTAAATAAAGTATAATATAAGGTAGAATATAATAAAATAGTTTCTCTTATAGTAGAAGGCTTGACGCTTGCATTAGTAGAGTAAGATCCATCAGTGGTGTCCTTCAATGACCCTCGAATTGACCCCGAAGAAGAAATTCCTACCAAAAGATTATATTATTTATAAACAGAAATGAATAATTCAATTAAATTTATATATCAACCTCTATGAAAGTGGTTATACGGAATCATTAGAATACCTAGCTAACTAAGAACACGAATCATTGGTCACCTGAGGTTGTTATTTGTTGCTTCAAGATTCAATACTTTGGAAAACCTCTAAAAGTGGCCATAATTTATATAATAATGAACTTAATTTACCAGAAAATTATATACTAGATTGATATGACCATAGTTCCCATATTTTTTACCCTAATAAGAAGGCGTACCTAAACTAGGATGTGATAGTACACTTCCTGGACCCGCTTGAAAAGTGTCACACCAAATTTATTACTCTCAATATTGTTTTTATCCACTATATGAGGTATCCATGGAATATTGGACAGTCATTAGAAAACCAACAATGAATACTCCCATGGATCTTATATAAACTATAATTACTTTGTTAAGAAAATTAGACAAGGTGGTTAGGTTAAATACTATCACCTAAATCCGAAATGATTACTTCAACACAATATCGGAATGACATGACTAGGACCCCTCATCCCTTCTCATAAAAGTAGAGAAGCATAGAAGGCCCATAAATATGGTTTAATACTATATTACTAATATAGATCCATACTAATGGTTCATGAACTCCTTAACTTATACATAATGTGGGACATTAGGATAGAATTATACTAAGAAAGTCTCTTAAACCACAATCTTGGTGAGGCCCTAGTCTTTATTATCATCAAAAATCACATACCACCATAAAAATGTATCTCCATATAGTATAATGGTGGATAATAAAACATATTTATGCTTAGGTTTTTCAATAATTTCAAAGATGTAGTAAAGATGACCAATCCACTCTTTAGGCTCCTACAATGATTCATCACTCCAAAAACTTCTGAGGGCGATGGAACAAGAAATCCTTCATGATATTGGAGGATATGGGATCCTTTTATGGTGCTCATTGAGCATTGAAATAATGATTTTGGGTGATAACCTCTAATACCCAAAGTTTAGTAGTGTGTTAAGCTAGCAGTACATAATCATCCACCATTTTTTTGGTTAGTAGGAGGAAATATTTTGGGTGGTATCCTCTAATGATATGTAGAGAATAATATCAATACTTTATTCCCATAATAAACAAAATATGTCTTTAAACTCACCACATAATTTAGGTGTAACCCATCCTTAACTCTATAAAAAAATTTAGAAAATAGATTTCGTTATTAAACACTTTAAAAATTATTTTAAAAAAATTTCATATACCCATTTAATTATAATAAATCATATAGAAACTTTCTCTGGATTTACATAGAAATTCTAGCTACCATGGCATATAAATAACTACCGCTCCGAGGATTCGGTTGGAAAACCATCTTAAAAAAATCATTAATAATGAATATATATGAAATCACCATTTATTAATTGTTTATGTTTTTATTATTATGATTTTCAAAATATTCCTATAGTAATATAATCAATTAATATAGGTAAGATCCCAATATGGAATGATATTCCACTTATAACTACCTTTTAATGTCTAGTACGATGCATGATACTAAAGGAAACTAAATAACATAATGAAAAATGGAAAGAAGAGACATAAGACTAACCCGATGACATGATATTCCACCATAATTATGTTTTAGAAAAATGATTAACTAATTCTCAAGTATTGATGGCCCTATCTCATGACTAATCTCAGATACTATATTGAGAACCCTCAAAGTGGGATCTAATAACATTTTGATATAAAAGTGTCTTAATAGCCCAAATAGTTTTTCTCAGGTTTCTATAAACCTCTCAATATAAAACCACAAGGATTTATAATATATTTTATTTAAACAATATATTCGATAACATATGGTATACAAATCACATAACTTAAACAAAACATGATATAATTCAAAGATATTTTTATTTAAATATGACCATTGTAACCTAGAAATTAGTTTGGAGGGAATGTATATGAAAAAATATTATGATATATATATATATATATTTAGTTTTTTTATTAATAAAATTTACATTCAATAAATAATTTATTATCAGTTGGTTGTAAATAAAGTTAAACTCTTTTAAAGGTAAAGAAATCTTTTTCATAAATCAATTTTTATGCATTCAATGTATTTTTATCTAAATGGATTAAATATTAAACTATTTAGAAATGATTCTAGAAAAATAATTAGATTATATATACAAATTAATTAATTAAAATTAATTTAATTTCATTTATTATGATAGGAATTAGAATAATGTCAATTTATGGTTCGATACTACATTTTATTAAAAAAATGGGGTTTTATTTCTTTTTGTGTAAAAATATTATAATTAATTTATGAAAATTTTAGAATTATTTTCTAAAAAAATGGACATAATTTTTTAAATCATAGTTTCTATAATAAATCTAGAATGAATTTATTGGATTTTTATGGAATGATTGATTTTTGAGTGAATATTTAAAAAATGTTGATTTTTACAAAACTATAAATTTTTTTTCATAAAATGAAGTAATTTATAACATTTTTTATCATTTTTTATTTGGTTCAAAAATAAAAAACATACCTTTTATTAAACACAATTGAATAATTTTACATTAATCCTCATTATATTTCATTTTTATATAAGTTTATTTTTATGCATAAAACACATTTTTTTTAAAATTATTTTTCATCATGTTTTGCACACACATATTAAAAATGATTTTCGAAAAATATAAAAATTAAAAATTTAATTATAATTTTTAATTATAATTTCCAATTTTTTTATTTGATCAATTTTTTTGACATAAAATAGGCTACCGAGTTAAAAAATGAGTTATCGTGATAAAGGTAAATTAAGATAAAAATTAAAATTAAGTATAAAAGGACAAAAATACCTCAAACCTTTTCACTTATTTGTTTTTATTATATGTTTTTCAATATATCCTCCTAATTTGAGTATTTTTGGTGGATTAATTTCAAATCATGGCATGCTACCAAGAGAATGAATTGTTATATTTAAGAAAATATCATTTCCTCCCATTTTAGGTCTTAAATATGTTTTCATGACTAGGATTAGAGAAAATGTAAATTATGAATGAAAAATATGACCATAAATATTTATAATAATTTAATTTAATTTTAATAATTCTAATAATTTTTATAATATATTTTAATTATTTAAAACACTTATGAAACGTCAATACAACACTAGGGGAAGCATAGAAAAAATCAAATAAATCAATTTTTAAATATTAAAAGTGATAATATTTATATGATTTATGAGATAAAATTAATTATATATATTATTATAAATTATAATTTATTATTTAATTTTTTTACATATAATTAAATTCTTATCTTTATTCATTTTAAAGTCAAATATAGTGAATTGTGAAAAATGACTTTATACAACTTTAATTGTTTAATAATTATTTTTAAATCAATATAAAATCTAAACAATCCCATCTAAAATAAATTATATGGTATATTATAGATCCTACAATTCATGGTTAATTTATATTCCACTTGTTATTTTTAAAATTACTCCCATGATCATTATTTATTGAAAACATTGTTACAATGGTTAATGTTAAACAAGGTTAAAAAGGGAGTTAAACAAAAAATATAAAGTTTAAAATAACACATAAACCTATATATATTTTATTAGTTGATTATATTTTGAACATATACTCATTATATTTGATTTTATTTCACTTTGGATCCATTTTACATGAGTTAGACACATATTATACATTTGTATTTCACGTATTTACAAGATTGTCAGACACCTCCCTTATAAAAGGGAATCTACTCTCATATCATATATACAATATTTTATCCATTTATCTTGAAAAATACCTACCCAAATAACTTCCCAACTATACTACACATTTAATTAAGGTTCTAGTTTCATCCACATAACAATTGAGAAGGCCCAAGGAGTAAGCCAGAGGAGGTTTTCCAAAAGAAGATGTATAACTCTTAACGAAGTAATTTCAGGTTTATTTATTCTTAAACATCATTAAAATACTTTATAACCATGATGATTTGAAAAAATAAATATCTTAAATATGCTAAAATATTATTATGATAATGTAATAACCCTTTTTAATATCTTTTCCATCCCATAGGAAATTAATACATTATTAATGTGTATGTGTGAATTATTTCCTCCACAAAGAGATGTGTTTGTTTTTCATCACCAAATCATATGGATGTTTAAAATTATGTATAAAATGAATAAATTTATAAAATAATAATTATTATGGAAATATTATGTTTTACTTACATATTTCACTTCCATATTTTGGAAAATGATAATGTCATTCATGTGAACATGTGGACTACCACCTCCATGATGCGTTGCATTTTTTTTATTGTCAAAATTTTATGAATTTTTATAAAATTGTATTAAATGAATAAAAATAATAATTATTTCATGGTTAATATTCTAGATATTATTTCATAATTACATTTTTACCTTGGTAAACCTACTGAATTTTTTTCTGAATTATGAACCAAACATCCTCCAAACATCCAACATAAATTTAAATATAATAAATAAAATAATAGGAATAATAATAAATAAATATAACTTAATAAGGTTCTTAAGATTGTATAAAATTTAAATAATTTTATTATACATGATTTAATGTTTTTATGTGAAAATTTAGACTCGAGTTAAGGGATTTTTCTATAAAACCGTATTTTAAAATCTGTATAGTTTTTTCATATATTTTTATCTCTATATCCATGTTATTTAAAATGTTTTGGCATATTATTAATATAATAAAAATTAAATTAAAATTCATTTTATACCATTTATGAATTTATTTATGAATTTTCTAGTGTATACTTTTAATCATTTTTCTAACTGGGTTATTTTTTAAATTTTTTCAAAAGTGTTAAAGATTTTTTTTAATCTATATGAGAAGAGATTAAGTTATCACATTCCAAAAAATTATTATTTTATAATATTATTATATGAGGTTTTATTTTGTTTCATGATAATATCATATTTCCCATTATTTTGGTAATTATTAATTTTAATAACTTTCTATGAAATATGATTTTTATCTATATTTTTATTTAAATCGTGAAAGTTCTTCAGTATATGAGTCAAAAAAATAATTTATGATAATTTATGATTTAAATTATAGATTTTATGTGTTTAAAATATGTTATAGTCCTTAAACATTGTTTATAATGATTTATGAGCATGATATAGCTCTTCAATGCAATGGTTAATGATTTTTTACTCCCTATATTTATGTTGGAATTAACTAAATAAGTTATTCCATTTATAAGAGTGATTTTAAGAGTTATTATAAGTGTGATATTAATATGGTGTCCCAATGTACCTATATGAAATTTCTATTCATGAAAATGAGATTATATGGAAATATTTTGATTTCATAATGTAATGAAACAAGAGTATGTTTTAATAAAGTTTATGACCTTTTTAAGGTCGAATGATATGCTTTCCATGAATTGTTTTTATTGGGTTATTTTGTTTTATAAGACACCCTCAATATTATGATAACTTATGAATTTTTTATAAAATATTTGAAAAAGAATAAGTTTATTCCTTATGTAAATAAATTATTATTTCAATTCAATGTTTATTATGAAAAATATTTTCATATGTGTTTTCATAAATTTGAAATTTAACCAATGAGTTTCATTTCCTTTTGTATGAATTACAATGATTTTTAAACTCTTACCAAATTTTAAAATGTTTCTAATAGGTCCTAAGGGTGGGTATGAACTAAATAAAGGTTTATCTTTAACCTATGTGATTTCTTCCTAAAATAAATCAACTTGTTTTGAAAGAAACCTGAGTTTAAATTTAAGAATCCTATTTTATGGAAAAAATAGAAATTATGTGGAAGTTTCCACTTTATATTATAGGTATTTGATATAAAATAGTTTCCTAATTATATAAAACTCTAAACCTTAAATATCATGGGAATGTAATAAAATTAAATCATTTCTGTTAAATTCAAAATTGTGGGTTTATTAAGTGACAAGTCATAATACCAAGTCTCCAGAGGCCATCATAAGTGTCATTGGTTTAAGAAAACAAATTTTGATGATATTTTATTCATTTAAAAAAATGATTTAATCTAAATGAGTTCATTATTGAATTTTAATGACCAAAAAACCCCTTAAGAATCTAATATTATAGGTAAGTGACAATGGTAGAAAGTGAGGAAAAGTAAAAAATATAGTATTTTTTTTGTAAAGGCTAGTGACGAAGCCTCATTTTTATTAAGAAAGCAAAGAAAAACCCTATTTTTACTAGGTAAAGGGAGACCCATTACATATCCCAAAGGCCTATTGGGCTTGTAGCCCATTACATAGCCCGTAGGCCCAATTTTTTTGCCCAAATCTCATTCTGTGAATAGTAACCTGGCTGCTACAGTACCCGCACAGTACCGCCGCCGCTATAGTGCCCTGCTGCTGCTATAGTACCCAAAAATTTCCTACCATGTTGGTGTTACCTCCAAGATAACCCTGTGGATGAACCCATATTCATCTCCCTAATCACCCTCTACGAAGGAACAAATGGTGCCACTTACTCTCAATGACTCCCAATCGAGCTATATCTTATAAGCCAATACTTTACCTTTACTCATATATTGATCCATAATATCTGTATA
Organism: Viscum album; assembly: GCA_963277665.1. NCBI lineage: Eukaryota > Viridiplantae > Streptophyta > Magnoliopsida > Santalales > Viscaceae > Viscum > Viscum album. The sequence goes on along the minus strand of OY728142.1, from coordinate 1,739,998,971 downwards.
CATCTAAGAAAATCATGTGTATGGTGTGATTAAAATATACCATGTCGGAAGTCACCAACCTACTTCTAGAATCTTGTTGTAATATAGAGTGTATGAAACAATATTTTAAAGTAAATTAATGTAAGTATGATATAAGGAAATAAAAATATAAAAACATCAATAAAAAATAAATCCTTATACCCGGAGGTTTTATACCTCCTATTAATGTTATGAGCCTTAACTTGGTGTCTTATATGAGCAGGAATATGCAATATTATATTCATTCCAATGAGAAGAGTATAAGGAAATCCTAGGGAATTTTTATTGTTTTACACAAGGGATAGAAGTTTGTGTATACCCAAATCCTGAAATTATTGAATACCATCCCTTTAGGAATGTGGAAAGGGTATAAAAGAGATGGGGTGTTGTGATATAATCATGGATCGTAAAAAAATCTTTTAAAACAAGGTGCACCTAAGCACCATTTATTCTAACCCATATTATCCATTTAATTATTCATGTTCAATAAATAGGTAACATTTATACAAATGAGATTTAGAAAATCTTTATCCTTGCTCAAAATATTTCTATGAAGATGAAATATAATTTTAAATATGGAAACTAGGAACCTTGTATGAATAGAACATAATGCCATACCCATGCCCATAATTGGAAGATAAATTGACATGGTTAGAGAGAAATTATCTAGGGATTAATACACACTGCTGAGTATAAGGTTTCTCATAATAATTTAAGTACAATAAAAATTACTAGAATCATTTTCCTAATTAATATGTCCATAACAATAAAAATTCAATTCACATGTTATGTAATTAATCTTTCAATATTAAATCTAATGGAATATCACATGAGTATACTAATTAATGTTCATAAATACCCCTAGGCTCTAAGGAATAATAATAACCACCATCTAGATTTTTGGGCCAAATTAAAAATAAAATATAAATACAACTTGCTGTGATATCAACATGAAATATGAAATCATGGAAGAATAATAAGGCATTACCTTATGATTACCCAAGACAACATTTCAATGCCACCATAATATATAAATATTAATGATATATCTTAGTTTCATAATACATAAAAATTTAGAGAAGAATTTTATACCAACAGCTATAAAAAATAGCAGTAAGGAGATATTTTTTAGAAAACCCAAGACCTTAACCTGTTAAAGATGATATTATATAACTAATTTAAGCTCTCTAGATCAACATTTGAAGGAAGAAATATTGAGTGGTGAGGATAGGGAAAGAGATGCTCGATAGAATCAAATTGAGGATATGAGGGATGATATAGTTGAAGAAGGTAATTAATGGTTTGAGAGGTCAAGAATACCCTCTGTTAAATTTATTTTCATATTAAGCTACTAGGTTCCCACTAGAAAGAACTGAGTACCTATTCTACTAAAACAATGGTCACATGCACTTGATATCCCCACTAGGTACCTGATCAAATGCCACTAGGTACCAAGTGGTTCTCGAACCCTTGGGGGACTCCCCTTTTCCCCCAAAATCCTTCTCTAACCCCTACAATCATTTAAATTCTCCTTATACCTAAAAAAAATTTAAAATAGATTTAAATACTTAAAATAAAGATATATACCCAGTTATATAGGTTAGGGAATTTACATTTGATCTTTAGGGATTCATTATTACCAAATAGAACCACACCATTAACTTTACCTTTCTATTTTTTCAATAGATTCATGTTTTTGGTCATCTAGGGAGAGAACCCACTATTGAGGATCCATGTATTTATATTCTTTTTTATTTAAGAGAAATTAAATCTAGGATTTATTTTTTACCTATTCTTCCATTCCTTCAATGAATTATTTCATTATGTTGATACATATGTGGCCTATCCTCATTTCCTTAACCATAAAAATGAAGCATATTATTATTTTTCTAATAGGGAAAATATGTTTCCTAATGAATTTTTTTTCTTGAACCTTATCTATATTCTTCTTGTTCTTACATCTGAAACATGTCAATTATATAATTTTCAATAATGTATTTAATTTTGTCAAAAATTAGAGAAATAAAAATAATATACATAAAATTAATTTCTTCTTTTAGGTGTTGGATGTGTTCTAATCCTATTTTTATGGATTTCAGGTGCTTATATTTTTTATTAGATAGTATATTCTTCATAATATGTCCTCATGTTTCCTCATTTAACACATAATTGAAACTTCATTAGGGTTAATAGTTTTTCATTACCTTATCTCCACATATCTACAACTGATGAATAACTCCTTGGTCTTTAATATACACATGATGATTTGTTACAATCTACAGCATTTATCTTCCCTCTATTCCAAACAGACATCTTCATAGATTTTAATTTTTTTTGTTTTAAGGAAATTTAATTTTTACCCATTTAAACAACACTTTGACCATTTAAAACATTATCAACACCTCATGCCTCTTTCTTATATTTTCTTTAGTTTATTTTTTTAGAACCTTTAGAACTATATATTCTTATTTAAAACATTTATATTTATTTCAGAATAAATATTATTTCTTAGAGTTACTATATCTTATGAAAGGGATTCAATACTTTTTTTTCACTTTTTGATACAAGCATTAAGATCAACAACAACTTTTGATTTCCCTTTAATGTTTATTCTAAAATGCATAACTTTTATAGAGAATTATTGAGCCGATCCTTGTTAATCCAAATAATTTTATAATCAATTGATTATAGATTAATGTTTATTGACATAATGCAATGATTATTTTATAAATTCACTGATATTACTTATTTTCTTCCACCATAGACCACATTCATAAAGATCACACACAACTTCTACATTAATATCAATGAAACCCTCCAAAATATTTTTTCATTGTATTTTTTGTTAAATTTTATCAATAATTTGCACTATAACATAATATATATATATAGATTAATTTATTTTCACTTTATTAAAATTAGATATGATTATTATTAGTCTCTTCCTTTCTCATGAATCACTTTCATTGAATCTTCTTTCTGGATATATTTCCAGAGGCCTTATTTTTTTGGGAAACATTCTTAGATATTTTTAAGTAATATAACACACATTATTCACAATATTATCTCATAAAACATATTAAAATGATACTATAAAGTCTTTCACATAAAAAATTGTCTGAATTTTACTTTCCTTCAAAAATTTCATTCCCTAACTTGGTCTTTATTACTAAAAGTGATTGAAATTCATGCCTTTCATATTCTTATTCAATTTAAACATCATGAATATTACTATTATTCATTGGTTTAAATGTATTTTACAATAATTAATAGACTAAATAACATTTTTGATTCTCTCACATTTCATAAGCCACAAAATTTCTATGGATATAATGAAGATATAGCTCTATATGATTTAATTTTTATAAAAATGCATCATTTAGATTATATAATAGTAGAAATATTTTAAGAATATTTTTACCAATTTCAACATATTTTATCACATCATAAATTCCATGTATATATCTACCAAAATCTATGAGAAAATTAATTAAACCATTGACATTTTCAGTTCAGATTTTCTTTAAATCAGCAAACTTGTTATAAAAAACATATAACCTTACATCCATAACTTTGATGTATCCATAATTGATATTTTTGAACTTATGAAATAATAATTTAGAATATATAAAACTCAAAAATGATATATATATATATATATATTTGATTTGATAATTCTCTAGACAAGGTGTTTCTTTCAAATGCATCAATATTGGGTATTTTTGCATCTTCTCCAATCATAGATAACTTTGTAACATCAGTCAAATGAATTATAGGAATAAAAAAAGTGAAAATATCATGTGATAGATATCATAAATATAATATCATTAATTTATTTCAAATATAATAATTAAAACCATAGAAAAATGACTAGTTAGTTACATTGAAAATTTTCTGTTCATCTAAATTTCTTTGATAGATTCACAGAGTAATCTTATGGATCTGATACTTCTTGTTGAAATTGGTTCCTATTAAAGTAACTATAAGGGGGGGGGGGGTGAATTATAGTGTTAATCCTATTTCCCTTTAAACTTATGATAACTATATCTCTTATGTTAGAAAGAATGATAACAAAATATTATAATTAACTAATAATGAATGAATCCAAATACAAAAAATAAATGTAGTAACACATAGATTTCACTCTATTCACCTCCAAGAGATATATTAAAGAATAATAAATTAATTATGAATTTGTTTTTAAAAATAGCTATCCATTTTTTTAATTATAAGGTTTAGGAAGGGATCACCACCTATATTGGGGTCACTCTAATGACATATCTCTTCAACCACTACTTTTATATGGGTAATCTAAAAAATATTCTCAAAAATTTGATGAAAATAATTTCCATATAAATGATTAATACAAAAAAGGTTGTTATCCTTATATTTAAATATTAACTATAAAATCAATATCTTCAATATTATTCTTCTATAGTAGCAGTTCTACACTCTCAATTGTTGATGTATTAATTCTATATATAACAGTTTTTCTAAATTGATCTTATTTCTTCATAATAGATTTTAAATTCATTCCATTTGAATTATTCACATTTCATATGATAACTATCCACTAAAAATATCCCTAATATTCCAAGATAATCCCACAAAATTCAAGAATAAACTCCCATAATTAGGAAAATATTTTAATTTTGAAGATAATCCTTGATATACTTAATCATGATAGGATAAAAAATATTTCCCCATGAGACACATTTTACATTACCATATTGTTGCATGATAGTTCTTTTTTTAGTGTGATATTAATTCAACTTCAGATCCAAAAAACCAAATGAAATCCTTTTTGAAACTTTATGAAAATTAAAATGTGATATTCTAAATATTTTAAAACCATGGAAACAATATGGTGAGATGTATTGTGTTACGACATGATCTACATTTCCATATTTAAAAAGAGATACACTAAATTTTCAAAGGGATTCCCTGTAACATGGAATTATCATGTAATCTATACTATATCAAATTTTTATTCATACACAGAAAGAATTTTGGCATGAAAATATAGGTTATGCAGTGATATATCTAGCCATGCTTAAGAGAGCTACACCAAATTATTATGGGGTCCCCAATTCTATGTGAAATGATTATTTATGGCATGGAATATGCCATTGTGTCTTGACTGATTTCTATCTCTTAATTTTTACTCTTACACAACCTACAAGATTGAGTAATCAACATGGTTTCACCACTACTCAGTCTTTCATCACAAAAGAATCATAAAATGTCTGAAAACCACTCCCAAAAATATCATTTGAATTACACAAAGCTAAATGTGATTTAAATAATTTAAAAACCACTTAAAAACACTCATACCAACCTATAAGGTATAGCCCCAAGATTATCTAAATATTCTACCAATAACCATTTTATGTAACCTTAGTTCCAATAATAACACACATATTAAAATAATAACACTAATAATATAAAATAGAACTCGCAAAACTTGTTATGTGTCTATGCATCAAACATTTTTAATAAATAAATATTAAATCATACAAATAAAAAATTATAAAATAAAAAAATTAATAATATAAAACCTTTTAATTATATTAAATATCTTTTAAATAATTTAAATAGTGGAATATATATATAAATTATATGGAAAATAAAAGTGGCGCACATAATATTTTTTATGATGTACATAAAATATTCTAGTGTAAAAAACATGTTTGGTCATTATAGAACATTTAGGTATTCAAGTAGATATTTATTGTGATATAAAACATTCAAGGGAGCACACATAATATATTTTATCTTTTAATATATACCATTTTATCTATATATTATTATGTTTTGTGTATAATAAAATGTTTTATGTTCTACCGTTTCTTTTTTGTTTTATTTATAGTATATATATTTAATTGTGTTTTTTTATCAGTGTTCGATATTTAAAAAAAATTATTTAGTATATAATATTGAAAATAAATTTTAGTGTATATGTTACTTAATATAATAGAACACTTATATATATAATAATATAAGAGAGAATTTTAATTATTTATAAATATTATAATAGAAAATTTTACAATATATGACATGAAAAAACAAATTCACTATAGATTATAACAAATGAGAATCATTATATATATAAATATATATTTTCAATTTTCATATATAATAAAAAAATTCATTATATAAATTTTTTTTTATTTTATAATATAACATAAAATTTGTATTATATAATTGTTATGTGATTAAGCATGACTTTATTTCTTGAGTATCTGTTTCTTTTGGGATATATATATTGTAATTTTCTATGAATTGTTATATTATAAAAAATTATTGAAAAAATGAATCCATACAATATATAGTTGACTATGTACATTTATGATATATATATATATATATGGTAAATGTTTTGTGTTATCATCAAAATTATTAAAAAAGTACATTCACAAAACATATAATTATTTTGTTATAGTTTATGATATATATATTGAAACATTTTGTATTATGAGTTCATATAACATGTTATGTGAACTCCATAAAGTGTATTTATCAAAAAAAGTATTTTTGGAAATAAAAAATAAAGTTTGTTCTAGGTTGAGATGATCCAATCATAAAATGTATTCATATTACATCACTAAACTTGAATATTCATTACATATCACAATAAATCAAACCCCCATATCCTATAGGTTTATTATATTTTTAATTAGGTACATAAAAACTTACTCTATAACCTATTGGAAATTTCTCGACAATTTCACCCCACTTCACCCCTCTTCTAGACATATCATGAGTTATAATTTACTTCTTAACCTAGGGAATGGAAATATAAGAAATGGGAGAGATCACAAGCTCAATAAGGGTAAATTTAATATATGTTAATAAATATAGGTAAACACAAAGAAGATCATAAGTGAGAATAAGATGAACATGTGAGTATGCGAACATAATGAAGTTATATTCTCCTAACACAAGGAATTAATACTGAAAAAAATATAGAACAAAAAACATGGATCATGGAAGATGTTTTTTGGCATAACATTAGAATAAATAATGGGATCAGGGAATCATGTGACAATTATAATAATACATGGAAACATAACAAAAGAATATAGTAAAAAAATTATAATATAAATCCATTTCTTATGTCTAAGATCACTATTGTGACCATCTTGACATAGTGTATGAACATCTCCCATAACATAGTGTATTGTGATAACCTACCATATCCCATAACATAAAATTCCATGAGTTCAGCGATTTTCCCAATGAATTTGAGGTCTATATAATTTTGGTCCCATCAATCACATAATGAAAAACCTTACATATGTACTCCACATTAACATGATGAAATTCATCAATCAATTGTAAAATAAATAGCCCATGAGAAAGAATTTCGTTTCAAAAAAATTCCCACAAGGAATATATAAATCATATATTGGAATAAAGATGCTAATTTCATTAAAATATATCCCTAGTAAAACATGATAAACATTAATGGATATTGAAATATATGAAAAACACTTTAAAAGAATCATAGAAATTCATTTTGAAAATAAGAATAATTATCATTTAAATTTTACTAAAATTGTAATGAAATATTTTTAAATAAATGTTTTTAAAATTAAATAAATGCTAAATAAAAAGTATATTTATAAATAAATAAATCTAGAAAAGAAATCATCATAAATAAAAATGAAGAAAGCATTGGGAGACAATCACTGAGCAATAAAAATAAAATTGGATATATACAAATATTCCTTACACACCTTTATAAAAAATACCAATCCATTGGAATGAGACATGAAGAATAATATAATTATAGAAAATAAAATGTGATAGTACTATGAAACAAAATAGAAAACATGTACATGTAAAACAATATTACAATTGGAAAGAATAGGGAAAGGAAATTCCATTTAAAAATATCATTTTAGGTGAATTAAAAATCAATAAGAGGGGGATGTTTATAATACATGTAAAACCCCAAAAAATAAAATAGATGATAATTTAGATATAAAATATATAAAATTTTCCCCAATATAAATTTAGACGTATATATTCTCTATTTTAAAGTGATATTGGAAAAGAAACCATTAATTTTACTCCCAACCCCTTTAAAAGCACTTAAACCTCTAGTATAATAAATATAAATGTAACACCATTAGATTTTAGTAGGTATTACTTTAATTTATTATTTTATAGAATAGAATGTGATATATGCAACATCAAAATAAATTGTATAGTAATTTATAAGAACTAAATGCAAACTACAATACATTACATATATATAATGTGAAAATAAATAAATTCACACTTATTGTTAATTTATATGGAATAAGGTTATGAAACCTAAAGTTTAAGATGTCCATTATTCATAAAATTGTGCATTTTATTTTAAAAGATAAATTTATAATTTTATGAATTTGAATTTGATGAAATAAAATTTATTTATTTATTTATCAGGTCAACATTATGTTAGGTTGTTGTTTTGATTTTTTAGGAAAATGTTGATTTTTGGGTGAACAGTAAAAAAATAGATTTTAAAAATACTAAAACATTAATGGAATAATTATGATATAATCATGACTTAAAAATATGTGAAACTTTTTTTTGAAAAAAATTTGTTTTATAGAGTAAATTGAAGCTATTAAAAATATAATTTTATTTTTGAAAACCCATACTTGACTTTTTTGAACATAAGTTAAATTTTAATTTAATAAAAAAACTAATTTTGGTTATTTTCATTTAATTAAGTGATTAAAAGGTGAAATTTGGTTTTGGATTGATCTAAATATCTAATTGTTTGTCAGAGTAGAATACTCAAGAGGGGGTGAATTGAGTATCTATATAAATTTCTATTTCAAAAAGTGTTCTTAAAAATATTTCCCCTTCATGTTAAATAAAACCCTGTTAATCAAAGTAATACGGTTATAATGGTTTGAATTTTTAAATAACTTCTTAGAAGATTTATTATTTATTAGTAATAATAATAGTTATTAATATTACTTTTGAAACTATTTTACTAAGATAAAGAAATTATATCTTCTTTCCATGATTAACAATAAAAATAAGTTTAGTGATTTCTGAATTATACATTTGAGTAGTAAAATAGAGAAAAATAAAATAAGTAGAACATCAGATATAGAAAAAGCGGTTCAGTCTCAAGTCGAGACCTAATCCACTCCACTTGGTGATAACCTGCCACCAATCACTTTATATAAGTAAAATTGATCCACAACCTGGATTAGGGTTAAACAAAAGAACATAGAACTGTCCAGGTCGTACAAGGACCTCTTTCATAGTTCTTTGTGGGTAAAAACTACCAGGCCACATAGGGACCTCATCCACACTTATCCATGGGTATACACAAGAGTAAAATAATGTTTGAGTAAGGATATCTTGAATCCTTCAGTTTGATGCAAGAGACAGTGTGTGTTATTATACAAAAACACACAGTACTCAAAAGTTAATAGAAATATACACAACAGAGTATAATTATTGAGATAGTTTTAGATGTTCTCTGAGTGTTAGTCTTTGCAGCTCTGGAATTCTGAGATGAATTAGATGCAGAACTCAGGTCCTTGTCTAGAAAACATAGTGTTGTAAGTCAGACAGACCCGACTTGTGTTCTTCGTGATCTTTGTCAGCGTGAAGATGTTCGTGGGATTCTAGTATGCTTCGTGTGTTCTTCAGCAGAATCGAGTTTCATGAGACAATTATCCAAAATATATATTGTTATAACAGTCACACCCACCAGCTTATTCTTTGTGTCGTGATACTTCATACATGTTTTTTCTCCACTTTTTTTAGGGCAACACTGCTCATTTTATTCATGGAGTGCATGTGTTGGAGCCAATAGGTTGCATGTATTCTGCACCTCGTACCTCGTACTATCCGATGATATGTCTACAAGAACCATTAATTATGTCAGTGCATTAAAAAAATTAAATATGACCATTAGGAATTAAATTGAAAGACGACAAAAAATATATTAGGAAACAATGTCACAGTATGTCATGGAAATTGTGTCTCCTTCACACGGTGTATGGATTGGTCATAGTGTCTCGTATTCACAGTATATTGTAGTCACGGTGTCTCATGGCCATAGTGTCTTATGGTCACTATGTCTCATTCACGGTGTCTTGTTCATGGTGTCTTGGATATTCACGGTGTCTGCTTCACGGTGTCAGAATGTTCACAGTGTCTGCTTCACGATGTCTGAATGTTCATGGTGTCTGCTTTACAGTTTCTCATACATTGGAAAATATCTGTATTCAAACCTAATTAGTGATACATATGGAAAGAATTAAACTTAATCATTTGTATGATAAATCATTATAAAGTGAGTCAAAATATTGTATATAGTATCCAAACTGAGTGTACAACCCTTAAGAGATTTGAATAGCTTTTACTAAGAAACTGTACATGTGATGTTAGATAGATAACATATATTTAACATAGTTTATAGACTAAATAGGATTTGAGATCATTAAAATATGATTAATACATGAGGATTCCAACAATCGCCCCCTTTTTGATGATCACAAATCATATAAGATTAAAGTATATGAACTAAAAAATAGTTCTAATGTTCAGGTATCATATATAGAGTCAAGGAGTTCCTCAAGGTGACTATATCATATCATAGAGTTATCATAGGTTTCTCCCCCTTTTGGGATAATAAAAAAGCATCAATAAAAAGAAGAAAAAAAGTGACAAGAAACATGCATAATGTATTAGATAAAGAGTGTGGAATTACAAAGAGTAAATCAAATGAAATTGGATTCCCATAAAAAAGGAGTAAACACTATCCTTCTTCACTAATTGGTTTTATCATTGCCTTTATCAGTAGCAACAGAATATGAAGCCATTGGAGTAGAAGTGGAGGTAGAAGAAGGGAGGGAGCTGGTTGATAGAGAAGGTAAAGGAAGACATTAAAAACATAGGGAGCCATAGTAGGTGCAGTAGAAGACCGAGGCAGTTGTCGATCAATGATCATAGTTCTAATTTGAATCAGTTCCTGACTAACAAACATAGAAGTGGACGGGAGGGTAGAGGTGAAGGTAGGAAGTCCAGGTCTTAGAGGTGCAGTTGTAGGAAAAACAATGGTTGTACTTTGGACATGAAGACATGGCCTCAAGTGTTTGATAAAATCTGCAATGATCTCTCCCCCATAATGCATGGATTTCTAAAAATCATTCTTTTTCTCCACAAACTTGTCCAACAATCGACTAAACTCGGTGATCTTTTGGACTTGGGTCTTGAAAGCTTGAGTAACAGGAGGAATACATATATTTTTCGCAAGATAATTGAAGTGATTATTCATGTCAGTCTTGGAGAAGATTCTGTTGAAGTAGAAATACAATTTATTGGAAATTTCTTGCTGAGTATCACTAGAAATTTTATAATGGATTTGGACCAGGTCAAGAACTATGTCACTGTTCCTCATAACTGCAGAGAGAGAATCTATATTGAAGCCAATATGAAGAGTCTGAATCTCTTCTTTGACAACTGTTCTGAGCAGATCACTATCTAAACAGGGTTGAGAGGATTGACTAGAGGCTTTAGAATCATTTACAGCGGTGGTGAGAGATTTCAGTTGATTCTTCACTTTCTAGAGACACCTTGTATACACATTAGTGAGTTTTTTATGATTTCAAATAAGCTCTCTCATCTCCTTCACAATCTGTTTATTCCTTTTAGCGACCTTTTTATCTAAGGAAGGTAAGTGTGGATGAATCTCAGAGAAAACATTCTAATGGGTTTGAGGAATAGAATGTTCTACAGGATGAGAAATAAGCTCTGATCTCAAATGTATCTCTTTCTGCATGTCTTTAATCATACCTCTTAGGGTCTTCTCTTCATCACTAAGCAGTCTGTTCACAACTATTACTTCCAGAATCTCATGAAGCATTTTGGGTTGTATTTTCCAAATTACATTCTCCAACAATAAAGCGGCATATTTCGCACTTAGATGACTCACAAGAGCAGGTTGGGAATTCATGACTTTTTCAACACCATAAAAAAGGGTAGCACCAAATTCCTTTTGATCATCTTTACTCACAAAGGATGGTTGTTCTAATGAAGGTTAAGAAATAGGGACTGATATAGGCTGAGGTTCCTTCTCATGATCAAAATTAGAGATAGATTTCACTTGTAACATAGTAGAAAGGTCAGTGCCTTTTACTAAAACTTACTAAGAGTCATCTGTATAATAGAAACTTGGGAACTTATATCGAGTGCTTACAGGGCTCAGATCAACCAGATTTAGTAATTAGATAGATTCCAGATTTGGGGGTTTCTCCCCCTCAATAGTTGCATCCTTCTCATGAATGAGAGTCTTAGGATCTTGATCTAATTCCACAAACTCATCTCGTAGTTCTTCACCCATTTCTTATCTAGCCAACTAAAAAGCCAGCTCCAGCCTTTTATCATATTGAAGAATGATTTTAGGAACATATTGTTCCTCTGGAAGTTCCTCATGTTTAGCCTCTTGTATAATAGGTATCTCTTCCACAATAGGTTCTTCCATGGCATTATTTTCAGTTCTTTTGGCAACAGATTTTGTTACAAACTCAGGTTGATCTTTCAGATTAACAACATCTTTAGGAGCAGGGACCTCTTCTTCAAGAACTTCATGAGGAACAAGAGTAATATCTTCGTAAATAGAAACAGTTTCCCTAGAAGGCACAACATCCTCTTATTATTCTTCTTCTTCAGAAGTGTATTCAACAACCTCATTTGGTTCCAAAAAATGATAAGAAATATCTCTTGGTTTTGAGGGATGTTCCACATGATTCAATTTTTTATAAATTCTATCATTGTCCTATACCCATGACTTTTTCCAAGGGTTTCAATTTATCTTCTTCCTCTTTATAAATATTTTGGAAAGATAGTACTCACAATCCTTGATAACTTCCTCATTAGGTCCAACCATACCTTTGCCATGAAGCATGGCTAAGATAATCCAAGAGTAAAACATGTAGGTTGATTTGGATGTGTCTTTGATCAGTTCACACATGTGTTGAATGATATTGTTCCAAAGTTTGATCTGATGCCCATTTTTCATAAGGAGGATTAGAAACACATCCTGATATTTTCAAACAGCAAAATCACCTTTTCTGAGGATAATGTGATTCTGAATAAACTTGAATAGAAGAATTGATTCTCCATCTAGTTCATCCGTAATGGCTCTCCTCTTGGTTCCATTTCTAGTTAAGTCTTTCAAATAATCCTCCATATCAATGAATTTGGTTGAAGGTGGAGGTCCTCTCTAACAATCCTCACAGATTCCTTCATGAGGTATCCTAAGGCATGAAACCCATAACCTTAAAGATAATGAGCATTTTTTCCCATTGATCTAGCTTCTCACAACATATCTATCTTCAGACTCAAAGGTGAACTGAACATATTGATAAAACTGAGACACTAACTTAGGATAGATAGGTCTATATTCCTTCAAAAACCACTCTAGCCAGCCTTTATCTTTTAAAACATTCAGAACTAGAGACTTATTTGACATAAGCCATTTGGGGAAACTTATTTCTCAGGTACGACAACTCGGTTTACCAGATTTGGGTTTAGAGGACCTTCAGGTTCTGGCTTGGGTGCAATTTTCTTCTTCTTTGTTCTAAATTTCTTAAGAGTCGATGATGAAGAGCGTTTCATCCTGGGCATCCACCAAATGTTGGAGAGAGAGAGAAGGGTTTTAGGTTTGAAGAGAGGTTAAAAATGAGTGAATAGAAGAAAGCTCATGTGAAGGACAAATGATACTTCCTTTATTTTATCATTTTGGAATACCAAATGTTGTAAAAGTAAATGTGCGGGAAAACAAAAAGGTAAAAAGGATAATTACCATGATATGGTTTTTAATTAAAATATAAAAATCATAAAGAATAATTTTAGTGAGATCATATCGGGTCTTTATAGTGAGGCAGAGAATGAATGTTACAGTGAGACAGTAACTGAGTGTTATAGTGAGACATTAACTGAGCGTTACGGTGAGACAGTAAACATGAACTTTACAGTGAGATGGTAACTATCAGACAATAGTTATGAAGCACTAACTATGAGGCCGTAATTGTGAAATAGTAATATATTTAATTAAGATTTATCATGCCTAATTCATGTATGATGTAGTCTATTATTTCAGAATTTAATGGTTTGGTAAATATATCCGGAAGCTGATACTCACTACCAATGAATTCCAAAGTGATATAACCTTTTTGATAATGATCTATCAAAAAGTGATTTCTTACATCAATATTCTTGGTCCTAGAATATGGAACATGATTTTTTGAGATGTTAATAGCACTTGTGTTATCACAGTTTATAGGTATATGACTGAATTGATATCTATAATCTAGTAATGTATGTTTCAGCTACAAAATTTGTGCACAAAAACTGCCCGCACCTATGTATTCAGATTCTGCAGTAGATAATGCAACAGAATTTTGTTTCTTATTATACCATGATACTAGTGAATTGCCTAAAAAGTAACCTATTTCAGAGGTGCTTTTTCTATTTAAATTACATCCACTGAGGTCATCATCAGAATAACTAACTAATTCAAATGATTATACACTAGGATAGAATGGTCCTAGATTGGGAGTATACTTGAGGTATTTGAAAATTCTCTTTACAACATTTAAATGAGATTCCTTAGTATTTCCTTGAAAACGAGAACACATACACACAATAAACATAATTTTAGGTTGACTAGCAGTCAAGTAGAGTAAACTTCCAATCAATCCTCTATTAGTGGTTTGATCAGCAGATTTTCCATCTTCAACAAGATCCAACTTACAAGTGGAACTCATGGGAGTGTTACTAATTTTAGTGCTATCCAATAATAAACGTTTTAGAAGAGATATAGTATATTTACTTTGAGTTAAAATAATTCCATCATTATTTTGAATTATTTGAAATCTGATAAGGAAATTTAGTTCACCCATTAAACTCATTTCAAATTCATTTTGCATCATTTCAGAAAATCCACAAATAAATAATTTTTTGAATATCCAAAAATAATGTCATCTACATAGATTTGAACAACTAAAAAATCATTAAAAATTCTTTTTATAAAAAGGGTATGATCAACAATTCATTTTGTAAACCCTTTGGAAATAAGAAAAGTACTCTGCCCATCATACGAGGCTCTTGGAGGTTGTTTTAAACCATATAATGCTTTGGATAATTTAAAAATATGATTTGTAAAATGTGGGTTTGTAAAACCAGGGGGTTGTTCAACAAATAAATCCTTAGCAATATACCCATTTAAGAATTCACTCTTAACATCCATTTGATATAGTTTGAAATTCAGATGTGCCGTATAAGCAAGTAGAATTTTGATGGATTCAAGTCTAGATACTAGTGAAAAGGTCTCCTAATATTCAATTACTTCTTCTTGACTATATACTTGAGCAACCAATCTAGCCTTGTTTTTAACTATGTTACCAGATTCATCTACCTTATTTCTAAACACCCATTTAGTGCTTGTAGTTAATGTGTCCTTAGGACTTTCAATAAGATTCCAAACATTGTTTATTTCAAACTAATTAAGTTCTTCTTGCATAGCCAACACCCAAAATTAATCATTGATACATCATTAATGTTTTTTGGTTCATGTTGTGACAAGAAGACTTAATGTTAATCCTAATTTCTAAGAGAAGATCTAGTTTGGGTTATTTTGTCTAGGTATCCAATAATAACTTCTAAATCACAGTTTTTAAGAGTTCTAACAAATATAGAAAAGGAGGGAATATTGATTTCAGGTTCATCGACAGGTCCAGGTTCATTATGACTTGATTCTTGGGAATTTCTAGAACTAGAAGTTTTCACAGATTCTTTCACAAAAGTGTTTGAGGATTTTGAATTGACGTTCGGATTTGATACATCATCCTCCAGGTTTTCTGGAGAGGTTTTAAGCTCATGTGGATCTATTTCATCAAATTTAACATGGAAAGATTCTTCCACACATTTAGTTCTTTTATTGAACACTCTATAGGCTTTACTAGACCTGGAATATCCTAAAAAGATACCATCATCACTCTTGGATACAAATTTTTCAATTGTCCTTAGTATTAAGAATATAGACATTATAGCAAAAAACATTGAAGTATTTAACTTTGGGTTTTCTATTGTTACATAACTCATAAATAGTCCTCTTAAGAATGGGTCTGATCAACACTCTATTGATTTTGTAGCATGATGTATTGACAGCTTCATCCCAAAAATAAATTGGTAGGTTATACTCACTAAGCATTATTCTAGAAATCTCTTGCAGGGTTCTATTTATTCTTTCTACAACTCCATTTTTTGAGGTGTTCTAGGGGAAGATAAATTGTGATTATAACAATTTTACGAGAAAAAGGATTCAAACTCTTGATTTTCATACTCATGGCCAAGATCACTTCTTAAGGATTTAATTCTAAGTCCAAAAAAGTTTTCTACAGACTTGGTATATTTAGTAAAATAAGAGCAGGCTTCACTCTTGTGAGCCATAAAGAAGGTCCAATCTACAGGAACACAAACATAGTTCTTCCCATTTAAACTAGTAACTCTTGATGGTCTAAGTAAATCCATGTAAACTAGTTCGATAGGTTGAGAAGTTGATATTTCTTTGTTTGGTTTGAAGGAAATTTTGTGTTTTTTTCCATTTGAATATGGATTACACACTTTGTCATTTGGAAACTAAAGTTTGGGTAAGTCTTTAACAATGATTTTTCTTGTTAACTTTCTCAGGGAGTGAATATCACAGTGTCCTAGTACCCTATACCAGAGCCAAGACTCTTTATGAAATACACTCAAACATGAGTCATTTTTAGATGCTTGGGAATCGAAGTTAACAAAGTAAACATTTTCATTTCTTAAAGCAGAAAACACTAATTCATATTTAAAATTAAAGATATTCCAAGCATAATTTTCAAATATTACATGAAATACATCATCACATAATTATGAGATACTAATTAAATTAATTTTATTCTATAAAAAAAACATTACTTTAGAAATTAAAACTGAGTTAGAGTTTCCAATTTGGCTGAGGCCAATAATCTTTACTTTAGAATTATTACCAAATGTGACATATCTTCTATCTATTTTTATTATATTCTTGAAGCATGAGTAGTCTCCTATCATGTGTCTCGAACATCCACAGTCCATGTACCATAGGATTTTATAGTAACTCTTTATGCAGCTTTCCTACAAAATGATCAAGAAAAAACAAATTTTGGTACCCATACTTATTTATGTCTAGTAATATTAGTAATAAGTGCTTTGGAAACCCATATTTTTCTCATAGGTTTCTTATAAGCATTAAGTAAAGTATTTTAAAAATAAACTCTATTTGGTATGAAAAAACATGAAATACTAGATAATGTATCATAACATGAATTAAATGAGTTGTTTACATAATTAGGAGTAAAAATATATGTTTTAGATCTTGAATCAAAATTTTTTCTACCAATATTTATTTTTCTAGGTTGATAACCAATGCCAATCTTGAATTTCAGGGTAATTTTTTCCTAGAATTTAAGTATGGGTATTCTTCCCATTGTTAATATTTTCAAGGTCATTCTTCAATTTCTCATTAGACATTTTTAATTCATTATTTTTTTGAGCAATTGAGAATTTTAACCTTTTTCAGTTGAGCGTTCAGATTTAATAATCATAGTGAGAGCATGTTGTTTCTTCAAAGATTTATATTTGTCTTTTAGTTCATTTCATATTTATTCAAGCATGTTACAAAATTCAAATATTTATTCATTAGTCATGTTCTCAGAGTCACTCTTATCTTCAGAATAGTATGAATCATTTATAGAGGAGTACAATGTTACCTCAGATGTGTTTTTCATAAAACACATATTGGATTTATTATCTTGTTAATCTTGTGATGTTTTTGAGTCGCTTGAACTATCCCGAGAAGCACTCTAGGTTTCTTTCATTTCCTTTTTATAATTTTTGTCCCAGTCCTCATATTTCTTTTTGTACTAGATCTTTGGATAGTCAGCCTTGATATATACTTTGCGCTTATATTCCTAGTAGACAATCTCACCAGTCTTGTCACTTATTTTCCAGTCCTTCTTCCAATTTCCTTTTTAGTCATATTTTCCCTTGAAGTCAGGATTTCAGAAAAAGTTCTTCTTCTGGTAAAATATTTTAAATCTTCTTGCTAGTTGAGCCATATCCTCATCACTATTAAGAGATGATTGTTCGTTGGTGGAGCTTTCTATAGAAGCTTCCAGTTTCTCATTGTCTTTGTGCTTAGAGGTGGTGGTATTGAATGCAACAAATTTCCTTTTTGGTTCATTCTCCTCCTCCTTGTTGACATTCAGTTCCTCTTCATACATCATCTATTTCCCAATGTGTTCTTTTACAGTTATCTTGCAGATGTCGCATGATTTCCTAATAGAGACAGAGGTTCACCTCCATCTATCAGCTAGACATCTAAGAATTCTCATGATTTGTTCCTTGGAAGTGACTTTTCTTCAAAGAGAGATCACTATGTTGACAATATCATTGAACCTAAGATAAATGTCAGAAATAGGCTCATTAGGTTTTATTTTAAAATTTTCATATTTGATAGTATAAGTATTATGTCTCATTTCTTTTACACTAGATTTTCATTCATGTAAAACATATTTGGTATCCCAAATATCAAGGGCAGTTTTACAATAAGAAATTCTATTGAATTCCTCTTCTCCTAAGGAGTATTATAGATCATTCATAGCTTAGAAACTATTATTATAGGCAGCTTTGGTAGGTTCATCCCATGTGATTCTATTATTAGCAGTAATATTATATTCATCTATAATGGAAGACCAAATTTCAAAACTCATACTATCTAAATAAATATTCATTTAAATTTTCCATTGAGCATAATTGGTTCCATTAAAGAATGGTGGTTTGTTGGTTGTAGCACCTTACAATCTATTATCTATAATAATAGAATATGTTTAAAGAGCTAGAAATATAGAATTAACAAAAATTTATAGACCTTTAAAGTAAAACTATAATCATAGTTGAATAAGATTAAACAGAGTCCTAATAAACAACATCTAATACCAAATGTTGGTCGGAGTATAATACTCAGGCGGGGGGTGAATTTAGTATCTATAAAAATTTCTATTTAAAAAAGTGTTCTTAAAAAGATTTCCCCTTCAAGTTAAATACAACCCAATTAATCATAGTAATATGGTTTTAAAGGTTTGACTATTTAAATAACATCCTAGAAGATTGCTTATTTCTCACTAGGAATAATAATTATTAATATTAGTATTGAAACTATTTTACTAAGACAAATAAATTATAAATTCTTTCCAAGATTAACTATCAAAGTAATTTTAGTGATTTCTGAATTATACTATCGAGTAGTAAACCAGAGAAAAATAAAATAAGAAGCACAATGGATATAAAACAAGTGGTTCAATCTCAAGCCGAGACCTAATACACTCCACTTGGTGATCACCTTCCATCAATAAGTTTATATAATTAAACTTGATCCACACCCTAGATCGGGGTTAAATAACAGTACACAAGACTTTCCAAATCACACAGGGACCTCTTCCATAGTTCTTCATGGGTAAAAACTACCATGCCACATAGGGACCACTTCCACACATATCTGTGGGTATAAACAAGAGTAAAATAATATTTGAGTAAGGATATCTTGTATCCATTAGTTTGATACAAGAGACAGAGTGTGTTATTATACAAAACACACACTGCTCGAAAGTTAATAAAATGATACACAATAGAGAAGAATGATTGAGATAGGTTTAGAAGTGATCTGAGTGTTAGTCTTTACAACTCTGGACTTCTAAGATGAAGTAGATACAGAACTCAGTTCCTCGTCTGGAAAACAGAGTGTCGTAAGTTAGAAAGATCCAACTTGTGTTCTTCATGATGTTGGAAAGTGTGAAGATGTTCTCGGGATTCCAGTATGCCTCCTGTGTTCTTTATCTGAATCGATTTCCATGAGATAATTCTCAAAAATATATATTGTTTTCATGTTCACACCCACCATCTTGTTCTTTGTGTCGTGCTACTTCATTCAAGATTTTTCGTCACATGTTTCTGGGCGGCAATACTCTTTTTAGTCTTAGAGTTCATGTGTTGGAGCCGACATGTTGCATATATTCTGCAACTCGTACCTCGTACTATCTGATGATATGTCTACAATGAAACATTAATTATGTCAGTGCATTAAAATCTTAAAATATGACCATTAGAGATTAAAATGAAAGATGAAAAATATATATTAGGAAATGGGGTCACAGTATGTCATGGAAATGGGGTCTCCTTCACACGGTGTCTGGATTTGTCATAGTGTCTCGTAGTAATGGTGTCTCATGGTCACAGTGTCTCATTCACGATGTCTTGTTCATAGTGACTCATGGTCACAGTGTCTTATGGTCATAGTGCCTCATTCGAGGTGTCTTGTTCACGGTGTCCTGGATATTCCCAATGTTTGCTTTATGGTGTCTGAATGTCCACGATGTCTGCTTCAAGGTGTCTGAATGTTCATGGTGTCTACTTCATGGTATCTCAAACATTGGAAAATATTTGTATTCAAACTTAAGTAGTGATACTTATGGAAAGAATTAAACTTAATAATTTTTCAGATAAATCATTATAATGTGAGTCAAAAGATAGTATATTGTATCCAAACTGAGTTTATAGCCCTTAATAGCTTTGAATAGCTTTTACTAAGAAACTTTACATGTGATGTGAGATAGATTACATAGAGTAAACATAGTTTGCAGACTAAAAAGGATTTGGGATCATTAAAACATGATTAAAACATGAGGAGTCCAACACTAATAAAATATATATTTTTAATAATAAACCTATAAAATTAGATACTTCTCAAGTTTCAATGTCTCTATATTCAGACTACTCTAAATACAATATCACGAACCCTCAATATGGGCTTTGTTAGAATTTTGTTATGTTAGTTACCCAATAACCTAAATATTATCTGGTTTGGTTGCTAATAACCTAAATATATAACTCCAAAAGTATTTATAATTTATCTATTTAAATAATATATTTTCTGGCATATGCTTTATGCAGCACCAAACATAAATGAAACACGATATACTATAAACATATTATTTTTTAATTTTGATTATTATGACATAGCCATCTGTTTGATAGGTATGAATTGTAATAACCATATTAAGAAATATTGATAGAAATATTTTACTTAATAAAATCAATCTTAAATTATTCATATTTTATCAATTGGTTGTAAATGATGTCAAAATATTTTGAAGGTAAATGAGATATTTTTCAACAACTTGATTTTATGTGTTCAATATATTTTTATCTTAATAGATTAAATTTATAACTATCAAAAAATTATTCTAGTGAAATAATTATATTATATATAAAAATTAAATAATTTACATTCATTTATATTCATTTATTAGTCATGGAATGATAATTAATCCATTTTATGCTTCAAAACTACATTTTTATCCAAAATGGGTTTTATTACATTTTGTTCATGAATATTATAATTAATTTATAACAATTTTGAAATTATTTTTTTGAAAAAATGGAAATTATTTTTGAAATCAACCTTTAATTATATTCATATGATGATTTTTTCATATTTTTCTATAATACTGATTTTTGATTGAATTGTGAAATTTTTTGATTTTTGAAAAATTTTCTTTTCTTTTCTATAAATAATATAATTTAAAATATAATTATATTATGTATTTGGTTTTAAAATAAAATAATATCCATTTTATTAAACATAATACAATTAATTTTACAATAATTAGTGTTATATTTGGTCTTGATATATGTTCATTCTTATGCTTAAAACACATTATTCTAAATACTATTTTCCATTGTGTTTTTCGAACTTATTTTAAAATTGATTTTTTACACTTATACATTTTTTTAAAATGGATTTTCAAATTTCAATTTTTATTTCCAAAAAAATATAAAAGGTTAATTTTTTTGTCACAAAAATATGCCAATGATGTAAAAAAAAAGTTATGAAAATAAAGAAAAATTATGGTAAAAATTGAAAATAAGTAGAAAAGTACAAAAATACATAAAAAATTATCACTTACTTATATTTATTATAGGGTTTTTAATCTATCATCTTACTTGGTGTATTTTGGGTGGCTTTATTATAAATCTTGTATTTCTTTCTAGAAAAAGAAATGTGATATTTAATAAAATATCATTTGCCCCCATTTTATTTCTTTAATATGTCTTCATGATTATGATTAGAGTAAATATAAATTATGAATGAAAAAATAATAACATAATTATTTATAATAATTTAATTTTATGTTAATATTTTTGTAATATATTAAAATTATTTAAAACACTTATGCAATGTGAGTGCAACACTTATGGGAGCATAGAAAAAAATCAAAAAATGTTTTTAAAAATATTAATAGTGATAATATTTAGATTATTTATGGTATTTAATGGATTTTACATATAATTTTGAATGATAATTTATTATTTAATTTCTTTAAATCTAATTAAATTGTTAAATTGATTCCTTTAAAGTCAAATTTTGTGAATAGTCTCAAAAAAGACTTTAGACAACCTTAATTTTATATTTTTTTAAATCTCTATAAAATCACTAAAATCCTATAAAAAATAATGTTTATAAGAAATTATAGAGCCTATAATTAGTGAATAATTTATGTGCCACTTTATATTTTTAAAATTACTTTCAGGTTCCTTAAATATTAAAAAATTTGTTACAATAGTTAAGGTTAAACAAGGTTAAAAACATGGTTAATCCAAAAAAAAGTTTAAAATTTACTCCAAACCTGTATAAATTAGATTTCAGGAATATATTTGGAACTTATACACATCATATTTTATTATATTTCACTTTTGAGACATTTTATAAGAGTTATAAACATATTATATATTAATATTTAATGTATTTATAAGATTGTAACCTACCTCACATATAAAAGGGAATCTAATCTCATATCTTTCTAAAATACTTTGAGAAATTTATATTGACAAAGACCCACCCAAAAACCTTATAAACCTATGAAAAACATTCTTTGAGGTTCGGGATACACCAACAAACCAACATGGAAGTTTTAATTTATAATCCAATAGAGGTTTTCCAAATAAGATTTATAACTGTTAACTAAGTGTTTCAATGTTATTTCTTATTCAAATTCATTAAAAATATTATATAAAATGGATGGTATAGTAAAAAATATATCTCAAATATACTAAAATGTTATTATTTTTATGGAATAACCATTTTCAACAATTGTTCCAACCGATGGGAAATGAAAATATTACTCATGCAAATGTATGGATTACCACCTCCATGAAGCAATGTGTTTATTTTTAATATCTATAACATATATATGTATTAAATGATGGAAAAAATGATAAAATTTATAACATAATTATTATTATACCATTATTATATATTACTTACCATTTTACCCTTCCATCTTTAAGAAAATGATAATGTCTCTTCTGTGTACATGTGGACTACCACCTCCACAAAGTGAGGTGATTCATTTTTCATGTACGCATTTCATGAAAGGTTTTAAAATTTAATTTAATGTATAAAAATTAAAATAATTTTATGATTAAAATTTTGGATATTATTTAATAATTACCTTTTTATCATAGTCAACCTACGAAAATTGTTTTGGGATTTTGAACCAAATATCCTAAAAAATTTCAACATGAAATTAAATAATTTAGTAACTATATAAGACATGGTAATAAATGAAACAAAAGGTATAATAATAACGTAATAAACTATAAAAATGTTATTAAGAGAGTAAAAATTTAAAATAATTATATTATACATTCTTTATAGTACATACATTTAAATTTAGACTTGAGGTAAGGGATTTTTCATTAAAACCATATTTTAAATGTTTAATAGTTTTTATTATATTTTTTCTTCTATATCCATGTCTAAAAAAATATTATGGTATATTATTAATATAATAAAATATATATTCCAATTTATTTTAAACATTTTTTTAATTTCATTATGAATATTTGAAATCATAATTTTAAATTTTATCCAATTGGGTTATTTTAGAAATGTTTACAAAAGTGTAAAAAGATTATATTGATAATGTATATGACATGTTAATAATTTACCAAAATCTTGAAAATTATTCTTTAGTAATTTTACTCTCTATGTTTTTATTATGTTAAAAAATATTATATTATTTCCCGTTATTATATGAATTATTCATATTCAAGGAATTTAAATGAAAATTATTTTCATCCATATTTTTACATGAATTTTATAAATTTATCATTATATGTGTTAAAAAAATAATTTATTATGTAAATGAAATATTTTATGTGTTTTACAATTATTATGGTCCTAGAACATTGTTCACGATTATTGATGATCTTGATATATCTTTCCAATGCATTGGGTAATAACTTTTCTCTATAGAATAATGTTGGAATTAATCTAATAAGTTATTTGATTTATAATAGTTATTGTAAGAGTTATTTTAAGAGTGATATTAATATGGTGTAAAATAATATCTAGATGAATTATCTATTCTTGAAAAAATAATTATAGAAATATTTTGGTTTCACAAGGTAATAAAACAATTTTATGCTTTATGAAATTTAATAACCTTTTTTGATGGTTGAATGGAATTATTTTCAAGAAAAGGTTTTTATTGGGTTCTTATGTTTTATAATAAATTCTCATGATTATGATTACTCGTGAAATTTTTTATGAAATATTCGAAAAATTTAGTTTACTTCTCGAGTAATTAAATTATTATTTGATTTCAAAGTTAATTATGTAATGGAAAACATTATTATGGGTTTTCATAAATTTTTAAATGGACCAATGGGTTTCATTTTATTGTATCCTTTAAATAGATTTTTTTCTTATAAAAAATTTTCAAATGTTTTTTATTAGGAATAAGGAGGAGTTAGAACTGTAGAAAAGTTTATCTTTAAACTATTTTAATTCTTCCTAAAATAACTAAATATTTTTTGAAGGAAACATGAGTTTAATTTTAAGATTACTATTCTTATTGAAAAATAGACATTGGGTGGAAGTTTCCACTTTACATTTTAAGGATTTTATATGTTATAGTTTTTCATAATTATATAAATCCATAAACCTAAAATATCCCTAGAATTTAGGAAAATTAAAACCTTTCTGTTAAATTTATATATATGGGTTTATTAAAGATTTATTCATTATAAGTAGTCTCTAGAGGCTAGTGTAATGGTCAACGGTTTAAGAACACACACGTGGGTGATGGATTATACCTTTTAAAAATGATTCAATCTCAATGAGTCCATTATTTAATTTTGAATTACCAAAAAATCATTAATGACACATAGAGTATAGGTAGGTGACAACTATTGAATGAAATATAACGCTAACTATATAGAATGTATGAATTGATATTTTCATACATTAATATACACTAAATTGTTATAAACTTCCAAAATACACATTAATAAAAGGTCCACGAAAAAAAAATTATTTATATAAAATTATATTAAGATTAATGTGGTCTAACAACCCATAAAGTGGCTAAAAAGTTGGTGTTAATTCTAAGAGAAATATATGGATAACCAGTTAATCATATTTCTGAGATCCCTTTAAGAAGGATGAAATGGTTACACATACTCTCCAAGACTCCCTATAGAGTTAAATTCTATAAGTGAGTGCTTCAACTTTACTCATATCTTGATCCATAATATCTCTTTGTATCTAAGAAAATCATGTGTAGGTGTGAGTACAATATACCTAGTAGGTAGTCACCACCCAAACTCAATCATACTATTATAATATAAAGTGTATGAAAAGATATTATAACGTTAATAAATATAAGTAGGTTAAAAGTGAATAACAATATAAAATCAATAATAAAAAATTAACTCCCCATACTGAGAGATTCTATAACTTCCATACTTATCCTAGACTTGGTTTCTGAGATGCGTATGACTAGGAAATATTATAGCCATTCCAACTTGAAGAGTATAACGATATCATAGTGAAATAAAATTTCTATATAAGATATACATTTTTGGGTATACCCAAGTCAGGGAAATCATGTATCACTTCTCTTTAGGATTTGGGAAATAAAAATTTTGGGGTGTTGAGAGACCACCATACATCATCAACCAATATTTCAAATAAAGGTATACTAGATAACCTTTTATTATATCCCATATTATCCATTTAATTATTCCTTTTCAATAAATAGGTAACAATTATTTATAAATATTGTAGAAAGTATAGATCCATGGTCAAAACAATTTCTTTGAAGATGAAATAGAATTTAAATCATGGGATCTAGAAACCATGTATGACTATAATATCATTCCAAATCCATTTCGATCACAGATAAAGTTTTTTATAGGGTTAGAGAGAAATTATTCAGGTATTTATACACAATTCTAAGTCAAAAATTATTTATAAAAAACTATAGATTGTAAAAATTACAAGATTCATTCTTACAATTAACATGTATATAACATTTTAAATTCACTATATAAGATAAGGAATTAATCAATAAATTATAAATACAATGACATACCACATGATTATATTTATATAGATAAAATGTAGTACCTGTCATCAAACATTATAAACTCTTTATAAATTAAGCAATGTCATATTTTATTTAGTTACAACCTATCATTTATTATATTTTCAATAAATCAAATTCATTTATAACCAACACATTGAGAATATAATATAGAGAATATGTTCACATATTGATTAATTTTCAAAAATTATACTTTAGGTTTAGGGAATATACGTTAGCCACCAACTAAATTTTAGGGTCATCTTTAAATATAAATATAAATACATCTTATTCTGATCTAAAAAATGAAATCAATGAATAAAGGTAAGGCATTAACCTAAGATCATGAAGACAACCTTTCATATAAACTAGACCAAAAAAAGAATTATGAGACAGGGTAGTTTCACAAAAACTAATGATATAGTGAAGAATATTATACCAACATCCATGAAAATAGATGGAAAGAGAAATTAAAGGAAAACCAGCGACCTTATGTTGTCAAATAGGAGCTCTTGTCGCCAATTTAAGATCTCTACATAAACATTTGAAGGAATAAATCATGATAAGTGGGGAGAGGGAAAGATATGATCAACAAAATAAAAATGAGGATATGAGGTATAATAAAGTTTAAGGTAATTAATTTTTTCTGAGGTCAAAAGTACCCTTTATTAATGGTATATTCATATTAAGCTACTGGGTACCTTATAGAAATCACCCAATAACTATTTTACTAAAACAATGGTTTTATAAACTTGAGATCCCCACTAGGCACTAGATTCACTACAACCAGGTACCTGGTGGTCCCCAAATCCAAGGGGACTCCTCTATCTCCATTAAACATTCTCCAATACACACACTCTATATAATTTTATTTTACACCAAAAATACACTTGAAAATAGATTTTAATACTAAAAATAAGGAACATTACATAGTAATATTGATTAGATCCTTTAAATTTAAATTTTTGGGGTTAATTATTCCAAAATTGAACCATACCATTAATATGACCATTATAAATTTTCAAGAGATTCATGTTTTTAGTTATATGTAAAGAGAACCCACTATTGAGGATCCATGTACTTATATTATTTTTTTATTTAAGAGAAATTTCATCTTGGATTTATTCTATCCTTCTTATTAATTTCCTTACATGAAGTGTTTTATTAAGTTGACATATATGATGGTCTATCCAAATTTTTTCAACCAAAATAAATGAAGTCCTATTTTTTATAAAGGGAAAAATATGATTTCTAGGGGAATTGTATTCATGATCCTTCTATCCATTAATATTTTTACTCCATATAAAAAAAATATTCTATAATTTTATATAATATGTAGCATTGTTTCTATTTTTAGTGAAATAAAAAAAATAATCATAAAAATAATTTTTTTGATTTGATGGATATATTATCATCCAATTTTTATATATTTTAAGTGATTATACTTTTTATTAGATCTAATATTATTTATAATATGTCATCAATTTTCCTCATTTACCTCATAATTTGCACTTCATTAAGTGGAGTAATTTTTTAAAAAACTTCTCTCCACATACACATAACTGATGAATACCTCCTTAGTCTATGATATACAACTAATTATTGATTTAAATATTCAATATTTGTCTTAAATTTTCTTGAAAATTCCTCATCCTAGATTTTAATGTTTTTAATTTGATGAAAATTCTATTTTTACCCATGTAAATGGATCTTTTATCATTCATCACTTTCTCAAAACTCTATGTGCCACATTACTCCCATTCCTTTGTATCATTGTCTAAGAACTATTAATAATATATCTAATTATTTAAAAAATATATATTTATTTTATAATCTATAGTCTTTCTAAGAGTTAAAACTTATTATGAAAGGTATTCAACCTTTTTTTCCCAATTTTTTATACAAATGTTAAGATCATCAATCAACTTAGCATATTATTTAACTTTCATCCTAAAATCCATAACTTTTCTAGTTGATTCTTGAGCTAATCCATATTTATCCATAAAATTTTATAATAAATTTATACTTGATTCAAGTTTATTGATATCATACGATGATTATTTTATAAATCCACTAAAATTTCTATTTTTCTTCTATTGTAGATCAGTATCCTCTAGAGCACCTTCATGTTCTACCTTTATATCAATGATACCCTCCTAAACAATTTCTTCTTGTATTTTGTGTTAAATATTTTTAATAATTTACACTATAACATCCTCCATTTTTAATTTAAATTTATTGACAATTTCTTCAATGTTTATATAATGATTATAATTCTTATCCTTTCCTATGAACCTCTTTAATGGAAACTCTTTTTCATGATATATTTTCAGATTTGTGGTCTTTTTTTATGGGAATCTCTCCGTTATTTTTGTGAGTAATATCACACAAAATCTTAACTCTCTTGTCACATAAAGCATCTTAATATGTTATTCTCAACTTTTCCACATAAACAATGAGTGAAATGTAACATTTCTTGAAATATTCCTTTCCATTGTTCGATATTTCAAAATATAAGTGATTAAAATAAATAATTTACATATTTATATTGGTTTAACAAATCATGAATATAAATATTATTAATTTATTTAAATGGTCTTTACTAATTTAATGGACTAAATAACTCTTACTATTCACTCACATTTTATAAGCCAACAACTTTATATGAAAATTATGAATATATTTATGTGTAATATTTCTTTATTATAAAATTGAAAACTATAGATTTCATAGAAGTGGAAAAATTCTTGGAATCATATTCACAATGAAAAAATGTTTATCAAAAAATCAATTAAATAAATAGATCTAACAACCTCAATGAGACAATTAAATAAACCATTGATATTATCAATTTAGATTATCTTAAAATCATCAAACATGTTATAAGTAACTTGTAACTTTACCTCTACATTTATGTCACCATCATTGATATTTTAAAACTCATCCCATATTTTATAGAATATATAAAACTGAAAACATTCATATATAATCGATTTGATAATTCTCTAGACAAGGTGATTTTTGCCTTTGAATTATCATTTTGTAATTTTTTATCTTCTCTTACCATAGATAACTTTGAAACATCACCCATATGAATTACTTAAATAACAAAAAATAAAATATCATATTTGAGATATCATAGATTTGATATAATTCGGTCCATTCAATTCTAATAATTATAACCAATGAAAAATAATACTTCCTTCACATTAGCAATTTTATCGACATCTAAATTCCATTGATAGATTTATGAAGATTAATCATATGGTTAGGATACAAATTATGGAAATTATTTCATCTTTAGAACATTATATGAGGGGGGGGGGTTAATTACGATGTGAATACCATTTCCTTTCAAACATATGATGAATACATCTCTCATGATGGAAATAATGATATGAACCTGTCATAATTAAATGATAATGAAAGAATCAAAATTATGAAAATAAATGTGGCAATAAATATATTTTACATTGCTTAACCACTAAGGGATACATTCAAGGATAATAAAATAATGATATGTTGATGCACCAAAATAGGGATCCATTTTTTTAATTCCACTGTTTAAAAATGGATCACAACAGATCTTGGGGTCACTCACACCACCTAACTCACCAAAAACTACTTTTAAAAAGGGAATCTAAAAAATATTGACAGAGTAGTTGATCAAAATAATTTCCACTCAAATGATTAACACCAATCAACAAGGGGATTTTTTAATATTTAAATCTTCACAGTGAAATATATAAATTTAATATTATTCTTCTGTAGTACAAGTTATAAACTCTCATTTCTTGATGTATCAATTATGTAAATAAGATTTTTTTTCTTTATTAATCTTCCCTCTTTATAATACCTTTAAAATTAATTCCCTTTTAATTTTACACATTTAACCAGATGATTATCCGCAAAAAAATTACATATTCTTCCAAATAAAACCACTAATGTCAAGAGTAATGTACAATTTTGTAAAATATTCTAATTTTTAATATTTAGTATACTTAATAAACATATTATCGAAGTTGATTAAGCATGATATACCTTTTACTTTACCATATTGTAGTGTGATATTAATTAAACTCCAAATCCTCAATATAAAAAGGAAAACCATTTTAAAACATCTTGATGATCATGTTTTGATATTTAAAATCCTTACAAATCATGGACACGTTATGGTGTGATGCATTGTGTTATGATTTGGTTTAACTTATTAACTTATACTAGAGATACACTAAAGTTTCATAACTATTCCATGATCCATGAAATTATCATATAATCTATACTTTAGAAAATTTTCATTCATGTACAAAATAACTATGGTATGAAAATATATGTTTTCACATGATCTATCCAAAATTGATGGATAGAAAAGAATTGAATTATCATGGTATCTCTACTTCCATATCATATTTATCAATATGTGATGTCGCATTCCACTCTGGCATGTCTGACCAACATTTATTCATTTTTACTATTACACGACCTCCTTAATGGAGTGATCAACATGGTTGCACCATGACTATATCCTTTATCACAAAACAAATTTAAAACTCTTAAAACCTCTTCTAAATATATCCTTATCATTATACTATGATAAATTTTATAGAAAAATAATAAAAAACCACCTCATAACACATATACCAACTTGTGAGCTATAACTCCAAGATTCTCAAATGATTCTGAGAATCACCAAGTTACATAACCTTGGTTCCAATAATAACAAAAATATTATACTAAAAAAATCATAATATAAAATAAGACTCACAATACATGTTATGTATCTTTGCATAGAACATTTTGAATAAATAAATATTAAATCATAAAAATATAAAAATAAAAAATAAGAAACATTTTTAATATAATAAAATATTTAAATCATATCACATAACATTTAAATAATATAAAAAATGTAATATATATCAATGATATGAAAAATATAAGTGACACACATAATAATTTTTATGATATTCAAAAAATATTGTATTGTAAAAAAAATTTGGTCATTAAAAACATTTACTTTTTCATAGTATATTTATTATGATGTAAAACATTCAAAGGAGTACACATAACATATGTTACCTTTTTCATATATACCCTTTGTCTATATAATATTATGTTTTGTGTAAAATAAAATGTTTTATGTTTTATCATTTCTTTTATGTTTTATTTGTGGATTATGTATTTAATTAGATTTTTTATAATTGTTTGATATTGAAAAAAAATTCATTCAGTATATAATATTACAGAAGATTTTCAGTATACATGTTACCTAATATAAGAGAAAACATATATTTATATATCATAATATAATAGAAATTTAGTGTTATATATATTATAACAAAACATTTACACTACATAATATAGAAAAAAATTTAATTATAGATTATAATAGTATAAATTCATAATATATATAAATATATATTTCCTTTTTGTATATACAATAAAATGACTACATTATATAACAAAACATTTTCATTTTATACTATAACTTAACATTTTTATTATATAAATGTTTTGTACTAAAGATTGTATTTTTTTCAATATTATGAGCAATGTTTTGAATATATATATATATATTTAATTTTTCTCTGAATATATATGTTATTAAAAAATATTGATAATAATAAATAGACACAATATATAAACATCTATAGACATTTATGTTATATATATAAATTGTAAATGATTTTTGTTATCTTCAAAATTAATAGAAAATAGAAAAATATATTTTTTTGTTATATTTTATGCTATACATGTTGAAATATTTTGTGTTATGAGTTCATAGAACAATTTCTATGAACTCTGTAAATTTTATTTCTCACAAATGGTATTTTTTGAAATAAAAAAGAAAGTTTGAGTTTGGTTGATATGATGTGATAATAAAATGAATATATATTAAATAATTACACCTGAGAATTCATTACATATCACAATAAATCAAACCCCCATGGACTACAGGTTTTGTATATTTGGAGATTGGATACATAAATGAATTACTCTACAACCTATTAAACATTTCTCTATAATTTCACAGCACTTGACCACTCTTATAGACATAACATGTGTCATAATTTTCATCATAACCTAGATAATTTAAATATAATAATTAGGTGAGCTCACAAGATTAGTATGGGTAAGAATAAGAGATATCAATCAATATAGTTGAACATAAATAAGGTCACAAGTGAGCATAATATGAGCATGTGTGTTTGAGAACAAAATAAAGGTATATGCTCATAACATAAATAATTAATAACTAATGAAAAATAAATAACAAAATCTAGATCATGAAATACTATTTTCTGTATAACATAAGAATGAAGCATGGGATTGTATAATCATGATACAATTATAATTATCCATGGAAACATGACATTGGAATTTGACACAAACATAAGGATTAAAATCCATTTCTTATGTCAAGGAACAATAATAAGAAAATCATCACATAGTTGATGAATATATACCATAACACAGTGAACTAGTATAAACTAATGTGTCCCATAACATAAAATTTTATGAGTTATAATGTTTTTCCAATGTATTTGAGTTATATGTAATTTTAGGCCCATCTATCGCATAATTAAAAACGATACATTTTTGTTCCACATTAACACTATCACATTCATAAATCAACCATATCATAAAAAACTCATGAGAAATAAATTAGTTTCATGAAAATTTCTACATTGAATAAACAAACCATCTAGCGAAATAAAGAGGTTTATTCATTAAAATATACCCCATGTGATGTTTGAGAAACATTAAATAATATTTAAATTGATGAAAGAACTTTTGAAGAATATTAGAAAATGATTTATAAAATAAGAAGAATTATCATTAAAATAATTATAAATTTTTAATGAAATAATTTATAAATAAATTGTTTAAAAAAATAACAAGTGAATATAAAGTATATTGAGAAGTCAAGAAAAATAGAAAAGAAATTATCAAAAAGAAGAAGAAGAAAACAGTGGGTGAAAACAATCGAGTAAGAAACATTAATAAGGATAGATAAAAAATCCTTACACACATTTAGAAAAAATAAAAAACCATTTGAAAGTGACCTTAAGAAATTGTAGAATTAGAGAAAAAATATATGATACACCCATGCCACAAAATAGAACACATGGACAAGGGAAAAAAATTCCTACTAAAAAGAAGAGGTAAAATCAATTCCCTTTACAAATATCATTTTTGGTGAATTTTAATCAATAAGTGGTGGGATGGTACAACTACATTTAAACCCCAAAAGCCTAGCTAGAGGCAAAGAAAATAGATTAGGTTTTAGAGATAAAGTATATAAAATTTTATCCAATGTAAATTTAATCATTTATAATCACAATTTTAAAGTGATATTGAAAAATAAACCCTTAAAATTACTCCTAACAACTTTCAAATAACATAAACCTCCTATATAATAAACGTAAATGTAAAAAATTTAGATTTTAATATTCATTACTTTACTTAAATATCTTCTTGAATACCAATTGATATATGAAACACCAAACTACTATTTATAAAAATTTATTATCGTTAATGGTCGAATTCAATATAATATGAATATACAATTTGAACATAAGTAAATTAACACTTATTAGTAATTAATATGGAATAAGGTTAATAAAACATAAAGTTTAAAAGGGTTTTTTTCTATAATTTTGTTTATTTTAAAACACAAATTTATAAATTTATGAATATTAATTGGATTAAACCAAGTTTATTTATTAATTTAGAATACCAAAATTAGATATGGGTGACTTTTTTGGGATTTCTATAAAAAGGATTATTTTTAGGAGAATAATGAAAAATATAGATTTTACAAAAACATTAAATTTTATGAAATCATTATGATGTAATAATGACTTAAAAAATACGTAAAACCTTTATCTCAACAAAATATTTATATAATGAGTAAAATGAATCATTCAAAAAAATATTATTTTCATTTTTGAAATCTATTATCTACTTTTTAGAACCTAAATTATATTTTAATCTAATCAAAAACTAGTTTTGGTTCTTCAAATTTAATTAATTTTTTGGAATTTGATATTAGTTTTTGGATTGATCTAAATTTGTAATATATTTTTTAATAATTAACCATTAAAATTCATGGGGATAAATTCTATTCATGAATTTTTGTAGCATATTTTTTATGTTTAAAAAATGGAATTATCTAAAACTATTTTTCTTGCATTACAAACACTTATATTAAATTAAAAATTGACCAATTATGGAAATTAAAAAATTAAAAATATATTCCCTTTTTTAAATAATAATATTTATAATATTTAATAAATATTTATTCATAAAATTAAGTTACCATATTAAAAATGTAGTCCCCATGGTAAAGGTAAAAAGGATTGACAGTAGGGTTAAACACGATATAAGAAAATAAATACATCAAAAGAATTTATAAATATTATTTATAATTATATTTAGACTCTATATTTTTAAAAATTAAAAAAACTTCACCAATTGGTACCACTTAATTTGATTATGTCATCAATTTAATATTTTAAAATTAATATTAAAAAAAAATCCACTCTCACCCACTAAATAATTTTTAGTGATAATGATAAGGATGATGATAATTTATAAATGTTTAAATTTCATAATATTAATTATTTATAAATTTAATTTATAATATATATATATATATATTCATTTTTATAGTATAATTATCTAAAATTCTTATGAATCTTTGAAAAAATGCTTGTGCAAGTAGTATAAAAATCAATTAAATGATTTTAAAAACATTAACAGTTCTTTATTCTGAATGAATTATGGCGTTACATGAATTTTATAAATAATTATAAAAGAAAATTGATTATTTTTGGGTTTAAATTTGACCTAAAATATTATATTTATATTTTAAAATTTAAATGATATCAATAATGTCAAAAAAACAATTAGAGTATTTAATGTCAAAATATATTTTACTAATTAATTTAAAAATCTTGAATATTTTATAATAGAAAAAATGGGATGAAAAATTTCCTAAAATTTGATAAATGTTCAATTTTTTATCCTGTTTACATTTTTAAAATTACATTTAAGACATTTAAAATCTTAATATTCATGAAAACGCCATTTTTTCCTATAAAATGGGTATTAAACTAACATTTGAAGAGGAAAAAATTACATTAATTTAATCTATAAATGATTCATAAATATATCTCCAAAATTACCATACAATTTTCTCAAGACACTAGTGTGACCATAAAACACTCTTCTGAAGGAATTGAGTTTAATCAAAAGAATGATATCAAAAGAAGAGGTTATCAACATTACCAAATTATTTTAAGTTTAATTATTCCTAATACATACCCAAATATTATATTTAAACCTTAAAATTATGAATTTAGTATCATTATTATACTTTAATTTTATAAATTTTATATAAAAAACATCATTAGCCTCTATTTCATCTGTTGAAAAATGAAAACATCGCCCATGTGTATGTTAAAACTATCGCCTCAACGAAGTGATTTATTTCACTTTTAAACACCAAATCACATGGATAGTGATAATGATTAAATTAATGGATATATATATATATATATATGATATTTATGTTATAATAATTATTCTATAAATATATTATATTATCAACTCCATACCCTCCCATCCATTGCAAAATGGAAACATCACTTATGCGTACTAACAGACTACCACCTCCATGAATAACACATTACATTATTCATTGCCTTATCAAATTTATAGTTATAAGGATGGATATAATTAATAAATAATATAACTCTAATATAATTTTAATTATGTAAATTTTATTATTCATCTACTTTAGTCTATTTTCATCCATTAGAAAAATAAAAACGTTGATCATGTGTATGTGTGGACTACCGCCTACTTGAAATTATGTGTTCCATGTTTCATGATCACCTCACATGGATTATTATAAATGGTTATTGATTATATAAAAATGAAAATTATAATTTTTTTAATATTCCAAAGATGATGTAACCATGAACCCTTTGACCACATTCAATATACCGATGTTATTTTGGACCGAATAGCCTATGATGTAAACATAAATGATTTAGTAACTAAATAAAACATCGTAAAAAATAATATAAAATTATTAATAATAATGGGTTAAAAATTAAAAAGTTTGTGGATCAAAAAAATAATTAATTTAAATTTTTATTTAGTTTTAGTGTATAAATAAATATGAAACTAAAAGTAATAGATTTTTTTAAAGTGTTATTATAAATTTGTTAAACCCTTTAACTTCCATATCCATGTTCTAATAAAGGGTTAAAGAATGTTATTATTTATAATATAATTACTAATATAGTTTTCAACTATCTCAACTTTCTTTACAAAGGATTCAAAAATTAGTTTTTCTAATATTTTCCATACTAATTATTTTGAATATCATTACGAAAGTAAAAAATGAGTTTTTTAATATTTACTACCTAAACACATTTTATTTCCATAATAGTTGTTAATAGTTATCAAGATTATTCTAAAAGTTTTCATGGTCTTTCTTATAATATATAATTCCAATTTTTTTTTTTTGAAATTTTCATTTTTAGAATTTTTCAAAAGAAAAGATTATTTTTCATTATTTTTTTTCAAAAATAGATGTGATTTTTTTAGGTTAAAAAGATTTTTTAAATAGTTTTATATGAAAATTGAAATATAATTTTTATTTATTTTAACACATGATACTTGGTAAATATTTATAGAAGTAGTGATTGTGTGGAAAACCGAAACCCAGAAGGTACTTTATCTATTATGTGATCGGTGGGTCAATTAAATCCCTCTAATGCATTGGTTTAGGGGGTTGGAGTTGACATATAAGTTACTCATATAATGTGGATGAAGTTAAATACTAGTTTTCTCCAATAAAATGGATATATTTTACTTGTGATAAGTTACTTCTATGAAGTGGATGGGGTTAACTTGTGTTAAGTTACTCCTATGAAATGACAAAGTTAACTGATATATGTTACTCCTAAGAGAGTATTGAGATTAACTTGTTAGGTTATTACGAGATTAAATTATGATTCCACAAACTTAATACATGGATTTTCTATGATTTCAATGTGTTTTAATGAATATCATTTGATTTTTAGTAGAAGGTATAAATGATTTTAAAAATTGATGGTTTTTTTAAGGAAATTATATTTATAGGTTATCATATTTACCCTAGATGCCTCTATGATTTATCTATTCTTGTTATGTGGTTTAATGATTTTATTTTTGAAAAGTTTGATTCTCACATATGATTATGATTTATTTTATATAATCAATGTTTATTTTGAAATACTAAATATTTTTATTGGATTCCATGTCTTTCACTAAACTAAAGGGTTTAATTTATTTTTATACCCCTAATTGAGATTTTTATTTTCATATCACATTTTCAAATGTTATTTGTAGGATATATTAATGTGTACGAACTATAACAAGGCCAATATTTATGATATGGTGACTTATCTTAAATTAAGAAACATTTTTTGAATTAAGCATTGGTGTAAATTTAGGAATTGTTTTTGTGAAAAATGGAATTTGTGTGGAAGGTTACACTTTCTAAATTTATGATTATTCTATATTCTCTAAAACTCTAAACCTAAAAGACCAAGTGAATGTAACAATGTAAAATCCTTTCTACTTT
Organism: Viscum album; assembly: GCA_963277665.1. Classification (NCBI taxonomy): domain Eukaryota; kingdom Viridiplantae; phylum Streptophyta; class Magnoliopsida; order Santalales; family Viscaceae; genus Viscum; species Viscum album. Next base: position 1,739,960,781 of record OY728142.1, on the reverse strand, counting down.
ACTCATAATTATGGGTTGTTTAAGTTTTATGGTGTTAATAAATTATTTCAGTACCTTATTCATATCTATTACCATATAAACTATTCAATTAGAATAATTTATTACAAATATATTAGTTATTATTTATTTATTTTTATCATCATGTGTTATTAATTTAGATTGTTTCGTATAAGTTTCATAATGGTGTTGTTGATCCTGATTTTTTGTAACCATTTAAAAATTCATAGATTATTCAAGGTAGTGGAATCATTATTTTTTAATTATTTATTTATTCTCTTTTTCATTTTATGGAAGGTATGTGAATGTTTTATGAGAATATAATGCATAATGAGCATGTTTTATATAATTTATCAATAACATGTTGTTACATTAAAATGGAAATTATTTTTTATTTCACCCTTACAAAATCATATTCATAACATAATTTTTTTAATAAATATATTATTGAAATTAATACATTTATAATCATTCATGTTGGAAATAATGAATATAGTATAATATCGTTCATATTGGTGGTTGAACCGACCCAAACAAGAACATACTATACTAGTAAATGAGTAAAATTATAGTGTTATATTATAGTAATATAATTTTTATTTAAGAATAATTATGTTAATTGAAAAAAATTATAGTTTTTAATTAGATTTATAATTTTTGTATAAGATTATTTAATTGAAAAATATGATAGATAATAAAATACTTACTTTGATGAATTCACTATATCAAACAAATTCCTTGATAATGAATGATTTATGCCACCTTATTGTGATCACACTCTGCCAAAAGTGTTAGAAGAAATTAGAAGAGGGAATTTGACTATTCATTAATGATAAAAACTAAATAAAAGTGTAGTTTTATCTGGGTAGAGGATGGTTCATTTTATAGGTGATTTTGAGTGGAATTTCAACAAATACCCGTTCTTTAATATTTGATGAATTCCATTTTTCATGGAAAGAAGATCCAAAGTAAAAAAATAGAGATAGGTCTTACATCCCCACATATAAATTACTTATAGTTACATTTAGAGATATTTTCTGTCCATATCTTTTAATTTTAACATTTTTACCTCATTTTAAACTTTATCATCGTAACTTACTTTTTTTACATAGGTAACTTTTTTTGGCCCAAAACAAAAATTGGAACTCTCAACCAGTTTAAAAAAATGAAGTAAATTTTATTAAGATTCAATTTATAAAATATATTTAAATTAATTTTAAATAAAAATAGCATTTTTTTGGAAAATTACATTTTAAGCATAAAAGTGAATTTATTATTCTTCCATAAGAAGTAATAATAATTATAGAAATGTTAATTATTATTATTTATTTATAAAAAATAATTTTCATTCAATTTTATACTATGAATATGATAAATTTATCTTTTTAATAAATATAAATAATAAATAATATAAATAATGTTGTTAAATAATAAGATTTTCATTAACCACAAATCATTAAATCCTTATTCCTTATAACTATTTAATTATTATTGAATTTTATTTACTCATTTTACTAGTCACTCATTGATTTTTTTATATAAATTTTATTAAAATTATTATTTAATAGAATAAATTCATTAAAAATACTTTATATAAGAAATAAACATTCATATAAAATAAAACATATTTTCAAGAATAAATTTTACTTTTTAATTTTATTCCAAAATTATTTATTTTATATCATTTAAATTTCAAATATATCATATTCTTATTGGATAAAGGTATACTCAAAATTATATATCTGATGACCATATATCCAATCTTCATATATCTAATGACCAAATAATGATTATATTTACCTTTTTAACACATAAATATATAACCTCACATACTTCTCAATAATTCATTCACATCCTTTTTATTATTTCTCTCTAAAAATGAATGTTATGTTTATAGTTCCTTTTATTCTTTCTATATATTTAATTGGCTCTACGATAATTAATGAAAACCATGAGGACATAGATTCTACATTTTTGGTATTTTTTATTTATTACGGTTTTTTTTCTGCTTGTAATTTTCATAATGATGTCTCATAGTTGTTACTCATAATGTATTAATGTTTAACAATTATTATAATATTTTTTCATAATAAATTATGACTTTTATTCTTTTTATTGTAATGTTTCATGTGAAAAAACTACTCAATATATTCAAGGAATAATACATGGAGTGATACATTCTACCCCCTTAAAATAATTGAACCCTCAAAATTTCATTACACAAATAAAAAATATGGGTACTTTTTTCTCATTTAATCTTGAGTTCCTAAGTCACATCCTAAAAGTATGATTCCACTAAAGCAGTTTTTCTTATTAAGTGGAATTATTTTGTTTAAAATTATCTATATAAGCTAATATAATTACCAATTATTCCTTTTATGAGATACCATGTTCCAGTTATATAACCTTTTAGCTCTGTACATATTATGAATCAGGTATATAATCCCTCAAAAGTAATACATAGAATAGATTATGTACTTGTGGGAATCTTAGTGTAAGTTCAAGTTTATATGATACAACCCCCACATGATCAAGGATGTGACTGGTTTGATATATCTTTGGTTCAAATTTATTTTTGTTCAAAACCTCATAATCCTCTTCCATGGTGATATTCTAAGAATACCTTGCCTCTATCTTCAAAATCCAAATCACATTGATGATTATTAGTGTATATATTCTATTGTATTTGTGTTTATATAATATATGGAAGAATGGTTTGAATCTCCTCTAACATTAATTGAGAAATAATTAGTCCCATCATATTATTATCTTTGATTTCAACCTATCTAGTTAATGTTCTACATCCGTTCTCATACAGAACCTCACATGGTTCAATTTGAATATTTGAGTGAAGACAATTATTGTATGAAAACTATATCAATGGAATATATTGGTCCAAAACTCCTTTTAAGTAAATTTATTATGATATTAGAATATATAAATTTTTTTGAATGGTACTCTCATATTAACCATAAATTTGAGGATGATAAATAATGCTAAATCATAGTTCTATAATTAATTCTTATTTAATAATTCTGTAGAACTTTAAGGAAAACCATATATACCTATTATATTCAATTAAAATTGGTATTATATAAATCTAAATAAGATTATTTATGAATATATTAGAGTGTTTATCAAGTGAGAAAATCTATGAAATAGTAAAGAAATAAACCAACTTTATAAGGTGATCAACCACATCCCAAATATCATTATAGCCTATAGAGTCTATAAGAAGATATATAATGAAATTAATTTGTATGTTATAACATTTACATTTGATTATGGATAATAATTTAATAATAAAATTAAAATTATTTCACTCAACCATAACTTATTAAATATTATTGAGCATCACGATGTGCACTCTGGAATCTCAATCTTCATGTTGTGAAACTATAAATTCTACTTGATATCACTATATATTATTATGTTTCTAGGATGGATATAAAATGATAATAAATTTACATCATCCAATAGATCCATATTAAATTATAGTATTAATGAGAAACAAATTTATTTCCATAATTTTATAATTCCATCATTATTGAGGTTGAAATCAATATTAATTATAATTTCCTTCTATGGATCCTTACCATCCTTCTATTACTCTTGAGATTTATATAGAAAGATAGTTGATAAATAATGTAGTAAAGATAGGATTTCCAATTACCTTATTATATTTGGGTGTATCATTTATGAAATAATGATTATTTCTTATTTTAAATCATTATCATGGATAAGGTAGAATTATCCTTCATACTCAGAACATCAACTGCCATGTTCTCCTTCATAGGGTGGTAATGTATCGAGCAATCATAGTTATTGATCAACTACAACCATCACATTTTGATCATGATGAAATAGTTACGTGTGAATATATAATTTAAAGTATTATGATAATTATTCACATCACACTTTCCCCTAGTGATAATTCCTCTATTTTTTAACGAAAAACTTTTCACTACTTCCTCCAAAACACGTGTTGGGTAATTTTTATCAGAAATAATTAATTTATGTGACACATAATCTACCACCTTGTCATTTTTCATAACGTATAACCCAATAACCTATTTGATACATATTTTTATAATATAAAACCTTCCCATCTATTGGGTAGTGTGAGAATGAGTTTAGTGACCAATATTCTCTTATAATCATTGAAACCATCACAACATTCATTTGTAAAGAGAAACTTTATTACCTTTTTAGTTAAATATTTTATATAATTTTAAACTTTGATGAATTTATCAAAATGAATTGATAATATCCATATAATCCAAGATAGTTCATGTTTATAATGGTTGATATGGGATATTCTATATGTCATCTTCGATATAGGCATGAAATTATATAATAATTTGATTGAAAAATCAACCTCACGATTTGGGTAAGAATAAGAAAATAATTAATAAATACATTAACATATTTATTCAAAATTGAAAGATAATAAATATTATGTTCCTTTTTAAAAACTTTAGATAAATAATTCTCATTATTGGGTATTAGGACTCATATAAGGGAATTAATTTTCATAGGAATTTCATAGTTTGACTTGCAATGATATATGATCATTGGTTAATTAGGAATATGAAATGGAATTTCTTTCTCCTTAAAATTTATATGAGATATATATAGATAAAATCAATCTATTCCCAAAATAACATAAATTTTAACAATAACGGAATAATTATACTCATAGAAATAACATTCGCACAAACTTCTACTGGATAAGAGTTTTAGAACTGGATAAAATCATGCCACCCCTATTTATTTTCACCCATATTTTAATATATAATCAATGGGTTGGTGTATAAACAATTTTAGAAAGAATTTAATTTATAAAGTAGTGGGTAAAAACATAATCAAATAATACATTTAAATTTCAGTAATAGAAAATATGAATACCCATTTTCATTTAATTCTAGTTCTAATCATTTACAAAATCCAAAATTGTTATCATAAATAATAAATAATAATATATTAATATAATCTAATTAAACACTATAATTAATATGAAAACTAATACTCATATGAATTTTCACATGAAACCTTTATTTCAACCTTCGTAAATTTTCGTTCAAACTATATCACTTTGGGTAAAACCTAGAAACTCACTCCTTATTCAACATAGTTTTATTTGAGTTTTTTTATGTTATACTTCTTATCCTAATCCTCAAAATAAGAGAAACCCACTCTAATACACTCTAAGATGATTTCATCAAAATAAGAATAAATATTATATCCTCACACTTTAATATTCCTTACATATCATTATAAATAAAACCCCCATTACCTATAGTCATCGTGTCTTTAAAGACTATATACATAAATAGATTATTATACAAACTCGTGAAAATTTCTCTATTATTACACCACACTTAAACCCCCCCAATACCTATCATATATTATAATCTTATTTTTAACCAGTGTAATGGAAATATATGAAATTGTTAAGATGAAATACTCAGGAAGGGTAAACATAAGAGATATCAATCAATAGAGGTGAACATTAAGAGGATCATAAGTAAATATTATATAGACATGTTGTTATGAGAACACAATCTAGGTATATGATCTAATATTAGTAAATCATACCTAATAAAAATAAATAATCAAATTTGAATCTAGACATTATTTGAACATAAAATAAGAATAAACACAAGATTATGGAATCGTGTGATAATTATCACAATATATGGAAACAAAACACTATAATGTGTCATAAAAATAAGTATATAATGTCATTTCTTATTTCAAGTATCACTTCTAAAACCATCATCTCATTTTTTATAAACATTTACCACAACTTAGTGGGATTGAAAAACCTAACATGTCCTATAATATAAAATTTCATGAGATATACACATTACCAAATCCATTTGATGGGTATATTATTCTAGTACAACATATCATATAATGAAAAACCATATATTTGTGTGCCAAATGAACATGGTCACAATCCGAAATCAACCATAGCATAAATAACTGATAATAAAGAAATGGGTTTCCTGAAAATTTCCACATATTATAAATAAATCATATATTGAAATAAAGTGGATGAATTCATCAAAATATACACTCAATTAAACATGAGAAACATAAAATAATATTTAAATATATATAAAGAAATTTATAATAATGTTATAAAATCATTTAGAAAATAATGAGAAAATTCCTTTGCATTTTGATAATATTTATAATGAAATAACTTATAAATAAAATTTTCTAAAAGTAATTATAAATTAAATAAAATTACATTTAAATATAATTAAAAATTAAAAATAATGATTTATAAAGAAAAATAAAGAAAATAGTGGGAGAAAAAGTCCGAGTGAGAAACATAAAAGAGGAGGGAGAAAAAGATTCACTTCACATGTTTAAAAAAATCAAAACCACTAGAAAATGACTTTATGAAATAATATAATTAGATATAATGATATATAATATATTCAAAAAAATTGGAACAAAAACATGGATGAAAAATATTTCAATAAAAAATAAGAGGTAAATAAAACTCATTTTATGAACATCATTTTTTGTGAATTAAGAATCAATAAGAGGTGAATTGTTAAGAATACGTGTAACCCAAAAAAAACTATAATGGATGAAAATAGTTGTTTATATAGAGATAAATTACATATTATTTCCTCCAATATAAATTTACTCTTCAACAATCATTATTTTAAATAGATATTAGAAAGAAATCCCCAACCATTACTTTTGACTCCCATAAGAGAAATTTAACCTAAAATTTAATAAAAATAAACATCCTAATAAAACATTTTATAATATTATTCATATATATATGTATATATTACCTTTTATATTATTAAATTTTAATCATTTATCACACATATATTAATTAGTTATGTTTTATTTTCTGCACTAGATGTTAGTAATTTAGATTATTTCACACAAGTCTTGTAGTGAAAATGACAGTGTCGATTCACATTTTTTAATAACAAGATCATTAATCCTATATAGTTCAATATATTGAAATAATCATATTTCATTTATTTATATAATCTTATGTTCATTTTATGGAAGGTATGAGAATGGTTCGTGAGAATGCAATTCATGATAATAATGTTTCATACAATTTACCAATAATAATGAGTTAATTTATAATGACCATTACTTTTGGTGTTAGAATTCTATAACTATACACATAACATAAAATACTCTTTAATATAATATATTACAATTATTTATGTGTTTATAAACATTCATGTATTAAATAGTGAAGATAATATTACATCATTCATGTTAGTGGCTGAACCATCCCAAAGAAGAACATACTATACCAATTAATGAGTAAGAGTACATAGTTATATTATAGTAATATCATTTTTGAAAAATAATAATGAAGTTAATAAGAGATAATTAGATTATTTAATGATTTTAAAAAATAATTGATACGAGAAGCTAATTGAAAAATATGGTGAAGAACTATATTCTTACATTGATTAATTTTATCTTTCTTGAAACTAGTTCCTTCAGAATGAATGATTTAAGCCCATATCTTGAGAAAATAAGTGACCAAAATTGTAGGTTGAATTTATTATAGTGAATTTGGAAAAAATAATCAATTGAAAATTTAAGGAAAAAAGTGGTTGGAAGTGGGTTGAGGAGTGGTCCATTTATAGGTGAGTTTGAGTGAAATTTCTAGAAATATCCATTCCTTAAATTGTGAAGAATTTCATTTCATAAGGAATGTTCATATAAAGTGAAAAAATAATAGATATGGTTAATTTGTGTTCTCATTTGTGAAAATATAACTATTCAAGAACAACAATGAGACTACTTATCTTAAATATTTCTTTATATAACACATATGAACCCACTGTATTTTTGGGAAGCTTAAATAATAATCCTCAATACCACTTTGTGAATCATCCTTTATGCAATATATCTTCTAATATTCATCACATAACTAAACATGTGGGAATTCTCTTTTGAAGTTATTCTTTTCTTAATAAAATACATGATATCTTGTTTTAATTTTCAAAAACATAGAATTATGAAATAAAAAATTCTTTTCTATAGATAAGGCTTTGAAAAACTCTCATTCACAAAGAATAAACACGTTAAATCTTCATTCTTCTTCATAAAATAAGATAGTCTATAGTTCTTATATCTCATTCATGGTTATTATATATTGCTTAAAAAAATTTAACCATGCATCTGAATGAGTTCATGAGAATTTTATAATGTACCTTCATGCCAAAAAAACTTTTTTCTTCAGTATTATTCATGAATTTTTTTTGTAGAAACTCAAATCAATACGCAACAGTTTATTTGAATTCTACATATCATTTAAAAACATATTCATGGAATATATCTTCTTTGTTTCTCTTAGAATATGTCTTCAAATGCACAATGATCTCTTATATGAAAGATGTGAAACATTCTGAAAATGAGCTTAGTCAATTTATTTATCAGGAACTTCACTAACTATAACCTTTGAAAATTATAGAGATGTTGACATTAAATTTGGAAAACCATAACCATCATGGAATATTATTATATTTTCTACATGATTCATATCATTGGTTTGAACTTCATTTTCTCATGTAAATAATGATCCATGAGAATTTGACCTCCTCAAAATTTTCAGAACACTAAAATTATGAATGGAGAACATGGATCGGGTTTCGGATGAAGCCTCCATAGAGATCCCATTGTATTTAAGTCTCAAGCAATCTCAGCAGAGAGGATGACATCAAGAGCTGATCAAAATGACAAGGATGTGTATCAAATATGTCAGATGATTTTGGAACTCGACTAAGATGATCAGGTGACCAGGATAAAATGATCATCGAATCAGACGACTATGTTTCTTTCGATATCTACAGTAACATGTCCCACATCGAAACTACCAACACTTGGCCACCCCCTTATATTAAGAGGCGTGTGTTTAGTCAATTAGGAATTGGTTATAATGTTTTCCCATCATTCAGTAGCACCACCCCATTCTAGTATCTACTATTACCGGCATTCCACCCCGCACAGTCGCTCTTCACCACATATGCACCTCTAGGCCCTCTACAAGGGTGAGTTCCTCCACCAATCATGATGCATATATTCATGGCTAGTGCTAGCCCCCTCCTCCATGGTCAACCCTTCAGGGTCCCATATATGGTGATTTTTTATGTGGATTTTCCTTTCTTAGTAGGTTGGATTATATTTTATGGATAAATGAAAATTTAATACTTATAAAATTTTTAAGCAATAAAATGAAATACAAAACTTTCAATGTAATAAAAATCCAAACTTGTTACTAATTAATGAAATAAAAAATTTATATTACATGATATCCTTCAAGCATAGAATGTTTTAAACAATTTTACAAATCCAATTAAACCAATGATACACATATTTATTAATAAAGAATATATCTACAAAAGTAACATTTATACACATTAAAACATATTGAAACATTTCACCAAACAACCATTGAAAACAAATTTAGTTAATTTGATTACTCACTCCCCCTTGATATTTGTTGTCAATACTCAAATGATATCAATATGTTAACCTTTATTTCTCTCTATTATTGTAAATGAAAAATGGAGAGTTTCAGAGTTTTGAATTTAATAAATTTATACATCAATTTTTTTAAAAAAAAATTAAACCTTAGTCAAAAAAATAAATAATTATTAAGTTAATAAAAAATAATTCAATACGGGAAATCCCAATATAGAAAACAATAGATATAAAACCTATGAATCAAATATATTCAAATACAATAATGTAATACCATTATAAAACTTTTTTTTACAATTTCACTACAGAAAAAATTTGAAAAAAATAATTCTAGGAGATATCCTTCAAATATCTCAACAAAAAAATTAGAAAGTTCATGTGAAAAAGTAAAAATATTCCACTTTTAAATTCATATTAAAACTTTTAGAGTGATCATTATTTTCACAAGATTATAAATATTTGACATCCACAAATCATCTATGTTACCCCTCAAGGGATACATGCATCTTCTTTAATTCCCTGCATGTTAGAAAAAAATAATTTATATAAGTGAATAATGAGGAACCTGTTTGTTCCCTAGAAATAAAACTCAGGATGAGAGTTTCCTCTTAACCTTTATTTTCAATTATTATTTTTAAACTATGATTTGAAAAGGTTCTCCATAATATCTTGGGATATTACAGTTCTCATGGAATGTTTTGTGCCATGTCAAAATTTTCCTCTCTTTTCACACTTCAGAATTTTTAATTCATCATTTGTATATGAATTATAATCATCATTAAATTCTTTATATGTCACCACTTGATTTTCTTTAGCTCTGATAAATTTATTACAATTTTCAAATTATTTCATCTTCTCACACAATTCACTTGTGACTTTAGATTTCTTCACTCTATGAACTGACATATCATATTAATTTTGAGGAATCAAACATGATAAAAAAACTACGCATTTCCAAGATTTGTTAACTTATTGATGACATTTATTACTTACTTCATTCAAAAATTCAAATAAGTTCAGTATTAAGATTTGATATTAATTCTTTAAAATATGATTCTCTTTTAGATAATATGATATCATCTACTCAGTATTTCTCTACCTGGATTCTTGCCTTCTCCTTGGTAGTGGCACGCCATACCCGCATGAATAATATTTATGACCAAACACTACAAAAAACCAAGAGTATCTTTTTATCCTTGATATTATAGACTAATAAAAATTTGGATATGTAGATTTTAGTGGTTGATTTTTCAAATAATGGGGTTATATCTTCTTAGTATAATATATTCTTGTAGGATTACTATATATTCCTTTGTGGAAAATATTTTTTCATTTGTTCTTTTGAAATAGTTTTATTCGGTATTTTATTTCAGATAAACACTATTAGAAATACCAAATGTGCATTGAAATTAATTTGGTTTAGAGTCAACCATTTTCTCTGAACCCTTCTTTGGAACAACCTTAGATGTTTCACCATTAATATTAATAGCTTTGGTGAATTATTTTTTCATTCTTTTCAACTCACTTTGAGATATAAGACACATAAATTGTGTACCAGATAATTTTTCATCTTTCCCATTGAGTCTTTCTTCATGATCTTTTTCCTTTTTCTTAAATTCATCTAATTTCAGGAAATTTTGTTTATTCTCTTAAATAAATGGAGATTCTTTCTTATGAAGATATCTTTCCCAAAAAATTTCAGTGTTCCTTCTAGTCTGTCCTCTTTCATCTTATTTTCTATTATCTCATTAAGATGAATCCCATATTATATAACACAATATTTATTCTTAAAATATATCTTCTCCATTTATTTCTTCAATTTTTTATTTTCCTTCTTCAGTTGCATATTGTTCACAAGAGGAGATTATAGATTCTCTTTTAGCATCCATTCTAAATCAGTTCTCTCATCACCTTCATCGCCTTCAAATAAGTCTCAAGGTTTCTTAGATTTACTCATAAATAACATTTTATTTTTATAATATATTCCATCTTCTGATTCACTACATGAAAATATAACTACATATATTTCTCTACTCACTATATTTATTTTATTGTAAGTAAACTTACTCTTATGCTTCTTACACTTCCTTTTCTAAAATTTCTTATTCTATTTATCTAATTCAGTATCAGTACCCTTTTCATTGTATATTTACCAAAAAAATGACAAATGTTTTGAAAATTACAGAACTTTGATGATTGATTTCTATTTTCTTTCCATCCCATTGTATTGAAAATTATTGGAAACAAGGTTATCATTTGTTTGATTACTTATTTAGCTTATGCATATTTATAATCAATTGATTCACATTCTTCTTTGTTTTTGGTTTTACCTTTTATCATGGATTCAAAGGCCATCACATCACTTTCCTTTTTCTTGAATGTTAACACTTTTCTCGTTTCATAAGATATGAGAGTATTGTTAAGTTCATCCAATGATAGATCTTATCTCTCTTATAGTTATAAAATATTTGAGTTGAATCAATATGTGAAATTTCTCATAAGCTTATTTACAACAATTGAATCATCCATCTTCTCTACAAAACCTCTAATATTGCTAAAAATTTCGTTCAAAATAGTAAAGTAGTCATCAATACTTTCAGCGTAATTCATATTTATATCTTCAAATTTTCTTCCCCACATTTATGACTTGTATTATCTAACTTTAAGAATTTATTCTTAACTACATATTAGTTTATCCTAGATCTCATTAGCAGTTTGGATACCCACCAATTTAGTGTTTAATTTTTATGAAAAATCCATTAGGATTTCATTCTAAGACTTCCCATCAACTTAAAATTTTCTATATCATCTTGTGTGAAATAAAAATATTCATTTATAAGAGGGAAACTCACTGTTGATACATCTCTCACTTCCAGGATGAGAGACAGAAGGTAAGGAAACATCTTATTCCTCTAACTATGGTAGTTCATTCCATCAAAAGTAGGAATTACTCAGTTATTTATTGAATTCATATTCTCTATTTATCAGATTTTTTTATGAATCTAAAGTGGTCAACTTTTTCTCTAATACCAATTGATATGGCTAGGGATCAGTTAGATACCACGGAGAGGGTAACAGAATCAGTGGTATACTATTTTTATAAATTTTTATTCAACCTTTGTGATAGATTAAAGTCTTGATACCTCATCGTTAACACTAAACCTCATAATTAAAGCAATAAAAATAAATAAAACATAAAAAAAATATTTCTATGGTTTTGTACAAATACCTACTCCTTTAATTATTGGTTAGACCCTCCATCATAGATTCTCTACTATATGAGATGGTGAATAAAAAATTAAAAATGTTAGTTATCCCAATTACAAACTGTTTATACCCCCCAATTCCAATCATCCTTAAAAAGTTAGTTAGACCCCAAATATAAATATTTAGAAACATGTTAGACCCCCAGCTATAACCATCAGTTTAAGATATCTTTATCCACTATAGAAATATCAAATGAAGATCCTACACCAAAATCTTATTGGATCACTCCAACTTATGTGAAATTCAGGAACATATATTACACACTATATATTTAAACATTATTTATATATACATGCTTATTCATTTAAAAATTTAGTACTTCTGTGATTCTTTCACACAAACCCAAATGGGTATATCTTCTTCTTTGTGAAAATATCATTGTGGAAGCACACAAATGAAACTACTTTTCGTCGTTGTTTCTTTACATAACACATGAAAATCCACATTATTTTTTTCATCTCAATGAAGAATCCTAAAGACCTCATTGTGAATCACCTTCATTCATGGAGAATATATCAAGAAAGAATCTCCAATTCACCGCATAACTGAATTTGTGGGTCAGATTGTATGATGTTTTTATTTGAGTAATAGTATACGCAATATCTTCTTTTACTTTGAAAAAACACAGTATGTTGAAATTCAAAATTCTTTGTGGAAGCTAAGGACTTTGATAACTCTCCTTTGAAAAACCCAAATATGTGAATTCTTCATTCTTCTTTGTAAAAAAAATGAAAAATATACCACAAAGCAGAATGAGTTATTGGGAATGTTATGATGTACTATCATGCGAAAAAATACTCATTGCTTCTATATTATTCAATATACATGTTCACATAAACTTAATTCCTCATGTAACATTTCATGTGAATTCTCTATCTCCTTTTCAAACTATTGAATGGTAACTATCTTCTGTATTTCTTTCCCAAAATTTCAATTGAATGCACAAAAATCTCTCAAATGAGAGATAAACAACAATCTAAAAATGATCTCAGTCAATGTATTTATCAGAAACTACACTGACTAAAACCATCGAAAATCACTGAGATGATACCTTTAAATTTCACAAACCATCACCATCATTGTATATTATCATATTTTATACACTGTGTATATCATTGCTTAAATCTTCATTTTCTCTTGCCAATAATGTTTCATGATATTTTGATATCCTTTCAATTTTTGGAATACTAAAATGATTATCATAGAATATGGATTGGGATTCAGAAGAAGTCTCCATGAAGATCCCTATGTAAAAATTTCTTGGGTGAGCTTAATGGATAAGATAAAATCATGAATTTATTGGATATCTTGAGATGTTTATACAATAGATCAGAAGATTATGGAGCTCAGTTGAGGTGATCAGATGGACATGATAAAACGATCATTGAATGAGATAGATATAGTTCTTTCAGGATCTATAATAACGTGTCACTCATAGAAATGAACAACTACTAGATTCTACCTTATATTAAAAGGTGCCTATTTAGGGTATCATATATAAATTATAAATATCTCCCATCTCCCACTGAAAAATCCCCATGTCGGCATCCGCATCTTCCGCCATACTGCCCCAGATGGTGGATCTCCACCACATATGTGCCTCAATTACCTCTATATGGGTGAGATCCTCACCCATCATGACACCTTCTAGCTTATCCAGTGCTATTACCTTATCGATGGTCAACCCTTTAGGGTCCCACATATAGTTAAAATTGAGCTGGCTCGGCCTTGATTAGTTGATTGGCTCTTATTTTTTGGATAAAGAAACATTGAATACATAAAAAATTATAAATCAATAAAATGAATTAAAAACCAATAAATATAATTTCATTCCAAACTCTTTACTTCTTCATTCAATGAAAAATTCATATTTCATAGAATTATTCAAACATAAAATGTTGTAAACAATGTTCCAACTTAATTATACCAATGAAACATATATTTAGAACTAAATAACAACTCTACAATCATCAAATTTATGAAAAAATATTTAAATATTTCACAAAACACACATTGAATAAAAATTCAATTCACCGAATACTTCAAAAGACACAATAAATGATGAATATGGTGAATTATTAGTTTCATCACTATCAGGAGCAAGTATCTATTCCCCATATCCATTTTAATCTTATCCATAGTTAAATCCCCTTATCTATCCTTTAAGAATCAAAAAATTATCTAAAACTTTGGTAGTATTTTTTTATTTAAGAATTAGTTTCTTCTTATCCTATAATGTTTGTCTATCTATTCTCTTGAAGCTATTTTTCCACCATCAAAATTTCGATTTCCAGTATTTCCACCTTTTCCCTCAGTTTAACGTAAATTCAGAAATGGACTATTAATCATTCAAGATAACTTTTTTACTAATCATTAAATTTTATTCAAATGATATCATAGTTCATTGAATTATTCAAGCTCAAATGAAATCAAATCAATAACTCTGAATTTATGTGTGATTAATTTTATCAATGGAGGACTGGTGCAAGTGATCTTTTGTTTTGAATATTTTTATTCGATTTTCAGGGAATTATAGACACAGAAGATCAAAATATTTGAGGCTAATTTAGTGTTTGCAGTGATGTTCCTGGACCACTTGTATCAATGTAATGGAGTATAAGAATCAAGATTAGTCAGCCATGACATTGTAAGAATGACCCCTCAGTTTACTTGGTTATCTTGGTCGCTCATTCTCATGTCCTATGGTTTAGAATTTTTTCAGGAATTTAATTACGTAAAATATTCAAACCCCTCAATTAAATCTCAAATACTTCACATGGGAACTTAGAGGACCCATTATCTTTATCAGGAGAATCGAAAACCAGAAAAACATAAGGGAATGAAAATATTCATCCCCTTAATATAATATTAGTCTTCATACATGACATATCTTAACTATAACATGGTCATCAATCCCAAATATTTTGTTCATCATGGTTTATTATCAATAGATGCTTTTCGGATTTTCAATGGGCATCAATGGTGAGTTATATTCATTATTGGACTAGGTCATCTTACTCTAGATCATCTATTATCGAGTAGGTCTCCATTAATAGTTTCATCATGTTTAAATTAGTGAGAGATGAATCAAGTATACAATAGTTTATCTGAAGATCATTTGTATATTATGTAGCTTCATCTATGTTAGACAGTCTCGAACAAATATTATTTCACTTCAATTGAGCTTCAGCTAATATATATCCTTGTTTATCAGGGTTTCAATTGGTTTGTCATCATGAATTCTTCTTTAAGCTTGGAACTGACCTTTTGGTCTCAGTTTGATATCTTTTATTTGAAAATTGGAATTTAGAATAATGGATCCCCATTAATTTGAATTAACTTTCCTCAATTCTCCCTTAATAATAATATGGCTACAAAAAATCTTGGCTACATTGGTATTCAACTATGTAAATTCCTATATGTTTCTAGTTTTCTCGCACTAATATTCACATATTGGAATTTTTTCATATACTGTGACATATTTTTCATAAATCATGCAAGTGGTGTTGATTTGAATTTCACTAACCTAGGGATTAATATATGTAGGAACTTTCCATTTTTTCAGAATAATTTTTTTTAAAATTAGACTTCATAAAATCACTTCTAGTCCCATCTGAAGAAGCTCATGGCCATCAAAACGTCTTTAAATAACATATCATTAGAACTTAAATAGGATAAAACCATGAGTTGAAATATTTAAAAGAAAAATAAAAAATTCCTCCAATATATCAAATTAATGTTCAAACATATATATTTGTAAATATTATATAAAATGAAACAAAATAAAAAAACCAATATAAATATTATTTTAATAAAAATTTTCATAAATCCATTCAAATAATTTATAAAAAAATATAAGGAAATAAAATAAATAACCAATTCATCAATTAGGTACTAAAAATAACCAAATAAATTGAAATATCCAAATAATCATAATTTACTTAAAAAAGGACAATATTATATAATTCTCTATTAAATGCAAATTTTGGCCATAAAAAAACAACAAATCCCCAAAATAGATTTGAAATAAATTCAAAACAGGCCATAAAAATCCATGAAACATAAAATTTTTATTTTCCTAAGGAAATAAATTATAAAAATATAGTGTAAGGAAATAAATCTTTATAATTAAATATTTAAGTGGTAACAATGAGTTTATTTTGAAATGTGTTTTATAACATGAATATCATTATGTAATTATGGATTATTTATCTTCTCATAATAAAATGGTTTGTACCAAAGTAGTATTACAGTTTTATAAAATTTATTGAATTAAAATATTTGGGAAGCATTTAAACAAACTCAACTTTGTATTGAATTATTTCTTTAAATATCTCATTTTCTAAATAGTGGGAAGGCATGTATAAATGTCATTGAATAATTAAACAAAACTTAAAGGATAGATGAGTTTAATAACTAATAGAGAAACATAATTATCACATCCATTAGTTTTATCATAATGAATAAATATCCCAACTTAGGCCTATAATTATTTTTCTTACTCAGTGGAATGCACAAATTATTATTTTCGAACCAACCTAGAAGTTTAAAAACAATTCAAATTATAAAAATTCCCTCAAGTGTTTTCCAAAATAAATGTTTTATATAAAAAATTCTACTTAATTAAGTCAAAAATATGATATAAAAGATTAATAATCCTAAGTATTAAAAAACTTCTGATATAACGAAAAATTAACGACCACTGAAGATTATAATTAAAGCATGAAAAATTGTTAGTTTTTGAAAATTTATAATTAAATATTGTAGTGTTCTCAATAAAGTACAATTTGAAATATAATAAAGAGACCTATAAATGTAAAACACGATATTCCCTCTAATTTTGAGCTCCAGGTGTTGGAACATTTTCAAATAATGTTGTTCAAATATATTTTCAATAAAATAACACAAATTTCATGTTTAGGGAAAAATTTATTTCAAAAATAAAATTATTACATTTTTAAATTATTTTGTAAAGCATTTATTAAATTGTAAATATTTTTAATTATGGAGATACTGTAAAAATTTTCAATTGAGATATTTTTTTCACATTTAGTATTCTTTTTCAGTAGGTTGTGGTATATACAATAAGATTCAAAAAATTCTAAAAAATTCTACAGAAGTTATCGAGTGTGATAAAATAAGATTACACTTTTTTCAAAATGATTTTCAATAAAGTATATTCAAACAATATTAACACAAAGAAATTTAGAAAATATTCCAAACCTAATAAATAAATTCCCAACAGTTATTTATCTATAATTTAATTAAAAATAACATTTTTATATTCAAGATCAACTTTAGGTAAGTATAAACTATTTAAAATATTTTTTAGAAATCATAATAAAAAGAAGAATTATAAAGATTAATCGCCTAACAACTGTTTCCATGATTCCTTAATAACTAATGTATGAACACTCTCTTCTAACTCTTCAATATCCTTTATATCTATTCTTTAAAATTAATTATCAATGTATAATATACTAAAAATTATATAAAAACATTCAAGATACAAATTTAGAACCACATGACAATATGAGATTATATAATAGTAAACGATCCAAGATATTGATGAATCAATATGCACCGAGGGATATAGTTAGCAGGGAAAAGTATTTGATTGCACCAAGAATATATTGATTATTTTTTATAAAAAAAAGTAATATAAATTTATTAAACCATGGCTTACCTCCCATGAAATTGAAAATTTATAGTTTTCAGTCGAAATTTCCTAGAAAACTATCGTAGTCACTAGGATTGTGTGGTTTCATAAGAAGGAGACACCATATTTGTATTTTGAAAATGTTCTTAGGTAAAAAAAATTAGTGATATGTGATCTTAAATCTCTAAGGGAACTCCTAAATTTCCTAATAGTAACCATACACCTTAAGAAGGCCCCTTTTAAAAATGTAAAAAGAAAGCCCTCAAGTTTTTGAATAAAATTTTTCATGTTATCCACTTTTTATTTCAAGAAATAATTAAACCATTAATGTTCATTTTCAATGGAATAAATTTGTATGCTACTTATAATATTATGAAAATTCTATCAAGTATTACCCATCATTTAGATCCTCATTATTTTCAAAATACAAGGAGAGATTAATTTTTTTTGAAAATTTAGAATAAGGAAGAGGTCGTTAAATTTTCATATGAAAATTAATTAGTTCATTTAAAACTAATTCTAATTTTCCTTATGCATTTTACTCTATTTCAAAAACATGTTCGGAAAAACATATTAAGATTTCATAAAAAATTAGTATTTTCTTTAGGAAAATCTTCAATAGAATTTAAGTCAGCCACATGAACTAATGAGTTAATAATAAAGAATTTCAAATAAAAACTTGAAATTTTTTTATTTTTTAAACATAAAACTAATATAAACCCATGTTTGATAGATTACATTTTTTAGGTAAAATCCTTAGGTTATAAAAATATTTCAACACCCATTTCCTTTAAAACAATTCTTATGTGCAACAAAATAGTGTGTGATCAATCACTGGTTCGAGTTCAAATTTTATAATTTATTCCTCTAAAGAAAAATAAAGATCCTTTGAGTTTTTCTATTCAGATTAATAGGAGAAAACATTTTGGCACATTTTTAATAAGATTATAATAAATAACTTCCCAACTATGCCTATCATGACTCAACTAAAAAAATTATCAACATTTTGGATTACTAAAAGTTGAGGGACTATGAGGTCATTATTAAAACCCTAAAATTTATTCAAGTTTCAATCTCTCAACCTCTTCATGAAAATCCAAGGTATTATTTATTGGGTTAAAATTTTAAAATTAGGGAAGATCTGTTTTGAATTAAGGTTCTAAAACTTCATAATTAAAATATTAAAATCTAATGTTTTCTTTATATAATTACCCAACTTAAAACTATCTTTAGTTACTTATCACATGAGAAAAAAATATGGAAGGTTTTTTAAAAATAAATTCATTTTAGTCATTATTTTTTTCAATTTGAGCTATCTAACACTAAAATCATCTATATATCAATTTTTTATCTGGTTTATGTGTCAAAAAACAAATAATGGGACAATCCAATTCATTATTATTATATATTATCACAACCCTCAAATACACTATCCACTAGGGTTTCATAAAATACATGGGAGTTTTTTATTTCATTTATGGAGTTTTTTAATTTATAATACAGCTTTCCTAACTTTCCTAATAATGATCTTCCAAAATAGTGGGTTTTCCATAATTTAATCCTCACACTCTATTACTTGTTCTTTATCAAAAACATTCAACCTATTTACTTAATTAATTATTTCAATTTTTATTTGATTGTTTATTTATTTATAACTCCAATGTTGTATTTTTTAGTATTTTCATTATGGATCCATGGAATTTATCACATTAATAAACTTTAGTAAAAAATAACAATATATACTTTTTATTTTTATTTACATCAAGAAATGGGATCATAATAGCCTTAGGTTGGTTAATATTTAAATGTTTCTAATGATTATTTTAGCCACAATACCAAGAGTTGTTCCCATAATTTCTATAAAAATCATAGTATAATTAATTTTATTAATCCCAACCCCAAAATTGATCTAATTTGTATCTATAATTATCACACAATTATAAAATTCAACAAAAATTAGTCAAAGAAGTATAAAAAACAAACAATTTGAAGTGATTTAAAAAATTAATTACAATAATAAAAAAATAAATTTCCTACTAGACGCATACCCAATATGATTACATTTCTAATTTAAATACAAAATAAAAAATTCAAAATAGATTTTTTTATATTTAAATTTTATTGGATTTTTTATTTTATTTTTATTTCGTTCTCTAATATTAGGAAACTCAATGCACGTTATTATTAAAAAAGATTAAAAAAATTCGTATCTTGTCATTTGAACTAACAAAATAAAAGTAATATTTTCAGACTCTCACTAGACAGTGATGAGCAGGGCTAGACCACATGTAAGGTAGGTAAGAAATATTTAGGATTATTTAGGTTCCAAAAAATAAAAATTAGTAAAAGATTTTCCATTCCATGAAAAAATTGAATAAATAATGGAAGTGGAATTAAAAGTGAGGTGAGTTTTGGAAACAGAAGTTAAGGGGTAGGATCATGCTTAAAAGGAAGATGTAAAATATCTAAAAGAAATAGATTTTTGAAATAGTGATGATCTTGGAAAAAAATAAAAAAACCCACAAATTGATCACAAGAGTGATTATAATTTCCTTCAAGAATTATAACCACTACTCTATATCAATAAGATATTAGTCCATAAGGATTTTTTACAATATATTAAAGAAAGTGTTTGGGAGTCGCTCACTAATACACTATCATTCATTTATGAAAGAAGAATGAGTTGTGTATTTGAAGCTAATATTCAATAACAGATAAAAATTTAATAGACTACAATAATTTTAAACACACTTGAATTAATCATAATGAATGTCATAAGAAAATATGAGAACACAATTATAGAGATAAAATATAAGAATGATAATGTGAAGGAAGAGTTTATTCTCTATCAGGATGGTATTTTCCCCCTATATCCATTGCTATATTCTATCTCATTTAATCCCTTATTCAATCCCCCATGAGACATTCACTACTCAGAAAATATATTTATAGTTTTACTATCTCAATTTTGTTCTTTCTCTCAATCAATGTTTCTTTTTCTACTATATTTAAAGTATTTATCCAACAACTCAAACCCCCACCATAATTTTCATCTCTAGAATTTTAATGTTTTCACTCACTAGTATCTTCTAACATATGTTACTAAGCACTTCATATATCCTTTAATGCAACATGGAATCATCTTCGATTTCTAGATAAATTCTTATAATTTATCAAGAATATTTTATATTGCGCCATTGAACTTTAATTTTAGTGTTATGAATCTCATAAAATGAGTGTTTTTTTGGGAATCCTCAATCTTGAGAATTCGTATTCAACATTAAAGGAAGTATATACACCCAATCTTCACATATTCTAGGTTTCTGAAATCTGTGAAATAATAGTCATAGAGATTTTTCCTCAACATCTAGAAGTCTTCCCACCAAACTCATTTTTCCATAAAACCATAATCATGAAACCTCAGTTCACTCAGCTAGCACTACTGGAAAAGCAGGCTATACCAACGGTTTTCCAAACCGTTGGTATAGGGTATACCAACGGTTTTCCAAACCGTTGGACAGTTAGCCGTGAGGAAATACCTCTACCAACGGTTTCATTTAAACCATTGGTATAGGTGTTTGAGAATTATGGGAACCTCTTTACCAATGGTTCTGAACCACTGGTATAAGTTTTTCCAGAATTCTGGAAAAGGCTTTACCAACGGTTCTGAATCGTTGGTAAAGAGTTTCCCAGAGCTGCTGCACTGCAGCCCCCAAAAGCCCTCCATAAGCCCTACCATACACCTGCATAAAAAAACAGTGCACAACAGCCCTCCAGTATACCCTCCACTATACACCTGCATAAAAAATATCACAAAATCCAGATACAGACTTCAAACAGTATAAAAAACACCTAAAATAGCCCAAAAAAACACATATGACAACAATCATCCGGTGGTAATTCACCTCACCCATAAAATTCTAATAGGCAGAATAGTTTGATAAATATCTATTAGAAATGAATAAGACATTAAAATTGACTCAAATCCCATTTTTTTGTGATACTAGGTTTGGGTATGTAATGATTTGTGATGAATTTTGCATTGAACTTGTATTGTTTATAATATATGGTGAAAAGATATTTTCTTAGGAGTCTCGTCACTTATGACCCCATGAGTGAAACTACCCAACTCATGAAAAAGAGTTTGTGACTATCGTTGATGAGTGTAAATTTCAGTTGTATTCACTTAAAATGATTTCCTTTTGAAATAAAAGAGAGACATTGAGTGGTGTCATCCACACCGTGCCTCGGATTGAGGCGGATTTAACTTGTACACGTCAAAAATGACCCATGGATACATTTCCTAAAGTATCAACAATATCTGAATTCCTTTGGTCTATTTTCCATATGTCAGTTGTTGTTTTAACTTAAACTGTTGTCCATTTCAAAGAAATGTGACACACTTTGAGTGGTTCTGGCCACACCGTGCCTCGGATTGAGGCGAGGTTGACTCGTACACGTCACAAATGACCCATGGATCATTGTCCTAAAGTTTCAATAGAATCCGAAAGCATTTGGTCAGTTTTCCATATGTCATTTTTTTACTTAAAAGCACATCCATTTTAAACAAAAGAAAGACACTTTGAGTGGTCCTGGCCACACTGGCCCTCGGATTGGGGAAAGGATGACTCGTACACATCATATATGACCCATGGATCGTTGTCCTAATGTTTCAACAGAATCCGAATGCGTTGGGTCAGTTTTCTGTATGCCATTTGTTGTTTTCACTAAAAATCATTTTCATTCCAAATAAAAGTTAGACACTTTGAGTGGTGTCGGCAACACCGCACCTCGGATTGAGGTGGGGTTGACTCATACACGTCACAAATGACCAATGGATACATGTCCTAAACTATAAACAGTATCCGACTGCGTTTGGTCAGTTTTCCGTATGTGGTTTTTTTACTTAAAAGCGCATCCATTTTAAAAAAAAGAAAGACACTTTGAGTGGTCCCGGCCACACCGGCCCTCGGATTGAGGCGGGGTTGACTCGTACACGTCACATATGACCAATGGATACGTGTCCTAAATTATCAATAATATCCAAATAAATTTGTTCATTTTCCGTATTCCAGTTGTTTTAACTTAAACCGTTGTCCATTTCAAAGAAAAGTGAAAAACTTTGAGTGGTCCCGGCCACACCAGCCCTCGGATTGAGGCAAGGTTGACTCGTACACATCACATATGACCCACAGATCATTTTCTTGAAGTTTCAACAGAATCCGAATGTGTTTGATCGGTTTTCCGTATGCCAGTTGTTGTTTTCACTTAAAATCCTATCCATTTCAAATAAAAGTAAGACACTTTGAGTGGTGTCGACCACACCGCGACTCCGATTGAGGGGAGGTTGACTTGTACACGTCACAAATGACCCATAAATCATTTTCCTAAAGTTTCAACAGAATCCAAAGTGTTTGGTCGATTTTCCGTATGTCATTTTTTTACTTAAAAGTGCATCCATTTTAAACAAAAGAAAGACACTTTGAGTGGTACCGGCCACACCGACCCTCATATTGAGGCGGGGTTGACTCTTACACGTCACATATGACCCATGGATCGTTTTCCTATAGTTTCAACAGAATCATAATGCGTTTTGTTGGTTTTCCGTATGTCAGTTGTTGTTTTAACTTAAACTGTTGTCCATTTCAAAGAAAAGTTAGACACTTTGAGTGGTACCGGCCACACCGTGCCTCAGATTGAGGCGGAGTTGACTCGTACACGTCACAAATGACCCATGTATACATGTCCAAAAGTATCAACAGCATCCGAATGCCTTTGGTCTATTTTTCGTATGTCAGTTGTTGTTTTAACTTAAACTGTTGTCCATTTCAAAGAAAAGTGACACACTTTGAGTGGTGCCGGCCACACCGTGCCTCGGATTGAGGCGGGGTTTACTCGTACACGTCACAAATGACCCATGGATCATTTTCCTAAAGTTTCAATAGAATCAGATAGCGTTTGGTCGGTTTTCCGTATGTCGTTTTTTACTTAAAAGCACATCCATTTTAAACAAAAGAAAGACACTTTGAGTGGTCTCAGCCACACCGGCCCTCAGATTGAGGCAAGGCTGAATCATATACGTCACATATGACCCATGGATCCTTGTCCTAATGTTTCAATAGAATCTGAATGCGTTGGGTCAGTTTTTCGTATGCCAGTTGTTGTTTTCACTTAAAATCATGTTCATTTCAAATAAAAGTTAGACACTTTGAGTGGTGTCGGCCACACCGCGCCTCGGATTGAGGCGGGGTTGACTCGTACACATCACAAATGACCAATGGATACATGTCCTAAAGTATCAAAAGTATCCGACTGCATTTGGTCAGTTTTCCGTATGTGGTTTTTCTTACTTAAAAGCACATCCATTTTAAACAAAATAAAGACACTTTGAGTGGTCCTGGCCACACCAGCGCTCGGATTGTGGTGGGGTTGATTTGTACACATTACATATGAACCATGGATACATGTCCTAAAGTATCAATAGTATCTGAATACCTTTGGTCCATTTTCCGTATGCCAGTTGTTTTAACTTAAACCGTTGTCCATTTCAAAGAAAAGTGACACACTTTGAGTGGTACCGACCACACCGGCCCTCTGATTGAGGTGGGGTTGAATCGTACAAGTCACATATGACCCATGGATCGTTGTCCTAATGTTTCAACAGAATACGAATGCGTTTGGTCGGTTTTCCGTATGCCAGTTGTTGTTTTCACTTACAATCCTGTCCATTTCAAATAAAAGTTAGACACTTTGAGTGGTGTCACCCACACCGCGCCTCGGATTGAGGTGGGGTTGACTCGTACACGTCACAAATGACCCATAAATCATTTTCCTAAAGTTTCAACAGAATCCGAAAGTGTTTGGTCGATTTTCCATATGTCGTTTTTTTACTTAAAAGCGCATCCATTTTAAAGAAAAGAAAGAAAATTTGAGTGGTACTGGCCACACCGACCCTCATATTGAGGCAGGGTTGACTCTTACACGTCACATATGACCCATGGATCGTTTTCCTACAGTTTCAATAGAATCCGAATGCGTTTGGTTGGTTTTCTATATGTCAGTTGTTGTTTTAACTTAAACTATTGTCCATTTCAAAGAAAAGTTAGACACTTTGAGTGGTACCGGCCACACCACGCCTCAGATTGAGGCGGAGTATACTCGTACACATCAAAAATGACTGATGGATACATTTACTAAATTATCAACAGTATCCTAATGCTTTTGGTCTATTTTCTGTATGTCAGTTGTTATTTTCACTTAAAATCCTGTCCATTTCAAATAAAAGTTAGACACTTTGAGTGGTGCCGGCCACACCGCGCCTCGGATTGAGGCGGGGTTGACTCATACAAGTCACATATGACCCATGGATACAAGTCCTAAAGTATCAACAATATCTGAATGCGTTTGGTCCATTTTCCGTATGTGGTTTTTTTTACGTAAACGCACATCCATTTCAAATAAAAGTGAAACACTTTGAGTGGTACCGGCCACACCGGCCCTCAGATTGAGGCGGGGTTGACTCGTACACGTCACATATTACCCATGGATCGTTGTCCTCTATTTTAAACAGAATTCGAATGCGTTTGGTCTATTTTCTGTATGCCAGTTGTTGTTTTCACTTAAAATCCTGTCCATTTCAAATAAAAGTTAGACACTTTGAGTGGTGCCGACCACTACTTCAAAGCACATTTTCCATATCATTTTCCACATGCATAAACATTAAATACATGGCTAACTAAGAAAGCTAATTAAAAAAAATAGAAAAATGAGTATCACAGTACCAAGGAATACTAAAGGTCTAGGTAGTAGACTAATCATACAATAAGAATCAAGTGAAAAAAACAGAATTCGAATGCAACGTCCCTATGAAGCAGAGGAAAACCCCAAAGTGGAAAACCATGTTCAAAAATAACGAGTTATACAGAATTCAAAAATGTAATGGATCAATCTGCCCTTGATCACCATCACTATCACCACTATCATCATCAACCTCATCCTCGCTGCCATCTCGGTCCTCGTCGTCATCCTCGTCATCGTCCCCATGATCATCGTCGGCCTCATCCTCATCCTCGGCATCATCCTCTCCCTCGGCCCCATCCTCGCCCCCGGCCCCATCCTCGCACTCGTCCACATCCTCATCCTCTCCCTCTTCCTCTTCAGCATCCTCGTCATCACCAGGAACGTCAATATCTCGATTTCCACTAGAGCTGCCGCCTGGTGCATTGGATGATGCACCCATCGACGACATAAATGTCTGACAAGCCGCACTAGCCTCTGGTGGAAGTGATGAAGATAATGCTTTCATCAGTTTCATAAATTCTTTTTATCTTGTTTGAACTTGTACTTCCAACTCTGTGACCCTTTTATCAGACTATCTTGCATGATCCTTGACCTGTTCCAACTCAGTGGTACTAGAATGGATACCTGGAGACGACTAATACCTCGTCGGGACTATATTTTTACCAGGTCGGCAGCATACTCGACCAGAGTGCTCATCTCCCATAACCTGATATAAATGATCATGTGGCCCAAAATTGTCAGGCTCCTGGGCATCAAGAGCCTCTAAAGCAGCCTGTAAAAAATATCAATAGATTATTAAATTTGAAATTAGATATTAAATTTTGAAATAAACAAATTAAAACTTACAGTCTTCTCTTGGGTAGGTTCATTTACCGCAGTTCCGTCTTTTTTTCTTCTACTCGCGAAAAAAAAATTGCTCGAGGGATACATCCTTCAATATTAATTTTGTGCTTCTGTAATGACATTGAAACAATATAAAGTGAAAGTATAATCATATATTCATTATTCAATAAATCACATAATTTAAGTTGGATCCACTAAAAAGGGAAAGTCCTAAAGAAAAATTATAAACAACTATATCATACATGCTGCCTCTCATGATCTGCCATAGTTGTGCACCCCAAAGTTTGGAGGTATTACTTTGAATCAATGTTTTTTTGTTTTTTTCAGAAAATTCCTAAATAATGATTAATAATTAATAAGAATATATTAATGCAAAATATGAAAACTCTCATTTAAATAACTCAAATGAGATTAATACCTTAAATTTGGCAGTCGCCCAATGGGCAATCATTTAGCGATATTGCTCTATCGGGCAGTCATCCACGATAGGTAATGTCTCTAACTCCGTGCCCACTCTATCACACCAGCCAACATACATCTCATGCTTATAATCTCTCCAGAGCTCTCCTAGCTCTTTTAAACGTGCTGGTCGTGCACCTTCGCCATCAGGGAAGTTAAACCGAAGCTGAAACCAAATTGATTAGTTCATTTAAATACAAAAATATACTACATTTAATCCAATAGATTTTTTACCCATATTTGTGCCCACGCGTTATCCTTGACTTCGGGTGGCAGATGTCTCCAAGAGAGAGGGCTGACCGGAATGATATCAAAGTATTTGGCTAGCATCGCCAAAAAACCCTGACATTGCTGCCCAGATTTCTCAATCATTTGTCCATCAACATTGTATTCAACCATCAACTGTGTCTGGCGGTTCCGTACTGCACGTAAGCGAGTACGCCCCCTCCCCCGCCTCCTATATGTAGATGAATCTGTTATTAAAGAAAAATAATATCAATTCAAGTTATAATAAAAATAAATTTTGGTATAAAAATTTGATAGATTTATATAAATATACCTGTGGTAGTCGGATCAATGGGTGCAGAAGCTGAAGTGGTATCCTGTACAGGTGGAGTGTCCCTCAGTGTATGCTCCTCAGCCACATACTGTGTCATAGCAGGAGTCGAAGAAGGTGGAATATAATATCCTGGAGATAATGAACCAGAAGCAAAAGATGATGGCATAGACGTCTGGCCAGCTGGTAGTGTAAACATCGGAGGTCTAAATATCTCATATGTCCCTGAAGACATGCCAGGATCAAAATAGGGCGTAGAAGATACGTCTGTGGTAGTGGGTCGTCTAACTCTCACCCCACGAGCCCTTGTACCACCGACCTCAGTACCAGGACCACTAGATGATCGTCCATCTCTGACACCACCCTCCCTCCTACCACCAACGTCTCTACTCGGAGCAATATCAGGATCCTCATCAGATATCTGTCGTCTAGGGGGTGGATCCTGAAAAAAAAATTGACAGAAAAGTAAACACATGATATTATAAGTTATTAAAATATTTATATTTGAAATAAAATACTCACAACAGGGATGAGTGGAGGAACACCCATCTGTACCATGCGACGATTATTATCTGTCATCTTTTTCCACCGCCTCTCTTCAATGGGTGTCATTTCCTGCAATGAAAACAAATATGGAAGTAATTAGAAATAGATAACTAATGTGTAACCCAAAAAAATATAGAAAAACCATTATGATAAAAAGAACATAATGAAACAGAAGATTTATGGTGTTATGAAGGTAAGTACTAGGATACACACTCTGAATGATGTAGGTGAAACATTTAGGTGAGAACACAACTGTATGATTCTATATATTTCCCACCACAACTTTGGGTTCACAATCAACTCTGACAATTGAGCTGTTGGGGTCATCATAAGTAATAAACGGATTGCTTCCAATTGCAGTAGGGATAGTGTCAACTTCATCATCACCATCATCAAAAACATGTCTGGGATTTACTTCAATAATTACACCAAATTTAGGATGATGATGATCTTTGACATAAAAAACTTGTTTCACCACCGATGCCAGTACATATGGTTCATCGGTGGCAAGAGTGCGAGTCATGTCAATAACTCTAAATCCATAATCATAAATAAAGGTTCCTTGACTCGTCATTGAATCAAACCATTGACATTTCATCATCATGACTCGACCATGTGAGTAATAATCCAAAATTATTATTTTCTCCATGACACCATAATAAGCAACATTTTTAGAACGAGGTCTAGTGTCCGATGAACTGGCATAACAGTCTGTTGTGGCAGTTAGCATAACACCATTATGCTGTGTTCTCATGTTTCTTGCTCGTTTAGTAATAATAAATTTGTATCCATTGATCACAAGTGATTTACAAGCAGGAACCATGGTATTAGGACCAAAAGCCAAACCTCTTATTTCCTCAGAAACAGAGTCTGTAGGCAAACTCGAAACCTGAAATATAAACAAATAGTAAACTTAATTAAATATTATTTTTATTTAGTTATTACAGAAATATTTTTACCTTCAATTTCAACCATGCAGAAAACCCTTTTCTATGCAAAGTATCCTTCTTTCTCAAAGATAAAGAACGATGCTTTCTATATATCAATTCTTTATGTTCCCTGTAGATAAAAATAATAATAGTTTAACAAATATTTAAAATTACAAGAGATAAGATAACAGATACATGTACAATTAACTTACTTGATATACTCATCGAACAAATCACAATTGAAAAACACTGTGCGATGTGCCATCTCTCGCTCTTCACGGCTTAATGTTGTCAATGTATATGATCCCGGAATTCCCCCTGTCTGAGGAAGTGATGGAAAACTGGGTTCAATTTTCCCATACTGTTCTTCTTGATTTCTCATTGGTCTGTTTATTCTTGTAGTATGATCAGACAAATACATTGAGCAGAAATCCATACATTCTTGAGCCAAGTAACCGTTCACAATAGAACCTTCGGGATAATTCCTGTTCCGAACATATGATTTCAATGTGCACATGTTTCTTTCAGTTGGATACATCCAACGGAAAGCAACGGGTCCTCCAAGAAGTATTTCGGTCGGAAGATGGACAGTCAGATGCAACATGCATGTAAAGAATGATGGAGGGAATATTTTCTCTAACTCACACAAAATTAATGGTGTCTCTACCAACAGTTTTTGCACGAGGGATTTGGACAACCTCTTAGCACAAAGATCTCTAAACAAATAGTAGAACCGAATAACTGAGACTCTAACATTATTGGACAAGAGATGACGGATTTCTATTGGAATCAACTCATGAAAAAGAACATGATAATCATGAGTCTTCAAAGATTTCAACTTCAACTCTTTTCTGTTGACCTGTTTTGATATATTTCTTGAATAGCCATCATGAACATTAATAGTCTCTAGAACTTCCAGAAATTGATTTTTTTCAGCAGGAGTCATCACATAAGAAGCACATGGAACTTTCCATTTATTTTCACTGATACAGACAGGATGCAATTCTGGTCTGATCCCCCAATCTACCAAGTCGCGCTGAGATCATAAATCATCTTTTGTCTTCCCCTTGACATTTAAAAGAATCGAAAGAAACATTTCACATATATTCTTTTCAATGTGCATTACGTCTAAGCAATGACGTAACAAGTTGGTTGACCAAAATGACAACTCAAAGAATATACTCTTCTTCTTCCAATTGTAACAGGTATCATTGGAATCATTTTTCCTCTTTCTAGATTTCATTACACTCTTCCCAAATGAATAACTGAAATCTTTCAATTCATTAAGCACATCAGTTCCAGACATACGCTGAGGTGGATCGTCATTCTCCATGGTATTGTCAAATCTTCGACGATTGTTTCTATATGTATGGTTCATTGGCAAGAATAATAGATGTCCCATAAAACTAAAACTACGACGATATTTCAGTCTTCTCGATCGAGTATTCTTTATACAAATAGGACATGAAAACTTTCCTTTTGTGCTCTATCCAGACATCATTGCATAAGCAGGAAAATCATTGATAGTTCACATAAGTGCAGCACGCATCTGAAATATGTCTTTCGAACATGCATCATATGTGGGCAGACCCACATCCCAAAGAAGTTTCAACTCTTTTATTAAAGGTTGCATGTATACATATATATCATTGCTGGGATCATAAGGGCCAGATATTAGTATACTCAAGAAAGTGTAAGGCTTTTTCATACACAACCAAGGGGGAAGGTTATAAATGTGTATGAAGACCGGCCATGTGCTGTATGAAGTAAGCATCTTCCAAAATAGATTAAAACCGTCACATGAAAGACCCAGTCTCACATTAGCACGTCGGTTGCAAATTCAGGATATTGAGCATCAAATATCTGCCATGCAAATCCATCTGCAGGGTGAACCAACTCTTCATTATTCTTTTTTCTCTCGGTGTCATGCCATCGCATTTTTACGGATATTTCATCAGACATGAAAAGGTTCTGTAATCTGGGGATCAATGGAAAGTTCCACATTACCTTTTGTGGCACACGAGATGGTGTTCCATCATCTTTTGTCTTCCATTGGGAGGTTCCTCATTTTATACAATCATTTCTTTCAGCAGTTTCCTCCCAAAATAAGCTGCAATCATTCGGGCAAGCAAGAATTTTTTTTTGAGAATCCAAGTTCATCAACCAACTTACATGCCATATAGTGGTTTGAGAGAATATCTGCATCATCTGGAAGTAAGTCCTTCAAGAAGGTAAGAATGTAATCAATTGCAGTATTTGAAATCCCATACATAGTTTTCCCATGAAACAATCGGATTAAAAATTCCAACTTTTTCATTTTATCACATTGCTGATATACTGGAGTCATCGCAGCATCATTAAATTTTTTCACCCTATCAACATCATCATTTTCATTGGACGCATCATGTGTACTTGTATCGAAATCTTGTTGGCTGGACATCCTTTGCTTTTCATCATGTCGAATAAATGGAAACTGATCATATATCAAACACTCCAATTCAATCCTATCATTTGGATCATCAACATTTTGAGATTCCATTTTCTCTCCATTGTGATACCACACATAATAGTTTGTTTGGAAACCATATTTGGTTATATGATAGCTAACTGCTTCACGGACCAACCAAGGTCTTCCAATACAATTAAAACATGGGCAGTGTATGCGACCACTATCTGAAGCCTTGTCAAATGAAAAATCTAGAAAGCTATTCAAATTATTTTGAAAATCGGTTGAAATCCGATCAGTTTCATACATCCAAATTCTATCCATTCTGTAAAAAAATCGCAATAAGTCATTTCAAAGAAATTCAATAATATTAAAGTTTAATCAAAAAAATATTTACGTAAATGACAATTGTTTAATATATATAAAAGCATAACTGACACATTACTCTATATGAGAATCATATTAAGAAATACAACAAAATACATTGTATATAAGAAAATAAGATACAAAATTTCTAATGCCTATATTCAAGGATTGACCAGTAAGATATTGGAAGTGGATCAAGGAATACATAATCCTTTAGGGTCTTGTTGGGAGTATATGAGTTTTATACTTTAACTTCTTCTAGTAGATCAGGATGAGGAGTAGGATGAGGATCATGGGAGTGGCGGGACTGTCCAAGGGGGGTGTGGCGTGTCCAGGGGGTGCGGGGTGTCTAGGGTGTGGTGGGGCCGTCCGAGGGGTCGGATGTGTCCAAGGGGTGGGGGGCTGTCTAGGGGGGTTGGGGTGTCCAGGTGGGCGGGCTGTCCGTGGGGGTGGTCAGGTTGTCCAAGGGGGTCGGTGTGTATAGGTATATTTATATGAAAAGAATACCCCCACAATAATCATGCAGCCCTGTCATTAGTCTAAACCCCTATAACACATAAAAGAAGCTAGTATGGACATTTACTAAAATATTTAACACCATACGAATGAAAATACACTCTAAATATAGTTTGAGAGGATATAATGGTGTGTGTGAAAAAAATGATATTAAATCAATTTAAATGAATATGGAACAAATGAGGGTTTACAATACACTAAGAGTACCTCAAACAATCCAAAACCACTATAGCACCACATATTCAACTTCAAGAAACTGGACTTGGAAATCATACCTACATCTTTACTGATGACCACCTAATTGGAACACTCTATTTATGGTTCTTGAACACAAGGAACAAACAATGTTTGGTCTCTACCAACTCAATCACCCCCTTATAGATCATAATCTCGTTTCCCCTTATACTAAAATGGTCTCACTGGAAGCCACTATTAATACCGAACATAAACCATTCATTCTCCAAA
This sequence comes from Viscum album, assembly GCA_963277665.1. Classification (NCBI taxonomy): domain Eukaryota; kingdom Viridiplantae; phylum Streptophyta; class Magnoliopsida; order Santalales; family Viscaceae; genus Viscum; species Viscum album. The sequence continues at coordinate 1,739,927,443 of OY728142.1, read as the reverse complement.
AAACAATGATCAAAGAACCATCAGAGGTATCTCTCATATAACCACAACCATTTTTATCTATGATGTAACAAAATTCACAAGAATAACTTTTATTCAATAAACTTTTGGTATATAATGTGCATCAACAATGGTTCAATTATATGGTTCATCACATTCCAATTTATTAATCACCCATACATGATAAAAATTGAACATTAACTTTCATTTAATTACAACCATCATATTTCATTTAATTCTTAAGAAGCATAGAAGCATGGAAATTGGAATCTAATAACTTTAATTAGTCCCCAAAACTATTTAATAAATTTAACATGAAAAATAAAACACTTTTAAATCTAAATAATCAATATGAAGTAAAATGAGCTAGGAATTCTATTGCACAAGTAAAAACACTCAACGATGGAATATATGAAAAGAATATTAATATAAATTATTAAAACAAGATAATAAAGTAACAATGAATGTTAAAACTAAACATGTGATTGAATTTTATAACATATAATAAAAATTTATTGGTAATGAAACATGAAAGGCACATCAAAAAATTAGACAACTGTCTAATGAAATCTATATGGGATGGAATATGCATGGAATGTAAATAAAGAACAGAAACATAAATTGGGTTGGAACAAAAATTTGGCTGGAATATGAGAATATAAATTGGTCTCATCCCACATCAAAATCGAAACTAAAAACTAAGAAAATTATCACTCATGACTAACCATGCCACTGTAAACAACCTAGATTGTATGAGTTTTCTCTCTATTCTCAACAACATCATCACTCATTCTTACCATGATGTGAATCATGTATAATATGAATGATATTAACACAAAATTCCCAGAAATACCAAGCCTTCTAAAAACTAAAAATTTATGGATGATATTAACACACAATTCATTTTGAATCAAATTTGATTCACTTTACTACTTATCCCAATAGAACAAACTCATACTATAATCACTATATGTGTGACACTATCAAAGCTCAAAACACGCACACAAATAACAGAAAAAAAATTCATAAACACCCAAATATAAAGAAAAAACGAAAACAGTAGATGTAGATAATTAAAATAAAAGTATCACTTACAGGAAATGTAGAACTAAGAAATTTTGAAGATGGGTCGGAATGAAGGATTGTTTCAGTAGGGTAAACAGAATCCCAATTCACTGCTTCACCCAATTGAAAACAGAAAATCAAAATAGAATATATGAAATAAAAATAGAAGATACATAACATTAAAATGAAAGTATAACTTATAGATTACAAATGAGAATCTAAGAAATTTTGAAGATGGAATGATTTGGATAGTAGGGTAAAGAGAATCCCACTTCTCTGCTTCGGTTTAGGGCTCCAGTCGCGTGGAATGGGGGAGCCCGAGGTTCTATCTATTTATGGGAAATATTTCCCAATGGTTTGTAAAAACTGTTGGGAATGAAAACTTTTACCAACGGTTTTAAAAAACTGTTGGTAAAGCCCTTCAAAAACTCACTTTTACCAACTATTTTACAAAACCGTTGGTATATCTTCATCAAAAACAATATTTACCAACGGTTTTGCAGAAACCGTTGGTATATCTTCACCACCACATACCTTTACCAACAGTTTTTGATAAACCGTTGGTATATTCATGGTATACTAATATACAACAACGGTTAAAGAAAACCGTTGGTATATATCCGTTGGGAAAACCTATATTTCCAGTAGTGTAGATCGGTTTCTAATGGGAATTTTTTATAGTTTGGGATCTGCAAAGAAATTTAAAGAGAATAATGTGTGTACGCATTAATAAACTAATAATTATAGTGCATTAACACTTTAAGGTCTTATTTTACTTACCAAGAGAAAAAAAAGAAGGAAAAAAATATTAGAGAACAAAAATCTTCATCTCCTTAATTATAGGAGATCCTTAATTATCAACTTGGTTCAGTTGTAAACCAGTCATTGATTTTACATGATTGGTTTAGTAAGGTTTAGTATTAATATATTATCTAAATCTTTCAAATGGGAATTGATATTGAAGTGGTTGAAGATAAGCCTTGGATTTACTCCACAATCACAATAATTCTCGATTTGACAACCCTGAAAAAGTACAATTAATATGAATAAATATTACTACCCATGAAAAATGTTGTAAATTTCATTTCATGAGCCCACCAACATAGAAATACATAAATAATTGTACTTCTTCAAGAGTAGTGTTAGGATGGGTGACCTCCAAGGAATTCCCAAAGAGTGAGAGTGATTGAGGATAAAATCACATTAAAAGAACATGAATTGTCCTGTGAGGACAATCATTAGCTTGCTATGGAAACCCAATAGGCAATATACCTTTCTATTTTAGGAAGGTAACCGAGGTATTATGATAGAATCATGGGGTTAGATGACCAGGTTCTTGGATGGAGGAGGTTAGGATGTGAAATATGGTATTAGAACCAATACTTGGCTAGAAGTTTAATGGGACTTTGTGGGTTTAGGGATTGGGGTCCATAATGAGGGTGTTGTTATTTAAAGGGGTGGAGAGTCTAGCACCCATGGAGAAGTGTAACTTATGTTGATAAATGTTACTACCAATTTTAATAAGTTACAACTTTTTTTAGGATACTACATGTTTATAAATCCATAATTTAACATCCTTAACTTCGAGTACTGTTAGGATGGGTGACCTACTAGGATGTCTCCTTGGGTGTGTTTGAGTGAGGAAGAAAATCACACTGAAAGAACATGTGTTGGCCTATGGGGACAATCATTAGTATGATAAGTGACCTTGGTGGTTAATTTATAGTGGTGTAGTGGGATGACAACCAAGGTATTATGAGAGATCCATGGGGTTAGATGGCCACATTCATTACCAGAGGAAGTTGGTTCATGACACTGAATTATGTCTCCAAAAATGGTTTCTTCCCACTTAAATGGGTAGGGATTGGATCAAGTATTTAATATTTCAACAAGTGTTCATCGATAGATTTTATAACTTCTTGAAGGTTATACATTCATGACTAAATCTCATCTCACTCAAGTCGAGCTCGAGCTGATCATTATCCTTTATTGTCAGGGTGTCAGTCATTTTTTCATCATTCATTATTCATCAAGATTGAAGAAAATATTTCAGTATTAATTGGTTCCCCTTTATTTGGAAATTATATTTGAGAATAAGGCCTCCTCTTGTATTTTAATTTTCATTCATTGATTTTCACTTATGTGAATATGGCTATATAGAAACTCAGCTTTGTAAGCAATCAAATAAGTGAATATTTGGGGCTGTGAATACCCATACGTCACTGGTTTTCTTAATCTAATCTCCATGTTTGAGAAAAACTTCATATGTAATGAGTGTCTATTTACAATTCATGCACATGGATTGGATTGGAGTTTTAATTACATTGAGATTCACATACATAAGAACATTCCATTTTTTGAGTTTCGGAACTCTAAAAAGTATACTTATTCAAATGATTTCAAGTCCTTTCTAAAGAAAATCTAGACCAGTAAAACCTCTTCTAATAATATTCCATCAAAACATAAAAAAAATAAAACCATTAATTACAATATTTAAAATAGAATAAAAAATCCATCCAAGAGATCAAATGAAAGTTCAAATATAGTGATTTGGAAATATTAAATCAAAGGGAAAAAATTCAAAATATTATTTAAATTTTTTTATAAAAAACATTCATATAATGATTTAAAAAACATTTGAAAATAGAATCATGAAAAAACTTCTCATTTATTTGCCAAAAATAACTAAATACATTAAAATATCTAAATAATTATAGTTCTCTCACAAAAGGACAATATTCAATAATTCTACAATAAATGCACTTTTGGGCATTAATAACTCAATAAATCCAATAAATATATGTGTAAAAATTTATCCAAAATAGGTAACATCTGTTATAATTATTTTATGACTTTATTTATAATTTTACACCTTTTACCTCATTTTACACTTTACTATGGCTACTCACTTTTTATTTTGGTAAGTCGTTTTATTGGAAAAAATAAAAAAGAACCTCTCACCTAATTTGAATGAACAAATTTAAAAAATGAAATATATTTTATTAAATCAAATTTATATAAATGATTATAATATATTTTATATAAAAAATAAATAATAATTGTTTTCTTCAGAAAACAACATTTTATGTATTAATGTTACTTTTTCTTATTCCTTAAAAAGTAATAATCAGTAATTTAATATTAATTTAATTATATATATATATAAAATAAATTAAATTTCATACTCTAAATCCGATAAATTTAACATAAAAATATAAAAATATAATCTATAATTTATTTTAATAAAATATTTTTCATTGATCATGAATAATTAAATTACTATTCTTTATAACTACCTAATTATTTAATGGAAATTATTTGCTTATTTTTCCAATCATTCAATAAAATCTTAAAATCTATTTTACTAAAATGTTTCCTTAAAAGAAATAATTTCAATTTAAAATTCATTATATAAAAATGACAATTCCATTAAAATAAAAGATATTTTAAAAAATAAATTAATATCATTTTATTTAATTTTAAAATAAAAAATTTTCTACCTATTAAATATAAAAATATTTTATATTTAATAAATTAATCACTTCCATTTATAAAATATTCAATATAAAAATTGAATATATATATATATATATGATGAACATATATCCAATTACCGTATTTTAAATGGCTATATAATAGTTATATTTACCTTTTTCACTCAAATATATAACCTCACATTGTTCTTTATGATCCTATTATTCCATTTTATTATTTCTTTATTAAAATTTCTATAATATTTCTAATGTAATAAATTATTTATATAGTTTTAATTGGTGGTATGATCTTTAAGGAAATCTGTGAGGATGGAGATTCCTCAATCATGGTATTTTTATTTATTTGTGGTTTTATTCCACTTAAAATTTCTGGAATGATATTTCATATTTATTTATTATAATTTATAAATTGTTATAATGTGTTGTAATATATTTTCATAATAATGTATGATATTTATTTTCCATCAACACTTTTGGAGTTCTCTCGCTTCGACTTCTCTCTCACGACAATGACCTAACCCTAATGTCATGGAGTCATGATCCCCTCTCCCAATTAGATGAGGGTGTTTCGCGATCTCATCATCATATGAAGCATAGATTCTAGCCACTTTTAAATTCAGAGTTTCTTCCTTTCTTCCATTAGATCCATATTTCTCTGAAATTTTGGATATTTTTCAGGAGTTTCCACGGCTCTATATTTCCCCGGCGGAGCTCAATAATGGCACAGATCTTTGAAAACTCACTCTGGTGGCTCAGTTTCATTTTCACAACCACTTGGTTGATGATTTTGATCAGTTGATCTTTAAATAATAGGATATATAGAAGCCTGTGGTCGTTAGATAGCTTGATTAAAGGAAGATCATGATTTATTTTGGGTCGGAGGAGGAATTGATTATCACGTGGTTTAGAGAACCTCATCATTGTAATTGATTTCCCTTTTACCTATTTTGGGGGAGCTGTGAGTTTTATCTATAGAGTGATTCATTGAAACTGGAAACATGGGTAAGTCTTCAAGGTTTTCTGATTTTTTTTTAAAATCCTTATATTCTATGCACTCTTTAAAATTTTATTATATGGTTCCTTTACTCTGATCGTCTAACTAAGGTTATGTGTCACCCCATATTCCCATGAATTTGTGTAGAGGTTGATTTTGTAAGTCCACCTATGAAATGGGTTTGGATCACATATGGGATGGATTTTTGGTAGAAATAAGAGGTTATTTGTGAGTCTCTGATGCCCTTTTGTGTTGATTGTACTCAGTTTGGTCACCTGGAGTTGTTATATTGTAGTAGCAGCTTGAATAAGATCTTATAGGTGTTGAAGACGATGCACTATGGTGGTTTTAATGCTGCTGGTTTGGATAAGCCGATGGTGAGGGATCCTCCTATGGATGTCCCGCCAAGGCGATCTTCTATAGAGTTGGAAGATCAAGGACCTTCTAGGTTTTCTTGTTTTTGTGTGGTGGGTGAGGAGAAAGGGTAGGCATGTGAGGAGCCAGAGGTGAGGCTAGATGACCACACAGGGGTCGTTGCACTTGATGGTGTTATGAAAGAGGTTCGGTTATTGATGAATCTGGCCGTGATTCTGGTTTATGATAGACTGAAGACTGATTTGGTGTTGGGGACATATCTCCTTTTTATGCAACTAAGAGAACCTTTCATCCGTGATTGGAATTTTTTTTTTAGTGTACTTCAGATATTATGGTTTGTGGATATGGTGCGTAGAGCATGGATGCAAGAGTCTCAGGTGAGGAGGTACCACCTCTCTCGGGGGATCCTGTTGATATTAATGACATCTTACAGATAGATGTTCCTATTTATAAGTGATTTAGAGAATTGGAGAAAGAGTTGATCTCCCACATGAAGAAGGGTCCTCAAGTGGACAAAGCTTCTAGGTTGCAGCTTGACTCCTCATCTTAGAATGCTCTGATCATAGAAAGTGCAATGAGAAAGTAGCTCCTTGATGGCCAAGAAACTGTGGAGTACCAATAATATTTATCCATGATTGATACTAACAGCCATTATCATAAGGATCTGGGAGGAAATGATGGTTTCTAAAATGTGAATATCCCTAGAAAATGTGGATATTTCTCTGATTGTGATAAAGAAAATGATAGTGGCAGGGTCAGGCCTTCCAATAGTGACATTGTTCAGGGTCGAAAGAATAAGGTTTCTGAAAGTGAAGTACATATGACTACCCCACCCAGAAAAAATCCAAGGAAAAACTATTCTTACTTGTCATTTCTGATGTCCACTAGGGATTCTATAAAGAATGAAAGAGGTGTTTTCCCTGGTCTAAAAGGGTAAGAAATCCTCTAATGATAAGCTCTCTATATAGAAAGTTATTCTTAGAAGGAAGTACACAATGTTTTTGAAGCAATATGAAACAAGTTTAGAGTGGGAATCGACTACTACAGAGGAAGAAACCTATCAAGGATGTGGTGATGGGTATGACTTTTATGATATGTAGTTGTCTTTTTATGGTTTGTTATCATTTTTTCTATAATTTTTCTTTCATTTTACTAAATTCTCAGAGGTTATCCTCTAACTGGTGTTTTCTGGTAAAGAATAATATTTTTACTTTTTAGTTTGGTGTTTCATTTAGGAGAATATACACAACATGTTTAAGCAATAAGAAATTTGGTTGTTACATGGGAATAAAGGTAAAATTAATGGTTTGGAATTAGTGATTGATAATATAATTTTTCTATTTATTGATTAATTTTTCATTTTCAAATTAAATTTATTAAGAAAACACGACTTATGTACAAAGGCCTACATGCCTAACTCAAGATCATGCTATCCTCATTCTAGCAAACCCCAATAATTAGGTAATTTTATTAATAAAAACCCATAGATAACTAGTTTTTATTAATCATGGTACACTTTCATTCTTATTTGAATTCCATTTTTGTTACTTTTTCGTAAATATATATACTTTTTATCTCGGTTTATAGGGAACCCTCACATGACCCAAAATCCCCCAATTACATTTGCAGAAGTACCCATGGCACAAATACCTTCAAAAGTTCCCCAATGACCCTAAACATAAATAAACCTATATTTCCTAGCAAATTCCCATGCTATCCCAGCCACCAAATAATATCATCAGCAACCTATAATCAACTCTCCTTGTAGTAGTGTGTGAGATCTTCATCTTGAAGGATACTCTGATTTATGTTCAATGATTCCCATTACCAATCATTACTCTGATGAACATCATACATCTAGCATTATAGGTACCCACACTCTCACTATATTTCACTCTTTTGGTCAGAATTATTTAGAGTATAATGCCCAAATGTCTAACATTTAATGTCCGAGAGTCCTTGTAGTCCAAATGCCTAATTTCATTGATTAAATCATATTTTTGATGAATAATACAATTATTGAAGTACCACAATATAGTACATGATATGGTACTAACTATAATACTACACTTTTATAATCTTATAATGCGGATATTGTTCAATGAAAATCACTACTACATAGATATGAACTCTATTTTCATATAATATTACATGGTGACTTTACAACTTAGTTAAGCCCTCAACCATATTAAAATTCTACTATTTACTAATGATTTGATTGCATATTTTTTATATATTTTGATTTAGTATAAAAATATATCATTTATATGTTATATATAATATACACACCTACTTGAACAAACAATTAACATCTTGATGTTATCTATCAAAATACATAACATGATATCTACCAGAATGGATAACTAGAAAACTATCAGCATGAAAAAAAAAGAATCAATAAATCTAGATCATTTTATCCAGTTTCCATAATATATTTTCTTCTATCCTAATGTATATAGAAGGATTATATAATGTATATACCTATAAAAGTAGGTAAAAGTTTTTCAAAAATGAATGGACTAATAGGATTCTTAAAATCATTGTAAAAAATAGTGGATGTGAAAATAGTTAATGTTAATATAAAGGATATCATACCATCAATTTAGTGTATACAGATATCCACACATGATTATTTATTTCCTCAATAATTAATTTATATGAAAAAAAATGAGGAAAGTGAGTTACAATTTCAAAAAAATTTGAAAACTAGAGTTCAAATTCAAGTACCTAAAATATCAAAATAAATCATGTCAATGATTACTACACTCAACAGTTACATTATGAATCATATAAATAGAGATAAGAGATAATAGAACAATGTACATGTACACAAAAAAAAATGAGTATTTTAAAATAAGATGAATTTCTCTCAAAATATTTGTTGAACATGAATTTTTTTCTTGATTATACTTTTTCCAATTCCCTTGCATTATACCTTGTACTTTTTAATGACAAAAGACTCTTTTTTTAATATAATTTGTTCCATATTATTTATTTTTGAATGAAAAGTCCTATGTATATGTACATTTTTTAATTTTTTCACCTGTTGGACTTTATATCTTATATATATAGATTTAAGAACCTCTTGTAGCTTTATATTAAAAGAAAATAAGTGTTGGGTACAATAACATGAAATATCCAACTAATATAGAAACATAGGGCTATAGATCATTTATCCCAAACATATTTAATATTTTTATACCATTATAACTCATAAAACCCATTTTTATCATTCTAATTTAATTTAATGATAATTTTTTATTTTACACACTCAATTTTATAAAAGTAATTTTAATTTCTTTTTTACAAAAAAAATTTACTCCATATTTTATTATTCCACTTCTCTATCCACTATGAACTAAATTTTTTCCCTTTTTAAAATAAAATATTCAAATATAAAATACTTTTTAGTTTATATTCAACACATTGTTATTTATAAGGTTATTTAAATTAAAATTCACTAAAACATAAATTTTAATGTTTTTTAAAGCTTTCACACGTAGGATAACATTTGGTATAATTGAGAGTCTCTTTTCTTCCAAAACACATAATAGTTTGTAAAAAAGATCTTATAAAGTATAAAAAAATAATTTTTACCTTAGAGATAGAAATATAGAACAAAATTAACTCTTATATGGAATGCATTATGAGTATTGAAAATATGAAATAGAAACATTCACTACTAATACAAGGATGAATCATTACATAATGATCTAAAAGGACTGGAATTTTTTTCAAAAGTAATTTATTAGATTAAAGACTATAGAGGATAAAAATTTTATTATAAATCAAAAATTAAGGAATAATTTTTTATGAACATTTTAAAAAAATATATGATTTGACATTTTCATGAAAAATGGTAAAGAAATATGGAGTAATTTGGAAACAACTCATTTATAGGAAATGAAATTCCTAGAAACAAGGATGGAAATTGTCCAAACCTAATATGAGAGCACTAAAATTCTATTAGAAGAAATAGTTACTAATATTTAACAATGTATTATTAAAATTTTAATTAACATAAAAATATTATTGAAATATATATTATTAAAAGTAATTTGTTTAGAAGATTATTGAAATTCTATATAGAGAGTGGGAATCAATGAATAATAAACTAAATGATAAAAAAACATAGAAAATTTAAGGATTAATGAGTTTATTAGAAAATTCATATATGAAAACATTTAGATAAATAAAATAAATGAGAAATATTAAAATAAAATGTCATATTATAAAAATAATAATACTAAAACTCCTATTAATGATAATGACATAAAAAATATTGATGAACTGGATGATGATATTTTAAATCATGAAGATAACTATAAACTTATAGAAAAGAAAAACCTTCTTTCTAAATATTATATAAATCAACAACTAATTTTGTTTTTCAAAAGTTTCCATTAATTTAAGTATCATACCAATTGTTATTGTTCCCTATAAAGATTATAATGAATTAGAATAATTTAATATTAAGAATGAAATCCTTAAAAATAATTTATCTAAATTATTGGGTGGTAGAAAAGTATTTATAAGCTACCTTCTATGAAAATACCATATAAGTCTAAAAAATGAGTTATTATAGACTAAATATTCTAAACAAAAATTTTATTGAAATTAATTTTTTCCAAAATGTAGGTTTTATAATAAACATTTTTTAAAACCTTTATTTAATTTATGCGTCACTAAAAGAAATTGGGATACAAGATATGGACTTAAAAAGATCTAGTTTTCAATAACTACATAGGATTGTAATTTCATAGACCTAGCCACTATCTAATATTTTAGGGTCAAGAAATTTTTTCCCCTAAAGTTTTATCGAATAAAATATAATGAAGCAAAATAATTTTTATAGAAAACAATGTATTTATCTTATCTGTAGGATAACATATCAAGTACCAATGATAATAATTTTTTGTATATAAAAAATATTATCCTCTGACACATGACTAGAAAAAATCAAACTACCATTACTTAAATAAAATAAAAGGATGGCATATTGTGTTCTGAGATAGTGCAAATAGACAGATAGTTTGTTTAAGTGATTTTTATGCAAGCCTTTAACTTTAAATTTTACTTATGTTTTGGGTTTAAAGAATAATTTCATTTTTATAATTTAAAAATGTTATGGTGGATAATTATTGAATTCTAGGAATAATAAATATAACATAACCAATTAAAAGGGCATCTAATATTAGTTATAAACTGAAATGATAATGTTAATACCTTATAATTAGAGGAAACTTCTGACAAAAAATTTACCTTCCTTAGTGAAATGGAAGATAATTAATTGATTTTACATTGAATGATAGAAAACTATAACCACCAAACATTGATTAAAATCTCAAGGAATAATATTTCAAATAACATACCAAATAAAAATCTTAACATCTTTAAAATTTATAACCGATTTTAATATGAAAAAAATATAAATTCAACTTAAAATTTGGTAAATTATGTATCGATTTTTTATTATCTATAGTTAATTTTAAATACCTCTTAACTTTAATATATACTTTATGTTTTATAGGGAAAACTTTATATATTTACTAGTTATTTATTAAAACTATTAAAATTCATTTCTATTTATTTTTTCAGAAAATAGAATATGATTTTTTATTTTTTTTATTTTTCCAAAAAGAAAAACAACAAGCAATTATAATTGTCAATATTCATCATGAGGCACATAAAAATTGTATAAATAAATAACACATATTATTAGATGAATAATTTTTATATATCATAGTGGCCCATGATATAACAAAAAAAAATTAGTTTCTTTGGAACCAGGATATAGAGACCCAAAGCATGATGTACATGGACATTACACTACTTTTGTAGAATACTTAATACATAACAAAAACCAACACTCATGGACCATAATAGTTTAGTGTCTTTGGAAACTCATAACATAATCTTATAATCATGGTGAAATATCTTCAACATCTCCCATAAAGATCTTCCCCTTTTTTTCTTACCTAAAACCTTTATTTATATCCTAGGAAAAAGAAAACATGAAAAGGGTGAGATCAAATTCTCAGTAAGGGTAAACATGGAGAACATAAAGTAATCCCTAAACATTTTAATGTAATAACATGAACATAAAACATCAAAATCACGAGTAATTACAAAAATCTTGGCAGTGCGTAAGGCATAGATCATAAAGGAACATTAACCATGATAAAATAGCATGGGAATAAAATATGTAATTATGGAAAACCATTAAGCACAGGATATGATTTCGATAGTAGCCAATACATTTCTTCCAAGACCATCATAGGAGACAAAGTCCCTTACTGAATCGAGTTCACTCCTCATTCCAGTCCTGTATAACTGAACTAGATTAACTTGTCGTTCCAGCCATGTATATCTCATGAGATATAAATCATTAACCAATGCATTGGAGGGAGATATTGGTCCCACCAATCTCATAATGAAATAATTCTTAAGTGTGCTACAATATAAACATAAATCATTCATCATAACCCAAAGAATAAAATGGGTTTCGTAAACATCATTCAATTATAACATAATCCATATAAAACAAATGGATATCATTTCATCATAAGAAACGTGAAACCATGTAAATCATAGAGACATTATAGTAGAAACATAAACATTTTAAATAATGTCATGTTAGATGGAAAATGGTTTTGATAAAACACTTGAAATGAATACTTGAGAAAAATATCCTTTCTTCTTCAAAATCATTTTCTTTTCAAAAAATGGAACGCAAATTTAAAAAAAGGATTTTATAAAAAACAATCATGAAATATTATAGATTAAACTTCAAGAAGAAAAGGCATTATGAATCCAAAAAAATCTGTTCATGCCATATATGTTAAAAAAACATTCTCCTTGTACTTTTACCAAAAAAAGTCAACAAGTACCTCGTATGGTAAACAAAAGAAAGATTCCTTCCATAAATCAAAGTAAAAGTAAAAGAGGGGTAAACATGACTTTAAAAATACATGGAAGAATACTAAACACTTTATGAAAAACATTTTTATGGACATGGATGAAAAAAATATAACCCCAGTAAATACTTACGTATAAGCAATCACAGATAAAAATGAGATTTGAAAAATTATCCCTTACCTTATGTCCAATTTCATCTATATGTGTCTAAGAATCATGTATAGTGGGTTTAGACATTTTATTAACTTGTAACAGAACCATAAAAATATTTATGATATCATACATTATTCACTTACAACTTTATATTACCTGTTCTTTTGTTAATTCCATGTTAAAGCAGCGTTTTGGGTAAAATTGTTTCATTTATCATACATGTTTGGACTTGTTGTTCCTGATATTATTATTACTTATATCATTATTTACTTACTTACAGAACATAATAAATGATTTATATATCATATATATCCAGTATATATATATAATAGATAGATAAATGAAATGAAACACACCGTTCATGGAGATGGTAGGTTGTACGTACGCATGAACGTTGTTTTCCTTTCTTTATTGACTTGGATGGAAGTAAGTAGATGATATATATATATAAGTAAATACAGTAGAATTATTATGTTCTATATATCATTATTATTCATTATATATACTTTATAATCATTCTTTAATGGTTAACATGGAGAATGAATTTTATCACGTTGTGGAGACGGTAATCCGTACGTACTCACGAGCGTTGATATCATTCTCATAATTATTGAATGTAATTGGAGTGTATGATATAATATCTCAAAATCATTATTATGTTATAATAACCATATATAGTTATTATTTACACCATTATACCAATCCACGTAAGGTGGTGGTGGAAAAACAGATTACACCACGCCGTGGAGACAATATTCCATACGTACGCACGCGCGGTGATTTCATTTTCCGTAGGATGGATATAAGTTGAAATGGGGTTTTTTCATATTTATAATTACATATCATTATATTAGTTATACTGATGTTGTTAAATTATAATGAAGAAACTAAATAAGATGAAGTATATGAATAACTAAACTTGAAAGAATCGGTAGAAGAGATTACCTCTTCTTCGACGCGCCTCTTCTAAACCTCCTTTTAGGGTACAGAAGTTGGTCGTTGAAGAAAAACAAAACCTCCAGAATGTTTCTAGGGAAGTGTAGAAGAGAAATTTTTAGGGTTTTACCGAGCTTGAAGGCACAAATTGGTGGGAGGAGGAGAGGGAGGAGGTGGCCTTTTATAAAGAAGGATAGGGGAACCTTTGGAAACATAAGAAATATTAATTTATAATAAATTCGAATTCCACTTAAAAACATCCAAAAATACCCACATCTGAAGATGAGATGAGATATGGTTTTAATATAACCAACTAATAAGATTTAGACCTGTTTGGAATTTATTTTAAACATTATCAACTTGATTTATCCTTATTTAATCTATTATATTTTATTTGTGGTAATAATATTCTAAATTTTAATTGTTATAAGTATTGACATATGTGTTGTGAATTTTCCATAATTGTATACTTTATGACATTTTAGGCTTTATAAATTTCAATTTATATATTTTAAATATTTTTGTGATTTTTAAACAGTTTTATAATATGTTATTTTTATAAAATAACAATAGTGTCAATTTTGACACTATTCATTTATTTGAATTTAAATAAAATCCACACATAAAATATGTTCGAAATAGTATATTTAATAGATTCATAAAATGTCATATTTATCTAGAAAATTCATGTATCACATTAAATAGTTCATATAATATTTATTTTAATATTTTTAAAACCATTTATTTGATATTTCAATCATTAAAATAATTTCAACATCACTATTGTGTCATAATTAAGGATAATTATTTAATCCCTTAAAATTATAAATAAAATCAAATGATTTAGATTATTTTATTATATTTCTGGAGACTATTCATTATCGAAGTTTTATGAATTTTATCACTAAATTAAAATTATTACACTTAAAAGATATAAGAGTGTGACATGTTGTCACTTTATTTGGTTTTAATTATAATTATATCATTTTCACTGTCAATAGTCCATGAAACTAATCTATTATGACCCTTAGGTGATATGGGTCTACTTTTATTCATCCAATATAATTTTTTAATGTTTTAGGGTAATTTTATAATCTTATTTTACCCCTTAATTACACGATTTACCTTTAACTGTAGAAAATAAAAATTACCACAATTACTATTCATAATGTCAAAAAAAAGTAACCTATTAACATAATTTGGACCCACTAAATCCAAATATGGAATCCATTTTTCAAAATTTAAGATATATAAGTTTTAGTAATTAATTTAAAATTAATCCCATTGTTAAGAAAATGGGTTTTAAAAGTTAAAACATTATCAAAGAGTGAAATGTTTTTACCTATGAATTCAATGTAAAAATGTTGGTAATGACATGAATTATATTAAATGGTAAAAATATATTCTATTTATACTTTAAAACCATTATATTTTATCATTTAACCATCTAAATTATCTTGATGAAAAAAGTTGTTTTTAAGAAAAAATTAGCGTATTTTTACTATTCATCAAAATATGAAAGTTATCAAAAAAGTATCAAAAATTTATCCAATGTAAATTTTTATATTCTGATTCAAAATAATAATTTTATTTTGTATAATTTAACTTATAAACTTGTCAAAAATTATATTTAAAATGGGTGTTCCATCAAAAGGCCGTAAAACTATATTTTTTGAAAAATACTTCTTTTTTCCGAAAAATTGATTTTGGTTTCATATCTTATTCTAGAAAATGTGTAAGATGAATTATAATGTTATAAAATTAAAAATTCAGTTATTTATATTCATAATGGCTAGTTCATAATATTATAATATTATATCATTGTTTAGTGAAACTCGGTATTGCGTACAATGCAAGCTATCGAGGAAGGTTATGCATGCCATGCCAGTGTTGTGTGTAGTGAAAGATTCTCATAGTGTTGCGTATAAAATAAGACATTAAAAAAATCATTTCTCATAAAATATCATGGTGTTACATTCTACCCCCCCAAAAATAATTTCTCCCTCAAAATTCATCGGGGTTATAAATCCTTTACTACTTGATAGTTTATTTCATAGAAACCAACCTCGTAAAAAGGAATACTAAAACTTAATATAAAAAAGTAATGTATGAAATGTAATGGTTACCCAAATTAACTCATCACTAGGTTTCCACAAAGGAGAACATAGGTGAAAATATGGATATGGAAGTTAAATCTAACCATCATGTTCTGATGAAGGGTGTTAGAGAACATGGCTATGAAAAAACCAACAATCACAATGCCATAAATTTGTGATGATCTAAGGTACCATCTAATTCATCGAAGATGAGGGTACTAGGAAAACATTTTTGGTTTTCAAGATCATTTCCATAATGTTGAAGAATTAAAAGAAATACTTACTTGATTTTGGTACAATCTCACTGTTGTTTGTGCCATGAACAATATCCACTTTATCTCTTAAAGAAATGAAGTTGAATTTGTCTTTTAGGATGTGTTAGCAGATCATGCGATAGAATGATAGGTCATTAAATATGTCTCAAACATAAGGTTAGCAAAAGTTATATACATAAGTCCATCTTATGGTGATATTAACCGTATATGATTCCAAAAATGGACTTATACTTAAACTATCATACTACTTAATAAAATAAAAGTAATTTCTACTAACCAAGGACGTCCTGTAGGCTAGTGGTAGGTGATAAAGGCCTATCACACTTCGGTTGTGGGTTCGATTCCCACAACCTTGTCCGATGCGATGGGTTGTCGCTCATCCTGTAGGTTGTCCTTTTTCTAAAACTACACTATTATAATATTCCATAAATAACATCAAAGAAAAAGTTTTATCCTGAAACAATATTATCTTATGTCTAACATAATCCATTTCAAACCATTAGGATTATCCAAAATACTTTGATCCAAGATCATAGTATAAAGAAAATGATTACTAGAAATGTCATCAACCAAGCACGTGAATACCATCATTTATACCCCATATATCATAAGATAAATCATGTTGATCGCATTCCAAACATTTGAATACCTTAATCTTGTATTCTCTTGAAACATTAATTACCATAGAACCTTATTGAAAACATAAATGCTGTCAAAATTTATCTCTTTCCACATACCAAAATCCCAAAAAATCATTATACTCAAACCATGAGGTCACTTTGTCCTTATATCAGGCATGAGCTCATTAATAATATCAAACATATTATTTTCTCCTTATCCATTCATTATGCGCATATCATATGATTCCCAAAAATATTTCATTCACTTTTCATGGTTACTGGTACCATACAATTACCGAAAACAAATACATAGATATTACAAAATTCCATGATACTATAAATGAGATTCCATGATACTATTTTAAAATCCCATTACGTAAACACTTAATCATTCCACAACATCATTGTCATACTCAACATCAAAAATAGTGATCGCGTGTGACTTCCCTTTTTCCATTTCCTTAAGAGGTTGTTGATTTCGATCATCATTAACCATTGGAATAGGGAATTGATTAGTATAATGCCCATTTCCTTTCACTTGAAGAATTGAAGTGTTGGTGGAGTGTTCTCTGTAGTCTTTTCTCTATTCACGTCATTAGAAACATTTTTCCCATTACTTCTGCACTCAGATGCTCGATGACCTTCTTTTCTACACTTGAAACATTTTATAGTACCTTTTAGACAATCTCCACCATGCTTATTTCCACACTTTGAGCATAATGAAACGTTCACCTTCTTTTCACCATTGTTCCAAGATCTTTCCTTGAACTCCATATTTTGTTTTCTGTCAAAACCATCTGATGGATATGTAACACCAACTTCCAGTGCTACCTTGATATCACAACAAACAATTTATTCATAGCTATTGACGTATCTTGTATCTAATTCCCTTATAAGACTTGGTTTTAAGCCACTGAAGAATCAATCAATTTTACTTTTAGGTTGGATGATAAATGTAGATGCATACCATGAAAGCCTTGTAAAATTCACCTCATATATACCAACAGATTCCTCATCCTTTTTCTCAATCTCAAGGAACTACTTTTCAATCTTTTTTCGAAGAATACGAGGGATGTACTTATTGAAAAACAAATTCTTGAACTCATCCAATTCCATGGATTCAATTTCATCTTGGGGCCTTGTATTCTTAATTAGAGTCGACCACTGGTCTGGTTCACCTTCTAACAGGTAAACAACCAAAAAGAATTTTTCATGCTCTGTACAATGATGTATGAAAAATATCTTTTCAATGGTATTGATCCATTGTTTAGCAACAAGTGGATCTGATGACCCACTAAAAGAAGGTGGTCGTTGCCTCATGAAGGACTCAATATAATATTGTTCCTTTCTCTACTGATTTAGAAGTCTAGAATGATTCATATCTTGTATAAGTATAGAAATAATATTTTCCACTCTATCTCCCATAACATTTGGTTGTTCGGGAGGAAAATAATTGCATTGTACATTACATTGATCAACATGGTTCCTTCGGGTTCCAACCATCGTCTAAAACCCAAAAAAAACAGTGTGAGAGGCAAAAATCATGCTAGGAAAACAACATAATAAAGGGGTGTACCTTCAATACCTAACATCTTAGGTTTAATTCTAATATCATTACCGTAATTCTATGAATAAAACCTATACTTATACTTATCCTTAGGGACCTCCCTAGACATACCTTAGAAATATCTCTAGGGATCTCACTAATGTTTTCGCAACCTAGTTACCAAAGGTTAACTAAACATTTCCTATAATACCAACTGTAGAGACCCCAAGCTTGATGTATATGGAAATTAAATTACTTTTGAAGAATACATAAGACATAACAAAAACCAACGATCAAGGACCGTAATAGTTTGGTGTCTTTGGAAACTCGGAACATAATATTCTAATCATGGTGAAAGATCTTCAACATCTCCCATAAATATCTTCCCATTTTGTTTTCTTACCTAAAACCTTTCTTTATATCCTGGGGAAAAGAAAAAATAAAAATGGTGAGATAAAATTCTCTGTACGGGTAAACATGAAGAACATAAAACAATCCCTAAACATTTGAACGTAAGAACATGAACATAAAACATCAAAATCACCAGTAATGACATAAATCTTGGTAGTGCGTAAGGCATAAATCATAAAGGAACATTAACCATGATAAAATAGAATGGTAATAAAACATGTAATTGTGGAAAACCATTAAGCACATGATATTATTTCTATAGTATCCAAGGCATTCCTGCAAAGACCATCATAGTAGACAAAGTCCCTTACTGAATCGAGTTCACTCCTCGTTCCAGTCCTGTATCACTGAACCAGATTAACTTTCCATTCCAGCCATGTCTATCTCATGAGATATAAATATTTACCCAATTCATTGGAGGGAGATATTGGTCCCACCATATCATAAGTAAATCTACCTTATGTGTGCCACAACATAAACATAAATCATTCTTCATAACCCAAAGAATAAAATGGGTTTAATAAACATCATCCCATCATAGCATAATCCATATAAAACAAATGTATATCATTTCATCATAAGAATGGTGAAACCATGTAAATCATAGATAAATTATACTTGAAACATACACTTATGAAATCAAGTCATCTTAGATGGAAAATGGTTTTGATAAAACACTTGAAATGAATACTTGAGGAAAATATCCTTTATTCTTCAAAATCATTTTCTTTTCAAAAAATGCCACGTGATTTAAAAAAAAGGATTTTGTTGAAAATAATCATAAAATCTTGTATAGTAAGATTCATGAAGAAAATTATTTATGAAACCATAAAAATCCATTCATTCCGTATAAGTTAAAAAAACATTCTCCTCGTACTTTTACTGAAAAAAGTCAACAAGTACCTCGTATGGTAAACAAAAGAAAGATTAATTCCATAACTCAAAGTAAAAGTCAAAGTGGGGTAAAAATGACTTTAAACATACACGGAAGAATATTAAACACATTATTAAAAACATTTTTATGGACATGGATGAAAAAAATATAACCCCAATAAATACTTACGTATAAACAATCTCAGAAAAAAATGAGATTTGAAAATTTATCCATTACCTTATGTACAATTTTTTCCGTATGTGTCTGAGACTCCTGTATAGTGGGTTTAAACATATTATTAACTTGTAACAGAACCATAAAAATATTTATGATATCATAAATGATTCACTAACGACTTTATATTACCCGTTCTTTTGTCAATTCCATGTTAAAGCAGCGTTTTGGGTAAAATCATTTCATTTATCGTAAGTGTTTGGACTTGTTGTTCTCGATATTATTATTACATATATAATGATTTACTTATTTATAGAATGTAAAACATGATTTATATAACTTATATATTCAGTATATATATAAATATTTAATAGATAGATAAATGAAATGAAACACACCGTTCATAGAGACGGTAGGCCGTATGTACGCATGAACGCTATTTTCCTTTCCTTATTGACTTGAATGGAAGTAAGTAGATGAAATATATATATAAATAAATCAATTATAATTATTATTTCATATATATCATTATTATTCATTATATATACTTTATAATCATTCTATAATGGTTTACATGGAGAATGAATTTCATCGCGTCGAGGAGATGGTAATCCGTACGTAAGCACAAACGATGATATCATTCCCATAATTATTGAACATAATTGGAGTGGATGATATAATATATCATAATCATTATGATTTTATAATAACTATATATAGTTATTATTTACACCATTACACCCATCCATGTAATTTGGTGGTGCAAAAACAGATTACACCACGGTGTGGAGACGTTATTCCGTACATACGCACGCGCGGTGATTTCGTTTTTCGTAGGATGGATAGAAGGTGAAATGGGGTTGTTTCATATTTCTGATAAAATATCAGTATATTAGTTATTCTGATGTTATTAATTTATAATTAAACAACTAAATAAGAGGAAGTATAAGAATAAGGAAACTTAAAATAATCGGTAGAAGAGATTACCTCTTCTTCGACGCGTCTCTTCTTCGACGCGCCTTTTCTAAACCTCATTTTAGGGCACTAAAGTTGGTCTTTGAAGAATACCAAGACCTCTAGTATGTTTCTAGGGAAGTTTAGAAGAGAAATTGGTAGGTTTTTTCTTATCTTTAAGGCTCAAAGTTTTGTGAGGAGGAGAGGGAGGAGGTGCCCTTTTATAAGGAAGGAGAGAGGAAACTTTAGAAACATAAGAAATATTAATTTAAAATAAATTCAAACCCCACTTAAAAACATCCACAATTACTAAAATTCAAATATTAGATTATATAGGGTTGTAATATCATCAAAAAATAAGGTTTATACATGTTTTTAATTTATTTTAAACCTTATCAACTTGATTTATCCTTATTTAATCTATATAATTATATTTATGGTAATAATATTCTAAATTTTAAATTGTTATAAATATTTAAATATGTGTTGGGAATTGTATATAATTGTATACTTTTTGACATTTTTGAAAATATAAATATAAATTTATAATTTTTAAATATTTTTGTGATTTTTAAACAATTTTATAATATGTTATTTTTATAAAATAACAATAGTGTCAATTTTGACACTATTCATTTATTTTAATTTAAATAAAATCCAAAGAGATGATATGTTCGAAATAAAAGATTTAATAGATTAATAACATGTGGAATATATCTATAAAATTCATGGAGCACATTAAATAGTTAATATAATATTTATTTTAATATTTGTAATACCATTTATTTGATATTTCAATCAATAATATAATTTCAACATCACTATTGTGTCATAATTAATGATAATTATTTAATCCCTTAAAATTATAAATAAATTCACATGATTTAGATAATTATATTATATTTCTGTAGACTATTCATGATCTAAGTTTTAAGATTCTTATCACTAAATTAAAATTATTACACTTATAAGATATAAGAGAGTGACATGTTGTCGCTTTCTTTGATTTTAATTATAATTATATCATTTTCATGGTAAATAGTTCATTAAATGAATCTATTCTGACCCTTAGGTGATATGGGTCGACTTTTATTCATCCCATAAAATTTTGGCACCTGTTAGGGTAATTTTACAATCTTATTTTTACCCTTAATTGCCCGATTTACCTTTAACTGTAGTGAATAAAAATTACCATGGTTACTATTCATAATGTTAAAAAAGTGACCTATTAATATAATTTGGACCCAATGAATCAAAATATGGAATAAATTTTTCAAAATTAAAAAAACATAAGTTTCAGTAATTATTTTAAAATTAATCTCATTGTTATGAAAATGGGTTTTAAAAGTTAAAACATTGTCAAAGATTGAAATGTTTTTACCTATAAATTCAATGTAAAAATAATGGTAATGACATGCATTATATTAAATGGGAAAAATATATTATATTTATACTTTAAAACCATTAAATTTTATCATTTAACCATCTAAATTATCTTGATGAAAAAAGTTGTTTTTAAGAAATATTTAGCATATTTTTACTATTCATCAAAATATGAAAGTTATCAAAAAAGTATAAAAAATTTATCTAATGTAAATTTTTATATCATGATTCAAAATAATAAGTTTATTTTTTAAAATTGAACTTATAAACTTTTAAAAAATTATATTTTAAATGGGCGCACCATCAAAAGGTGGTAAAACTGCATTTTTTGAAAAATACTTCTTTTATCCGAAAAATTGATTTTGTTTTCATATATCATTCTAGAAAATGTGTTAGATAAATTATAATGTTATAAAATTAAAAAATCAGTTAATTATATTCATAACCGCTAGTTCATATTATTATAAAAATATATCATTGTTTAGTATAACTCGGTAGTGCGTACAACGCAAGCTATCGAGGAAGGTTGCACAAGCCAAGCCAGTGTTGTGTGTAGTGAAAAATTCTATTGGTGTTGTGTATAACATAAGACATTTCAAAAAATTATTTCTCATTAAATATCAGTGTGTTACAATGGATACATAAAAAAACACATGCATAAAATATATCCATAACCTCTCACTAAGTTCTTGACAACTAGAACCCTTATTTGAAATACCATATTAAAACATTTCTTAGTATCCGGAGGAAAAAGAAACATAATAAAGGGTGAGTTAATATGATCAGTAAGGATAAATATGGTTTTTATCAATAAGTGATTTCAAATTGAAAAGTTTATTTTCTCAAGAAATATTATTGTGATCTTTTTAAGGAATTTTGAATATTTGGTAATATCAATTGATGTTAAATATACATTACCGAGGATATGATTCCATGATACCGTCCTTATTATTTATTTGGATGGTTATTGATTATGATATTGAAATCTATATTAACCCCATTTTAATTTCCATGGGTTAAAACATTAATAAATGATATATGGTTTTATTATCTTTTGACATACATATGTATGGATTATGATTATTTGATGATTGGGTATATTATATACCTCTAATGCATTTGGTAAATATTATTATTTTATGATCTCAAAGAGTACATAGGAGGTTATACCAAGTCATAAAAAGGGTACACATGTTGTTAACCCAATCCTAAAACTGGTATATAGGGGGTTATCCCATGCCAAACTTGTGATTATTATCTTGGTGGGTAACTTTACAAGAAGACTTCAAGGACTTTGATTTTGACTATTCAATAATCTATAACACTCTTTTTTGACATGATCTTATGCCAATTTAAGGGTCTCATGTCTTAATATCTTTAATTCCATTATGATGGATTTATTATGAATAACCATGATTTATGTCATGAATCATGATTATGATCTATGAATTGTCGTGTATGGTGATTAAGTCTTAGTATCATGTTATACAACCATTATTCTCATGTTATGTTTAAATAGACATTGATATCTACCATATTTACCCTTAATGACCATATAAAACAACCCATTATTATGTTTCCTTTTCCCCAAGATATTAATAATGGTTATAATTATGGTATGTCAAATAATGGTTCTAGTTTAGAAGAAATTAGTGGGAGGTGATGAATATCATTTATGAAACGGTTTTTATGTATCCATGGTTCTAAAGGCATTAAAACATTATGGTTCAAGCATGGGTCACTATGATATATAATCAATATTTATCTAATATAATGTAATATTTATGAATAAATTGTATTTATCACCTCATGATCCACCTGGATAATTATAATTTCTATTTTTCTTTCTTTTTCGAAAAATAAAAACAGTTCATAAAATTTAGATCTTCTAATTTATGAAAAAAAATATAAGTGAAGGTAAATAGGTTTAATCTCTAATTAAGACATATATATGATTTTTCCCACTAATAATTGTAAAATATATTAAAATTTAAAGGTTTTTATAATTAAAAATAGACTATTGATATTCATTACATCATTTACCAATTATAAGATGAATTTAAATTGTTTTTCTTATTAACACGAGTTAGAAATTTTAAATAAGTTAAACTTTGTATTTGGTAGGCTATTTAAAAAATTATTTCTTGGGAATTTAATCTATGTTTGGAAGTTATAGTATTCTAGATTTATGTGTCATGTAAAAGTATTATATTTCACCACACTTATGTAGGTAATATTACTCTAGGACATGTTCTCTATGTACATGACATTAACATTATCATTATGCTTTATAAATAATATTAGATATTAATTTAATTAGTCATGTTACAATTATTATTCATAGAATTTAATAATTATCCCCTATCACATTGTTAAATTATGAAAATGATATAATTATTTAAGACCAAAACATAAATCAAATTTTAAATTAAAGGTTTACCTTAAAAATATCCTAAACCAACTATCTATTTATGTGAACTATCTGAGATAACTATATATATTCCTATAAAGTTATTTATTTTATAGCATTTATACTTTTTTTATAGTCATATATCTGGAAAAACTATTTTCTATGTACCACATATTAATATCATCAGCACTCAACATGTTATCCTACAAGTGAAATAAATAAATAGTTCGGTACTAAAATTATTTTGGTTCATTAAATATTATCCAAAAAAATTTAGGGGCCAAAATTTCTTGACCCTCTGATGTTGGAGAGTGGATTGGTCTATGAAATTAAAATCTTATGTTGTTTAGACAAATTAGATCTTCTTAAGTTTACATTTTGTATCCCAATTCCCTCTAGTATCACATAAACAACATAAAGATTTTTCCAAAGGTCTATTTTAATACAAAAATTTTAGAAAAAAGTTAATATCAATAAAAATAAGGTTCAGAAGATGCAATATATTAGAGTTTTTTATATTTATATGGTATTTTCATAGAATTTATCTTTTAAATATTTTTTCTACCTTCTGTGAATTTTGATAAAAAAAATTTAATGATTATATTTTCACCTTAATATTTTTATAATTAATTATAATAAGTAGAGGGTACAATAATAGTAGGTATGAAACCTAAATTATTGAAATATTTTAAAATAAAATTCTTTTTCTTTGATTGATATAATATTTAGCTAATTGGTTTTTTCCTTCAACAAGTTTATAGTTATCTTCATGATTTTTAATATAATCATCTAGTTCTTCTATTGGTAGGAGCCCTATTATGAATTGAAGGAATATAAAAATCATAAATATGTGGTGGTTCAGGAATAAATACCAATTTATATTAACCATGTCCCATTTAGTGTTGAAAGAAATGTGAATAATCCAAAAATATTCCATTTATAGTCACAATCTATCATATTTTCTGAGTTTGATTCCTCACTTTCACTACAGGTATCTAAATATTTAAATAATTTATTCCCATTTTTATTTTTTTACTTTATTAATTAATTTTTACTATTTTATAGTAAATATAATTGTATATGACTGAGATTCTTTCAAAAATTGAAAATAATTTCTTTAGATTCCTTTTTTTGTTTTTTTTTCAAATTGATCTTGTTATTCCATTCTTGATTTTATAAATTCTCCGCATCTGAATGTTTGACCATTTATCTTAACAATTTTTAGGAATTTTTCATCACCAAGTTGTATGTTGATATCATTTATATAAGCTTTAGTTTTAATATGTTTTAAGACAAGTTATTATTTTAATATTTATCATTATTTTTATTTAACAAAATGTCATATTATATTAATTTTCAAATAAAATCATTAAACTTCATATTTTTTATGTTTTTGACCTTTAATTGTATTATTATTTGATTCCTACTCTCTCTATTGAATTTCAATAATATTAATAACCATCTTATTATCAGTGATATTAATTTCTATAATATTTTTAAGTTAAATAAAATTTTAATAATACATTATTTCATCTTAGTACCTATTTCTCCATATAGAAATTTAGTGATCTCATATTATGTTTAAATCATACATATTATAATTTATAAGACTTTAATTGTCAATAAATGAGTTATTTTCCAATTATTCTATATTTTTGTTATAATGTTTTCATGAAAATAACAAATCATA
Organism: Viscum album; assembly: GCA_963277665.1. Taxonomy (NCBI): domain Eukaryota; kingdom Viridiplantae; phylum Streptophyta; class Magnoliopsida; order Santalales; family Viscaceae; genus Viscum; species Viscum album. The sequence goes on along the minus strand of OY728142.1, from coordinate 1,739,901,078 downwards.
GACGTTTTTTCATATTTATAATCAAAGTGTAGTCCTTATTTTTTGATTTAGAATAAATTTTTAGTCCTCTTTAGTCATGAATAGAAGAAATTACCTATCAAAAATCTTTTAATCCTTCCAGATCATTATTTAATGATTTATCCTTGAATTAATAACAATTGTTTCTATTTCATCCTTTCAATACTCATAATACATTCCATATAAGAGTGAATTTTTTTCTATATTTTCCTTTCAAATGTTACAATTAACATGAGATCATTGATAAGATATTTTTTATAAACTAGTAAGTGTTTGGAAGAAAATATACTCAAGCTTATACCAGATGTTATCCCAATTCTGTCAACATTATGAAAAAAATAAATTAAAGTTTTATCAAATTTTAAGTTAATAAAACTTATAAATAAAACAATGTTTTGAAAATAAATTACAATATATTGGATATTTGAAACATTTATTTTACAATATAAAATAAATTTGTCAAAAAAAGGATAAAGAAGTGGAAATATAAAAATGAGAGTAAAAAACTTTTTTGAAATTGGAATGTATAAAAACACTTATAAAATTGATAGTGTAAAATAAAAATAGATCATAAAATTGAAAATAAAAAGAGTAAAATGATTTTATACTCGTGGTTTCTGGTATGTAATATTATTGAATACTTCAATTTTATTTTAAAGGATGTATATATAAAATATTAGGATGTTAAAAATACTAGTGGGAAATTTTTCATCTTTATTTTGAAAATTCTTATAGTAAAATATACGTAAAATAAATATTTTTTTCCAAAAAATATATAACATAAAAAGGTGGATAACTAAAAAAATAGATTCCTATTGAAAATTTATCAAAATATGTTCTGTGAAAGCAAATTTTTAAAAACACCAGGAAGAGGTTATGAATAACATCTATTATACAATAAAACAAGTTTTAATGTATTTTATTTTAAAATAAACACCTTAAAAATATGGAATTATAGGATGTATTTGATTAGATTTTACAAGGTTTTTAAATAAATGGTTTTTATTATAAAACCAAGGATAATTATTACTCCCATAATTTTATTTCTAGATAAAAATATATTATTTATTTATTTTAATATCTATTTCTCTATTTCCGGGTGTGTTTTCATGGATTTTTGGTATTTTGAATAAAAAATACAGATTCAAAGTTAGTGGGAACCTAGGCATAACCATGATACCTAGCCATGTTAGGGGGTACAACACATTCTAGAAACATTAACTTAGTAGGGAACCTATTTTCTAAACCATTCTTCCAAATCACATGACTTTAGAAATTATTATAGAATCTTCTACATGGTTAGATAATGTTTTAATAAATTATATGACATTACCATAATATAGAAATTTTGAAATAATGAAACTATCTGTACTTTAATTTAACCCTTTTTCCATAATTTCTTTTTCATTTCATTTTTTCCATAACCCTGACCATGGTTCCCTTTTTTTCTTACATCATTTATTTTCCTCCTATGTATTTATTATTAAGAATAATTAATAATATATAAATGAGTGCTTGTAAACCATTTCCTCACATTATCATTCCCTTGATATTGGTTTTCTTCTCTTAATATGACCATGGTGGCCTAAATTTCATGTTGGATAAATTTTTAGTTTGGGGTTTTGTGTAATAGGTATTCTAATATAGTTTTTTGGGATTTTACTCTCTTTTTATTATAAAATAAGTTCACCTTACAATTTTTTAATTGATAAGTGGTAGGTTACTATATGTGTCTTATTATATTTGGTGAACCATGATTATGTTTATTTCTTCTAATGTGTTTTGATTACAATAAATGGTTTTTTATACCCAGTAAGGGCTGATATTGATAATATATATATTTTTTATTATTTTATAATTGTTTGGGGGATGTGTCAAATGATAATTTTATAGTTTCCTTGTTATTATAAGTAATCCACCAAGTGTTTAATGAAATTATTCTATTTTTTCCTTAAAGTAACTAAATATGTTTTATTGAAATAGTTAGCCTTTATTTTTAAATAATTATCCTAGTTTTATAAGACTTTTCTATGTTTTGAGTGGCAATTAATTGTGTATAATGTATTGATAACTTAAATGATATTTATTTATACTGTTTGCTATAATTTAAAAATTATAGGTTTAATGTAGTCTATAAGTGGATTAAGATAAATATTAATCTAATTGGATCTTTTTTAGAAGCCTTATATCTGTGAGTGGGGGATATATAGCATGGTAATATTAGAAGATTACTTATCCCAATAGATGTCAATATTTCTACCCATCATGGGACATTGCTACTACATGGTAAGACATGTCTAGTGGGTATATATTATATTCTATTATGATATTGTCCCATTCTATTGAATGATGATACTCTACCTAAATGATCTTACACACCTCTGGGTATGCCATTATAATGCCTCTATATTTTTATACCTTTATTACCAATGGCCACTTGCATGATATTATGTTTTTTACTTTACACAATCAGGCATACTTAACATTCATGTTTTTTTTCATTTATTTAAATTCATCACTTCACCATTACTTGTTTATGTTTAAATAAAAATACAACTTTTATATAGTGTATTTCAAACTAATAGACCATGGTTTGTTTCACATGGGTTATATATAGAGTACTCAGTGGGATCCTGTTTGGTTTGTTATTATCACACTCTATATACATCCTATTGGAATATTTAGACCTCATTATGACTAAAAAAAGGTAATGGGAAGGTATATCTTGTTGGTGATGGTCACTAATGTTAGATTATAATGCATTAAAGGAGGTGACATGGTGAGATATGATCATGATGTTACACAAATACAGATTACAATTTTTTTAATTTTTTCTCTTGGCCTTGTAATAATCTTACCTCTTTTATATCACTGTATAATATTCCCATTCCATTTCCCTTTTATTTTTTTTATTTTTAATGTTAGTGTATTTAATTTGGATTTAATTGTTGGTTTAATATTATTATAATGATTTTTTTTGGTTATGAACTTTATTCCATGTTTGGTACTTATTTTATTTTTATTAATTCATTGTTATAATCTTTACATTCTAATGTATGGAATGTTCATTACAAGTTATCTGGATGTACTATTCAAATAATAGTATTACTAGAATGAAATAATTTCCCAAATATTCCACACACTAGTTTGCAACCCATGGGGATCATGGACACACTTCAGGCCTTGTGACATGCTAACTTAGGAACTAGGTTGTGGTAGCTGAGACTGGTTTATAAAAAATGGTATCTGAGAAATTTTTTAATTGATTTTGTTTAGGAAATAAATATATATAGAAGGTTAGAACATTAGAACATGACATGTAGGTTTCAAGTGAATTTCTGGATAACACTCACCAAAAAGGGACTTAAGTTATTATGGTTTGTCTATAAATGACAAATTTGGATTATAATTTTTTTGATGATTTTGAGTAATTTTTATTTGAAGAATAAATGTTGGAGTGCATTTTATAGTGTGAATGGGATATAGGATATACTACAACCATTAAGGTGGTTCTAAAAGGGTTTTAGTACACTTCATGCATGTACTACATTGTTTGGGAAACCATGCACCAAGACCGTAAAGCTATATGTGGGATAAAGTTATTGTTTTGAAGTGACCCACCTTTTCATAGGTGGTTTATTGAGAACTTATGGTAGAGGTAGACCAATAAATAATTATAGAGATGGAATATTCTCCTCCTATGATGAGTGGAAGTGAAAGAGGCTTCTTTGAAATGAAAAAGAAGTAATATGAGTTAAAAAGGGGAGTTGCATCGACTCATATTCTTGATAATGTATTAATTTTCTGAACTAATAAAGAGTGGGTATCTAATGTGCCATCAATGTTGAAAATTGATTCATGAAAAACCATTATGTAATGAATCCCATAAATTTAGTCATTCTTATGGTTATATGGGGAATATTAAATATTTTTTTTCAGTGAAACATTCCTAGAAAAGTGATAAATGATCATCTTCTATAAGGGCTCTATAATTCAATCTGAAGCCTCTATGGTAGCATGACTTAACCCCAAGTAAGTGGAGGTAGGATTGGTTAATCTTATGTGTAGATCTAGTTGAGTAATGAACCTCAAAATAGAGAGTGACCTTAATCCTACACTAATGCAAGAACGTTTCATACCAAAAACAAATATCCTATGGAATCTAAAGTAGGTCTAATAATTGACTGAGATATTGTACTTGTTGCGTCATCTTTATCCATTACCTTGTTTAATATTGATTTGTATTACTTATTTATCCTTTCCATTAATTTGGATTATCTAAATATTACACCTGAGATTATTCTAGATAAAATAGAGATATACACTCCTCTTGGGAAGGAGTTTGGATTTTGATAACCACCATGTCTCATCTATATCTCAAAAGTAATGTTATCTTATGATTTTTGTATCCTATATATGGAACTTTTTTATATTATTTTATGGATAAATTAAAAAAATTCATTTAAATCTTTCATTTTTTGTTATCATTAGAGGTTCATCATTGATATTGTTTGATAGAAAATATTTTTTATTCTAAGGAGAATGAGACCTAAGCTATACTTATAAAACACCTTCAACTCCTGTGGTTAGAAAATATTTATGTCAATAATCATCTTTATTAATATCAGATAATGAATGGAATTCTAGGAGTATGATTCATCCTATGGATAGGTAATTTATTAAAGTGTTTACAAATTACTTCTTAGGGTTGGATCCAGAATGATAAGTTTATTTTTCTATGAATTTGGTGCTCTTGAAAAAATTGGTATCAATGCCATATTATCTAATAGAACTAAATGAATTAAAAACACAAAAAATCTAATTGGAAGATTTGGAAGACAGAGGGTTTATTCTTCCTAATGTCACTCTATGGGACACAACTGGACTCTTTCCTAGGAAGGAGAATGATACTCTATAACTATAACTGATTAAAAAAATGCTAAATTTTGAGACTATTAAGAAAAATATCCCCTTCCTTGTATTAATAGACTACTTGATCAAATAAAAGGGAAACTTGGTTTTAAAATATTGGCCTTCGATCAGGGTACCACCAAATTTGGGTGAAGTAGTGTGACATACTAAAGACTAATTTTAAAATTAGGTACATAAAATTTGAATATCATGTTATGTTTTTTGACTTGAACAATGATCTTAGGGTATTCTTTTCATTTATAAATTAAATATTTCACTGATATATCAACTTTATAAAGTTATTTATAGATGATATATATTAGTATATTGTAATATTTATTAGGATTATGGGAATCATTTTATGATAGTTTTATCAACTCTTAATGTTCATCACCTTTTGGAAAATCTTTGAAAGTGAATCTTCTAGATTTGAGAGGATATTTTTTTTAAGACGTGTGATATGTAAATAAGGAATTTCATCTTATCCAAAGAAGGTGAAAACCATTATGTATTGGGAATAACTAAATACTGCATTTGATATACATATATTCTTAAGGTTAGTAGTTTACAATAAAATATTTTTAAAGGATTTATTCTATCTTGCATTATCTTTAACTTCTCTCACTCAAGAGGGGTAAATTTTGATAGATCCCAAAATGAAAAACCACCATTAATTTATCGAATCAATGATTGATGTCAACCCCCATTAAAATTCTACCCAATCTTCATAACGTATATATTTTGTATTGTGATCCATCATTCATGGGACTGGGTTGTATGCTTATGAATGGTGATTGGGTGGTGGTGTCTAGTTCCCATAAAATTCACCAACATGAAAAAATTACCCAATCCATGACCTTGAGATGGATGTGCTCATGGATGAACTCATGTATTAGTGAAACTACCTCTTTTGTTATATATTCATGGTTTTTACTAAACATAAAATATTAAGATATATATTTTCTAAAAAATATTTGATTATCAGGAAGTGGTAATGGGTAGAATATTGGAACACATTTGATTTTAACCTCCCATATACACCGAGAAAGGGAAATGTTGTCACTAATCCCCTTAGTTGTAAAATTCCTTCACAAGAATAGAAGAAATATATATTTTAGTGGAACCTAATGATACTTCTTTCAAAAATACACCCAATGTAAAAAAAGAAATGGATTTAATGTTTTTAAAAAAAATTATTTGATTCCATATCTTATTAATTCATTCATAGGGATTAATTTGGGGGATCTATGACCGTTCAAGGATGCTCTCTCGACTTACTCTTCAAATCTTGGGTTTCCTCGAACTGGGATCACGCTGATAATCTCTGGACTCATTTAGATTTATTCTAAATGGATGGTTTCGACCCTGAATGGGAGGCCACCGCTGTGATCTGCAAAGGAAATGAGCACAAGGATGAGGTTCCTCTAGTGAGACCGTAAGGAATCCCATTCCTTGAAGCTCTTAAGGGTGTGGATTTATGCAATGCCTTGGCAATGCGTACTCCTATCTAAAAACATATGGAAGATGGAAAATTTATGGTTGAAGCCTACCCCGAAACCCTCCTTCAATGGTTGTAGATGTGTAAATTTTCGATCATGGGGAGGATATCGTATCTCAAAGGCGACAAGCACTGGTCCAGTCCTGAACTCAAAGCAAGGATATCTCACATCTGGGGATTCACTAATTGGAAACTGGTTCCAATTGGTAAAGGCTATTTTCACAAGCTCATAAAAATACAAGATTCTCTTGACCGGGTTTGGAGATTAGGAAATTTGCAACTGAAGCCTGGCATTCTTTGCATCTCCGACTGGGACTATACCTTTAACACGAACACAGAAAGGAAATCCACGGTGCAGATCTGGGTGCGACTATACGAACTCAGCTGGTGTTTTTGGAACCCAAAAATACTCAATGACATTGCTTCATGCATAGGTATGCTGCTTAAAATTGATCAACGCACATTGAATTCTGATATCGGTCTTTATGCCTGAGCTATGGTTGAAGTTGATATATATGCTAAGCTCCCGAAGTCCATTGTGTTTACAGCGAATGATTTCAAAACTGATCTTCGAGTTGAATATGAAATAATTCCACCATTTCTTGAGTACTGTAAGATTTTTGGACATTCTCTTCTGAAATGTCATGTTGTGAAAATCCAAGTTGTTCATCCTGTTGACAATGGATGGATGGATAAAAAGTGTAAGAAGAAAAATAAAGTGATGTATTCGTCCAATACTGATCCTCACAAGAAGCACACAGAGGGTTGGGTCATGCGGGTTTATCTTCTAGGTGAGAGCTCATAAGCCACTTTGGTAGACCAAGTCGAGGCTGAAGAATATTCTCATATTGAACATTCTAATCTAGAAGACATTCAACAGATGGTTCTAGATGTCTTCGACCTTACTTGGAATCTGTCAGTGAAGGAAGACTTAGTTCCTATTGTTCTAGAAAATGATGAGGCATTGGTTTCTGGAAAATATGGGTCCGACCATTAGCTATCTGAGATGAATATGTCCAAGGAACTAGGTCATACAGTTATTGACACCACTCTTGCTACACTTGTTGCTCAGGTGGAAGCAATGTCGAGGGTAACTGAGCCTACAGGAGGCACGACCTCTCGTGGAATGCCGCACACTGCTATTTCAACATCTCATAACTGTCAATCCATTCCGTAATTCAATAATGCGGATATTGGTAGATACTATGACTATAGTAAATCACTAGTTTTTATTAAATTGATTGACTCATCTGATATGGATCCATCTTTATAGTCAACCGGGACAATAGACATGCATGCCGCTCTTGGCTTGTCTACTTTTCAGACTTGAATCGTGTCTATTGGGCCAGTTGGTATTACTAACTCTTCGGATATAACTCATATGCCACCTTCAAAAATAAATGATCCACTTATCTCAGGTGCTGCTAACTCTTTGTCTAATTTCCCTATGAGCACACATGAATTGAAGACTACTCTAACTTCTTCATCAATTATTAGGAGATCAAAGAGGAACAAAGGCTCGAGTGGATATAAGAAGAAAAAAAGGATCCCCCACTCCAAACACAAGTCTTAATGGATGTTATATTTTGGAACTGTCAAGGCATTGCCAACTTGGACACTATTTCTGTTCTTACAAAAACTATTTTGATGCATGAACCAAATTGTTTTGCACTTGCTAAACCTAAAGTTAATTTTTCGTTGAAATTCATGCACTTTTGTACCATCTGGTTATAATTTTTTAGGTGCTTGCAGTAATTGTAGTGCATTTGAAACCTTATGAATTTTTTACCATACTTCTTCGAAAGATGATAAAGTTCAAAATTCCTCTAATCCAATGTTCACTTGTGAATTTATTCTCACTGACCATCATATGTACAACTCTATTATTTATGCTAAGAATAGATATCAGGATCGTAGGCCTCTCTGGAATGACCTGTATCACCTTTCTAACTGCATCTCCGACCCGTGCCTAGTGATTGAAGATTTCAATGATATTCTTTCCCCTAGTGAAAAACATGGTCCCCCCATTCTCATATTTCTTCTTGGGAGTTTAGAGCCTCAATAAAATATTTTAACCTGGTCGAAGTTAATCAAGCTGGTGCTAAGTTCACTTGGTATATAAGGCATTAAAATAGGATGGTTTCTAGTAAACTCAATAGGGCTCTTGTGAATGTCCCAGCTCTAGATTTCTGGGACACCATCTCTAGAATTTGCTTACATAGGATTTTCTCATATCATCATCCTATTTTTCATAGTTTCTTTTCAAATCATAACAATCCCAATCCTCTTTTCAAATTTCACAATGCATGGTCAAAGGATTTAGACTGCTCTAAAATTATTCAGAACTGTTGGAACTCTATGAGTCATCAAACAGATGCCTTTTCTTGTATTATAAAGCTTAAGAATCTCAAAAATTATCTCAAGGGTTGGTGTAGAATTAAATCGAAACAACTTAATAAGGACATAGACTCTCTTGAGAATGACCTCACGAAATTTCAAAACAATGCCACCCATTCTGACTTCTCCTCTGACCCTCAAAATGAGGTTGACATTTCTATGAAACTCAAATACTTTTTGGCTCTTAAAGATAACATCCGAAAACAAGTCTTCAATGATAAATGGCTTGCAAAAGGTGACCGAAACACTAAATTCTACAATTCCCTACAAAGAACTAGGAATGTATGTCATCCCCATTCATTTCTTAGGTACAATGAAATTCTTTATGATTCCGAGGTCACCATTTCTAATCACATGGTCTCTTATTTTTATGATATCATCAATGGTCCTTGTTTTAATAAGGACCTTATCCATGGGATTATTCCTTACTTGGTCCAAGAGGAATACATCCTTTTTCTCTTGAGCACTCCCCTTGACCATGAGATTAAAAATAATGTCTTTAGTCTCAATCCTAACAGTGCGCCAGGACCTAACGGTTTCAACAATGGTTTCTTTCAGCAACATTGGTATTTTGTCAATGTGGATGTTTGTAAGCTTTTCAGGAGCTTCTTTTCCAATAGCTTCCTACTACATGGCCTCAATACTCAATTTCTCACACCTATTCCTAAGGTGGAAAATGCCTATGAAATTCAACTATATTGACCCATTGCTCTTATCAACTCCTTTTACAAAATCATTACCAAACTCTTACCTAATAGACTATCATTTTTTTGTAACAAAATGATATCTTGGAACCAGTTTGGGTTCATCAAGGGTCGGTCTATTCAAGACTACATATTCATAGTTTCATAATACCCCAACGCTCTTAATAAAACTTTTAAAGGTGGTAACATTTCAATTAAACTTGAAATCAGAAAATATTTTGACATAATAGACTAGAGTTTCATTTTCAAGGTTCTTAGCAGTTTCAGTTTCAATGATTTTTTCATAAGCAGAATCAACTCCCTTTTCAACTCAGCCTATATCTCCATCCTCATTAATGACTCTCCTAAGGGTTATTTTAAATGCTCCATGGGAGTCTGACAAGGTGATCCCCTCTCTATTATAGTCTTTTCCATTGCATAGGAATGCCTTAGTCTCCTCCTCACCTCCCTGGTTCAACAAAATAAAATTATGCCTATCCAAGCTGCCCGAAACCTTAATGTTCCGACCTATCTCTTTTATGTGGATGAAATAATTCATTTCCTTAAAGGATTCAAATGAAACATCTCTAATCTCAAAGATGCCTTATCTCACTATGAAGAGATCTTGGGTCAATCAATCAATTGGAACAAATTGTTTATTTTATTTGGTAAAGGTTTCCCCACTACCAAGAAAAACTCCATCACTGAGAGTCTTAGTATCAAATAAGGGTCCCTTACTTTCACTTACTCGGGAGTTCATATCTTTTGGGGCAGGACTAGATCTTCTCATTTTAATGTAATCACTAAGAAAATCATTAATCAACTTGCTTCATGGAAAGGAAAATCTCTTTTTATGGATGGTAGGATTTGTCTTGTGAAATCATCTATTGTTTTCAAAATGGTTTATTCACTAATGATTTACAGGTGGCCTATCAGTCTCCTTAATAAAATCAATTCCTACAATAAGAATGTTTTTTGGACTGGGAGTATACTTAAAAAGAATATTTTATCCATTCCCTGGTATAACTGTTGTAAACCCCTTGAGAAAGGAGGGCTTGGAATCAAAAGGCTTAAGATCATTAATGAATCCCTCCAAGCTAGACTCACTTGGAACTTAATTAACAAAAATACTGATTCGATTTATTTTCTCAAAAATTGTTTCCAGAAAATACTAAAAAATAGAAATTTTAATCATTTCAATTCTTTTCTCTGTCTATACATTAGAAATTCCTTTTTCAACATCATGCACAACTCCAGATGGATGGTTAGCACTGAATCCAACTTGATGTTCTGTCTTGACAACTAGACTTGTGCCCCTCTAAATTCTATGCTTTCTCCTCATACCGCTCTGGATTCTATAAACTGCACAATAAAGGAGGTGATTTACTCTTCTTAATTAGATCTCCCTAATATTATCAAGAATATTTTTGATAGTTACACTTTTTCTAATGATGATGATTTTATTATATGGGATCCTGCCCACAATGGTATTCTTGATTCAAAAACATATTACAACCAATTTTTTCTCTTCTTCTAAAACTAATTTATATTGGTTAAAACAATTTGATAAACCGTGGATCAAACCTTATATACTTAATCTTATTTGGTGTATCTCTCATAATATTATTCCTACTGAGGTTTTTCTCCAGTCCTTTGGTGTCCAACATAGTTCGAGATTTCATCTATGACATCAACATAGGGAGTACATAAATCATTTATTTTTATCTTGTGAAACAACCACTGCTCTTTGGAATTATATTATTGACATCTTTAACTATAGATGGTTACTTGTTGACTCTATTTTCTCCTTGATCAAATGTTGTGTTAAGTTAGACTTCTCACAAAAAATTAGAAATTTATTTCTTTCTGTAGTTGCAGACCTCCTCCACATTATTTGGTATAATATAAATGAAATTATTCACAACAATTACTCATTCATTCTTAATGCAGGTCGGGTGAGAATTATTATTTCTATTAATGATGCTTCCAGGCATCAAAAATTCAACTGTGATAATTCAGTTGGTGATTTAATGATTCTTCGACGGCTTAGAATCAAAGGGATCTATAAGAATCCAAAGTTCTTTTTTAATGTATACTAGAAATCCCTTATTTCTGGCTGGATAAAAATCAATGTTGATGGAACTTCCAAAGGAAATCCAGGTCCCGCAGGCTATGGGTCCATTTTCAGGGACTCTCTTGGACATTATTATGGCTTATTTTTTGGTGGCAATGGGTTTTCCTCTTCCCTTGAGGATGAGATAATTGATCTGATTCATTTATTCAACTTTGTTAGACTAAGAGGATGTAATAACATTTGGATTGAAAGTGACTATACAACTATTATCTAAGCTATCTCGAATGGTGTGGTTCACCATGTGGGGTCTCTCATAGCACGCTAGAAGAAATGTCTAAACTCTCTTTTGGAGTTCAGATACTTTTCCACTCATGTCTATTGGGAAGCAAACATGGTAGCATATGGTCTTTCCAACAAGGGAATCAACCAGAACATTACATGGAGTGATGGCCTTCTGGTTGATCTCTTCTTTTTTTATGAGAAATATTGTAATAAAATTTCTTCCTTCAGACTGATGTAATCTTCGCTTTCCTATTTAATAATATTTGGTGTCTCTACCCCTTAAGAAGGATTAATTTGGGGATTTGGAATATTAGAGTATCAATAGAATTATATATATTGGGGGGACCATCGAAAAGTGGCATATATCTATCGAGGGTATATTTTGATAGCACCTCATTAAATGAGGTAATAAGTGATGGAATACTGTCATAAATATCATTATTTAATTTATATTACTTATAATAAGATGTATTATGATATGGAACAATAGTATTACTGTCTCATCATAATGTGAGACATTGTGAATTATGTATTGAGGTTCTATAGCGATCAACTAAATAATGTAGAGAATCAGAAGATTTTTTGTCTTCTTAAACCCTTAATTATCCCATCATGGGATTGGATAAGGTGTCCATAAATTTTATTATTAAATTACCTCATTAAATATGGGAGAAGAATTAAATATGGGAAGTTATAAATCAGGTGACCAAATTAGCCCATTTGATCCCAATAAAGATAACACCATGGTGGATGAGTTAGAAAAGATGTATGTTCATGAGATACTGAAGTTTCATAGGGTTCCTTTTTATTTCAATTCTAATAGTAAGTCCATGGGATCTTAGTAAGGATGATTATGTCATAATACCTAGAAAAGAATGGGAAAATGGAATTCACTATCTAAATATTACAGGTCATGCTCTATGCAAGCATGTTAGACATTGGAAGTTCATGGGATGACCATCTATCCATGGTTTAATTTTATTGAAATAACATATATCAATCATTAATCATGATATATACCTTTAAATAATTTTATTGTTAGCCATGGAAGTATCCACTCAGTTGAACTTTGGTTTCTAAAACATCACTATAAGGACTAAGCATATTATAAGATATGAAAGAAATGATATAGCTGATTGAGAAATGATAAGTGATTGAACAATGCCTAAAAAATTATTATTTCAATAACTATTTCCAAATACTAGAGTTTTTAGTTGGTGACCAGGTATCCTTTAAAGTATCACCACATTTGGTTAACTGAAATATGTAAAATTATGTGAAGCTAATGCTAAGATATTTTGGACACATTGAGATGATAGAAATAATTGTAAGGGATACATAAATTGTTTATTTTCATATCAAATGATGTTAGTTCATGACATTTTCCATTCCACTTTGTTAAAGATGTATCAACTGGGCCTGTCCAATGTGTTAAGTTGGGAAGAGTTGGATTTGGAACCATACACCTCAAGGATTGAGCATATGACCCGGATTATTCGTTAATATATTAATGAATTGTGATGGATATGAATCTTTATAATTTTGGTTTGGTGGAAGCATGGAGAGAATTAGCATAAGAAATTGTATTAGGAATTGCTCATGAGGGAGGAATAGACTCACCTTATTTTACAACATCATGCTTCAGGTTAACACTCTAGGGGAATAAAGTGATATGGTGGGGGAAACTTGTAATGCCCAAAATGAAATATTCTGCTATAAAATCTATTATACATTAATTTTTATCTTTATTATTTAGTTGTATGTTGGGTTTTCCTGAAATTTGGAATTTTTTTGGAGAAAAGTTAGTATCATGGTTACTGTACTATTAGGGATAACTGTGTAACCTAACTATGAATGGGATGTATCACATTCCTAAAACAACCACAAGATTTTTGAATAGATTCCTATACCATGTAACTTTCCCAGATATTCTAGAAGTTATCACTTCATTGGAATATGGTTTCCTAAATTTTGTATAAAAACTGTACAAGATTCCCATAACATAAAAATTATGAAATACACAAAACACCTTATGAGAGGTACTATTTTCAAATATTTATGATATTTTTCAATGGAATCTAACCCCATAACTTATATAAAACACGTGGAATCATTTATTTTTTAGAATTATTGAAAATAAAAAATTAAATTATTAAATATATCAAATCATGTTTTTAATTATTTTATTCCTTTTAGATTAATTTTTAAATCCACAAATTGATTCGTGTTATTTATTTTTTAAAGGATTTTAATTGTTTTTTCTATTATTTAATTTATTTTGATATTAATTTGAGAAATTCCTACATATAATATTTCTAATTTTCATGGTAGTTGGTCCGAGGAAGAAAATTGACAAAGGCATTAGGATCTTGTATGATATTTTGATGGTCCATATCTGATGTATCGCAACAAAAAAGAATCCTAGGCCCACATATAACATTTTAAATTCATGAAAATTCTTCTAATTACAATATAAGAATTCTCCCCATGTAGATTATTTCATAGCTCGTTTGATATATTCTTCCATATCTTAGAGTTATGTTAAATATTTATCATTTCTCATTGGATATTCTCATCCACAACCAACCCATATAAAATTTCATAGTTTGTGGGATATTTTTCCCCATTTACAACATAATTTAAAAAATATTGGGCCTTGGGGATTAAAATCAAGAAATAATGAAATTTTAAATGGTTATTACATAAGATATAATCCATTATACTAGTTTTCCAAAATTTTGGAAGGATGATCCTAAGATTCCATATGGAGATACTCAAGTTAAATAATAAAATAATGATCACGGGAGAAATTATAATTAGCTATAATATTCAAAATGAATTTAACTAAATACATTGAGACACTTTGAGTTGAACAATTAAAAGTTTTCCAGGGATGTAAAACCTAGACATTGACAACCAGTAATATTTTGGAATCATGAAATTTTCATGATGAAGAAGAAAGATTTAGTGCTTCTAAAATGGGGTGTGGATACAACAAATCACATAATAAGATTTTAGTTATATATTTAACAGGTTAATTATTCAATACTATAAGAGGATAATTTAACATTGACTGATCTATTGAAGTTGCGATGCTACAACATTTATTTTCATTTTTTGTACTTGGTTGTTTTTATTGTAATTGTTGGTTTTTCTTGGAAATAAGAGATTTATATTATATTTTCATTTAGAACATTCTTCCATTATTCATTTATTTTTAGAAATAGGGCACCTGAGAATTGTTAACTACCTATGATGGCTAGAATTTTGTTGAATTAAGAGTGATTAGAGATATGAAATCCCGAGCCAAGGTGAGAGTAGTTGATGTAGTTATTGTTAAGTATCCCTATTCAAGAAAAAACTTATAGGGGAGGGTAATAAATAAGGTTTTCTCTATCTAGATGGAGATATCAGAAATAATTTTTTTTATTCAATAGGGAAACATTGAGGATATCCAAGGTTAAACTACGAACTTTTAAAACCAATTTCAAGATTCTTATTAATTTTGTTAAAATAACACCACACATTCCTCACACAAAATAAACCCATTATATATAAAGAAAACACACCCAATAACCTTAATCTAAAGAGAAACCATTTTCCCACTATTTAATACATTACTCATGGATTAAAAAAAAATTACAAGAGTTTTGTGATCAGTATGTCATCATCTTGGGGCTATTTCTAGAGAGGAAATAAAGTATTTCAATTGTTATTTTTTATTATTATTTTAATTTAAAATTATTTTGATACATGACCATGTCTTTTTTAAATAACATTTTTAGGCTTTATCCTACGGTTAATTAATTTATACTAATAGTAATTACAACCTTAAGTTTCACCTAGCCATAGGAGAGGGAGTTTTTCATTGTCCTATTGATTGATTCCCAATATTTATCTTCTTCCTCACCTAGAGACACCTTAGTAAACGAAAAATTTTTATCTCAACTATACAACAAACTAAAAGATATTTATGCACCTAACATTATTAATAATTATTTTTTTACAAGTAAATAATCAATATGATTTGTTAGAGTATACCGAGAATTACATCATTATTTCTTAATTTTCATGTTTTATCACAAGTGGATCCCAATATGAACATAAATATATTAAGGTGTTTCCATAATAGCTTGGGTCATATGTGATTCCTTGAGATTCAAATCAGCTATAATTCTTTCCAATTTTATTTATATGATTAGCTTGAAAGTGGTTATATAGCTTGAAGCCTGGAAAAGTCACCACAAGGGAGGAACTTCATAATGTCTTCATCTATAAGTTCTTACCAACTATTAGGATCACACAACCAAGGAGGGAGATCTATGGCACTAATAAAGATAGTGGATAATATATCTATCAGTTTTAGAAGATATTCTAGTAGATTAAATCATCATGTCTACATAAACCACTTTAGGACCACCAATTTATATTGTTGTTTTACCATGTTTTATTGTTAAATATCCAAAATATTTTAGACCAGTTTTATATATTATCCTTTATTTAAAAGTAGCCTATAAAATATTGAGATAAAATTGTGTAGATTTCATAAAAACCCCATCAATTTGATACATGGGATTCCACTGAAGGAGTAGATACAGAAAAGAGTAACAACTATACATTAGATGAAACTAAACCTGATGAAATAAATTATCTTGTGAGAGAGTTATCATCGAAAAAGTTAAAGAAAAATCACCTTCCCTACCTTATAGAGTGTGACTACTATTCCATTTTCTTTATTGTAGCACTGATGTATTCCATCAAGTATAATAGAACTATGATTACACGTACTAAATGTTTTACTAGTTGTAAAGAACTATCCAACAAGGATTAAAAGAGAACCATAAAAATCTATTTGGTGTTGGAAACCAGTGGCCTCAAAGGACACCTTTATAACTGTTTTTCCCAAAAACAATTAGCCACCAAAATTTTAGAGAAAAAATAATAATCACACTATAACATAATAATAAGGAAAATATCAAGAACCCTATAGGAAAGATCTAATAAAATAAATTTTTGATTCTCAAACCAACTAAAAATCATCTCTGATAACCCAAGAATAAGATTTTAACAATTTGAAATGACAGTTCATAAAAATTATAAATACCATCAATAACAATGTATATTATGGTTTAGTTAAACTCACGAGGTAATAACTTACTAGCCCTAGGGGGATTTAAGTTTTATTTATTTATTGAGTAACATAAAGGTAAGGTGAAATGAATAATCACCACATGGAGTTGAAATTTCAAGTGGATAGATCGAAAAACATGAATAATTTTCCCTAAAAAGAAACCAGATGTGGAAGTACATATAGAGTAACCACTTCTGAATAAACAAAATGGAAACTCCATGATAGGGGTGCACATCAACCCCAACTTGTTTATATAAAATAATACACCCACCAAAAACAACTAATAAAGAAACATTACCACAAGATGTCTTAGAAATATTCAAGAGAGTAAAGATCAATATCCCTTTGCTAGAGAGAAACCACCAAATATCAAGTTATGAAAGGTTTATAAAAGATAGGTGTACCAAAAATATTAAATTTATAGGATTTAAGAAAGTAAGTTTAGTTAGAAATGTTTCTTCAATAAAAACACCACAAAAACCTTTGACATGTCAAGACATAGGTACATTCAAAAACTCATGCACCATAGTAGAGATTTTTCTTTATGATGAATTTTGTGATTTGTTAGAATTAATCAATGTTATCACTTACATTATTTACTCTTATTTTATGTTTATAAGATCTTAAGCCATCAATAGTGGTTGTATAACTTTCCAACCAAACCACTTCTTACCCAGTCAGAGTCCTGGAAGATTTTTTTGGTAAGAGAGAAAAGATTATTATTACTAGTTAGTATTTACAAATTAATCATGGAATAATAATGAAATTAATATAATTACCCTATAATTCCCTGAATTATATTTTTTAATGTTTCTAAAATAATAATAAATTTTAATAAAGGAACAATTTTAATGGATTTGAGGTAGGAGAGAATGAATTTTACAATAATATATTCAATTATATACCCTAATGATGAACAATAATTTTTTTAAAATGAACCATTATAAAATTACTTATTGTAAAAATAAAAAATTTAACGGTTTTATGAAAAAATTAAACTAGGAGAAGACCAAAAAATATTTTATTTTGTTTTTTAGTTTTTAAAACAATGAGTTAAATATAGAAACATTTCTGTCTTTCGAACTATCTAAAGAGCTAGAAGAAATTAAATTGATGAGTTACTCAAATATACTAATTACAAATCTTCCTGATATGTTTAGATTAAAATCATATAAAATAACAAGTTATAACCATTAATACATCAACTAAATGGATATTAACTAATGCTTCCACACTCTAACCATAAATATGTTTTTCTTAAGGGAAACAAAAATCCACCTGTCATAATTTCAAATAATTTGGATCCCATTAAAGATTATTATTTTCTAAATTTTGTGAAAGAAAGTGACAGGGATATAGGATGGTCATTAGGATAAATTCCATGACATAGTGCAAAAACTCATGTCCATTGAATTTTGTTAGAACCTGAGTCCAAACCTGTGATAAAACCCCAACAAATGCTCAACCAAACCCTTATATATGTTATAAAAATTGAATCTTGGATAAGTTTATGAATTGGAATCATATAACCTATATAATAATCTAAAAAATGAATCTAATTTAGGCTGTAAACAATAAAAATATGTTCACCATTTTATAAATTTATAATAATGAGATAGTTCCCAATAAGATTCAGAATAGTTGGAGGGCCTTCGTTGACTATAGGAGATAAAATCATATGGCCTAAAATGAATATTTATCCATCCATTTTTAGAATAAATTTTGGATAATCTAGATAATTAGAGATATTAATACTTCCATAATGGGTTTTATGTGTATATTTATTTTCCCATAGATTAATACAATTAATATTAAACCACATTAACATTAACCTTTGATCTGATGGGTTATCAAAAATATATCCATTGTATCACCAAATTCCCCATGAACTTCTCAATGATACATGATAAGTATTTAATATGGCGTAGTTGAAATATTATTGGAGGTTTTTCTTGATGATTTTAATATTTATAGAACATCATTTGAAAGATATCATGAAAATCTCAAAAAAAAATTACTGAAATAAAAAAACAAGGAATTAAATTTTGAAAAATATAATTTAATAGTGGAAAAGGAAATGTTACTAGCCACATAATTGTTAAGGGTAATTTTAAATTATTTTAGGACAAGTTTGACATCATTTCCACACAAACCTACTCCACCATTGTGAGACATATTAGATCATTTTTAGGGAATTCATGATTTTATAAGAGGTTTATTATATATTTTAGAAAATTTGTAGTACCCTCAACTCACCTAATAATAAAGAAGCTGATTTTGTGTTTTATGATTCAAAAGAATAAATTTTGAAAAAAATTAATGATAGATTGAAAAAAACATAAATAATATATCCTGCTAATTGCAATTTCCCCTTTGATATTTTTTATGATTCCTTAAACAAAGTTGAAGTGTATGTGTTGTATCAAAGGATAAATGGGCACTCAAATTTGATAACATTCACAGTAGAGACATTGGATATAGATGAAATCAACTACACAATAATTGAAAATGATTTTTATCTTATTTTTTCTTTATATAAATTTAATTAATACTTTCATTTAAGTAAAGTATTAATTTATTATTCTCATGTAACACATAGGTATTTGATCAAGAAAGATGAATCAAATCAAATGTTGGTGTTGTGCATTTTAATCCTATAATAATTTGAAATTTATATCAAGGATAAACAGGGTTATGAGAAGTTGTTTATAGACCAAATGGGTATGATACCCCCACACTACCAAGGTAGAATCACAAATTGAGGCATTCCTGAATGATTCCTTATCTGGTGACCAGTTGTAAAAATTTACTTAAGTTCAATGGTATACTAATGTTTTTAATTATTTTTTCATGTAAAAGGTACCATACTTATTTACTAAGAATAAAACTATTAAATTGAAATAAGAGTCAAATAATTATGTCTAAAAGTATCTTTATTTGTAGAATATTTGTAGTGATCATGTTATTAATATATGTATCCCTGAATTACGCCTTAGGTATATAATTTCATTTTATCATACACATATATGTAGAGGAAATCTTGTAAATCAAAGAATATATAGGAATTTTTTGGATGTTGGTTTATTTTGGATATCATTTTTTAAATACACACATGATTTTATTAAAAATTTCAAAACTACCAATTTATTATATAAATTTATAAAATATAGTGAGTTCCCCATCAACCATTAATTTTTTATGAAATTCTCGATTTATGAGGATTATCTTTCATGGACCCATTTACTACCTCCATTGGATTTATCTAAATCCTATTATATGTAGTCTATGATTCCAAATGGATTAAAGTAAAATAAACCTGAACTAGTGATGTATAATTTGTGTTTACTATCTAAGATCCAAAAAAATTTATAAGCTGGGAGTGCCTCAAGCCATAATAAGTGATTTGAGAACAAATTTTTGTAATATGGGAATGGTATAACTCTTGAATATATATAGATTTCATTAAAGAAAGTGTACTACCTACCTCGAAAAAACAAATTGGTACGTTGAGTATTCAAATAGATAGATAAAGAGGGTTGATGTGGAAAAGATGGAAAATAAATGAGAGATTTGGGAAAATTATAAATATGGAGGCCTTAAAGGCTATGAGAAGACAATTCCAGCTAAAAATCCAAGGTTTTCATCACAGGTGGACCATGTTGGACACAAAAAATTATTTCACCTTATGTTAAGAAAGTGTTATGTGGAATATCACGATCTAGAAAATGTAAATGGATCAAAGAAAATATTTGTGGAGGTTGTTAAATCCAATGATAACTGGTATTCTTCTAATTTTGATCTACCTTCTCCTAGAAGGATTATTCAAAAAGTTTGGACAATTCATATTTTAAAAAATCCAAAGGTAGTCAAAGAATGAGTAAATAAATACAAGTACTCCATTATTATAGGAGTTATTTTCCAAAAGGGTGAGAAGATATGGAAATTTAATGATCATACAAGAATGATTGATGAGATCTGAGAATTTGGAGATTTGAAAATGCTAGAAATGTGATGAGGGTACTACTATGTGGTATTTACGTCTAATGATCATAAATTTAGAGATTAGAGATTTGGGTCATTATCCTTGAGGCCTAGATTTTTACGAATATAAAAATAAGACAACGATTTTGACCCTGATAGGGTAAGGAACACTCATAAAAAAGTCTAGATTCATAAATATAAACTAAATTCGTTATATTGTAATCCACATATTCTTTGGGATATATATTTTTCCATGGGGAACCAAATTATAATGAATATTTAAACTAAAAATCTGAAATATATTCATTTTTCAAGGATCCTTGTGGAGGTTGAAATGTCTAACACCCTTACTGGAGAAGTAGTGCTAACCACAAGGGATGACTGCACAAATTTTCTTATTTGGTATGAAATGAACCCAATGTTTTTTATAATTTGTATGTTTTGGGGAATCTATTAGTTGAAGGTAATAGGGAAAAGGATTTATCTTTCTAAAACAAAAAATGATATGATTCTACTCATTATAAAAGGAAGAAATTAAAGGATGAAATCCTACCTCTTGATCCAAATAAAAACATCCATATTGGCCTCTCTAATTTGGATAAGATTGTAAATGAACCCGTGATAACCAAATATGTGAATGGAAACTATGATAATTATGTTAAACATCCTTCCTCCTCTATGAAAATTCACAATGTGTCTCTTAAAAATTTAAAAGATGTGTAATTAAATCAGTTTGTGGACAAGATGGAGAACTCTCCTATGGGGGATAGTAATGGACACTCTAGGACTCCCCATCTCACCCTAATGACAACTCCACTTCTAATAATGAGGATTATGAGATATTGGTTTCTATGAAGTCACAACCTAAGGGAGCAGGTACACCAATTTGAGGTGGACACATGACACATGAAATCCAACCCCAATGAAGAGAGAAATGATAATAATAAAAGTACTCCAA
Organism: Viscum album; assembly: GCA_963277665.1. Lineage (NCBI taxonomy): Eukaryota > Viridiplantae > Streptophyta > Magnoliopsida > Santalales > Viscaceae > Viscum > Viscum album. The sequence goes on along the minus strand of OY728142.1, from coordinate 1,739,879,145 downwards.
AAAGAATTACTCAACCTAGTGGGACTCCTAGGAACTCTTATTCATTAATTACTATTGATTTAATCCCTAGGGATATGTTATTAGAAGGAAATCGAGGTAAAATTATTCTAGATGGACGTGTATCACCTATAAGAGTACGCAAAAATTCTCATCACACAATGCTGTGAAGGAATTTCACACCTAAAGTCTTTTTATAGACACCGAGGATCCTAAAAGGCCTATATTGAAGGGCTATATTGAATATAATAAAGATATAAAAAAATTTTATGGAATAGAAAATTTGCAATAACATAAGAAAATTATTAATATGAACACACATGGAAATGTTATAGACAAGAAGGAATTACTATTAGAGACACCACTCACTACGGGGTTGACTATATTTCTATTCCCTAAATATCATGATACCTATAATATGGTTTATCTCTTTTCATATGTTCATCCCTCTAGTATTTTTATAAGACAAACACTTACAAATAAGGTATTTGATCATATGCACTCTAAATTTTTTTTACTCCAATGAGTGTCATATTTTGGGCTGATATGTCAGAGGATCCACAAACCCCTACGCATAAATAAGGTAATAATGGTTATTAGAATAATAGAGGGGAGGTTGGAATCATATAGGGAACAAGAATGGAGAGAAACCGACAATAAGGGAATAGTAAAGTAATAAAGAATAAGGGGAAATTCCATGCTTGGTTGGAATCGAATAAAGGGCCTATGACTAGGGGAAAGTCCCTCAAACAATGAAACTATTATAGTAGAATTTTTAAGGGATAGGGAATCCCTAAACAAAAAAAACCCTTAGGCTCTTCATCTTTTCCATAAAACAATTATTATTGGAATTGAAGAACCAAAAAGGATGATCAATACTTGGAAGACCTTCAAGTGGGAATCAATGGGATACCACATTGTTTCAGAACCTTTAAAAATATTGAAAGGGTAACCTATGGAATCTTAGGAATGATAGTATAAATGTATTCAAATGTTATCAGAATTATCAAACCATTATTTCCACTCTTAATTGTTTAGGATTTGAGGTTAAAATTTATTTTTTTATGAATTAACATCTAATGTCAATAGAAGGGATCTATAGAGGGATCCAGAGAAAATTTATGGGAATGTGGATCATAAATGGTGGATTATGGGGGATATCAATACTAAACTAACACTTAATGAAAATTCAATATCTACTTTCAATAGGAAAAAATGCACAATTCTCTAATTCTTTTGATCAGTGTAATCTTACTAAAGTTCCAATTGAAGAAGATGAATTTATGTGGAGCTGGTATACATTGAATCGAAGGAAACAAATAAATCCTGATAGATTCTTTGAAAAAGTGGATTATTGGAGTGTTACCAATGTAATTTCATAAAACAACCTCCCCAAGCATCACTTTGACTATAATCCTATAATTGTGGAGTTTTCTACTATGCCAAGGTTGGAACCCCTTTCTTTTCATTTCAACAATGGATGGGATTTCCTTTATAAGTGTATATAAACTATATTAGAGGCTTGGAAGATCATGCTAATAGTAATCCCTATTCAGATTATATTTGATAAATTAAAACATACTAGGATAATCGAAATGAAATGGAGAAAAAACACCTTCTCAAAGATTGACTTGGATATCCAAAATGATAAATAACCCCTATAAGGAATCCAAAACAGATACCAAAATCAGAAATTCCCCATTTCGGATGAAATTAATGCCCATAAAATGTTGTATGATATTCGAAAAATTAATTAAAGGATGTACATGAATCATATAAATTTTAAATATTTGAAGGAAGCATATATGTATTCAAAATTATTCCGTAGATTACACCCGGAGAAGAAAGATAAGATAGGAAATAAATCTAATAGTATTAATGGAATGATGTAGACCTCAAAAAATGATGTTTCAAATGAGGTGATTTATTATTTTAGTATAATTTATACAGATGATGGGAAGGAGAATACACTGAAAATTATTGATAATATCACTCCTTTCAATAATGAGTAGAAAAACTAAAGACTTTTCCAAGCACCAGATAAATACTAGGTCAAGAAATCCCTATTCTATTTCTCTCAATAGGGATACCACTATTGGGCCAGATAGATTTAGAAATGAAATTTTGATGTTTTAATAGGAAATTTTATTGGATGAATTGGTATGTAAAATATGTGATTGTATTACTCATTCCTATCTAACTTTTGTGATTAATTAAAACATTATATATTTTATCCCCAATAAATAAAATGTTGTTGTTATAAAAAACTTTAGACTATTTACCCTTGGAAACACTGTTTCTAATGTCATCATTAAAATAGAGATGTCTTGGATTGGTTAAATTATTAAAAATCACATTACTCCAAACCATTATGGGTTTTTCCTAGAGGATTAATACATAATTATCTTCAAAAAGTTTCATAAATTGTTAATTTAATGAAGAGAATGGTTAAGGAGGGGAACTATTCTCTTAAGAATGATATATCTAAGGCTTTTGAAACCCTTAAGAGAAAACTTATGATTATTATTCTAAAGAGTTATAGATTCTATGAAACATTTTTATATTGATAAGATCCATCCTCTCATATTCAAGGCTTTTTATTATAATTAATGGGACCCCCTAAGGATATTTTCAATATACCAGAGGTGTATAGAAAGGAGAATAACACTTAGGGATTATATTCTCTCTTACTAAAGACTTCCTAAGTAGTTGTATTAATGAACATTCTTAGGTTGGTCTATACATAAAGATTAATTATGAGAGGAATGAGTTTATTTCATGACACTTGTTATATGAATATGACATTATTTTATTAGGGAAGGATTCAAAGAGATCCATATATACTATCCATTTCCTTTTTTTCTCACCATGAAGAATTTTCTTGGTAAACTATTAGTTGGGGAAAATCTTTCATTGTGTTTGGTGCTGGTATATCTATGGGAAAAATATAGGTCACTAGGATAATTGTTGGGAAAGGGGGATCCGTCCCCTTGCACTATGTTGGTGTTCCACTTTTCTGGGGAAATGTGATGTGCCAATTTCTCAAAGGAATATGATCTGGAATCATCAAAAAACTAGATAGATTGAATGGTAAGTCCATTTATCAAGATGGGAGGGTATGTCTCATTAATTCCATCATCAATTATAATTTTTTTACTCTTTATCTATTTATAGGTGGCTAAGAGGCTCATTAAGGAGTTGTAGTGTATGATTAGAAACATTATCTGGACTGGCTTCCAGGATGGTAGAAATTTGATAACTATCAAATCTAAAGAATGTATAAAACCTATAGAAATGTGGGGACTTGGTATCAAGGATTCAAAAATATTAAATTATGATTTGATTTAAAAATTCACATGGAAACTGTTAAACACTAAGAAACCATCTTGTTACTTTTTACCAACCATGTTCAAGAGATGGATGATGGATGGGAACCCACACTATCTTGTGTCATCGGTCTAGACCTCGATCAAGAACACCTTCAATTAAATTACGAATAACAACAATTAGATTCCTAATAAGAAATCTGATCTTAGTTTTTTGAATGTATATTGGATTGACCAACCACTCAAAGATATGTTGATCATCCTTCCAAATAGAATGGTGATGAAAATTTCTATGTTCATGACATAATACAATATCCCTAATTTTGTTCCCCTATAGTCTACAATTGAAATTCAAAGTTATGATTTTATGGACATTGACACAATGGTGTGGAGGCCTAGTAATAATGAGAAGTTCAATTCTAAGGTATACTACAGGATGATAAGCAAGAGAACCTCTATGAAACCAAAACATCTATCCAAATTCAAGGTAAACTTCACACAACCTTATAGGATTATTATTTTATCGATAATATAGAAAAAAATTTCCAACCCATAATCAAAAGCGGAAGGGTGTAAAATACATTGTTTCATCCTTCCATTGATGATTAAGAGTTGAAAAACTGCACAATATATTTTCATCAGTTTTGGATATGATAGGGAACTTTGGAATTATTTATGGAAGGTATTTTTCCTTGAGTCAATTACAGGATAAAAGATGGAAGAACATATGGTCAGCCTCAAAAAGACTTTTTAGAGTGACCAGATTATGCACCTACTAATGGTAGGTGTAGAATCCATCTTTTCCTCAATCTAGATGGCTTGAAATGGATTCATTTCCAGGACCAAGATCCATACATCCATGTTGTAATTGTGGAGATGAACAATGAGGTACATACAAATACAAGGGTATAAATCGGAGGAATTCATAATACCATGAATGATATGAAAATTCTTAAATTAATGGGAGTTGTAGGAAGGACCAAGAATCCCTTAGTACATAGATCTATGAGGTGGATCCCTCTATTCATATTATCTATTATGGCCGATGTTGATGGTGAGGCCTACGTCATGCTGGGTCCTTTGGGTAGTGGAGGTATTTTCTGAACCCATCACAAATTTTTTAATGGTCTATTTCATCATTATTTTGGAATTGGAACTACATATGAAAATTATTTATGGGAAATGATTTATTCTATCAAATGTGTAGTAAAACATAAGTGGAATTAACTATGGATTGAATTTGATTCTGAAAAAACTATCATGGATCTAATGTATTAAACCATAAATTTAACGTGGAAGCATATACCCTGTTGGATTGATTGTTTGAATCAGGACACTCATCTCAACCAGATTATCTCACAAGTATATAGGGAAGAATACCAGGTTGTGGATGGTTTATCAAAGAGGGTGATCACTAAAGCAAGAACAAAGTAGGACATTAGAGATCCTGATTATTAGAGCTCATTGGTGGATGATAACATGACTGGGGTGGTTACCTCATGCATTTGTAAACTCCCTTGTAATGCATAATATTTTCTATTTACTTTTTTTATTAATAAATCTTAGGACTACAATTTTACAGATCTTTCCTCATCATGGTATATAGATAAAGATGGTTTTAGAGAGAATAATAAAATCTAAATTTAAATAAAAAAGAACCACAATTTGAGGATTTCCAACGAGTATGTACCCAAGTGGTATAGGCTCTTTCTTGGCATCCAAATGACCCAGGATCAAATCCAGGCATGGAAAAATATTCACGTATTGTAGTAGGTCACTGTACAGTATTGTAGCGGTGGTAGGACTATAGCAGTGGTAACACTGTAGCGTCATAGGCACTATTATAGGGTACTATAGTGGCGATGTTACAGTAGCAGGGGTTATAGTAGCGTGGGTACTGTAGAAGTACTATTCATTGAGGGGTCCTTTGGGCCAAAAATGGGATTTCATGCCTTATTTTCAGGCTACATAGCCTTGGTCCTTCAGGCTATGTAATGGGTCTCCCTCTACCCAGACATAAAGAGGTATTTTCATTAATAATAAATTGATGCTTCAGCCCCACCATTTAAAAAAACCATGATTGAGGATACACTATGGTATACAAAACTATTTTTAAAACACCTTATGGATATTCTATTATATAGTTTTTATACAAATAATTTTTACCAACATGTTGAGAAATAAAACTCAGTCAATTTTACTTTGAAAATGTTGACCCTCGAATTTAACAAGTTTTTAGAGACAATGAAGATCTAAATAATGGATCCTAAGGGGAAAATAAGGGATGAATATGTGAAATATATGAAATATAAAGATAAATATAAATCCTTTTATTGAAAATTTAGTCAGGAAAAATAGATTTTCATGTGGGAGACAAAGTGAAGATATTCTCTTCAAAAATGAATCTTATGTCTAGCAAGATTCATTCCAAATGGACTAGACCATTTATAATAACTAATAAATATCTATTTGGTGTATTTGGAATCAAATTAGCTGAATCACAACACCCCTTCAAGGTGAATAGAAACAAGAAAAAAAGAAATTTCATGATTTTTTTTGGAAATAACAAATAGAGGAGTGAAAAATCCTCCCTGTTGCTTATGAATAAATATTATCATGTTGTTTCTTTCTTTCATATTATTCTACATAAACACATTTTTAGTTTTTTTATCATTTAAATCTCCTGATGAAATTAATATAGATTGAGGTATAAGATATGTTTTTGGGATATAAAAAAGAATTATAGGCTGTAAATATTTTTAGTTCCCCTAGTTTCCTTATTTTTAGGTTTTTTTGGATTAAAATAAATCAAAAAGGGCTACTAAAATATTATTTTTAGAATATAGATATAAAATATTTTTTTAATTTATTTTTATATTTTTAGATTGTTTTAGGATATAAAAAATTGAAATTTATATATTTCATTACTATTGAAATAATGTATGATGGTTTTGAGGATTAAATTTTTTTAAATTTTCAAATTTATATACAGTTGAGTGAATTTTAAAACTATTTCATTGGTATTTTTGCTTTAGAAATAAGGTAATAATTATGATATAAAAACATTAAAATTATGATTTTGACATCAGGAAAATATAATTTTTAAATTGAACATTGGTAACATGTAATTTGTGAAGAAAAAAACATTAGTAATTCAACTTTAAAGGCTGTCATATATGTACTTTTAAATTAGAGTAAAATGGGAAATTGGTAACACACATGATCTTTTGAGACAGTTAGAAGCAATGTGTATGATTAATAAAAACCCTTTGTAAATGAAATAAGATCTTTTAACATACATGGAAGGAATAAATTCCATAATTTAATAGTTTCAAATAATGAATGTATTTAGGTGAGGGTGAAAAAAAACACCTGAGATTCAATTATAGTAATGTTTTCTTTCTAAAGAAAAAATAAACTAATGCACCTAGATTTATTTTAGAATGACATTTAATAAAAAAATTCTAAATTTTATAAAATCAATTTTATGAAATGAATATTATTTTTAAATTTATAATTTCAAAACAATCATAGGGTGAATTTTTGATATTTTTCATAAATAGTTGATTTTTGGGTGAATAGTGAAAAAGATTGATTTTACAAAAAACTATCACTTTTAAGAAATTATAATGATATAATTATGTCATGAAATATTTTGAATCCTTTTTATAGAAAAAATATATATTTAATAATTAATATAATGAATATAAGAATACAATTTCGAACTTATAAATCTAGTCTTAGCATTATAGAAATCTAAGTAATATTTTTGTTCAAATAAAAACATTGTTTAGTACTTCCAATTTAATAATGTATTAAAAAGGTTTATTTTGGTTTTGTTCTATTTTTTAGAAAAAATAACCCATAATATATTTTAAATTATTAAATTAATTCCATCATAATCAAAATTATACTTTATTTTTTTGTAAAATAATTTTTATACTAAAAATAAATTTTTTTCTAAAAATGATTTTTATTGGGATTTATAAACTTATATTAAAATTAATTTATAAAAATTATAAAAAAATAATATTAAAAAATATATTTTATATTATTAATTATCATAATTAATATTTTTTAATAACTACAACTTAATTATTCTGTTACAATGAATTCTGAAAACATTAAATATTTATTATCAGGGTTAGGGTTAAAATGAGTTAACTGGTGGACTAAAACTAAGAGGTAATGATAAAAATAACACATAAACTTGTATAAATATTATTTTTTTACTATATTTTTGACTTATCTTATTTGAAAGTAAAATTATTTTCACAATAAAATGACTTCATATTATTTAAATCTTTTAAGTATTTCTATCTATGTCCCTCCCCATACTTATAACAAGGAACCTATTCTCCTCCCTTGTTTAGAAACATTGATAACTAAAAATCATCCATTAACCAGCCGAAAATATTTATAGATTAATTACATTTATTAGTGAGATTAGTTTATTCTCTTTAGAATATCCTTAGAAGGATTAATTTTTAATCCAAAAGAGGTCTATCCAAGAAAATGTAAACATATTTACAGACTCCTTGAAAGTTTATTACTTATTATACATCATATAAATATATTTTTCCATCCTAACATAGTTTATATATAATACAAAATATACTTATATGTTATTAAGAATGTAGGACAACCATTTCCCACCCCTTCACATCCTATGGATAATGAAAACATCACTCATGCATAGGTACAACCTACCATCGCCAAGAAGCGGTGTAATTTTTTTCATCACCAACTAACATGTATGTGTTTAAGGATATAAATAAAGAATATATATTATTTTTTATGCACTAATTATTATTTTTTAAATATAAAATTTAATTTAACTTCCTACCCTTATATCTTTTAAAGGATGGCAACATCGCTCATGCGTACATTTCGACTTCCACATCCATGAAGTGATGTGATTCATGTGTCATATTCAACTTTCAGGGATGATTATAAATATAAATATATATAATTAAAATATATGATAAATATATATATATATCATTAAAAATATGGAGATTATGTAACCATGATCAAGATGAAATGAAAATAATTTCTAAATAAAAATATATACGAAAAACAAAGCATCTAACTCCTAAAATGATAATGAAAATTAAATATTATCAAATAATGGGTGATAATATGTTATAATAAAAGCATGTATTACTTTATAAGTAGTAATATGATTATTTTATAGAACTATAATAGATTTAAATTAAATAAAAAAGATGTTAAAATAACTTTTAAAGTATGTCTGACCCATGGTAATGGTTTATTTTAGAATCTCACCATTATTTGAAATTATTTATGAATTAGCCTATATTAGGTGAATTATATAATATTTATATCTTAAAACCCATATATTTTCATCTAATATAGTTATTTTTTTTCAAAATATATGTTTTACTTTTATTTTCCAATCTATAATTACTCAAATGTCTGAAAGAATGTTTTTAGGAAAATAAACATTGTATTTTTTATATGGATGGTAATATTTGTTTCCTTGTAAATTTTATATTTAAAATGTTTTCATGAATGATTATACCATTATAAAAATATATATTAATTTCATTTTTACACATGGTTTTCTTATTAAAATTTTTTTAAAAATGAAACTTCTTTTTGTTTTCGGAATGGTTCATTTTTTACTAAATGTGTGAATAAAATATTTATTTTAATACTTACCACACAAATGACTTTTCCCACTATCATAACTTTGATTTTACATATATATTTTTTTTTTAGATTCTATAGTTATTTGAGAGAAAATTATTTTCCTAATATTCTGGTAATTGTTAGCTCTTAAGTAAGTGATTTCAAAATGAAAAGGAATTTTTTCCTTCAGAAATGTTTGGGTGATATTTTAGAGGTATTTTACTCTATGTCTATATCATTTAATAAATATTATTATTTACTGGGGAAAACTATAATGATAATATCCGCCATTTTAGGTTATATGGATTATGATCATTTTTTCTTATTTATTAACAATGGAAAATATGATCATTTAATATTCAATATTTTCAATATGAATACTTATGTTTATTAATTATCGAATTATTATTAATTTGATACATATAATGAATTTGTTTTACTTATTAAGTGATTTTAGGGTCTTGTTATATCCCCTTGATGCATCAAATGGTCTTATGTGAAAAACTAGTTTGGTAATTTAGAAAATGTCTTACCTGTTTGTTTATGATGTATTGGAACACTGTCTTGATGGAAAGATTATGATGTACGACATTATCAATTCTATTATTATGAAAATATTTTTTATCCATGTTATTTTTTTTTCCATTAATGGATTTAGTTCACATTTTATGATATTTTTTATAGAGTATTTTTTGTATTATTCTTTATCTCATCCATATTATTCATGATTTATTTATCCTATGACAAATTACATTGTAAGAATTCCCTTAACCAGAATCTAAGGTCACCATTTATTTTATTTTCCTTTACCTAGGTTCCCATGAAGAAATTAACAAATGATTTTAGGGATATAATAGAATAAATGATAATTTTCTCACAAGCATATTATCTTCTATTTCATGTTTTCAAATGTAATGTAAGAATAATGTATGTATCTAGTATCCAAATAATATGAAAGTATTGTATCCTTTAGGATATTATACCTTGTATCTCATTACAATTAATTAAAGTAACCACAAACTATGAATTACTAGATTTGGGGTGTAACGTTTTGTATTAGAGGGAGTTTAGTATTAACCATGTGACTAGATTTTTGAAAACAATGATTAAATAACAAACCCCATGATAGAATATGAGTATAATTCTAATTATATGATAATATCATAATTTTTGGTAAAGTATAGAATATGTGGTTTTCCTAGAAAATAAATCCCAATAGAGATAATATAAAGTAGATGTTGATTTGTGAGAAATAAACCTAGGGGAAAACACTAAAAGGGAAGACTGGGTATTTACTCAATCACCCATGGGGTATGATGTATTGGTATTAGACTACAAACATGGCTGGAAACTCCTAGGGCTATTATTATTTTATTAACATTATTTTTAAAAACCATAGTAAAATATTTCAAAATATTTTTATGATCTAAAAATATTATCAAAGATAAATAGCTTATATCTCTAAGAATAGATATACATAAATTTTTAATTTATATTCAGTGTTACAACATATTTATAATTATATATTATGATTTAAAATACATAATGTTATGAAATCATTCAATATATTCAATTATTTTGAAATGGTCCCAATGGATGGGATAAAAACAATATCAATTTATTTAATCTATGTAGGGATGTCTGTCTTTGGAAAGGAAATGAAGATGGAGCTAGAGTTGTACCTAAACAAATTAAAACTATATTGGGGAATATGACTCAGGATATGAATAATCATTGTGATCACATGTAGTGTTGAATTTATCCCTAAAATTGTGAAACAATTTTGGACCACTTCATACAACAACAAAATCTATCACTCAATGAGATTATTAATCCATTAGTATCTGAGAAATTTTTCAAGTATCGTGATAAGATATTTATTTATTTGAGAAGTAGTGAAAGAGAGATTATTTACACGGTAGTTTATAATATTAAATGAGATTTGGATCAATGGTGTTCTTTGATGTAGAACTCTAATGAGTTATATGAAATAAAAAATATGGTTTGGAAGCATTTTAAGGATATTTACTTTGAAAAAAACATTCCTCACGAACAATGATCTAATATGGAGATGCAATTAATCAATCTATGTCCAATGGAAAGGGAAAATGTTTATGATAATAATTATAAAATTACAAGGTTATAAGATATTTATTTAGATTATTTACATGATCCAAGGATTAGGATTGGTTATTTCTTATATGGGATGAAGCCAAGCCTTTGAAGGGAATTAATCACTAGGAAATTTTCAGTGTATGATAATATAGTACAGAGTTAAATCGAGACGAAGAAATAATTCTCCATGTATTAAATTTTATAAGGGAAAATAAAAAATAAGTGAGTGACTGAGAACTATGGAAGAAAGGAAATATGATAAGATGGGATGAGGGAATTATGTAATTTACATATTGTAACAATTATGTAAAGAAAAACTATGGAAAATTCTTGAAAGAGATGGTATTTTTTCACATGTATGGAATGAAATTTCATTGGGCTTATGATTAATATGGAAAGAAATAAAGTGCCAATGTTCAATGCATTAACTATAAGGAGATGTGGTACTATTAACATTAATTATTCAGGTGTAAAGGGAATTTTCCTCAAAAATGGCCAAGGGAGTATGGAAAATCTTATGTTATCACTAAAACTGAGTTTGAAGTTTCTAAAGATGCAGTGGTGGGTACATTGATCATATACTCATATTTATCTTATGATTTATTTGGTTTTGGATCATTGAACCCATTTATGTCTTTCATTTTTTCTATGAATATTAGATATTTCCCAATATCCTTAAGAATATAGTTTTCCATCAAGAATCCCTGTAAAAATATTATTGAAAAAAGGATATATTAGTTTGTCCCCAATATGAAATGTAGACTTACCACATTAGGAAAACTTATTATCTTACCTATGGTTAACTTTGATATAATCATTGTTATAGATTTTATTAGAAATTATAATGTGATAATTTTTTACTAATGGAAGGAGATTATAATTTGTGATAGAGATATGTAATCAATATTCATCACTCTGGAGAAAACATCATTTTAATCATGGATTAATATACATCCAATAACTCTCATTAATTAAATTCTTGCAGAAGAGGTGATGAAAAATCCTATGAATGGGATAGTTATCCTTATATAAAAAAGATGTAAATATTTTCTAAGAAGAAATTAATGTGTTTCCCAAAAAAAAACATGGAATCCCACCAGAGTGTGAAGTTGTGTTTTCTATTGATCTAATATTTTGTAAAGACTTGAAAATTTCAAGGAAATTTTTTTTCATAATTTTCTTTAGAATTTTACAAGAACGCAGTTTCTGACGACGCATGATTCTGAGGCCCGGTGTGCTCGGAATCATTTTCCGATGTTCGGCTTGGGTACGTTCAGTGAACGAATGAGTAGGAATTCCTATCTTTTGAACCGGTGCTCGGAATCGAATTCTGAGGGCACCGATGGAACCGTAGCGCCAGTATTTTCTTAGAAATGCCTTTTCCGGAGTTGTGTTTTCTCAGGTGTGGTTTTTAATTTTTTTGGGGTTAAGTTAAGAAATAAAATAAAGTGGTGCGTCAACTTTATTTTATTTCACTTAAAGCCACTTAAAAGCCACTTAAGCTAAGTTAAACAGATAGGGTGGAACCCAAAATATCCTACCCACTTGGTAGGATATTTGTGAGGTGGGGCCCACGCGAGCCTAACCGTTTCTTTCCTTCTAACTAACGCACCCGCAAAAACCCTCTTTAATGAAATTCAACCGTGCGTTTTTCTGGTTAAGAAACGCCTCTTTAAATTGGGTGGTTAAATCGTTACAATTAAATCATTGAATTAATTGTTCGTTTCTTTTCGTTTGAAATTCAAACGTGTCATGTGCGTTAATAAAATAAGATAACTCTTATTTTATTTCAGTTGGAACTTGTGGCGTGGAGAGTTTTTGGAGGAAAGCGTTCTTCTTTGGTGAAGAACGCGAAGAACGCGAAGAACGCGAAGAACGCTTCGACCTCTGACGAAGAACGCCAAACCCTCAGAGATCGACGACGCGACACTGTGTACCGTGATGTCAACGATGTTTCTTCCATGACGATCCTTCTCTTCCGTGACAAACTTGCGTTCGACGACAACGCTTGAGGTATGGAATTATGTTTGAGAATGATTTTATTCCCTTGTTTATTTCTTTCTAGAGAAAATAAAGAACAAGGATCAACTTATTACCTAGTTGATCCGCGAATGTTTTCCTTGCGGGTTGGGAATAATCTGTTGCGGGGAAAACTGTTTGGGTTGTATCTCTTTTGTTCATGAAGCTTCCCTTGTTGTTCTTTGTCTTTTGGGCTGCTTGTTACCGACTTAATGGGAGGAGGTCGGACCGCACAAACACGGCCGACTCTCCTCCCCCTTTTTTGTTTTGATTCGTTGCGGCACGAACAAAGGCGGCATAGTGCAACGACACCGTGCGGAAACGAGAAAGAACGCGGCGAAGAAGCGTGGCGCCGTTGAGGCCGAACGAAACCGCGGGCGGAGTCGTGCCGATGAGGCAATTTAAAGACCCCGCATTTTATTGTCGAAGTGAGGATCAATGAACGATGGTGAGGCGGGCCGCGAAGGCGTTTTGAAGGCTTTGCAGCAAAGGTCGGGTCTCGGGATGGTCTCTGGCGAAGACGGCAGGCAAATCAGACCACCGGAGCGCGTCCGGTGGTCTGCGGAAGCCCCCGTCGGTGCAGCGGCACCGGCGGTCGGGGACAGAAGCACCTGGAGCGCCGCCGAAAAAATCCGCCGCCGCTGAAGCCGTGGCGGCAGAGCGCGGTCCCGCGACCGCGCAGGACCAGAGGGGGGCGGCGGGACGCGGCCGGCTGCGGCGTCCGCTGGCACGGGCAACCCCACGCGGGGCCGTGGTTCTTCACGCGGGGGAAGCGCCCCGCCCTGCTCCACTCGGCTGTAACCGGCCGAGCCGACCCACCGGCCGGGCCGGGTCGCGCCATCCAGGTCGACCCGGTTCCGGCCGACCCAGGGGGGGTTGGGCCGGGTTGGTCCGGGCCCAGATCCCCCGTTTTCGGACCTTTTTCTGAATTTCGCCCATATCTTGAGCTGTAGACCTCCGATCGATGCACTGTCAATGGCGATGCGATCCTTAGATCGGGATGGTCGTTTATTTATATTACACTCAAGGTTTTGGAATACTTTGGGTTCCTCCGGGTTGGTTCGGATACGAAACCATCCGGGCCCTCAGAGCGGAAACACTTATATCTTGAGCTTCGGACGTCCGATTGACGTGCTGTCGACATTGATGTTTCCTCTAAGTGAGACGGATCTTTTGGCTTACTCCGCTCGAGGTTTGGATGCCGTCGGAGTGCGGTCGGGTTGGTTCGCTCACAAAACCAACCGTGCCCCTGGAACAAAAAAGCCAATAACTCACAGACCGAGCATCCGATTGACACGCCGTCTATCTTGTTGAATTTCTCTTGATGAGACGGAACATTTGGAATACTTTTCCCAAGTTTTGGATGCAGTTGGATAGTGTCCGGGTTGGATTGCACCCGAAATCCAACTGGGCCCCTGGAATGGATAAGGTGATATCTTTCAGACCGGACGTCCGTTTGACGAACCGTCAGCAGAGTTGGTGATCTCGTTGAGAAACGATCCCTATGAGTATACCCTAAGAGAGTTTGGGGTATAGTTGAGATACGGCCGGGTTGGTTCGCTCACGAAACCAACCGGGCCCCTGGGACGAAAAGGCTAATAACTCACAGATCGGGCATCCGATTGACGCGCCTTCTGTTGCGTTGAGACCCCTATAACGAGGCGGTCCTTTCAGATACTTCTTCGTGGGAATTGTGAAACATGGAGTATCGACCTGTAGCTCTTGGAGCGGACCCTCCCGGAGACGAGCGTACGGAGTACGGAGACCGTGTAGCTGGCTGAGACTTGATGACTACTTGACCGATCGACTCGGTGTGTTTAAGATAGCCCAGTGGGGAGCACATGGTTGTAGCGGCAGACCCACGGCAGAGGAGCACTTGGTTGTAGCGGCAGACCCACGGTACTCAACAGAAGGAGTACCTCTTGAGGCTATGAGGGGGAGCTCTTGGTTGTAGCTGCAGACCCATGGTGGGAAGCGCCTGGTTGTAGCAGCAGGCCCACAGTACTCGACAGGAGGAGTACCTCAGTAGTCTTAGGTTAGTGAGCTATACCTCGGAGTCGTGACAGGACCACTGTACACTCCAGAGACGGGGCTCTTCAGCAGTTACAGCTTCGATCATGAAAAACCTGGTTTGAGATGAGTCTATGACCTTTATGTTTACCTCTTGATTGAGATGGGTCACTTGATAACTTAGGTATATGTATGGGCATATTCCTGGGTGGAGGTTATCCGTTGATTTCATGATCTTGGTGTTTTTCTCATGATTGAGATGGGTTACTTGATAACTTAGGTATATGCATGGGCATATACCTAAGTAGAGGTTATCTGTTGAGATCTTATTTGTGGTTATCCATGTTGGTTTTAGTGAGACCTTGAGGGTATCGGGGTCCCTACTGAGTATTGTTTTACTCACCCCTACACGGGCTATGCCCGCACCTCGTTGTGTTGGTTGCAGATGAAAGACATTGCTGACGGAGGCCGATTGTTCAAGGACTGGATGGTACCCAGAGGTAGACTACACGACGAGTCAGTACCCGGAGGTGGACTACACGACGAGTCATTATCTGGAGGTGGACTTCACGGTGAGACGACACTCGGAGGAGGTTGATGTGCGAGAGCATTTTGGAGGCTATCTGTACCTACCCTTCAGGTAGGATCCGTGGTGGACGATTCAGGAGCTGCACCATCTGTACCTACCCTTCAGGTAGGATCCGAGGAGGACGAACCAGGAGCCGCTCCCGTCCTTCCAGCTATTGTCTTTTTCTGTTGTAATTTGTTCAGTTGTAGTTGTACATTCTTTTGGGTTTGTATTCTGGCCCATTTACCTTTCGGCACTTCTCTTTGTACTTAGTGTTTTACTTCTGCTTGTACTCTGTGGTGTTTTGTTTAATTTTATAATGGAAATGCCTTCCCAGTTATCGGGATTTATGCCTTTGGTGCTAGTCTCCAGCCCCTGGCCTATGGAAGGCGGGCTTGGGGTAGTCACGGAACGGGCCCCGAGGACGGGTCGTGACAAATTGGTATCAGAGGAGTCGGTTCTACCGCAGAACTTATAACTCTGATATTTTCATTCTATAAAGAAATACTGTTAAGGGTACCGAGTGTGGTCTTCAGTTCAGGGAGTCCAGTGTTGGTGCGGGCGGCCGACGTAACCATACACCAGGACCCTGACAACTGATTTCTGACTTTGTGCACAAAAACAGTGATTGCGTGTGTGTTTTCAATGGTTTTCCCTTAAAACAGCTCAAAACACGTCATCTCACCATGTATAGTCATTTGACCGTGTCACGTTGTTTCTTTCAGGATGCCTTTTCTCGGATGACCAGCTAGAGCCCAGAGGGATGTGCGTACTGACAGCATGTCGAGCGACGAGGCTTCAGTACAGGGCCCTCTTGCAGTTGAGGCACCAGCGGAGGCACCAACGGTACTACCATATGTTGGGCCACCGATGCCACCAACCCCAGCAGTAGGCGACGCACACCACATGAGCGCGTTTCACGAGTTCCAACACTAGAGGCCACCCAGGTTACGGGGAGAGACAGACCCACAGACGGCTAAGGATTGGCTGGAGGCTGTGGTGAGAATCTTCAGGCTAGTGGGGATGCCTGCAGACTTCATGGTGATCTTTGCTGCTATCCTTCTTCAGGAAGTATCAGGCAGGTGGTGGAGCAACGTTTTCCAGTTTTGCGACGGGAAGACCGTCACATGGGAAGACTTCGAGACCTTCTTCAGGGTGGAGTTTGTGCCAGTAGCTCTACACCACGAGCGTGTTCAGGAGATGCTACCTTTGCCGTGTGTTTTTCGATCAGTAGCCGAGTCATCTGTGGGTAGTAGACAGATGATGCAGAGGTCCAAGAGGGCCAGATCCAGCCTTACAAGGAGAAGGAAGTGTTATGAATGCGATGGAAAGGGTCACCTGGCACGTGACTGTCCAACTCCTAGTATAGTTGATCCGTGGGCTTTGGAGGAGCCACCGAGGCAGAAGCTACGACGGGTGCATGAACAACAGCCGGGCAGTGGACAAGGCAGTACAGCTCCGGGAGCAGGTGGACATGAGAGGAACTAGTGGATACATCCCTTGTACTTCTAGTTCCATGTTGTTGTTGTATTCGTTTCTTTGTAATATGAGCTGCAATAATAAAAAGAAACTTATCTTTGTGATGTTTTCTTTCCTGTCATTTTGTTTGGTTGATACTGAGAGGTCTCGGTTAAAACTGTTGACTTGACCCTCACTTTCGTGATTTCTACTGGAGGAGACCTAGTAACCTCACACTGATGCCGACAGTGTGACTCGACCCTTGGAGGCGAGAGTGACAGTTGGATCTCTTGGTAGTTACGTCGAGGCCTTACGGCGTCATCCATGGCATGAATACATCATTCATGTCAGGATTTACTGTATTAGGCAATGGGCATGGTTCATCCAGGGGATGAGACCGTGTTTCTCTTTTTGGCAAAGGAGAAATTTTAGCAGCTCTTTCAAATCGTAAGAAAAGAAGGTGCAGATCATCCAGGAGCAGATGAAGACTACACAGTGTTGTAAGAAATAGGAAACCGATGCCAGTATTAGAGACTCGAGAGTGTTAAATGGTTCAAGAATAGGAAGATTTAAGGAGAGATGAGTCTGCAAAGCAGCAGACGTGGAGGCAGAGCTAGGAGAACAGCATGAGGTGGTGTACATTTTAACATGCTACAAACACCCGCCATAGTTATCCCCGCCAGGCTCAAGGAGATGGAGGGTGGAGGAAGAGTGCGGCTACATGTGGTCAAAGAGTGTGACCCAATGGCTCTAAAAAATGATTCAAGGGACCATCTATGTCCACTACTAGCTGCCGTAGTAACAGGCATTGATACGAATCATTCCTTCCTTCCACAAATCTTGTCCCAGACCTAGAGTTTTCGGTAAGCCGTAGACTTGACCCTCACGTATGGAGATACCTTGGGAGAAGACTCGATAATCACATTTACGCCGACAATGTCGTCATACCCTCGAGGCAAGAGTTTCAGTTGAAATCTCTTGGTGGCAGCGTTGAGGCCTTACGACATTGGTTTGAGTATGGACCGGGAAATCACAGTGCATACACAAATTGACGGTATTAGGAAAAAAGGTTGTGGTTTAACTACGACGTCAGAATGGGTTTTCCTTGGTTGGAGAAAAGGAAACCCCAGGCAGCACAGGATAAACTCTTGCATAGGAGGGAGCTACCGATCACTCTTGAGTCGGTCAACCTTACCCTCGTGGCAGCCGTCGTTTTGAGTTTCAGTTCTAACAGGAATTGAAGACCTCTAGAGTTCGAGGATGACGATCACGACCTTATACAGGTCTCACCTCGACGAGGTTTACAGATATGTGGCCAAGGCGGCAATTTATCTCCGAGGTTCAGCGGACCTTCTTAGGTCCTCAGCTGGGTAGGCGTGGTGGTTTACCACTTGACCCATCCACCTTAGTTGCACCAGGTGCATGAAGACTTCCATGTATCTCAACTAAGGAGACACCTGCTCGACCCTTCGCATATCATCGACCATGGGGAGCTGGATGATGGCGATGGGGCGACTTTAACGGAGGTTCTAGTGGGGATCGTGGATCTACAGGGGCGGATCCTACGAGGACGATCGATTCCTCGGGTGCACTTTCTTTGGCAGTATGGGAGTCTCCAGGTAAGCACATGGGAGTAGAAGGCTCAGTTGCATGCTCATTACCTCTTTTGTGATCCTAATTTGTGTTGAAGCTTTACGGGGACGTAAAGCCCTGAGGTGGGAGTAATGTAAAGACCCAGAAATTTCAAGGAATTTTTTTTCTTAATTTTCATTGGAATTTTAAAAGAACGCAATTTCTGACGGCGCCTGATTCTGAGGCCCGGTGTTCCCAGAATCATTTTCCGAAGTTTGGCTCGGGTACGTTCAGTGAACGAACGAGCGAGAATTCCTATCTTTTTAACAGGTTCTCGGAATCAAATTCTGAGGGCACCGATGGAACCGTAGCACTGGTATTTTCTTAGAAATGCCTTTTCCAGAGTTGTGTTTGCTCGGGTGTGGTTTTTAATTTGTTTTGGGGTTAAGTTAAGAAATAAAATAAAGTGGCGCGACAACTTTATTTTATTTCACTTAAAGCCACTTAAAAGCCACTTAAGCTAAGTTAAGCGGGTAGGGTGGAACCCAAAATATCCTACCCACTTGGTAGGATATTTGTGAGGTGGGGACCACACGAGTCTCACCATTTCTTTCCTTCTAAGTAACGCACCCGCAAAAGCCCTCTTTAATGAAAGTCAACCGCGCATTTTTATGGATAAGAAACGCCTCTTTAAATTGGGCGGTTAAATCGTTACAATTAATTCATTGAATTCATTGTTTTTTTCTTTTCTTTTGAAATTCAAACGTGTTATGTGCGTTAATAAAATAAGATAACTCTTATTTTATTTCTGTTGGAACTTGTGGTGTGGAGAGGAGTTGGAGGAAAGCGTTCTTCTTTGGCGATGAACGTGAAGAACGCAAAGAACGCTCTGACCTCCGACGAAGAACTCCAAACCCTAGGAGATCGACGACGCGACGCCGTGTACCGCGACGTCAACGATGTTTCTTCCATGATGATTCTTCTCTTCCACGACATACTCGCATTCGACGACAACGCTTGAGGTAGGGAATTGTGTTTGAGAATGATTTTATTCCCTTGTTTCTTTATTTCTAAAGAAAACAAAGAACACGGATCAACTTATTACCTAGTTGATCCGCGAATGTTTTCCTTGCAGGTTGGAAATAATCTGTTGCGGGGAAAAACTGTTTGGGTTGTTTCTCTTTTGTTCGTGATGTTTTCCTTGTTGTTCTTCGTCTTTTGGGCCGCTTGTTACCAACTTAACGGGAGGAGGTCGAACCACACAAACACGGCTGACTCTCCTCCCCCATTGTTGTTTTGATTCGTTGTGGAACGAACAAAGGCGGCACAATGCAACGGCACGGTGCGGACACGAGAATGAACGCGGCGAAGAAGCGTGGCGCCGTCGCGCCGCGCCGTTGAGGCCGAACGAAACTGCGAGCGGATTCGGGCCGAGGAGGCGATTTAAAGACCCCGCATTTTGTTGTCGAAGTGTGGATCGACGAACGATGGTGAGGTGGGCTGTGAAGGCATTTTGAAGGCTTTGCAGTGAAGGTCGGGTCCCAGGATGGTCTCTGGAAATGACCGCAGGCGAATCAGACCATCGGAGCGCGTCTGGTGGTCCGCGGAAGCCCCCGCCAGCGCGGCAACACCGGCGGTCGGGGGCGGCGGCGCCCGGAGCGCCACAGGAAAAATATGTCGTAGTTGAAGCCGCAGCGGCGGAGTGCGGTCCCATGACCGCGCGGGACAGGAGGGGGGCGGTGGGACGCGGCTGGCTGCCGCGTCCGCTGGCACGGGCGGCCCCACGCGGGGCCGCGGTTCTTCACGTGGGGGCATCGCCCCGCTCTGCATTGCTCGTCCGTAACAGGCCGAGCTGACCCACCGGCCGGGCCGGGTCGGGCCGACCCAGGGGTGGTTGGGCCGGGTCGGTCCGGGCCCTGACCCCCCGTTTTCAGACCCTTTTCGGTATTTCACCCATATATTGAGATGTAGACCTCCGATCAATGCACTGTTAGTGGAGTTTCGATCCTTGGATCGAGACGGTCATTTCGGTATATTACACTCAAGGTTTCGAAATACTTTGGGTTCTGCCGGGTTAGTTCGGATATGAAACCAACCAGGCCCTCAGAGTGGAAAGGCTTATATTCTGAGCTCCGGACGTCCGATTGACGTGCTGTCGACTTTGATGTTTCCTCAAAGTGAGACAGATATTTTGGATTACTCCACTCGATGTTTGGATGTTGTCGGAGTGCAGTCGTGTTGGTTCGCTCACGAAACCAACCGGCCCCCTGGAACGAAAAAGACAATAACTCATAGACCGGGTGTCCGATTGACGTGCCGTCTGTCTCCTTGAATTCCTCTTGATGAGACGTAAATTTTGGCATAATTTTCCTGAGTTTTGGATGCAGTTGGATAGTGGCCGGGATGTATTGCACTCGAAATCCAACCGGGCCCCTAGAACGGAAAAGATGATATCTTTCAGACCAGACGTCCGTTTGACGAACCAACAACGGCGTTGGTGATCTCATTGAGAAACAGTCCCTATGAGTATACCCTATGAGAGTTCAGGGTACAGTTGAGATACGGCTGGGTTGGTTCGCTCACGGTACCAACCGGTCCCCTGGGAAGAAAAGGCTAATAACTCACAGACCGGGCGTCTGATTGACACTCCGTCTATTGCGTTGAGACCCCTATGACGAGGTGGTCCTTTGATATACTTCTTCGTGGGACTTGTGATACTTGGAGTATTGACCTATAGCTCGTGGAGCAGACCTTCCCGGAGACGAGCGTACGGAGTACGGAGACCATGTAGCCGGCTGAGACCTGACGACTGCTTGACCGATCGACTCGGTGTGTTTCAGATAGCCTAATGGGGAGATCTTGGTTGTAGTGGCAGACCCACGGTGGAGGAGCTCTTGGTTGTAGTGGAAGACCCGCGGTACTCAACAGAAGGAGTACCTCTTGAGGCTATGAGGGGGAGCGCTTGGTTGTAGCAGAAGACCCATGGTGGGAAGCACTTTGTTGTAGCAGCAGGACAACAGTACTCGACCGGAGGAGTACCTCAGCAGTATTAGGTTAGTGAGAAGTTCCTTGGAGTCGTGACAAGACCACTGTACACTCCAGAGACGGGGCTCTTCCGCAGTTACAGTTTTGATCATGAAAAACCTGGTTTGAGCTGAGTCTATGACCTTTGTGTTTACCTCTTGATTGAGATGGGTCACTTGATAACTTAGGTATATGTATGGGCATATACCTGGGTGGTGGTTATCCTTTGATTTTAGGATCTTGGTGTTTTCCTCATGATTGAGATGGGTTACTTGAAAACTTATGTATATGCATGGGCATATACCTAAGTAGAGGTTATCTGTTGAGATATTCTTTGTGGTTATCCATGTCGGTTTTAGTGAGACCTTGAGGGTCTCGAGGTCTCTACTGAGTATCGTTATACTCACCCCTGCACGGGCTATGCCCGCACCTCATTGTGTTGGTTGCAGATGACGGACAGTGCTGACAGAGGCCAAGTGTTCGAGTACTGGACGGTACCCGGAGGTGGACTACACGACAAGTCAGTACCCGGAGGTGGACTACACGACGAGTCAGTATCCGGAGGTGGACTTCACGGCGAGACGACACTCGAAGGAGGTTGACGGGCGAGAGCGTTGTGGAGGATATCTGTACCTACCCTTCAGGTAGGATCCGAGGAGGACGACCCAGGAGCCGCCTCCGTCCTTCCAGCTGTTGTTTTTTTTCTATTGTACTTTGTTCAGTTGTAGTTGTACTTTCTTTTGGGTTTGTATTCTGGCCAATTTACCTTTCAGCACTTCTCTTTGTACTTAGTGTTTTACTTCTACTTGTAATTTGTGGTGTTTTGTTTACTTTTATAAAGGAAATGGCTTCCCAGTTATCGGGATTTATGCCTTTGGTTCTAGTCGCCAGCCCCTGGCCTATGGAAGGCGGGCTTGGGGTAGTCACGGCACGAGCCTCGAGGACGGGTCGTGACATATTTAATGTAAAACCAATATATAATACTCCCTATAGGATAGACATAATGGAATTGATGGAATAGAAGAAACTATTGGGCATATGTTGATTGAAAAATTTAAGTAATTTGGAATTAATTTTTAAAGCTCACAAACACCCACATTTGTTTTACTAGTGCACTTACTTAATATGAATTTCAGGTTTATGTTAATGTTGTTGAAGTTTAATTTTCATAAGTATTATAGACTTATTAATATAGCCTTGAATCACTATTCATAAACTTACATTTGAAGTGAATATTTGGATCATGAACCTTACTTTTGTAAGGATTGACACTTTTGGAACCCTATGTTTAATGTTAACAATAGGTTTGGAAGCAAAACTTTTATCAGATACCCTAAGTTTTTATAATCAACATATGCTAAATCAACCCTTTTTTGGTATCAACTATAAATTTTCAACTATAATTTTGATGAATATCCCTACGTGGTGAAACCTTACATTTGACCCATTTGTCTATGTGATTTGTATTATGAAATATTTCCACAAATTCTAAAATATCTTAATTAGTGTAAGTATAAATTTAAAGATATTTAAATAGTTATTAAAAAATTTCTATTCAATGAATTAAATTTTCAAACTTTTTATGGGAAGTTATTATTTTCCATGGTAATTTTTAAGTTCAAATGATCATGATTTATCAGGTGGATTTTATAGATCATTTTGACCTAAATAAAATAAATCTTCTTGTTAAATAACATGAATTTTTCTCTAATACAGTGAGATGTACTCTCTACTTCTCTGAAGATCTATACTTTTGAGACATAAAAATTTTGATATGTTAAAATTTTATCACTAGACTATAGTTACTATATATTTTTTCAAACTTTTTTTAGTTCAAGAAAGAAATTATCAGAGCTACGCATTGGAGACATACATACTTATCATCTGCTGAGTGTTCACAATAATTCACCTAAAAGTATAGTATTACATTTCTTCATTTATTAAATGATCATACGAAACTAGGATCACTTCGTGGATATTATTTCTTGAAGAATTTATTACTTAATAAGAATATCCATGATCTATTAAGTTCTTCTATAAATAGGTTCCAAGGATATTTCAACAAATTATAACCTCGTATATTTACTTGAACTATCAGATACTTGTACTTATTCATGGTGGAGTTTTATCTTCTCGTACTAAGATTTGGTTATACGGGTTCTTGGTAAAAATTCCTTAATTTTTGTAAGATTTCAACTTCCTACTTTCAGTTATAGAGGTCTTTAGGTAATAGGTCCTATATAGTGAAAATCATCAAACTCGCTGAGAGAGTGTTGGTGGAGTGGACTAGGGGATCTTTGTACCCCAAACCACTATAAATATTATTTTGTTATTATTACCTTTTTTACTTCTATATAATATATCTAAAAATATATTTCAACATATAATTACAATTCAAAAAGAGTTATTAATTTTGAATTTTTCAATAATTTCAAAAGGACACAATTCAGCCTCACTTGTATCATTCTATTATTCTAAACTAAAAATTGGTACCCAAGGAGTGCTCTTTGAATAATTATACTAATATATAGAAATCTTGTGTCAAAGGATTATACAAAAAAATTTGTCTCTTGTTAAAGTTATGTAATTCAGGTTAATGATCATTGAACCACACTTCAATGGAGAAAATTTTGAAATTTTCAAAGAAATAATTGTTATCTATTTAAATAATCTTTGTTTTATAGTTTTCTTAAAAATTATTAGTCCTTTTGAAATTCCTAAAAAACCAAAGAAGTGGGATTATACAAAGGAATATGAATATGATGTTAATTCGACTATTGTAAATGCTATTATATATGGACTTGGTCTGGATAAATTCAACAATGTATCATAACGTTCTACTTATGATTGGATGTTGAAAACAATCATAGCTTGTTATGATAGAATTGATAAAGTCAGAAAATTATGATATAACACTACTAAGAGTAGGTTTTTAGACTTTCTGGATGTATGATGGTGAATGAATCACTCAAATTAATAGAATATCTCCTAAAATAATTAATGGTGTTGCTTCCATGAGAGAACCAATTCATGAACTAGATCTAGAATTTAATGTGATTAGAGTCTTAACCCCAAAATGAAATGGAACATATTTTATAATCAGATACTCAAATCGCATCTTAAAAATGTAAATAATGGATTTAATTCGGTGTCTAATAATGTTGGAAGATGAAATTAAAGACAAATAAGAATATCATATAAGAATAAAAATATAGAATACTAATGTTAAAGTTACTATACTAACAAATTAAAATAAATCCATGGAATATGTTGTATCCTCAAATGATTCAAAATATTTAGATTCTATAATGGGACTAGCTCATTTCACTAGAAGATTTAGTATTTTTTATATAAAGAAGAAAGGTTTCAAAAAGTATTTCAATTAACTCAAGAAAAACAATCACGTACACAAATAATTATATTTTATGACGAAAAATATATATGAAATAATAGAAATGATTTCCCAAATTTGATTGAAGAAAAAGAAAATGGAAATGCGAGAAAAGAATTATCAGGTGAATGGTGATTATGATCACAAACGAAATAAAATTATGAAGGTTACATGATTTTTTATAAAGATTCTAGTAGCCCTAAGAAAAATAATTCATAAAAGAACCCATAAAATCTAAAATAAAATATATACATAATGGATAAGGAATAGGTAGTAAAATCTTATTACTATTATGCATCTGTTAATGAAATCCAATAAAATAGTAAATTAGATATGTATTTATATATGCATGAGGTCAAATATGAATCCATGGTAAAAATCATAGATCATTAAATAACATTCATAATTTAGTTATGAGTGAAAAATATTATATGTTAAGAGACCACATTGATTTGAAATAAAAACTTAGAAAATCATTATCTCACTATACTATGCATGAAGATAAAATTAAATAGTTGAAAGATAAACTACAATAATTTCAAAGTGAATAGAGAATACTTAATAAATAATAATAGTATTTAAATAATAATCATATAAAAATGGTCATATAAAAGAATAATATGGAATATAGGGAAATGATTAAAATCCAACACTATATGAAGATTATTACTTTCACAGTTATTAGAAACACAACATGATTACAATTACTTATTTTTATTGTTCCATTAATGAAAAATATAATAATATTTGTTTCCTAAGAAACTCTTAGATCAGTAATATAAAGAAATATCATATCTATAAAATCATATCGAAAGTAAAATATATAATTTCTAAACAATTTAAATAGATCTGGTTGTGTAGATCCTTACTTATTGACATAGATGGACAAATGAATGTTTATGGTGCCAAAATAAGTTTTTTCATGATTCATTTTTCCATTTAAAGTTTAAATGAACAAAAGTGAAATATTTAATATGGATAGTTTCATCTCATGGCATATGAGTGGCGACTTTTAAAAAATTTAACCCACTAAACAATGTAGATGTAGTCTTTTCACCTTCAACGACAATTCTGTAGGAAAGATAACTAGAGTTGAAATGGTTTGAGATCCAAATTAATTTATAGAAAACAAATCCAATATGTTCAATGTTTGAAGTAAAATATGATATGTATCTCTTAACAATTTGATGATGCTTTTCATATTTATTTTTCTAAAAATTATGGATATGTATTTAAAGATATGTTGCTTGTGTTTAGATCACCATGAACAGAAAACTACAATACTTTGGAACTTTATTCCATTGAAAACAAAAAGTAAAATTTTTAACTACTCAAATAGATGAATCCTAGATTTGGAAGAGGATAATTATATATTGTTATATATTTTATCTATCTATTTTATGTAAGAAACATTTATTTTCTGATTTTCCCTATCTTAAATTTTATCAGAATACACTATGTGATGCATGCCAGATTGGTAAGAAGCATACGTCATATCTTAATCTATTAAAAAAATTTATACATCTAATCCTTTATAAATTATCCACATGTATCTTTTTGGAACATTAAGAGTAGTAAGCTTGGATGAAAGCTCTTATGTTTTTTAATTAATGATTTTTCTAGATTCACCTTGGTTTATTTATTAAAACGCTAAAGTGATTTTGTTTTTGTTTTTGTAAGTTGTTGAAATATTATTCAAAATTAAAAATATATCAAAATAATATTAAATAGAATTGATCGTAGAGTAGATTTTTGGATTTAATAATTCAATAATTTTTTTATCATACTTTTGTATTAAAAATAAAATTTATAATCTAAGAATACCTCAACAAAATGGAATTATAGAAATAAGAAATATGAATATTTTGGAAATAGAAAGAAATTTATTAAAATAATATAGCTTTTCTACCTATTATTTTGGGGTAGAATATATTTTCATAGAATTCAATATCATGAATAGATTTTTCACAAGGTTCTTTATTAAAAGGAAAACCTATGAATTTTTGAATAATAGAAAATCTATAGTTTTACACTATAATGTTTTTGGATGCAAGGGGTATATCTTGAATACTAAGTAATAAAATAGTAAATTTTATCCAAATGATGATGAAATAACAGTTATAGCATATTATACTACATAAAAATATTATAAACTATTTAATAAAATTTATGGATAGTTGAAGATTTAGTTCAGGTGGAGTTTTTGAAAATTGATCTTTTTGATCACACTAAAAATAAAGAAACTGAAGTCAATAATTGATTATAAAATTTGAGACTTTAATATGATAAATAATTCATTGAAAACAAATTAGAATAGGATGTGATTCAATCAAATTTAGAAGATAATGAAACTATAGAACCTATAATTGTCATACCAAGATAGACTTGAACCTTAATGGACTATCCCTTAGAATCTGTTATAGGAGACCTATATCAAGGAGTCTTGACTCAAAGGAATATAGGTAACTATGCTTAATTATCTACCATCCTATCCCCATTAGAACCTATTTCTATAGTATAATCCTTAGAATATAAAAGTTAGATAATTTCTTTGTGAAAAAGAAATAAAATAGTTTAAGAGAAATAATGTTTTGGAATTAACTGATAGACTGAAAAAATCATCTAATAATAGAAACTAAATGGGTCTTGAAAGATAAGCGAGATGATCTATGTAAATTTACTAAAAATAAAGATTTACTAGTTGGTAAATAATATAATTAGGAAGAATGAATATATTTCGAGGAAACATTTCCACAGGTTTCTAGACTAGAATCTATTAGGATCCCTTTAACCTATGCATGTTTTATGTATTTTACATTATATTATATGGATATTAAATTTACAATTATGAATGTCTATATAATGGATGAATTATATATTGATCAAACGTAAAGTATTGAAAATACTCATCTACAATGTTATATTTTGAAACATACTAAATCTCTTTATATAATTAAATAAGCTCTAATGGCTTGGTATGAAAGATTAAGTTCAATTTTATCAGTGGGATTTGAAAATCCTTATCTCTTTAAAAATTATTCTTGTTTGGATAATTTATTAGTGGAAATATAAGTATATGGTGTATTTTTAAGATTAACAAATAAAAGGTTTTGTAATTATTTTTCAAAACTTATGAAAAGAGAATTAAAAATGATTATAATGAGATAATTAATCTTCTTTCTTAGTTTTCAAAAATATTATTAAAATTTGGAAAAAATTGAATTAAAGTAAATAAATTTTTGATTTCATGAATATTATGGAAATTGAAAATAGTAAGAATTATGAAACTCCCTTGTGTACTAATGTGAAACCCAATATTGATGAAGTTGGAAAACTAGTGAAAATAAGTTATATATAGGTATGAATGGTAGTTTGTAATATATCAAGTCTATTAGGGAAAAAATTATTCTATCAATTTTTCATTGTGAAATATTTCAATACAATCCTAAACAATCACATATTACTATAGTTAAAATAATTTTTATACAATTAAAATGAACTATTTTTCTATACTTATTATAACCTAAATTATATTTTTTTAACATAATTTAATATTTATATATTAGTTTCAAAGGGTGTATATTATATAGAAAAGTAATCTCAGTAACATGTCACTTTTTTGGAAATTCTTTAATATATCTGTATAATATGAAGAGAGAATTAGTTGCATTGTAAATAACTGATGTTGAGTCATAATTTTAACTTCTTAATTTTCCATTAATTTGGTTTCAGAAATAAAAAAAACTCTCTTAAAACTATGATTACTAAATTTAAATTCTTATAGTGTTTTAGTATGATTTTGAATAAAAATATTCCCTTTACCTAACATAGAAGTAATTATATTGTATTATGAATATTAAAGTATCATTCTTCAATACGATCCATAAGATCAAGGATTAGTTTGATTCACTGGACTAAGATTCATTTTGACCATTGGTTAGACTTTTTTCATGTATATTTTAATTACAAAATCCATGACCATCTGACTGATAATGGTACCAATACATCAAAATGATCATTATAAGGTTTATAATATTGAAATATGATATGAAATTCCATTAGACTATCCTATGTTTATAATTTTAATATGTTTATATTCTTATAGTAAGCAATAAAATTTAGCATTTTAAGGGTTCTAAACAAAATGACATTAAGAAATTAGTTATAAATGAGTTGTAGAGGTCCAGCTCTCCAAGGCAACTGCAAAAAACTCAGAAATATGATTGGTAGAGATTGGACTATAAATATAAGGTCATTTAATGAGTTTGGAGGTGATACATTTCATAACTAAAGATTTTATAAAGGGTTTTTAGCATGAACTACTCATTCACGGTCTTTTCAATACTTTAGAGAGTTATCATTATGAGGAATTTATTCCATGGTTGTTTCCTTTAAAAAATTACATTTTATTATGAATCCGATCATATTAGCCATCAACTATTTATAGGGGTAAAAAGATGGTTAATTTGATCCCTCAAATCGTTGTATTCTGAGGATAGGAAGATATATGTATATCATCCTCTAGAGGGATTCCAAGGATAGGAAAACAGATCTTGTACCGATCATCATATAGAAGGATTTCTTGGTAAGGAAATATAAACCCTTACAGGAAGTATGTAATTATAGATACATTTAGTTAGGGCTTCTGAATAACATTACTCTTAAGGTTAAAAGGGTTATTTCTTTTAACATAACTTGTAATTCATTCTTACTTTTGAAAGCTATTTTATTTCTTATTTATAAAAGTCTTTATTCCACTATCCATATTATGATATAAATTTTGTTTTACAAATCTTTATTATAATTTTTTATCAACATATTTGTGATAATGATTAAAACTTACTATGATATAATTAAATAATCTATGACTCTGATTATTATACTTTGATCATCATACATTACTAATTATGATCATTTTACTTAAATAAGATTTGTGTTTTGTTATTAGTTTAAATTATTTAAACTATAATTCATCCCATCTTATAATAGTAACAATGTAAGTTATTATTTAAATCCAAAAATTTGTATCAGAGAAAGTTCTAATGCTAATACTAGATTCATTTTTTACTTTCTTTATTAACTAAATGCTTAATTTTGTTTGGATATAAATTTTTTGTTTATTAAACTTGTTACCCAAACGTGTTTTAGTAAAAAAATATTGTTATTTTCGTAATGAGGGAATGTATGGATTTTGGATCTCTTGATAACATAAATCCTAGTCACCCCCAGTTTTTAATGGGAATTACTAAGAGTATTAGAGATATGAAATGAAAGCATTTTTGATCAAAAATGGAGTTGATAATTTAATAATGTTTACTAGGATGTACAAGATCCCTGATAGGGAAGTTTCATCTTTTACTAATGATGGGAAGTTAGAATACCAGTTGAACTACAATGTCAAAAATAATTTATTGTGTTATATAATGAAGAATACCTATATTCAGGTATTATCTTGTGAAGAATTAAATATTATTTAGAGTAAATTATAATTAACACATTTGGGAACAACTAATATTATTAAAACAAGAAGATCAATGCTTATAGCTAATAACAAAATATTTGATTTTCTACCCGGTGAGACAGTTTCCAAGAAGTGAACAAGATTTATGACTATTATCAATAGTTTATAGTCTGTTGGTGAAAAAATTATTAATTATAATATTTTGTTTGAAAATATTATAGATATAATACCAAGTGAGTGGGAATCTAAAAGGAATTTCATGGATAACACAATAAATACTACCAATTTATCTCTTGATGATCTTATTAGAAAAATAGTAAAATATAAAGGAATATTAAAGGGAGAAACTAAAAAGGATAAAAAGAAAATGGTGGTCTATCTTTTGTGAGTACTTATGTTATTCCGACTAATTTTTATTCAGTAGATAAATTCATGAAATCAATAAATAAAAAGAATGTTGTAATTGAATCTGATTCTTGTCAATCAATACCTTTTGAAAATGAATTATCAAAACATGTTAGAGGCATGAATAAAATAATTCTAAAGAAATATTTCCTACACAAATTTAAGAAAATTTAAAAAATAATAATGATAAGAAGAATTTTGAGGTTATATATTATAAATTCACGAAGACATGACATATTAGACCATATTTTCTTATGTTGAAATTGAATGAAAGGAAAGAAATAAATACATATAGAAATACAAAGAAGTATTATAATCCTAAGAATAAGAATAGTATAAAATATTTTGAATCATGGAGTGCCAGTGTTGGAGATTATTCATTAATTTCATCTGGTAATGAAAATTATGAACATAGGAATATTATTTTATTTTAAAAAAAGTACCTATGGTAAATCAATGTCTTATATATAAGGTACACACTACCAAATCCTGTACAAATTTATTTTTAAATGAAAATTATCATGAAACTAAAAAAATAAAAATCTTCTACTAAATAATAGTCCTCGTCTAATGAGTATAATCCCTTACCTATTCATGATAAGGTTCTTAGGATTGGAAAACCTTTATAAAATGAAAATCGTAAAGTTTTGTGAAAAACATGATAATGCCACAAAAAAAATTTATATGGAATATTCCAGAATATATATTTTAACTAATGAAGTATCAGATCATTATAATGATCTAGATAATAAAATGTTGAAAAATAAAATCTATATATTACTTTGAGATTTTTTTTTCTGAAAAAACTACTTTAAAAAATGATTTTGTAAAACATAGTTCTAACACTATTACCAATGAAGAAAACCATAGCTGTAAAAATAAAATATAAAATTTATATTTTGAAAAAACATATATCAAATTTTACCTCTCGTTAGGAAAAATTAGATAATATATAAAAAAATCAGACGTGAAACTACTATTTATTGAATGAGTTATAAAATTCAAAAAACTATTTTTAGTGACAATAATTTTCCAAAAAAGTGCTCCATTTTTCACTTTTTCTGAAAGTGGTGGAATGTGGGAAAATATGTTTCTTAAAAAAATTTTGAATCATAAGGTTTTAGTAAGGCTTATATTTAATAGAAATTACCTTTTGTCAATGAAGTAAAGTTGAAAAAATGTTGTTACTGAAAATACTATTTTCTCATAATACTAGACTCAAGATAGTTCAGGTTCCGAAAAACTAATTCTTTTGTTTTTAGGAAAAGAAAGAATGTACCAAAAAATAAATATTTACTACATGAAGAGTGATTTCTCTATAACCATGAATATAAATAATGTTTTTTAAAGAAGATTATCAATAATAAAGGTGTAAATGTAACCTCTAGACATAATTCTGATGGAGAAATTCTTGGTATATTTAACATTTTACTTCTTGGAAAATATATTTTTTAAAATAATTTCTTTTTTAAAATTAATATGGACAACCTTATTATCATTATTCAATTATGTGATAAAGGCTACCTTATAAACATCAGAAATATTAAATTTATATTACATAGTTCCGAGGATGAATTTATTCTTTCTGCCAATCGACATGGTAATGTTTTCACTCCAATCATAGAAGACCTTAAGATCCAATACATAACTTCTCTTCGGGCAATGGAAGATTAGTTATGGTTATATAAGATAAGGTTAAGAAACTATAAATGTTTAAATTTAGCTAAGTTGAATAAGAAAGGAATTGTTAAGGACTTACCACAACATTGTTTTTATATTTAAAAGTTTGTTATCCTTGTCAATATGTTAAGAATTATAAGCATTGTTTTAAATCTACTAGTGATGTCTCAACTTTTTATTCTTTAAATTTAGTACATATATACTTCTTTGGTCCTTGAAAAACTGGAAGAAATGGTGTAAAATACTATGTATATATCTTAGTTTATTATTACAAAATATACAAATGGGTTTATATTATAACTATAGAATTTGAATCCTTTATTTATTTTTACACTTTTATAGCTAGAGTTAAAAATGAGAGAAACCTCTCCTTGATAACTATTCATAGTGATCACGATGTATAATTTTCAAATTCCAATTTCAAAAAAAAACTAGTATGAAAAGAAATGGACATAACTTTTATTCAAATAAAACACCACATTGAAATGATGTAGTTGAAAGAAGAAATAACGTTTTTCAAGAGATTAATAGAACCATGATGAGTGAATAATCAGTTGTTAAATTTTTTTGGGTTGAAGATATTAGTACTTCCTAAAAAAATTTAAATGATTTTCTAGTTGGAACTTTTATTAATAAAAATTCTTATGTCATGAGGAAGGGAAGAAAACCAAAAGTTTTTTAATTCATTTTTTTTAGAAGAAAAGTATTCATCTTTAATAATAATGATAATTTACAAATGTTTTCACCCAAATCTGATAAAGGAATATTTCTAGGTTATTCCACTACTAATAATTCTTATAAATTATTTAATAAAAACACATAATTTTATGTGGTAACAGTTCATGTTAAATTTAATGAATCTGATCCCTTTATTTTTAAAAAACCCCAAAAAATATATTCAAATGTTATTTCTAAAACTAATTTTCTAAATTTGTTATAAAGTTATTCTAATATGAAAATAACCAAATAATTCGTTACTAATGTTATTCCTTAATAATATTTTCAACATATTGTAGAAGAAAAGATTTTTGATAATCCATGAAGTCAGTTGTTTCTTAAGAATCATCATAGTGACATTATTAGTGGTGATATAAATAAAATAGTTAATACAAGATGTTCATGGAGAAATTAAATTTAACATCATATTTTTTTATCTCAATATGAAACTAAGAATCCTGATGAGGCTTTAGGTGATGAGGATAGGATAAAAGCTATGATAGATTCTCTTAAAGAGTTTGAAAGGAACCGGGTTTGGACTTTAGTTTAAAATCCTTAAGAAACTTCTATAATTATAGTTAAATGGGACTTTTAGAATTTTTGTGGTGAAAATAGAATAATAATTAAAAATAAATATATAATTGTTCCTAAAGGATACAAAAAAGCAATATATTATGAAGAAACCTATGCAGTAGTAGAAATAATTGAAATAATTTGAATATTTATGGAATTCGAATATTTATCTAATTTAAAACGTTTTCAAATTGATGTGAAGTGTTCTTTAATTAAATGATTTGTTTAGGAGGAAGTTTATATAGAACCCCCCTTTTTTAAAAATAAAAAACATCCAGAACATATTTATAAACTTATCAAAGAACCCTATAAACATTAAAAAACCCCTATATCTTGGTATGATATGTTAACTGGGTTTTTGTTACATAAATATTTTGTTAAGTTAGATACAGATCCAATACATTTTAAAAGATAAGTTAATAAAAACATTATGATACAAAACATTTATGTTGATGAAATTATATTTTTTTCAACTGAAAACTATTTAACAAATTTCTTTAAAGATCTTATAAAATATGAGTTTGAAATGAATATGATGGGTGACTTAACATATTTCCTTGGGTTTCAAATATCACCAAAACAAGAGGTATTTTTATATCTCAACATAAGTATATATAATACTTAATTATGAAATTAAGGTATAAAAACCCTAAAAGTATTATTACTCCCATTGGTACCTCCAATACAATATTTCTTGATGACGCTTGGAAACAAATTAATCATAAAACAATTAGATGTATGATGATAATATTAATTTACTTAACAGCTAGTCATCCAAATTTAATTTTTTTTGTATTCTTGTGCGCTAGATATCAAGAAAACCCAAAAGAATACAATATAAAAGTGATAAAATGAATATTTTATTACCTTAATCAAACCATGGATTTAAGATTATTCTATTATTCATGAAATTGTTTTGAACTAATTTTTTTTTCAGATAAAGACTTTGGTGGATATAGAATGGATAGAAAAAGTACATCTAGAAGAATTCATTCATTAGTTTACCCTTTGGAAGTTTTTTATGTAAGAAACAACACTCAGTAACAATTTCCACTACTGAAGACAGATATGTGGAACTAAGAAGTTGTTGTGCTCAAGTGTTGTGGATACAACACACTCACATAACAAGGAATGAGTTTTTCTAAAACTAAAACAATTTGTGAAAAAAAAAGTTACATTTCATTAAATAAAAACCCAAAACATCACACACATCATAAAATAATAGATATAAGACCCCATTTACATTCGTATGGCACACTTAATGAAGATTTAATTTTATAATTCATAAGAATGCAAGAACAACTTGTTGATATTCTAATTGAACCCCTTAGTTATGATAGATTTGAATATATTAAACAGAAGCTATGAATGATTATTGTTATTTTATTATTCATATCTACATCCTCTTTATTAATATCTTTATAGAAATAAACTCCTTATAATAGTGGTAGTACATATGTTTATGTTTTCTAAAATTTTATTGTTTTATAATATTTTTTGAAAATATAAATATTTTACCGTAATGGATTTTTTAGACTCAATAATTTTTATTATAATTTTAGATTAATGATTCAAAAATTGATTTCTAGAATCATAAATTTCTATAAAATTTATAGATAAAAAAATTTTCAAAAAATTTCTAGAAAATATATTAATCATAAAATTATTATGACCGGTTTTTTTATAAACAATCACAATCAATTCCCATTACATAAACCAATAGGAACATGAAACTAATACCAAAGAAACATTAAATTCCAAAATGTAATCTTATATTAATTTATTTTTTGTAACTAATCCATTAATTTAGTTCCTAATTTTTCATTTAATTATTCTATTAATTTCATTAAATTAATTTGTTTTCAGTAAAATTAAATGTTTTCCTAATCAGAATGATTATCATTCTGATAAAAGGATTTAAAACATTGGTAGTTAAATTTTATATTTAAAATTTTTTCTGATTAAATATCATCCATAAAATCTATTAATGTTTTAATATAAACTATTAAATGTTTTTAATAATTTAAACTAATGTTTCTCCCACCTATATAAGGGTGGGACAACCCCTTACCCACATCAGTTTCCAAAGTTTTCAAAACGGACTCTAGCCACCCCTCAAAACCCTCAGTCTGATTGTTTGGTGTTCATTCGATCACTAACTAAAGTCCCATTATAATGAAATCAATGATTATTACACACACATTCATGTTTTTATGGAATTAACAGTTTAATGAAAGTGGTTTGAAATGTAGGATTATACTCTCAAAAGGATCATTTCTTTACAAGTCTAGGAAGATATATGTGTAGAGAAACCATACAAGGATTCTGAATTTTTTCCAAAAATTATCAGATAGATATATGAATCCATGGAATTGATTATATAATATAGTAATAAAAATTTCTCCTTTACTTCTTTTGGGAAGAAATATAATATTTCTTATAAAAGAGTTTCAAATTTAGTTGGAGTTCCTTCAGAAGGAGAACTGTATTTACCCTCACACAAACATCATGATAAGACTGGATATTTTAATACAACAAAGATGAATCCTATTGTTTCTATTTTATGAAAAAGTAAGAAATGCATCACATATATCAGTAGATAGTCAAGTTTTACAATTCAGTATGTAGGGGTATTTAATTCCTATGAAGGGTGATGGAGACACACTTAAGGCGTAAAATATTTTTTTGTTTGATTTCATGATTAATATGACACAAATAATCCATTTATATTTTTATTTCATTAATTTATATTACCTTAATAATACCTCAATAAATCTAATAATCATTATTTTTTCCTTCTTTCATCAAGAAGTTACCTCTGAAAGATACGAAACTTTTCAATGTTTAGAATCAAATTCACCTAATGCAAGAGAATATTTCATTTATTCGTAAAGATACAATTTCGTAAATGAAGCTAGTATTTGATTATAAGTCAATTTATTTTGAAAATATTGATAGATCTACATCGAAGGAACAAACAAAAAAGAATGTTGAGTATATTATAAAAAATATAAAGGATTAATATTCCCCACAAGTAAAAAATAATAATGAAAAGAAAATGTGAAATGATGTTTTTCAAAAACTCATGGATTATAAGGTGAAAAATAATCTAGGGTAACTAGAGTTTGGTATTGATCCTATTAAGGAAAAATATTTTATAATTTTGTTAGTACATTAACTGATGGAAGAAAAAAATAAAAAAAACTAATGAAAAGGATTGATAAATATAGGGTTGTTGAAAGTTTGATAAAGGGAGTTTATAAGGATTATTAAGATCCAGATCTACCATCTTCCCATACTGATTTATCATTTCCTAATGTCAGTGCTGTTTTTTATGAAACATTAGTGATACCATCAGTTGTTACTTCTCAAAAAGTTATGGGAAAGGATAATGTTATTGTTGAATAAGATGAATAATCAGTTCCATAAGAAGTAAAAAAGAAAACTGAGATTAAGAAAGAATCGGTTCCATAATGTTGTTTCCTATGAATCATGGAAGTTAAAGATTCATGAATAGAATTATCAAACCCATTTTATTGAATTTTAAATTGTAATGTATTCATCATAGAGATGGAGGAATTATATTTATGGTGAAATATGTAAAATATTTATGAATCAATAATGTTTGAAACACATCTTCTAATAGAAAGAGATGAACATGAGATAGAGGTGATGGTCATAGTTACTTATATCTCATGATTTCTACTAGGGCATTCTGCTATGTGGTTTTTCATGTCGATGCTCATTGGTGGTTCACTATTCCCCACATCCCCCTTTTCTAAAGGAGGGTGACATTCATCACTTCTTTAGAGATGTCTTCTTCTTGATTGAAACAGAATAATGGGACGTCAGTTTCTTATTTTGTGTATTTCTTCATAGAATTTGTAGCTTAGTCTGGGTCACCTTGATAGATTAAGATATTGTTCGTGTAACACATTCCTGAATCCATATCTTTTTGGTTTCCGGTGAATTGCACTACTTCAATCAAGACACTCCAAGGGGTCAAATCAGGGCAGTAGCCTTCGGTGAAAAGAGTAGTCACGTGGGGCATCAATGGCATGTCTGGATGTTGAAACCCTATAACACCTGTACACTTCCTCATCAGAGGGATTCTTAAGGGTGTATAAACTCAAGGATTCATAAATCGATCATGGTGTATCTTATGATAGAGGAAAGTCTCTGAGGTTTTCATCAGCTTCCCATGTTTAATATAGGTCATGTCATGAGTTTAACATCTAGAAGATATAGATTGGGCTTACCAGAACACCTATGAAAGTGGATCAGATAGGCACATCCCTAGGAGGGAGTACCTAGAAGGTTTACCAGATGGAAGGATCAGAACACCCAATTAGGGAGGACCTGAGAGTGGTGTGTACCATAAAAGGATGTTTTCACACCATGAAGGATAAATTGGACACCACTAAGGGTAGATCAAGGTAGGTTATCCTAAATGAATGGGACACCATGGTTCACTATTTTCAGGGATTGAACCTCATAGAGTCTTCCTACGCACCCTATGAGGAAAATAGGGATCAATACACACATAGATTAGAATGGAGATTTGGGGATTATATATGGTTTTCTTCCCTTCCCAAAAAGTTCACTCTTAGTTGGTTGAATATGATGTGTGGGGATTATGCACGGTTAGTTTACTAAGTGATGCTAGAAGATGTGAGGAAGTGGGTTGAATGATGTTCCTGGGATTTGGTGGCCTAGTTAAGAGTTATGATATTTATGGATGAAGTGATGATGAAATGAATGGAATGTAAAAGTTCATGGGATTGAACCTCAGATAGGCTCCCTACATATCCTAGTGAGTGGGAATCAATTTCCATGTAGTTCATGAAGTGGGGCGATGGGACAACGAAGGAGGTGGCCCATGAGAATGAATTCATGGGTGGGGACATGAAGGAATTGAAACCGCCGGGTTGGTGCATGACCCTACCGAGGCATAATGTCCTAGGGAAAATATCCATAGGGGAATGGGTGATAGGCTTGATCCTCAGAAAGGATTTCTACATACCCTATCTAAAAGTTAGGGATCAATGTTCACATAGTTCATGATGGAGGAAGATAAGTGGGGCGTACACAATGGACATAAACCTAGAGACATTCCAAGGGATTACGTGTGGTTATAAGCCCTTCACAAGAGCATCAATCTTTATTAGAGGATTTTGGTAATGTGTGGGGATTATGAATGGATATCTACCTTAGTGGAT
Organism: Viscum album; assembly: GCA_963277665.1. Taxonomy (NCBI): domain Eukaryota; kingdom Viridiplantae; phylum Streptophyta; class Magnoliopsida; order Santalales; family Viscaceae; genus Viscum; species Viscum album. The sequence continues at coordinate 1,739,839,955 of OY728142.1, read as the reverse complement.
GGATCAAAATACCTCAAATAGATGGACTTGGGAGATGTTTCCCAAAAGGGAAGATATCATATTATGAGGGTACATCCCTAGATGGGAGTACCATATCTTACCACTGGATGGGATTGAACCGGAAGGAGGATTACTACATACCAAAAAAGGGATCAAATCCCACGTAGTTTAAAAGGAGAAAGGGGATCAAATTTTAACATCATGCGGGGTGAAAGTGAACTGACATGAAATAGTCAAAATAGATGGAATGTGTGGAGTTGGGGGATTGAAACATGGAGAGGATTCCTAAAAAACCTATTTAAAAGATAGAGATCAATTTACACATAGTTTGGGGAGGAGGAGATGGGGCTTATGCAAGGATGATGACACAAAGTCATGATGGGGATTACGTGTGGTTAGCAGCCTGAAGGGGATGTCATGGTCACTCTTACTCTAACCCCACCTGATTCATGATCGGTTTGTGTTCAGTGTGAGAAATAGGATGTAATAGTAGACCTGAGGATTGTTTCATGAATGGTGTAGCGACGAGGGATGGTGTTAGGCTTACACATGGATAGTGACTTAGAGATAAGGTAATTGGGACTTACTCAAAAAATGGTGACCCAAAAAGGATGTTAGATAATTACATGAAGACTACCCCAAGGAAAAAAATTGCGACAAATTCTTAAGGGAGATAGAGAGATACGAGAGGGCTCAAGTTCCCATCCACTCTTTGGTCCTCTCAGACATTCCACGCATGAAAAAAATCATATTTTAACATCATTTTTTGAGGATTTAGGTTTCTGGAAATTTAACATCCTCAATCTCAGACGATGAAGACTCACTTTCCACCTCTTGGACTTAAATTACTGGCATCCATTACCCTTGCTGAAGGGATGGCCCCAACAATTCCATATAAGAGTGAGGTGGAGGAATGGTCGATTGAGGGGTCCATGTAAATGTGTATTTGTAAAGAAGAAATATCCATAATTTACCTATGTAAAGAATCATTAGGTAGGGTAATTCTACAAGGGATAGAACTAGAAAATCACTACGTACGAGCCTATAGGTTCGCACAAGAGATGAGTTCATGAAGAAGAAATCTATGCTACGAGGGGCTTCATGATGCTCTGGTTCTTTGTGAAGAGGTGCTTTGTGATGGAAGGTTCTTCATGAATCATGGAGAAAGTGTAACACCCCAAAACCAGAACCTTATGTATTGATAAGTAATGTTAAATTTTTTCTGAATAACCAAACAAAACTTGTTTCTCCTGAGAAGGTAATAATATTGTTTCAATTTATATTAGAATAAAACCGAGTAAAACACACAAGTGGATACAAGACATTTTATTTAACTAAAAGCACCGTAGCTTTTATAATACACTGAGATCAAAAGAGTAATCTTGCTAAAAAATACCTATTAAGAACCCCATCAGAATTAAATGGAGACAACTTAAATCAACGAGAACCCCAAGGAAATAATATGGGTCCTTAGAATTTTCCATAATGAACATAAGAATGGCCAAAGCCACCGCGGCCACACTAAGCACCAATGGTATGATGTGAACCATCTTCTTCAATAATCTTGATTTTTAGGACACCATAAGTCTTGGATTTATAAGACACTAATGTAATCATTTCCTTGGGAAGCCATGGAACTCTAACAGCTATAAATATAGCTGTTTGCCTCGTTGGACAATTAATTGAAAACTAATAAGTATATTCTATTCCACCATGTAATTTGGTTATAAATTAAAAAAATTATAAAACTACTCTTAACCATGAACTTTAAAAGGGAATAGAATAATGTTTTGAATTATACATTGGTGTTTATGAAACGTAAAAAGGAATTAAAAACATGTTACAACTAATGAAAATACGTTGTAAAGATTTTCATTCAGTGTTTTTAAGATATGATTAATTTCTTTAAATTAAACTATATTCATGAATAACTTAGTTTTGACTACTATTAGTAAAAAAGATTTAATGTGGTTATACCGAATTTCAATTCATGTTAATTCTTTGGTGCTATAAATAGTACTGGAAATATTATTAGACAAGGTATAGTTATGAGTTCATTAGTCCTTCATCAAGCTTAAATAAAAAGTCAAGTTTGAAAAAGGAAATTTCTATAGAGTGTGATTTACCTTAAGACTTCATATATATATATATATATATTCTATTAAGGTTATGTTTTTTATAAAAACATGGGACCGCTTGGGCCATCCCTTTATGGCTGGGTGAAGGGAGGCAGCTCATGCTTGGTGGCTGAGCCTAGTCCTCAACCTAATACTAGGCCAGCCCGAGCTCGGGAATAACTCCCCTGAGGGGCGCACAGGGGCATGGGAGCAGGCACACATGATTGTGCAGAGCATAGGCACACCACTGTGGGGGAATGACTGCAATAGAGCATGGGTAGGCCAAGGCCTGTAGGGGCAGGGCGAGAGCCTTTGTATATGGCCCTGTTTGTGTGTGCTATGTGTTTTTTTAGTAGACTATGGGAGGCTCAAGATTATAAGGGAGGTGAAAATAGCTCGCCGATTCAATGTGGGATGAGATTTTTTCGGCGAAACATGATATGGGTCATTGGATCACGTCACGCATGATATGGACCATTGGATCACGTCACGCACGATCTGAACTGCCGATCACAATCTCATTTTCGATCTTCAGCAACTGTGGATTTCCACTACATTTTTCTACACCACTCGATCTAGCAAAGATCTAATCTTTACCTTTAGAATTTTTTAAAAATGCCACATCAATCTTGTGATGTATGATCAGACTCGAATTTAATCTGAGTTCTCCATTACCTTTAAGAAAGCACAGATGCATCCCAGCCCTTGATTCCAAGCCAGATCTGATCATGGACATTGAAATCCCTCATGTTTTTCTACACAAATAACTATATTCTTCCCCCGTGGCGTTCCCCAAACCAGTCACCCTATACCCTATTTCATACCATTTTTCTTCTCTTGTGACAACCGCTGGTCTCTGTCTTTCACGTGGTTTCCACAACGGGTTTCTATTAGTTTTTAGGGCCACTTGGGCCTCAGATCCTAGGAAACTTGTATTAAATATATATATATATATATATATTATAGGTTTAGTTTATAAAAAAACATCTGAGGAATCCAAAGAACCTCCCAGTTCCTTGCACATAAGCCTCCAACGGACCTTAACGAGCCCTCCAAGCTTTCCAGCATCACCTGAGATCCTCTAATTCATCATAATAAGGTAGGGGATTAAACATTTTATTTCTTGTGTGGTTTTATGTTGTGTGTATATATGTATATAAACATGTAATATAAAATACAGCACCATACGGTTCAAGGTTAATTCTTTCTTTAAGGGTTATAAGATCTTAAGCAATAGGGTATTAATAGACCCTATGTATGGACACCCCATGATAATTTATCTTATACCTTAAATACATAATTGGTTAAAAATATACACATGTATATGAAAATATATAAGTATAATATACAGAGCCCTCATATTTTCATAAATATCATATGCCCAGGATAAAGATTTCCAAGGTTGAGTTAATGAAGTGATAAAATGCATGGAGTCACTTTGTGTGGGAAAATTTTATATCTAATCATTTATGTTCTTATAAATATGGATACACATAATATAAATAAGCTTTTCAACACAATTCAATAATTGTAGCCTAATGATAAAGTCCATGTTTTTTTATAAATTTACAAGTGACAACTAACATAGAATGAGAACCTTGCGTATACTTGATATGTATAATCCGGTATGTAGGTACGTGTGTGTGAATGACAACTTTAATTCCATTTTGTATTTATAAATTTTTTATGGTTTTCAAATAAAGTACTAAACATGCATATTCAAATGTTTTTGGCTGGACTAAAACACTACTTTTTTTATACACGACCTGTTGAATGAATGTTTTATGCAATGTGAGACCATAATCATGGTTTTCCAAATGATTTTTTTAATATGCTTAGTTCATGAACATAGATATTGGAATCTTTTGACTTGATTTTAATATGTACTCATTAATCTTCACTCTTTATAGAAAATGATAATGTTTAAGGTTGAGTTTTATACTTTTGAGTTTTAATATTTAATGTAGTAACAAAATCATATTTATAAAAAATGTTTGAGATAATGTGAGTTTTGTAAACTGCATGAAATGTTAGGTTTACTTATTTATTTATTATGATGAGTTTACCTCCTTATTTATTATGTTGAGTATACCACTCTATTTAATCATGAATGTTCTTGATTAATATGGTTCTAGACTTTGTCAATTTTATGTGATCATGTTTGTATTCATTTTGTGTTAATTTCCATCACAAGTACAGTTAAGTTATATACCAATTAATGACCTGACCACATAATCCATAGCCTTGTTCTAGACTCACTACATTAACATAAATTTTAATGATGGTAATATTAATATTTTATGCCCTTTCTTGAGTTTATGGATTTAATTGTTCAAGGTGGTGTGGGACACCTTGAATAAAATGAATGGTTAAATAAGAAACCAAGTAATTTGTACACTTGGTTTGATATGTGGTAAGTGATTTAATAAATCAAAGTGTGATTTGAACATTGATTTAGAGATATTAGGAATTTATTTGACATAGTATGTGATGGGTGGGGCCCACTATAGCCCCTCGATGCATCGATAGGTCTCATGATACAACTAGAAGCGGAATTGGCCGAGGCCTTTCCCAATTATGAGTTATGGATTTTGGCCGAGGACTTAATCATTAGACGTCTTGGCACGAGGCCTCGACACAGTCCGACATATGAACTTTCATCATTAAGACCTTTGTAAATTAATTAACCAGAGGAATATTTGACTATTTGAATATTCCTGGTTAAAGAGATTATGATTTTGAGAATAAAAGTAGTATAAGAATGGCATATTATTTATGCAATATACATAGATTTTATGGCCAGTGTATGTTTCACAATAGTAAAATATGAAATTGGTTTTATTTTTAGCACAACTATGATCATGCATTACACTTAGTTATTAATTTTGTACTTGAATTTTAGCATGAAATGTCCTTTACTTATGAGCAAGTATATAATTGATTCATCTATCCTTGTAATTCCAACAACATGTTTTGTTTGAGAAATTTTATGATGTGTACATGTGTTACAACTTTTTTTTAAAAAGATTATTTTATGAAATATTTTCATAAAATGTTTTCTAAAGTTATTTTTATTTATTTTGAAACGCCTTGATGAGCATTTTTATTCTCACCCTACATTTTTTAATAATATTTTCTAGGTAAAAGATTTTAGCAGAAGAAATTTTTTAGCAGTAGATCATTTTCCAAAGTCTGAACCGAATTCGATCCTCTGTATGGTACCGGCTCTGGGTACACGGGTGGTGGGGCATGACAATTGGTATTAGAGGATTCGGTTTGGATAACTCTAGAAAACCAGAACTGAACAGTTAAAATTTACATAAGCAATACTAAGAACGATGTTTTCTTAATTTCAGATGGAAAATGAGGGTACTAACCTTCTGTCTCTTCCCAAGGAGGCCTTGGAAACCATAATTTCCATACCTAGCCATGAAAATTTTATAATCTATGACCATATCCATATGTCATGAAAACATCTCTATGACATATCCAATTATCCCCGAGTACTTCAACTCCACCGAAGAGTGGGTTTGGATTACATCTTTATGATGCAAGCCCAGTTTCCATACTACACACAAACATGAAAAATACTATAAGGGACTTTTTAGATGCTTTACCACAGCGGAAGGCTTCCAGTCCCTCACAGACATCCAAGAAGCTGCAACAGTGGGATACATCATTGCGACATATATGTGTCAAGTCCTGTCTTATGTCCATCTTGGTCAGGTAATGGACATTGACATCCTTGAATATGAAGCCTACCATTCAGTGTACATACAACAAGTACATGTGGACGTCTCTAAGTTGTATACCCCACATGTCAGACTCTAGAGACAACACAATTGCTCCCACGATATCAAACCAAATTGCTCAGGTTTCATATGGTTCAAGGAAATTGAAAGTTTCAAATTAGTTTAGGGGATTCGTGTATTAGGAAACTGGGGAAAGTATTGTCCCTGTTTTATTTTATATACCAATAGTTATAAAAGAACATAACTTGTTGTCTCTTCTTCTGTTATCCTTTTATCGGCTATTCATTTGAATGAGTATCACTAAGTGAACATTCATAATAAATTTTCATATAGAAGGAAAAACTCATATGTTATTTATTTCTATTGAGGTATTGGAGATTATTGCGATAAAAACCTATGAAAAGGAGTACCTACCTCTTGCAAACTAGTGAAAAACCTGCAAGCAACTATATGAATTGAAAAACAGTCCAGACATTCTCTGCACATTTCAAGGGAATGCTTCCATTTACTACCACAAAGCCATGGCACAACTGATCGAGTATAGGAGAAGAGGAAAATACCATGAAGGGATTTTCCTACGTTTCACCCTAGGCCGGAACTATATTCCCATGTTATGTTTTCAAGAGGCTACTTTGGAGGGAATCCTTTATGTGTCCTACATGTACCAAATCCTAGGTTTTAGTCTGTACAACAACATCTATGACTTAGATGTTCTCACATGAGACATAGTACATCGAGTTCTTTGTGTGATGATCCATTTGGACATTTCCAAACATTCTACCATTCGATCCTCCCTCTGGAAGCCCGAGTGTTCGATGAAAGAGGCCAACCCCTTCTGTCTGAGGTGTGTCTGGATCAGAGAACTAGAAGAGTTGACCATCAATTTTGGTTTTCCACTGAACACACCTAAGGATCCTCCACTATGGGGGATGTGGTAAGAGAATCATAGAGCTTTATTTTGTGGTTATGGAACGAATTTCGAGGACGCAATTCCTCATAGGGGAAATAATGTAACACCCCAAAACCCGAACCTTATTTATTGATAAGTTATGTTTAATTTTGTCTAAATAACTGAACAAAACTTTTTTCTCATGAGAAGGTAATAATATTGTTTTAATTTATATTAGAATGCAACCGAGTAAAACACACAAGTGGATATAAGTCTTTTCAATTAAATAAATGCCTCGTAGCATTTACAATACACCGAGATTAAAAGAGTAATCATGTTAACCAAAAATACCTATTAAGAACCCCATCAAAATTATAGGGACAAAACATAAAACAACGAGAACCCCAAGGAAATGATATGGGTCCTTAGAATTTTCCATAATGAACATTAGAATGGTCGAAACCATCACGACCACACTAAGCACCAATGGTATGATGTGAACCATCTTCTTCAATCAACGTGAGTTTTCAGACACCCTAAGTCTTGTATTTATAAGACACTAATGTGGTTATTTCATTGGTAAACCATGTAACTCTAATGGCTATATATATAGATGTTGGACTCATTGGACAATTAATTGAAAACTTATAAGAATATTCTAGTCCACCATGTAATTAGGTTATAAATTGAATTTTTTTTAAAACTACTCCAAAACATGAACTTTAAAAGCGCATAGAGGAATGTTTTTAATTATACGTTGGTGTTTCTGAAATCTAATAAGGAATTAAAAACATGTTACAATTAATGAAAATATATTGTAATGATTTTCGTTCAGTGTTTTTAAGTTATGTTTAATTTCATTAAATTAAACTCTATATTTGATTAACTTAGATTTGACTACTATTAGAACAAAATATTTTATGTGGTTATATCAAATTTCAATTCATGTTAAAGATTTTGTGCTATAAATATCTCTAGAAATATTATTAAACAAGGTATAGATAGGTGTTCATTAATCCTCCCTCAAGCATAAATAAAAAAGTCATGTTTGAAAAGAGAAATTTCCATAGAGTATGATTTACCTAATGAATTCATATATATATATTCTCTTAAGGTTACGTTTTTGTAAAAATTTGGGCTCGCTAGGGCCATCAATTTTCTGCAGGGCCAAGGGAGGTAGCTCAAGCTTTGTGGTTGATCCTGGCCCTCATCCCAAGCTTGGGCCAGCTTGAGCTCGGGCATAGGTCCCCTAAGGGGAGCACCAGAGCATGGGAGTAGGCGCGCATGAGTGCGCATAGAATAGGCGCTCCACCATGGTGGCGAGGCCGTGGTAGAGCATGGGTAGGACAAGGCCTGTAAGGGCGGTGCAGGAACCCTTGTATATGACCCCTTCATGTGTGTTGTGTGTTTTTTGAGTAGACGATGTGAGGCTCGAGCTTATAAGGGAGGCGAAAACAGCATGCCGATTCAATGTGGGATGGTATTTTTTGGGTGAAACACGATATGGGCCATTGGATTGTGTTGCGTGTGATCTGGACCACCGATCATGATCTCATTTTTGATCTTCAGCAACTGTGGATTTCTACCGTGTCTTTATGTACCATTCGATCTACCACGGATCTAATCGTGGTCATTCGATGTTTTTGAAAACGCCACATCAATCTCATGTCGTCCGACTAGATTTGAGTTTAATCTGAGCCATCCAATAACTTTAAGAAACCACAGATGCATCCCAAACCTTGATTTGAAGCCAGATATGATCCTGGCTATTGAAATCCTTCCTGGTTTTCTACTCAAATTGCTATCTTCTTCCCCCACAGCGTTCCCTAAACCAGTCAGCCTATACCCTACTTCTTACCATTTTTCTTCTCCCGTGACAGCCGCTGGTCTTCCTCCTTCATGGGGTATCCACCAGGGTTGTCTATTAGTTTTTTTAGGGCCACCTGATTCTTGGATCCCATGAAACTTGTATTAAAAAATATATATTTTTTATAGTACTAGTTTATAAAAAAACATTTGATGCATCTGAAGAACCTCCTAATTCCTGGAACCCAAGCATCTAGCGGACCTCAACAAGCCCTTCAAGTTTTCCAGCACCCCCTGATCATCTCTTCCTCTTCAAGATAAGGTAGGGGATTAAACATTGTCTTTCTTTTGTGGTTTAAGTTTTGTATATATATTTACATACACATGTAATATAAAATACAACATCTTACGGTTCGAGGTTAATTCTTTATTTAAGGGTTGTAATATCTTAAGCTATAGGGTATTAATAGACCCTAAGTATGTATGCCCCATGAAAATTTATCTTATGCCTTAAATACGTAATCAGTTTAAAATATACACATGTATATGAAAATATATAATTATAATATACACAACCCTCAGATCTTCATAAATATCATATGCCCTGGATAAAGATTTACAAGGTTGAGTTAATGAAGTGTTAAATGCATGGAGTCACATTTTGTGGAAAAATTTTATATCTAATAATTTATGTTCTTATAAATATAGATACACATAATATAAATTAGGTTTTTAAAACAATTCAACAATTGTAACCTAATGATTAATTACATGTTTTTTATAAATTTACAAGTGACAAACAATCTCAGAATGAGAACCTTGCGTATACTTGATATGTATAATCGGGTATGTGGGTACGTGTGTGTGAATACCAACTTTAATCCCCTTTTGTATTTAAAATTTCTATGGTTTGAAAATAAAGTACTAAAAATTCATATTTAAATATTTTTTCCTTGACTAAAACACTAATTTTTTTATACATGGCCCATTGAATGAATGTTTTATGCAACGTGAAACCCTAATAATGGTTTTCCAAATGCTTTATTTTTATATTCTTAGTTCATGTACATAGATATTGGAAGTTTGTGACTTAATTTTCATATGTACTCATTACTCTTCACTCTTTATAGAAAATGATATTGTTTAAGGTTGAGTTTTATACTTTTGAGTTTTAACATTTAATGTTGTAACAAAATCTTATTTATAACAAATGTTTGACATAGTGTGAGTTTAGTACCCCGCATGAAATGTTAAGTTTACCTCTTTATTTATTATGTTGATTTTACCTCTTTATTTATTATGTTAAGTCTACCTCTCTATTTAATCATGAATGTTCTTGATTAATATGGTTCTAGACTTTGTCATTTTATGTGATCAAGTTTGTATTCCCTTTGTGTTAATTTTCATCACAAGTACTGTTAACTTACGTACCAATTAATGAATTGACCACATAATTCATAGTATTATGCCAAAATTACTACATATGTACAAATTTGAATGATGGTAATATTAATCTTTTATGCCCTTTCTTGGGTTTAGGGATTTAATTGTTCAAGGTGGTGTGGGACACCATGAATAAAATGAATGGTGAAATAAGAAACCAAGTAATTTGTACACTTGGTTTGATATGTGGTAAGTGATTTAATAAATCAAAGTGGGATTTGAACTTTGAATTAGAGATATGAGGAATCCATTGGACTTAGTATGTGATGGGTGGGGCCTGCTACAACCCCTCGATAGGTCTCATGAGAAAACTATCAGCGGAATTGTACAAGGCTTTTCCCAATTAGGAGCTATGAATTTTGGCTGAGGACTTAATCATTAGACGTCTTGGCACAAGGCATTGACATAGTATGACATATACACATTCCACATTAAGATATATGTAAAGTAATTAACCATAGGAATATTCCACTATTAGAATATTCCTGGTTAAAGAGATTATGATTTTTAAAATCCAAGGAGTATAAGTATCGCATATTATTTATGCAATATTCAGAGATTTTATGCCTAGTGTATGTTTCACAATATCAAAAGATGAAATTTGAGTTATTTAAAGCGCAACTCTAATCATTCATTACACGAATTTTTTAATTTTGTACTTGCATTGTAGCATGAAATTTCCTTTACTTATTAGCATGTCTGTAATTGAATCATGTATCCTTGTAATTCCAACAACATGTTTTTTTAGCACTCTTAAGATGTGTACATGTGTTACAACTTTTATTTAAAAATATTATTTTTTGAAATAGTTTTAAAGAATGTTTTCAAAAGTTATATTGATTTATTTTGAAACTCTTTACTTGGAATTCGTATGCTCACCCTATGTTTTTTGATTAAAATTTTCCAGGTAAAATATTTTACTAGAAGAAACTTTTTAGCAGTAGCTGGTTTCCCAGAGCCTGAACTGAATTCAATCCTCTTTATGGCATCGGGTTCAGGTACACGAGAGTTGGGGCATGACAGAATGTGTATCTACAAAGGAAGGTGCTTCACAAAGCATGGGGACCCAGTTGAGGTGTGGGGTCTACATTTGTTTGGACGGTGCTTCACGATGGCTGAATTCTCAACAAAGTCTAGAGTTCCTAAAAAGGAATCCTACCTTTGCGATGTCCATGGTGTTTCCTAAAGTCCATCACTACTTTTAGAAGAGGTAAATCAGAACAAAGGGAATGCTGGTTTTCAATGTTCAAATACCTTAAGTGATGCATTTTTTCACTGGTTTAGGGAGCTAAGGGAGAATCATGAAATGGAATCATGGAAAGGCAAAGGTCAGGGTAGCAATTCATTGGGGTGGGGTTGAGCATCATATTTATAGGAACCAGGGGTCATGATGCTTAAACGTGCCCTGCAAAGAAAACAGTGCTTCACAAATAGAGGAAGATCTATCATACTCTTAGAGCATTCCATCACAACTTCGTGGCATTATCAGAGAAAATCATACTCAAGGAGGCATCCTCCTACACTTCCCGGTATTCATGGATCTCATCGGACTCGTGGAGGCATCCATTAGCACTTTACGTCGTTTGCAGTGCATAAGGGATTTGGGACAGAGTTTCATGAAGTATTCCTATTTAGTAATTATTGTGGATCCTAAGGGTTTAATGATGTCCCAAAAGATTCTGGCCATCATTAATCCTTCATGGGGACAAATTTAGGCGACAATAACCCCCCCCAGAATGGTAGCTGAGGAAGGAGGGTTTTATTTTGAGGGTAGATCACCAAAAACCTGTAGATTGTGAAGCTGTGTCAGAATGAGGGAGTGTGGTGTGAGATCACCGTGAAGCTCATGATGCCATTGTATATAAATTCAGCGCAAGGCCTCCCCCCCTTTTGTCTTCATACAATATCCGTGAATTTGTGATTGAGCTCTTGAATCTTGAAGCTCTAGTACCTGCATGAACTCTCTTTGTGAATATGGTTCCTCAGACTGGTGCTCTGGGAACGATACATAGAGAACGGGAACATCACGTTCATTTTTTGTCAGTAAAGCACGTCGAGTACTCTGAGGATCTGTAATCATGTGTTCTATGAACGTGATCTGTGATCAGGCTTTATGAATAGAATAGGAAAATAAAAAAATCCTTAGAATAAATGGCTAGTCAAGAAGCTTATCCGGATGACCTTACAAATGCTTCTTAGAAAGAGGATATGATTTAAACTATCCTGATGGGGGAATCTATGTGGATTCATTCCATCCATGAGTCTTTGGTGGAATAGTTGGTGGAAGGTAAAAAGGATTACCCCCTATAAAAGAGATTGTCGTTGTATAGATCAAGTATTAGGGGAATTGTTTTAATCCTTGAAGTGTGTTGGGATGAACTGGTTACTAGTTATAGGGAACGATGTGTCAATAACATTTGATTAGAGCTACCGATGGCCATACCTAGAGGGACCATATGCCTATCACCACATAATTCCTCTATAACCATGTCAATGACATTGATGGGAAATCATTGCAACCATATGTATCTCCACCAAAATATCACACTATTCTCAAGGTGGGTTCAAGGAACACATATAAAGGGTGGCCCAATGATTCATATTTATTCCCGGGATGATACATCACCAAGGAATGGGCCTGTTCCTATAGGGTATGTTTTTACTATACAGAATTTGAAGTAGATTAGAGGTGGGCAACTTTATATGGGGATGTGTGGGATTCTCAATTTCACATCTTCCAACTGAAAGACATAATGCTGGAACTGCAGTGTAGGTGGTCGTCAAGGACCAACACTTTCCATTTTCATTATAGGGTTGTTGGAATCAGCTTTTGGGACCTCCACCATATTTTAGGGATTTCAGTTCTGGGGGAAATTTATAATGAATTTTTCTCCACGGAGAATACATAGGTGGATCTGGAGAAGATTCCACGACTAATGAAGAAATTCTTGGACATTGTGATGGGGGAAGATAAAGATAATAAGACTGTAAGGGATTTCCACTTCATGTGGTGGTTTGGTCATTTCCTATATTTCCCCTTCTAGAGAATCTTATTGAGGGAGAGGGAAACCCATGAAACTATTTGTGAGGCCTCGTACCTTCACAAAAGGGACTCATCAGAGTAAGGAAGGTTCTTACTGGAGAATAATGAAGGATAACCCATGGAATCTATGGGGGTACAACATCAACATCTTTCATCAACCAGTGGTTAGGTTGGTTGGGTTTATTTACATACTCATTTATGAATGGATGTTGTCAGTCAGGGATGCACACATGGGTGCGTGACTTAGAACTTTTTTTTATTAGCCATGTTTCTAATAAGGAAGTGCATCACCCTAGGGATTCTAGTGTTGAAAAAGTTGTATAAGTTGTGTTGGATCATCAGTGAAGGGAAATTTCCACAATGTTTATGCAAATTTCTCCACATTCAATACAGATGGATGGCATTGCACATGAGGGAATATGAATATCCTAACCCCATTTATCATCCTAATTCAAACTTTCAACTTACTATTCTGAACATGGTGGGGAGCTTCCCAATCAAACTATTCCATCCGAAGGTGCTAAAAAAGTATTTAGGGTGGATGAATTAAATTTTCATCCATTTATGCTACCAACAGAAGTGTTAATCAATGATGGTATGGGAATTGAGTATCAGATATCATATCTCCTAGCCTTTCAAGGTGTAGTTCTATTGGAACAAGTGGATTATGATCCTATCTGTGAGCCATATACCCACATCACATCATGAGTAATTTCTAATTTCTATAGAGGTTAAGCATAAATGTATATATGGGGTTTCTCCTTGAGGATCATTTGTGCGCAATGAAGCAACATTATCTTGTGATCCATGGAAATATGGGAAGATATAGAATTACCTGCCTCCAATTTCCAACTCTTACTATCTTGTTGAGAAGTACCTAAAAAGAAGGAAGGAAGCCTACCCAGGAGATGTGCTAAAGGAAAAGACTACCGAATCCAATGATGGGGTTCCCCCTCCACCCCGATATTGGGGATATACAGTGACAAAAGCATATCTTATTGGTATGGATGATGCACATCGCAGTGGTAGATCAGTAATATAAGGGCCAATAATTCCAAGGTCTGTACTAGTCATAAGAGAATGAAGAGAGGTGGAAGAAGACCCAGTGGCTCTAATTGGGAAAAATATGGAGGAATGGGGATCATCTAGAGGATTATGTAGGAAGCCTACCAAATCTCTTGAGATGTGACTGCATTACGTAGATATACTTGAGGATTCCATCTATCCTGAGTCATGGTAATCTTGAGACATCATAATGCAACTCCTTTTCCCTAGATAAATGTGGTATAACCTCGAACAATTAAGAACAAAACTTACGGGCATTATAAATGTGAGGGCCAACATTATGTTATCTTAGATGGAGGGAGAGCGATATATGGCTGATCTAGAGGACATAGTGCACTTATTGGGAACCCCGTATCTAATGAAGGATAGAGTGAACGTAATTCTTAACCTAATATATCCACCAGAACCATTAGTTCTTGAGTTAGCGGAGGACTTCCCTATGTTCAAGGGATTAGAAGGGTCCCGGGTGGAAGATGTCGGTAGGGGGAGCCCTCTAGAGGAAGGCGAGGTTATAACTTCAGAGATGCAAGAATTTTCCAAAACTCTTGAGGTAAGATCTAAACCACTCCCTTTTATGGTCTCTTTCATTATTTTCAAGGTTTCTCAACTGACATTTGTTATGAACAGGAGAGAATCATACAAAATACCCCTTTTCGTGTAACAATGTATTTAGAGGTACAAGCTCTGGGACTTGTGTATGGAACAATGGTGAGCATTGGTTCCACCTGTGTTTCGGAAACCAAGGTGGACTTTTAATAATTTTCATAGCTCCCAACCTTATACGGGAGGCCACATCCTAGGATTCCAACAGAAACAACCCAAATACATGAGTAATCATCACATGACCTCTGTAAGGTTCCTACCTCATAGATTCATACCTTTTGTCTACTCAACCTTGTTAACTGACATAATCTCTATCTAGGTATTCATTGACACAGAGGGAATACTATTAGTGAGGATGCTCGGGGGTCTGGGGGCTCCTTTCTTAAGGGAAATTCTAATTGACATGGAATGAGATGCCTGATTTGACTAGACCACAACAATCATGGCTATGAGTAGAGCCACTGATGAGTGGAGCTGATATAGACATTCTTATCTAGGTGATATCCACTGATTAAGATCAAACAAACATCATGGATCCCATCCCATCTGATAGAATTCCATAAGAGGATGCTACTACTGAGCATCTGGAGGCATTCCTGAAATAAGAACCCATTGACCCAAAGAAGCTGGATGAGTCCAATTATGATGAGAAGGATAGTCGGGACATCCATCATGGGTCATGGAATCTAATTAAGTGATTCATCAATAATAAACTAAAATTATAGTGGATATGATGGATGAAATCATTTCTCCCTTGGCTACGTGACCTATATGCAAGAGGGGTAGATTTACATGGTCAAAATATGCTTGTCTGGGATTATCTCTCTAAAAGAATGTAGTAGATCAATCATTTCATGGATGTTTCCTTGAACTATAATAAGTTTGTCAACACTCAAAAAACCCTGCAGGATGAAGAGGAGGTCCAGAGCTTGGATGCATGGATGAACAAGTTCTCTTCCTTTACTAACACCCAATCCTAACTCATATCATGCTTGAGGGTCCATTTGGTCAATATTAAAGAGAAGTTGAGGAAAGCATCTCACGAAGTGGCTGATATATGAGATTAGTGGGATCGTGTTTTGATCAGCGATGGTGGGATTTATCCTGATTTCTATGAGGAAGTCAGGTATCTCAGGTGTTGAAAGTAAATCCAAGATGCCACATGCTAAAGAGTGGCAGAGTTGAAACGTTCTATCAAAGGGAACAATCCATACAGTCTATTTTTTTGTCAAACTCGCAAACATATTTTAATTATTTATATTTCACTTATAAAATTAAACACATTTATTTCTTGTTTTAAAATATCCCACCTCTATTATATCTATGTAACAACTAATTATCGATCCCTAAGCTCACATGGGTCATGCCCGCTGTGAGAAATAAGGGGAGACCACATAATTATTCATTCTTTATGAGTGTGTCTAATAATAATTGAGTTATAGTGGTCTACAATTACTAACAAAACTCCCAGAGTATTTAGGATGAGAGAGGTCATGTCTAGAAAAAAATATCTTAGAATATCCTACTTTTTTTCCCAAGGTGCGATGGTTATTGAGTGGGGAAATTCCAAGGGTGATGGAATCAATATGGACAATGGGGAATGCAAAATTATGAATAATATGCCCAAAATTTGGAACACAATGAAGGTGGAATGAGGATAGAGGATAACTGTTGACTATATTTTAAACACAACATCCACATCACGTTCGCCTAGGATGGAAATAAAAAAACAAGGGACAACCGCTGACATCATTAAAAAACATAGGGCCAAACTCGAAGTGTCATCCAAAGAATTTAGAGGAATTAGACCAAAACAGTAGGTGTTACAAAGTGGAAGGGCACATTCCATTAGTGTGTCCCTTTATACATGGAAGAGAATTATGATCTAGATAAGGGGAACCCAAAGCCGGAGGCAGAGTGATGGAATGTTCAAAAGGATTATAACACTCTTGGAATTACACCACCATATCTGAGAGAACATTAGGGAAGGCGTACTAGTATTAACAATGATAAATCATGGATCCAGTGTGGACACCTCTCAAGAGAGGTCTTGAGCTTCCATGAAGTTTTACATTATGAAGATGAGGATGAGGAACACGTAGTCTAACATCATACAGTGAAGATGATTTGTGGTATAGTTTAACACCAAATGACCCAGAAGTTGAACATAGATTAAAGTCATACTACCTAGACCCTAAAAAATAGATTAAAGACATGTTATATGGACTATGATGTCTATTCCTATAATATTTTCATGGAATAAAGGAGATTAAACCAATGTGAATAATCTAAACAATGGATCACGCACTATACAAATACCAAGGGACAAATGGAAAAGAGGAATATGTGATGCAATGAGGAATAAAACTAACATAAATTAAGACCTAGGAGATCAAAACCATACCACATTTCTCTCTAAGGATTATAGTTTAAGGTAATAGATTTTGGACCGTAATTGGCCCAAAGGGACAAGAAGGTTAGTGAACACATGGCTGGGCCCATGGAAAAAATATTTGGGTGTCACTACATATCCCATGAGGATGGGAATCAAGCAGAATGTAGTTATTGAATCCCATGTAGTTTAAAGTTGTACATTAAGGAAGAAGGTGATTTGGAATTAAAAGGGTAAATAATTTTTTTCTTGGACCTAATATCGATGATTCAGGTAATAATACACATCCCATAAGTATGGGAATCAAGCCACAAATAATTATATTTTTCCATGCACGTTCTATCCCATGCACTAAAATAAGAGGCATTAGATATGTCTTGTTTGCCTTTTTGTTTATGTGTTGTTTTTTTGAGAAAAATAGACTGGGAAGAAAATTTCTAAGTTTCACTACGGGAATCAATCCATGTGTAGGTCTTGATATGTGGCATGGTGGATGACCAATGCCAAAGGAGATTTCCTATCATGTGATGACACCACAATGCCGTGAAATTTTTCTTCATGTGGCTAGGATGATGATGTCATGCTTTAAGGTCATATGATAGGATGGATTCATTTATTTTAGAATTATGCGGTAAAGATGTAATAGTTTATCATCTTGTGGGACTAGGTAGCCTAGTTTAACATCATTATACTAAGATGAATGAGATCTTAGTTTAATATCGTAGAACTTATACCATATAGTTGTTCAACATCTCTATATGGGTATGACCCTACAAAGACTCTTAAACCCACTCGATCCTTGCTCAATGTTGGAAATAAGGATTGATTATGGGATTTCCCCATCATATGAGAGTGAAAAACAATGAAAAGGAAACACCAGGTGGGAAAATTAAACAATATCGACATTCCTACTCGACGTGCATGAATGTACGAAGGGACAATACCAAATCTATTGGAGATCCACAAGAACGTGAAAGGGTAGGAAAATGTGAGTGATAGTGTCCAATATTTATGATAGAATGATGTTGTCATAACAATGGATGATAAATTTTGACCATATTCAAAACACATCACCCATATCGTGTATCCTAGGACGAGAACATACAAATGAGGGCCAGTCACTGACCATATTTGAAACACATGCACTATCTCAAAATTTCATTCAATGTCTTCTAGGGCATTGGCCCAAGATGGTAGGTGAGATATGATGCCAAGAATCCATACCATTAGTGGGTCCCTTCAGACATGAATGATAACGATGGCCCAAATAAAGCATCATGTGAGGCATGGAAGTGAATTTGGGGAAATATCCATATGGAATGCATTACTCTGTGTCTTTCACCATCCCACATTCAAACATGTCGGTTTGGGACATCCACAGGCGGGATAGGGTATTTCCTTAAGGATTGGGATCCTAAGGGGTGTTGCGAATAGTTTAAAGGTCATATTTCTTATACCATAATCTCCAAGATTAAGGTCATAGAGTGTGAACCATGGGTTCCTAATTTACCATCATGCGCATGGGACACACCAATGCAGTTTAACGTCATGTGGTAAAGATGAAAATGTTATGTCGTTTATCATTGTGAAACTAGAAAATGTGCATCCCAACATGGAAATACATGTTGGGGTAAGAAAACGTGATGTGAATGAGTACCATGGAGGTCTCAACAACACTAAACATTCCCGAAGGGTATCGCATGCTAAAAGAGCAAGAAGGGATTATGATTATTTTGCTGGTATTGGGGAAAAAATATTTGGACATCATAATTTATCCTTTGAGGGATGGAATTAAGATGCACATAGTTCTAGAGGATAAAATGGTAGGTCACTAAGGCCATGAGGGGAAATATCCTCTCAAGCAAGTAAATCATGATTGTTATGAAATTTACCATCATGCGAACTAGGACACTAAAAATCATGGTTTAGGGTTGTATAGTTTGGATCATAAACGGGGTGTAGTGAGGGGCCATGAGGCTACACGATGTGAGTGAGGATAGAATATTTCCACACCACACAGTACACTACCATGTAAAAACCATAACCAAGAGGGGGAAAATGGTTTAGGATTCCATGGTTGGGCCTAAGGACAAGATGTTCAGATGTCACTATATATCCTCAGACTGATGGAATCAAGCCACACGTATTTCTTGAATATTTCATGGAACATGTCCAATGTTAGATGTGGATAAATACACTTCCAAATGAGAATATTTTGGTTGTTTCATAGTTTATTATCTGGAAATCATAGACATTGAAAATCTTAGTTTAAGGTTTTAGAGTTTTAACCATGTGATGGGAGGTGTGAAGTGAAGCGCCATGAGGATACCCAATGTGAATGAGGACCAAAAAGATTAAAAACACAAAAAATGATCCTAGGAGAACACAAAAATAGTTTAAAGTTACAATTAGTGGACTAGAATGCTCAATTTGAAGTCATGAGCTCAGGGAGTAGGATCCTAGTTTTTGGTCATAGATTTTGGACCATGATATGGGTCAATTATTCTATGTGGGAAAAAACCCAACCAAGACCCCTAATCTCATGTGATCCATGCTCGGTGTGGGAAACAAGGGTCAGAGATGAGCCTTATGAAACATGGAAACACACTATAGGGGAACATGGAAGTTGGGTTAAGGATGTTCTGATGATACTGATCAGCCTTCTCACTATGAAAAGGTGTGTAGAGGAGTAACACAGAGGGTGTTAAAGTTCCTCTTGGACATAAGGATGTGAAAGGAGATGAATCATAGTGTCTGATATTTTGGACATGATGAGATTGGCATAAAGAGGGAGGATAATTGCTGATAATGTTCAAAACATATCATCCATATCATATAACATGGAATGAGAACTAACAAAATAGGTTTTGACTACTGGCCAAATTTAAAAAGTAGGACTTATTTCAAAAATAATTTTGAAATTATTTAGGGGCTTTCACCTAGGAATATAGGTGATATTTGAGGATGAACATCCATATAATTAAGAGGTCTCTTCTAATGTAAATGATTATGAAGTCCCAAATAAAGGGACATGTAAATCATGGAGACGAAATGAAATAATATCCTTGAAGAATCCAACACTCTGGTTCATATGCCACAGTGCATCTGAGCCCATTATTGAGATATAATAGAGAGAGGGATTCAAACCCCTTTTCTATGGAAAGTGTCCTCAAGAGGTCCCTTGGACATGGAATGGTAATTATACAATTTCAAGTGACGAGGGGGAGGGATAGAAGAGGGTTTATAAACTATGGGCTAAACCTATTGTCAAAACATCCATGCATTCCTATATCTCCAATAAAGATGGGAATCAAGACACACATAGTTCTTGTATCTTGTCCTGTTTAATGTCATGAGTTAAGGAAACAGATCATGGAGACTATTCCTAGGTGAGGTAAATTACATAGTAATTATAGCCCGATGTGAATGAGAGCCAAGGAGGTATACACCATGACTTGTACTCCTAGGAAGAACCTAGTCCAAGAGGTAGGAAAGGTGACTTCCTCTCAGATGAGGATATCATGGAACTGCACAATTTATCATCATGAGACTGGGACAAAATTATAGTTTAACATCATTCAGTATGGATAAGTTTAATGTCATGCATGAAAAAGGAAAATTATCCTTTTAACTTCATGTAGAAATCAAAATATAAATTTTGCAGTTTAAAGTATTTCAAGACAATGTCATGCAGTTTAAAATCATGTGTGAGGGAAAAATGGATCTTAGTTTATGGTCATAGAACTCTGACCATAAATTGGAAAGAAACAAACATAGGTGTTTGTATAGTGGTACCAAAAATCAACCAAACATGAATGAGGACCTAGGCGGTCTCAACATTTCACCAAAAACTCCCGAGTAAATATCAGGCCATGGGGCTAAAAGGGGTTAAATGACAGTTTTGTGGATGGACCTATAGAAAAAATGTTTGGTTGTCGCTACCTATCCTACAAGGGAACGAATCAAGTAACATTTAGTTCTTCAGTTACATGTAGTTTAATTTAATGAAGTTATGATTAATGTGAATAGAAACAAATTCCAAGGGACTCAAATGGTGTGACAATTACAAACATGATGTGAATGAGGACCAAGGATGTCTCAAGGACACCATGCATGCCTAGGAGAAATCTGGGCCTAGAGACTAAAAAACCTACAAGGATTCATGGATGGACTAGAGAAAAAAATGTCATGGCACTACTACGTATCCCATGAGGATGGTAATCAAGCCATATGTAGTTCTGGAAACACACGTAGTTTAACATAAAGTGGAAAAGACATCGGTGTGTAGTTTAATATCATAAATGGTGAGGATGTTTGGTAGTTTCAAATCCTACATCTTGAATGGTGAAGAGGTTCTCATGTGAAGTACTACATGAGAAATTTGGAATTGGTGGGGTGAGTATTCCTCTCACCATCCGTGGTGACCGAAGGGTATGCACCATTAGGTTAAACCATGTAAATGATGTAGGTTCCTTCACATTTGGGATCCATATTTGGTGGATTCCTACCATGTATCATCAACATCCTTAGAGCCAATACCACATCACCTTGTAGGAAAGAATAGAGATGAACACTCTTGTTGAAATCTCTAGATATCTTGTTCTGATGCCTCTCTAGGTTCTGTAAGACTTGAAACCTATTTTCTTCAAGGAATTCCAATTATTCCAGATGGAATTTTTATACCTTTTCTAACATCCACTGATACTAGATAGATGTGCAAAGAGATGTATACTAAATCTTGATGAGAAAGACTACCTCTGTCCCATAAACAAGGGAATATGGTGTAACCTGAATAGTGTTTCGAGTTGTTGTATGATAAGCGCAAAGATCATTGAGGATATTTTTTGGAAATATTTTCTTGTTTTGGCCCACCATCATCTGAAAAATGTTGGAGATGTTCTTGTTGAAAACTACTATTTTTCCATTCACCTATGCATATTAGCAATTAGTATGGTTGGATAGAATATTTTACATAGCATAAAATTTCTTCAGCTTAGCTACTTGAAAATTAGTTCCATTATTAGTGGGAACAACATGAGGGACTCAAAATCTATGGATGATGTTGTAGCTCATGAACTCAATGATGAAATATTCCTTGAATTCCATGGGATGGATCACCTATTCCAATTTAGAGTATAAATATGTCATTGTGAGAGTAAAATTTCATTGGCTAGATGTTACTGGTGGATATGGTCCCCCAATATCAAGTCCCTAAACAGCAAAGGGCCTAGAATAAAAGGTGGTGTGAAATAGATATGGAAGTCAATGCAAAAATTTGGAAGGAATATGAAACATGTCTAACCCCTCAAATAACTCTATACTGTCACAAACAATGGTGGGACTAAAGTATCTCAACCTCCAAATCTGGAGAGAGATCTCTGATCCATCCTAATGGGCTCTACAAGAGCCAACATGAACATACTTTATAACCTAAGGAATCTCATCTCTTAAAATATAGTGGAGGATAACTCCATCGATTCCATGTATGTAGAGGATATTCTTAAGTCTGGTACCAATCTAGAGGGTTAACTACACTGCACGCCGATGAATTCACTCACTTGTGGCTCTTTTTTTCAGGATATTGTCATGATAAAGATACTTGATGATATGAATTATCCAATCAGAGGTTTTTCCCCCTTGTTAGGGGAATTTGGAGGTCTTGAATTAGAAACATCAATAATAAGGTGGTTTACCCACTTATTTTTTTTCATATTACAAGGAGACAAGAGATATGACCCTTTGAAGCACCATTTTGATAAATAGGTCACCCTCGTCGGGATCTTCAAGAGATGTAGAAAGAGTGTCCAAGGCATTAGATTGACCATTCTGTGACTGGGTAACATGAGTGACCTCTGGTTGAGATGCGAATTGGGCTATCAACTGGTGAGTGAGATCTAATAGGGGCATGATATCTAGATTCTTAATGACATAGTCACCATTAATCATCTTGATGAATAGGTTGGAGTCCCCCTTAACATGTAGTTGTGGAACAACAATCTCAAGGGCCAGCTCTAGACCAATGATGAGAGCATGATAATCCACCTCATTGTTTGTGCAGCCTTCTAACAATAAGAAAAAATAGGAAAAAAACTTGTATAGGCATAATGAATATGATACCTAGGCCTACACTATTAAGTATGTGATCATTGAGTCTTCTTCTGGTTGGGATTCATGAGGCATGTTAAAAGTGAATCTACCAACATGACACATCTTGATCCACTGGGAGGATGGACTCGTCTAGAAGGTCAAGATCAAGAGACTAATATGTTGCAGCTATAGAAGAATCCATAAAATCTACCAGTGTCTGGACCCTGATGGACTTCTACGGGAAGAACCTGATGTCGATCTGCTAAAGGATAACTACCCAAAGGTCTAGATATCCTGTTAATATGAGCTAGTTCAAAATATACTTTAGTGGATCTCCATGGGACCCAATCTATATATCATGATGCTACATATAATGATTCAAGTTATACACTAGAAAAACTAGCGTGAGATAGTTATTCTTGATAGAATAATATATAGTCTCTTTGTCACGGAGCATGTAGGAGAGATTGGGAAAACTGTTCTCTATGAATTCATTATTCTTCTAGTTGAGAAGGTTGATAAGGGATCATTCCAGGGCTATCAGATAATGTAACAATAGCTTTTCAAAGATGGGTGGCATTAGAAGTGATGGTTGGAAAAGATACTACTTGATTTCCTCAAAAGTGGCCTATCACTCTTCAACCCATTAGTAGATGGCGCCATTCTTCATAAGTCTAGAAAATTGCTTACACATACCAACCATTTTCATGATGAACTAGAATATATAGGACAAATGGCCCTGAAAACTTCAGAGATCTCAAAGGTTTTTGGGTGAAAGCATTACACTGATGGATTTAATCTTCTCCAGGTTGATCTTGATGCCTTTCTATCTAACAACGAATCCACGAAACATAAAATAGGTCACCCCAAAGGAAAAAATCTAGGGGTTACTCTTCAAATGGTGTGAGAAGAGGAATCCAAACACTCTATAAATATCTCAGAGATGGTCCTAACACTGGTGGGATTTGACCACTATATCACTTAAATTTCATTCCACTAGAGTCTCGAAGATTAGTGTGAATATGTGGTGCATAGAACACTGGTATGTGGATCTAGCATTCTTGAAACTGAAGGAAATTACATGTTAGCAGAAGGTACCCTGTGGTTCTAATAGGGTGGTGTAATCCACATCATCATGGTCCATTCACATCTAATTATACCTAGAATACCCATCCATGAAGAAGAGAGCATGGAATATAGAGGTGGAATCAATCACCAGCTCTCCCACGGGAATGGGAAAATCATCCTTTGGGTAGTGGTGGTTATGATCCTGGAAGTCGATATAGACTCTGATATATCCATTTTCCTTCTAATGGTATGATATTAGATAACCATTTGGGATACAAAACTTCCTTTATGAAGTTTTATTTGATGATATTATCACCTTCATCCTCAATTATAACACCATAAGATGGGTACATCTTCCTACGTGGCTGTTTGAACCCACAATGACTTACCAGGAGACCGAGGAGGTGGATGGAGACATAAGGGTATATTATTGGATTTTATTCATATCTTCAGGTGAATACATCATGAAGATATTTTAGGAAATACAAAAACTTCTTCTATTATTTAGAAGGCATATCTGCACTGATTAGGGATGGCCTTGGGTCTTCCTCAGTACTGAGATTCACCTGTACAAACTCATCTATAGTATTGGAGACAACTTCTTCAAATTTAGGATGGGTGTATTCTAGGCCTTCCTCATCATCAGATATGGGGGGATTTAAGGGAGCAGACGACTCATCTGAGATGATAGATCGAGGGGGAATAGTGGTGCCCGCTTGAGCGGTAGCAAAACCTTGAATGTGAGAATCCCAAAAACAGCAGAAACCATCACTATGGAGGCTATCAAATCGATTCCATAATTCCTTTTATTGAGCGACTCATTCCTTATGATATCAACCTAGTATTGGAGGGTTGATCTAAGTCAACTTATCCTGGCTAGAGGAAACAAGTAGGTATGAAATATTGATGTAGCAATAGGGAGAACATCTCGATACCTAAAAGGAGTATGAGGTTATGGTATCACCTAAGCCTGTTCTCTATAGGAATACAAGGTAATCTTATACAGGTCCATATACTTGGGAATGTTTCTTCCCTTCATCTCAAAAATAAAAATAATTTCCCCTAGTCTGGGGTTTTATCCTCCATATATTAATCGGGATAATGAAGGCATCGCCCAAACCCACCCATGGGTTAGTCATAGTACTAGTATTCTCAACTTCATTGGCCTAAAACCACTTATCCTAGATCACATAATAGTTTGAATCTAAATAAAAGGCTTTAAAAGAGGCCAAGGGTGATGAATCACCTTGAAGCATTCCCACGTGACCATTAAGAGAGTTTTTTAGGCATTGGTGATATGATGAGGGAACTACTTCATGCATATGGAGGTATGGTCTACCCATTAATGCATTGTAGGAAATGTCCTATGAGACAATCAGTGCTAGAAATCAGGTATCCAAATTAGGTCTTTAGGTAGATCTTTCCACATGGCATTTTTTCGGTCCCATCGTAACCATGAATTTTGAGGTCAGAGGGGTCAGATCTACTTCAGACCATCCTAGCATATGGTGTATCTGGGTTATGATGATATTGATCAACTAACCATGTCAATAAGACTATAGCAGACTTCCACACCATTAAATTGGCTAGTAATTAATAGCCGGAAGATGTGGACCTATATAGGAGAGCCTTTATCTTCCCCTGAGAACAAGATGATGGATTTGAATTTTTCCAACTCAAATACATCATCATGGAAGGAATCTACGGCTACTACCTCTATATCAAATTGGAGGGAGATTTTCAAAGCCTATATAGGGGATTTATGCATATATTTGGATAGATAGATGGCCTTAAGGATTGAGACATTTTCAAGAATTATCAAAAGATTCTTAAGAACATCATACTTCCATGATAGATGCATATTTCCACCTCCATGAAGTTTTTTTTGTGGATGGAGGGATGACAGGAATTGTTGGTCGAACCATTGGGTTCCAACTAGTTATAAAGATATTTTATTGCTCACTAGCTGAACTACATAAGAGTGCTACTGGCTGAATTTTAGACAAATGAGGTCTGGCTGTAGTTGGGCGTGGTTGATGATGACATGGTCACCGGATCTATACCTATGTGATCAACATGAATGGCAGTGACAGGGAATCCAATGAGATAATATGAGATAAATGTAAATTTTGAGCTCTGCACTGAACCTGTTGTCTTGTCTCCAGGGCATGCGTGGTGGGGATAGAAGCACTAACCTGAGCATTTTGATGATTCACATATCTATTACCTCAATGATGACGGTACTGGCGAGGAACATTGGAAGGACCTTCCTGATGCTCCTCAATATTGAGGACAATATACAGGTCCACCAGTTCAGTAGTATTCACCATGGAACACTCTTGATCGTTCTATGAGGAATCCTACAACAAAGGTAGAATTATTCAGGAAATCCCTATATCTAGGGGCATGAATTTGCCGAGATTACGAGATCTCTTTTTAATAAGTGGAGTGATTTTCTTCCCCTTGAGTTTTTGGAACCTACTCTTATGATATGTAGAAGGCAGAGATATAGATACAGAAGTGGTTGCAGGAGAAGGCACGACCACTTTGGGAAGCTAGAACTATTTCAATTGGGAATGAATGACACCATGGGCTTAAGAAACTACTCTATGGTATAATCAATCACCATACATCTGAGATCCGTTGTTGGTGATCTTCTACCATTCACCTTCACTGTCACTATCAGGATTTCCTAAAACACACTCCACATGTGCTGAATCAGGACCCAACCTGATTATGTTGTTTTCAACCTGATACTAGAGTCATTCCATGAACACATATAACTACTAGAGAGTTTGTAAAACGAATCAATGATAGGGTAAATAGTTGTAGAAATCAGTGATATCATACTCTTGGGTCCTCCTGTACTCTAGAAACATCAGGACTCCCTAATCCATGACACTTCATAAATAACTACAGACCTAAGCCTCATTAAATGAGTAAGTTCATTTTCTTTGGTTTGATAAAGGAACTCTGGAAGCCTATCCCTAACTAGGGATTGAGCCTGATGAGGAGGTGAAATCTAATTTCCTCACCTTGGTGGTGGTGCCAGAAAAGGTGGTGATGATCGATTATGAGGTGGGAGATGTTGAGCATGAGGCTAGGCTAGACGATTCTATCCTTGGTGAGGCTATGGACACGACTCTTTCAGTAATGATTCTAGCAATCTAAGGACCTCTAACTATTAAATGATAGTAGTTTCGACCCTAGTGGATATCATTACAAGAGATGTGAGAGGCAATAAGTGTGCCTAATTTTCATTCTACATGGCATCCTATAGGTAGTAATCTTTGCCAGATAAATCCAAAAGTACACCTAGGATGTTCTTCGTGATGAGAGAGGGAAGCAGTCTCATATCTAAATTCTGCAACCACATCATCAGTAGTTGTTCTTGTGATAGTGGCATGTCTATTGAATACATGAGGCCTTACGCCTGGAGAAAAAGTACGTGACTTTCTCATTTGGTCTTTTTTTTTCACATGAAGAGTTCAACAATACTAGTCTCCCACATGGTAGAGATGAACTAATAAAGAAACAGCCTCCAAAGATCTTCCCAACTAGCTATGGTCCCAATGGGTAACTAGCTATACTAGATGAATGTAGTCCCTTCTAATTTCTTTACCAAACACTAGAGTACGAAAGCTTCCTACTACACTAGATTCCCCAACATAGATACACACCTTGGAAAAAAGTGGGGTAGATACTGCAGCGGGTCGCCCAAACCATTAACATGTGAAAAGGTAGGGTGCCGAAATATCATCTACCTATACCGAATATGGCTTACCATCATGTGGGAAAACCACTTGTTTTGTCACAAGGGCCTTGAGGTGAGATATTAGAGCATCCATCAGGTCACCATGGTGGGCATTTCTTTCTTTATGGGGATTCTCAAGCACCAGTGTGATGGAGAGATCTTCCACACAATAGGTAGGCCAAGTGACTCGTGGACCGACTGGAGCGGCTAGAAGAAAATTAGAAACTAATAGGGGAGAAAACTGATCTGGGTCCGAAGGAGGGTTATCATGCCGTTTAGGCAGATTCATAGATGCATACTCTGGCCTTTTTCAATAAGCTTCAACCATTACCATGTTAGGAAGTGACGGGTTTTTGAGATCAATGGGGGAAATTTTCATGGAAGAGCTTGGGGATGCCCTTGCTACCCCAATGGAGGATGGATGAGATCATACAGAGGATTACTATAACATGGAATCCATCCTATGAGGAACTTAGTAAGAAGCTCATCAATCATCCGTTTCTATTAGGAAAGCTGCTGATGTAAGGAATCTTTGGTAGGATCAAACTATATCTTCTGCACTGAACTAGATGAACCAAAAGGCTTAGAAATCCTAGTTTATTATTTTCCTTTTTGGGGTCTTGAACTAAGGGAAATGGACTGGAGAGATCTGCAAGGATGAGGATCTTCCTTTACTGGTGAGAGATAATGCCTAAAGGGGCCTGTAGACACTATCTTTCCCAATCGGTGGGTTATCTTCTTCAGACCCCACTTTGGTATCTTTCATTGTAAGTGTTATGATCTCATCTATATTGATCATGACTATACTCAGAGGCATATCCACAATGTCACCGATCGGGTCTGACTATCACCAAATCATACTGAAGTGGAGGGAAACATACTACCCCATCCCCAGATTTACATGTACGGAGACACCACATTGATGATTCTATGAAGCACATGGAATCTCTGAATGCATATTTGCTGAAGATTTCATTGATATTTTAGTGATGGAGGGTGATCTACCATAGAAATCATGGGTAACACAACCACACAACAATATGATATGATGTCTCCATAGTGATCCCAAATTTTCAGATAAATCAAATAATGGTTTTAGAGGTGGAAATGCATTTCCCAGATGGTCTGGTGAAACAACATGACTTCATCATGGTTAAGGGATTAAAAACTGTCAATTTTTGGAGTCATTATTGGCCAAAACATCTCAAAAAACTGGTTTTACACATAAATATCACAAAAACTTCTTCACTTAGGATCGAGTTCCAGGTCTTGGTTTCGATATTCTTCAATAGGGGTGGATGAGGGAATGAAAATTTCACTGATGTAGACCATTGGGACGATGGACTGACCAATGGATAAAACCCATCACAAGATGATCAATTGCTACATAATGGGTCATCTCTTAGTATGAAAACTATCAATCACATCATCATGTCCCTATAGGGTGGAGTGCTATCCACTAAATCCTGTGTCGGGGTGGTGGTCATCGATGGTGGATCAGGCTGGTTCTCATTATCTACCAAAACATAGAACAACTCCCTGTGATCTCGTGTTGTGGTAGAGTGTAAATTTTGGAGATGGTAGAGAAAACTATGTATAGAGACTCTTAATGGAAGCCACATATTCCTCCTCCTAAATGCACCTACAGAGGGATTCATAGATATGGTGAATCTCACTATCATGAAGGAAAAAAGATCATACATTAGGTTTCCACACCATACCTTGATATAGAGGATTAGGGTGAAGGGTCTATCATCGAGTTTCACTCCACTTCAGAATATTAAAAGAGGACTGGGTTGATGATAGTCTATCCCTTGTTATATTTCATCATTCAGTGGTGATGGTTCATCATTCTACCATGGGATGAATCTTTAGGGTAGGGTAGATCATCGATAGGGGGAGGATCTCTGTGCGGGTTTGTGATGGAGTGGGGGGGGGGCCTTCCCTTAGGTTAGTTCCAACACAAATAGAAAATTCACATCTCTTTTCACTATAGTGGCTAGGAAATTTTCTTTGGTGATATGGGGTGCGAGGATCACCTCTGAATATGTTGAATGGAACATAGGGAGAACCTCAATTGCCTGATGCACCGGCACAACCTCCACGGTGGGGAGTGCTGGATCGGAAAGGACCTCCGCTAGAGCTGACCAAAACATGGGTACGACCTCCATGTTCATGGGTGATAATGCAAGGAGGAACTTCGTTTTGGTCGACACTACTGTGAGGAGGACCTCTACTGGGTCTAGTGATGATATAAGAAGGGATTTAAAGTTGATAAAATGAAATATGGGTAAAACTTCCATTATTGGGATCATGGGAATGGGGGATACCTTCATGCTGGGTGTCAACAAGATGGGGAGGACCTTCATTTTGAATGATGCTGATAACATGGGGAGGACCTCCATGTTGATTTTGGGAGTGCGTAAAACCAATTCTATAGCTGATGATGGTACGTGGAGTTCCTTTGTAATGAAGATCAAGTTCACAAGTTAGCCTGTGTTGGATTTTGTTCATGCCAATGACTAGAAGATTCATCCTAGAATTCCTATGGGGTGGATGGGGTCTCGATCCTAGCTTGGAATATATGTTCCCCAACCCTATAATAACATGGAACTGATAGTACATATCGTTGGTCACATGGACCACTAAAGATGTAGAAAATGATTCCCCCTAATGGACATATTCTGGAGCCTGTGATCGATGTTGACATCGATTTAGCTAGACCAGAGCTGATGGTTCATCGATGTAGACTACATATCTCTCAGTCATAAGGATTGGTCGTTGGAGGCAATGACGAGACATGATGGGATCTATCTTTAGTAGTTCCCCGGAGATAACAGACATAGAGTTGACTCTAATGTCCCTTACCTCATTGTCATAGGGAAATGAGTCATAGGAGAATCCTTATGAGGGGTCCCTAAATAGTTGGATGTTAGAGTGGTGAGTAGGGGATCCCTATGTGGCCCTTGGGGGAGTTGTTGACTATGAGGCTCAAGAGACATTAGTTTCTGGTGGTTCATATCACTTTTGGGAATGACATCCTCCAACTCGTATCATTTAACAAGAATTCTCATCTCCCTCCTTTGAACAAATTCGGATGGTGATATAGGGAATAGTCACCCAACATCTACAGTAGTTTATGATACCATGGAAGAGGTGGAAGAATGTGGAAATTCTATAGTATTTTTCCTCTTTCCCCTATGTTTGTGGAAGGGTGTGATTGGTTTTCTGTAGTAGTATCTTAGGTCCTTCAAAGAAAGAATATTCAGCCATCAGTATAGATATTAGGAAATCAATGCCCAATGCCCAAACATCATTCAATCTTCCATGGTTGAAGATAAATATAAATGCTAACAGTGACAGAAACTAGAAATCCGAAGGATTAACTACCCTAAATTCTAACGAGTTTCACTCCAGGCCCACTATTTTCATGGAAGGACCGGGAACCTGATAGCTGGATTCAGTGACATGATCATCTTTCGATGTCTTGAGTGATACTAATCCCCATAGATGGAGGAGAAGTAGTTCACTCTGATTTAATGATTTTTTGGTGGCCCGATGTCTATGTGTCTGAGTAAAATCTTTGATATGATGACTTATAAGGCTAATCCCCATGGTTGAAGGAGAAAATTTTCACATTTGTTTCACGTTTTTTATGTTTCCAAATCATTTATTTGGGGCATGCCACATCATAGTTCATCACATCTATGCTCTTGGGTAGTGCACTGTGCCCTCTATTCCCTGATTTCCAAAGGTTGAAAGCATTCATCACTTATTCAGAGATGTATTCCCCTTGATCGAAATCGGATGATGGGACGGCAGTTCCTCCTACGGTGTATTCCTCATTAGAATTATCCACCTAGTCAGGGTCTCCCTTAGATATTAATACATTATTTGTGAAACTTGGTCCCAGTTCCATATCATTGTGGATTCTAGTTAATTACACTACTTTTATCAGGACATTCCAAAGGGTCAAGTTTGAGAAGAAGCGTTTGGTCAAGAGATTAGTCATGAAGGTCATCGATGGCATATCTAAATGTTGAAACACTAGAGAACATGTATCATTTTTCATAAGATGGATTCTCAAGGGTGTGGAAACCAGAGGCTTCCCACATCAATTTTAGGGTATCTAATGCCAGAGGCATGCCTCCCCAATTTTCCTCAGCTTCCCATGTTTAACACGAGGAATACCGTGAGTTTTATATATAGAGAAGATGGATCGGACTGATCAGAACACCTATGAAATTGGATCAGATAGGCACTAACCAAGGAAGGAACACCTGGAATATTTATCAGATCGATGGATCAGAACACCCAATGGGGGAGAACCCGAGAGTGTTATATCCCAAAATGGGAAGGTTTCACACCATGTAGGATGATCTGGACACCACTAAGTGCAGATCAAAGAATTTGGTCCCCAAGAGGGGGACACCAAAGTTTACCATTGGTTGGGATTTAACTTTATCGAGGATTCCTATATACCATGTGCAGAAGATATGGATCAAGACCCACATAGTTTTAAAAGGTGATTTTGGGATTATATTTGGTTAGATTCCCTTAGTAAGAGGATCACTCTTGATTGTTTGGATTTTTCTTTTAGGGGTTACACATGGTTAGCTACTTGAGTGCATCTTGGAGCAGTGAGGAAGTTGGTGGCATGATATCATCCTGATGTGGTGGCCCAGGTAAGAGTCAAGATTGATATGGATGAAGTAACGATGAAATGAAAGGAATGTGGAAAGTGATGGGATTGAACCTCATATAGGTTTCCAACATATCCTAGTGGATGGGAATCAATGTCCACATAGTTCTAGAAATGGGGCGATGAGACACCTTGTAAAGACCCGGGAATTTGAAGGAAATTTTTTTTCTTAATTTTCTTTGGAATTTTACAAGAACGCAGTTTCTGACGGCGCCTGATTCCGAGGCCCGGTGTGCCCGGAATTAATTTCCGAATTTTGGCTCGGGTATGTTCAGTGAACGAGAGAGTGGGAATTTCTATCTTTTGAACCGGTGCCCGGAATCGAATTCCGAGGGCACCGATGGAACCGCAGCGCTGGTAATTACTTAGGAACTCCTGTTCCGGAGTTGCGTTTACACGAGTGTTGATAATAAAAATTGTGGAAGTTTATTTTATAACTACACTACAATTTTTATTAACTTACTCTAAGTGTTAGCTCATGGTGGAAGTTGGGTAACCACCCAACCTCCCTTGGGAGGTTATGAGGGTGGTGGGGCCCACACTAACCCCACCTCTTCATATCCTCTAAAACCCCTCAACCCCCACTTTAATGATTTTAACTTAGTTATAACTTATGTCTTAAATGAGTTGATTTTAATGTGGTGAGTTGTGTGAGTCTTTTGAGTTTCAAACACTTGAATTTCAAAAGCCATGTGAAGTTAATTAAATAAGTGGAGAACTTATTTCATTTGGTTGGGTTGTGTTGTTTGAGAGCTTTTGGAAAGAAGGCTTAGAAGTCTTGTAGTTTCTTCATCCTCTTGACAAAGAACGCGAAGAACAATCGGACATCGACGAAGAACACCACGTTCTCGGGAACCGTCTTCCGCGACGCCATACCCGCAATACCGACGACGTCTTATTCCACGACATCTCTTTTCGCGATGCTGAATCTCGTCACCTCTTAAATCAAGGTAGGGGTTTTATCTTTTTAATGTTATGTGGATATCTCCTTCGAACTTGAAGGTTTATATTTGTCGGGCCTTGATTCCAAATCTTTTTATTTAATTTAAAACATTGTGAAAGTTTAACATTCATTAAAGGCCGATTGTTAGCAAATAACGCGAGGGGGCCGGACCGCATGGACACGGCCGACCCTCCTCCTTTCATGTTGATCTTGTTGTGGATTGAAACGGGTGTGACGCGGTGTCGTCGCACTGCGCAGGATCATGCGGCAAGAAACGCGCGGCGCCGTCGCGCCGCGTCGTTAAATAATGCAAGGACGGGACGCCGTCGCGCCGCGTCGAAGAAAGTTGAAGGCGCTGCGGCCGGAGCGGGGCCGTGGTTGAGGGGCGCGGTGCCGTCGCACCGTGCCGGACAACGAAGGCCGCGTCCGGTTCCGGGCCGCGGCGGAACGAGAAGACCGGCAACCAGTCGGGCCGCCGGTGTCGGAAGCCGGAAGGGGGACGGGCCGTGCCGGTCCCGTTGAGGAAGAACGGGCCGGCCAGGTCGGGCCGACTGGAAGGGAGATAACCGGGGGAAATAATTTCCCCCGGCCAGCTTAATGGCCCCCCCATTATGAGGGGGGGGGGGGTTTCACAAAGGGGGGGGGGGGGGGGGGTAGGCGGCCCCCCGTTTTCTCGAAGGCAGGCCCCCACGTGAGGGGGGCCGTTTTTCTTAAGGCGCGGCAGGTTGCCGCGCCGCCAGCTGAGGAAAGGTGGGGGCTTTGCCCCCCGCGCACGGCACACGAACGGCGCCCAGGCCGCGCCGCCGTGCCGGCCCGCGCCGCCGCGCCGGACCGCGCCGCCGAGCCGGACCGCGCCGCCACGCCGGACCGCGCCGCCGCGCCGGGCCGGGTTTTCCAAGCCGGGTTGGGTCGTCGGGAAGTGTCGCCGCCCGGGGCGGGTCGACCCGGTTCGGCCGACCCAGGGGGGGTCGGCCCGAGCCCAGACCCCCAGTTTCGGACAACTTTCGGTCAAATGCTCGTATCTTGGGCTACGAGCCTCCAAACGACTCGCCGTCAGCGGCAACGCGATCCTTGGATCGAGACGGTCGTTTCGGTATACTATACTCAAGGTGCACCTTCCTTTTCGGGATCCTACGTGGTTAAAACTCCATAGTTAAGCGTGCTTGGCCAAGAGTAGTGATCAGGATGGGTGACCTCCTGGGAAGTTTCCCAGGGTGGGTGTGAGACGGAAAGGCCAATAACTAACAGACCGGGCGTCCAATTGACGCGCCGTCTATTTCGTTGAATTCCTCTTGATGAGACGGATCTTTTGGCATACTCTACCCGAGGTTTGGACGCAGGTGGAGTACGGTCGGGTTGGTTTTGCCTTAAAAATCAACCGGGCCCCTGGAACAAAAAAATCCAATAACTCTCAGACCGGGCGTCCGATTGACGCGCCGTCTGTTGCGTTGAGTTCCTGTTGACGATACGGAACTTTTGGCATTCTCCGCCCGAGATTTGGATGCAGATGGATAGTGGCCAGGTTGGATCGCATAGAAATACAACCGGGCCCCTGGAACGGAAAAGCTGATACCTTTCTGACAGAACGTCCGTTTGACGAACCGTCAGCAGCGTTGGTGATCTCGTTTAGAAACGGTCCCTATGAGTATACCCTATGAGAGTTCGGGGTACAGTTGAGATATGGCCAGGTTTGGTTCGCTCACGAAACCAACCGGGCCCCTAGGACGAAAAGGCTAATAACTCACAGACCGGGCGTCCGATTGACGCGCCGTCTGTTACGTTGAGACCCCTATGACGAGGCGGTCCTTTGAGATACTTCTTCGTGGGACTTTGAGATACTTGGAGTATCGACCTGTAGCTCGTGGAGCGGACCCTCCCAGTGACGAGCATGCGGAGTACGGAGACCGTGTAACTGGCTGAGACCTGACGACTGCTTGACCGACTCGACTTGGAGTGAGTCGACTAGCCCAGTGGACGGAGCACTACTTTCTAAGGTGCAGACCCATGGCGGACGGAGCACTACCTGTGTGACAGTGCAGACCCGCGGTACTCGTCCGGAGAGTACCTCAGCAGGCTCCTAGGGGGTGTGCACTACTGTGTTTGGGTGACATACCTTGGCGGGAAGCACTACTGTGTCTGGGTGGCTGGCCCGCGGTACTCGACAGGAGGAGTACCTCAGCAGTCTTAGGTTAGTGAGCAGTACCTCGGAGTCGTGGCAGGACCACTGTACACTCTAGAGACGGAGCTCTTCAGCAGTTACGTTTTCGATAATGAAAATCCTGGTTTGAGTTGAGACTTTTGACCTTGTGTCTACCTCATTATTGAGATGGGTCACTTGCTAACTTAGGTATATGTATGGGAATATACCCGGGTAGTGATTATCCATTGATTTCACAATCCTTGTGTTTCCTCATGATTGAGATGGGTTACTTGATAACTTAGGTATATGTATGGGCATATACCTAAGTAGAGGTTATCTGTTGAGATCTTATTTGTGGTTATCCTTGTTGGTTTAGTGAGACCTTGAAGGTCTCGGGGTCCCTACTGAGTATCGTTATACTCACCCCTGCACGGGCTATGCCCGCACCTCGTTGTGTTGGTTGCAGAAGACGGGCAGTGCTGACAGAGGCCGAGTGTTCGAGGACTGGACGGTACCTGGAGGTGGACTATACGACGAGATGGTACCCGGAGGAGGACCTCACGACGAGACGGTACCCAGAGGTGGACGTGATGATGAGGTGGTACCCGGAGGTGGACCACTGGGCGGACATACTCGGAGCGGACGGTGGGACCTGAGGAGCAGAGGAGCTATCCATACCCACCCTTCAGGTGGGATTTCCAGTGGACAGATCGGCATAGCAGCTTCACTTTTCAGTTGCTGTTTTCCCTTTCTAGTTGTACTTTACAGTTGGGCTTGTATTTCCGGCCCCTTTTTTACTTTCCGCACTTACTGTTGTACTCAGTTTTTACTTAGTGTTTACTTCTTCCGCTTGTACTCTGTGTGATTGTTTTCTTTACAAAGGAAACGCCTTCCCTTTTTACCAGGATTTACGCCTTGGTGCTAGTAGCTAGCCCCTGGCCTATGGAAGGTGGGCTTGGGGTAGTCACGGCACGGGCCCCGAGGACGGGTCGTGACAAATTGGTATCAGAGGAGTTTGGTTCTACCGTAGAACTTATAACTCTGATGTTTCTTTCTGTGAAGTAATAGTGTTGAGAGTACCGAGTGTGGTTTTCAGTTCAGGGAGTCCAGTGTTGGTGCGGGCGGCTGACGTATCCATACACCAGGACCCTGACAACTGATTTCCGACTTTGTCCACGAATACACTAATTGCGTGTGTGTTTTCAAAGGTTTTCCCTTAAAACAGCTCAAATCAGGTCAGCTCACCAGGTGTAAACGTTTGACCGTGTCACGATGTTTCTTTCAGAATGCCTTTTCACAGACGACCAGCTAGAGCCCCGAGAGTGGTATGTACTGATAGCCCACCGAGCGATGAGGCCTCAGTACAGGGCCCTATCCCTGTTGAGGCACCAGCGGAGGCACCAGCGGTACTGCAACCCGTTGGGCCACCGATGCCACCAGCCCCAGCAGTAGGCGATGCACGACGCTTGAGGGCACTGCACGAGTTCCAGCGCCAGAGGCCACATAGGTTCCGGGGAGATATGGACCCGCAGGCGGCTGAGGTTTGGCTGGAGGCTGTGGTGAGAGTCTTCAGGCTAGTGGGGATGCCGGCAGACATCATGGTGATCTTTGCTACCA
Source organism: Viscum album (assembly GCA_963277665.1). Taxonomy (NCBI): domain Eukaryota; kingdom Viridiplantae; phylum Streptophyta; class Magnoliopsida; order Santalales; family Viscaceae; genus Viscum; species Viscum album. The sequence continues at coordinate 1,739,802,534 of OY728142.1, read as the reverse complement.
GCCTCCTTCAGGCAGCAGCAGGCAGGTGGTGGAGCCACTTGTTCCAGTTTTTCGATGAGATGAACTTTGCATGGGAAGACTTCGAGACCTTCTTCAGGGTGGAGTTTGTGCCAGTATCTCTACACCCCGAGCGTGTACAGGAGCTTCTGCCTTTGCCGCGTGCTTTTCGATCAGTAGCCGAGTCATCTGTGGGTAGTAGACAGATGATGCAGAGGTCCAAGAGGACCATACTAGTAGTTAGATGATCTCGGGTTTTAGGACCGGTGGTGCGGGGCACCCGAGTTGGGGTCAGAGCCAGGCGTGCCAGAAACGGAAAATGTTACTCTTGCGGCGGAAAGGGTCACCTGGCACGTGACTGTCCGAATCCTCGTACGGTTGATCAGCGGGTGTTGGAGAAGCCACCGAGACAGAAGCAGCGACTAGTGCTTGAGCAACAGCCGAGCAGTGGACAAGGCAGTAGAGCTCCGAGAGCAGGTGGGCAGGAGAGGAACTCGTGGATACGTCCTTTGTACTTCTAGTTCCATGTTTCTTTGTATTCGTGTCTTTGTACTATGAGCTGCAATAATAAAAAGACACTTATCTTTGTTTGCTTTCTGTTCCTTTTGTTTGGTTGATACTGAGTGGTCCCAGTTAAACTGTTGACTTGACCCTCACTTTCGAGATTTCAACTGGAGGGGACCCAGTGACCTCACACTGATGCCGATAGTGTGACTCGACCATTAGAGGAGAGAGTGACAGTTGGATCTCTTAGTAGTTACGTCGAGGCCTTACGACGTCATCCATGGAATGAATGCATCATTCATGTCAGGATTGACTGTATTAGGCAACGAATGTGGTTCATCTAGGGGATGAGACCGGGTTTCTCTTATCGGCAAAGAAGAAATCATAGCAGCTCTTGTGAGACTAAAGGAGGTCCAGGACATCCAAGAGAGGATGAAGACTGCAAAGTGCAGTAAGAAACATGAAACCGATGCCAGTCTTAGAGACTCGGGCGTGTTAAGAAGAGGAAGCTTAAAGGAGAGATGAGTCTACGAAGTAGTAGACGTGGAGGCAGAGCTAGGAGAGCAGCATGAGGTGGTGTACATCCTAACATGGTACAACCACCCGCCTTAGTTATCCCCTCCAAGCTCAGGGAGCTGGAGGGCGGTGGAAGAATGCGGCTGCATGTGGTCAAGGAGTGTGACCCAATGGCTCTAAAAATGATTCAAGGGACAGTCTGTGTCCACTACTAGCTGTTGTAGTAACAGACGTCGATATGAATCATTCCTCGCTTTCACAAATATTGTTCCAGACCTAGAGTTTTCAGTAAGCTGTGGACTTGACCCTCACGTCTGGAGATACCTTGGGAGGAGACTCGATAATCACACTTACACCGACGGTGTGGTCAGACCCTCGAGGCGAGAGTTCCGGTTGGAATCTCTTGGTGACAGCATCGAGGCCTTACGATGTTAGTTTGTGTATGGAATGGGAAATAACTGTTCATACTCAAATTGACGATTTTAGGAAAACATCGGGATGAGTTTCCCTTGGTCGGAGGAAAAGCAAACCCCAGGCAGCGCAGGGTAACTCTTGCACAGGAGGGTGCGACCGATCACTCTTGAGTCGGTCAACCTTACCATCGTGGTAGCAGCCTTTCGAGTTCCAGTTCTAACAGAAAATGGAGACCTCTAGAGTTCGAGGTTGTTGATCACGTCCTTATACGGGTCTCACCTCGACGAGGTTTACGAAGATGTGGCCAAGGCGGCAAGTTATCTCCGTGGTTCAGCGGACCTTCTTAGGTCCTTAGCTGGGTAGGCAGGGTGGTTTACCGCTTGACCCATTCACCGCAGTTGCACCAGGTGCACGACGACTTCCACGTATCTCAACTAAGGAGATACGTGCACGACCCTTCGCATACCATCGACCATGAGGAGTTGGACGGTGGCGATGGGGTGTCTTTCACGGAGATTCCAGTGGGGATCGAGGATCGACAGGAGCAGATCCTACGAGGATGATCGATTCCTCGGGTGCACTTTCTTTGGCAGTACGGAAACCTCCAGGTGAGCACATAAGAGCGGAAGGCTCAGATGCGTGCTCTGTACCGCTTTTGTGACCCTAGTTTGTGTTGAAGCTTTGCGGGGACGTAAAGCCCTGAGGTGGGAGTAATGTAAAGACCCGGTAATTTCAAGGAAAATTTTTTTTCTTAATTTTCTTTGGAATTTTACAAGAATGTAGTTTCTGACGGCGCCTAATTCCGAGGCCCGGTGTGCCCGGAATTAATTTCCGAATATTGGCTCAGGTATGTTCAGTGAACGAGCGAGTGGGAATTTCTATCTTTTGAACCGGTGCCCGGAATAGAATTCCGAGGGCACAGATGGAACCGCAGCGCCGGTAATTACTTAGGAACTCCTGTTACGGAGTTGCGTTTACACGAGTGTTGATAATAAAAATTGTGGAAGTTTATTTTATAACTACACTACAATTTTTATTAACTTACTCTAAGTGTTAGCTCATGGTGGAAGTTGGGTAACCACCCAACCTCCCTTGGGAGGTTATGAGGGTGGTGGGGCACACACGAACGCCACCTCTTCATATCCTCTAAAACCCCTCAACTCCCACTTAAATGATTTTAACTTAGTTATAACTTCTGTATTAAATGAGTTGATTTTAATGTGGTGAGTTGTGTGAGTCTTTTGAGTTTCAAACACTTGAATTTCAAAAGCCATGTAAAGTTAATTAAATAAGTGGAGAACTTATTTCATTTGGTTGGGTTGTGTTGTTTGAGATCTTTTGGAAAGAAGGCTTAGAATTCTTGAAGTTTCTTCATCCTCTTGACAAAGAACGCGAAGAACAATTGGACATTAACGAAGAATGCCACGTTCTCGGGAACCGTCTTCCGCGACGCCATACCCGCAATACTGACGACGTCTTCTTCCACGACATCTCTTTTCGCGACGCCGAATCTCGTCACCTCTTAAATCAAGGTAGGGGTTTTAACTTTTTAAAGTTATGTGGATATCTCCTTCGAACTTGAAGGATTATATTTGTCGGGCCTTGATTCCAAATCTTTTTATTTAATTTAAAAGATTGTGAAAGTTTAACATTCATTAAAGGCCGATTGTTAGCAAATAACGCGAGGGGGCCGGACCGCGCGAACACGGCCGACCCTCCTCCTTTCATGTTGATCTTGTTGTGGATTGAAACGGGTGTGGCGCGGTGCCGTCGCACTGCGCAGGATCATGCGGCAAGAAACGCGCGGCACCGTCGCGCCGCGTCGTTTAATAATGCAAGGACGCGACGCCCTCTCGCCGCGTCGAAGAAAGTTGAAGGCGCCACGGCCGGAGCGGGGCCGCGGTGGAGGGGCGCGGTGCCGTCGTACCGCGCCGGACAACGAAGGCCGCGGCCGGTTCCGGGCCGCGGCGGAACGAGAAGACCGGCGGCCAGTCGGGCCACCGGTGTTGGAAGCCGGAAGGGGGACCGGCCTTGCCGGTCCCGTTGAGGAAGAACGGGCCGGCCAAGTTGGGCTGGCCGGAAGGGAGAAAACCGGGGGAAATAATTTCCCCCGGCCAGCCTTAAGGGCCCCCCCATTATGTGGGGGGGCGGTTTCACAATGGGGGGGCAGGCGGCCCCCCGTTTTCTCGAAGGCAGGCCCCCACGTGAGGGGGGCCGTTTTTCCGCACCGCCAACTGAGGAAAAGCGGGGGCTTTTCCCCCCGCGCGCGGCACACGAACAGCGCCCAGGCCGCGCCGCCGTGCCGGCTCGCACCGTCGCGCCGGACCGCGCCGCCGAGCCGGACCGCGCCGCCGCACCGCCGCGCCGGGCCGGGTTTTCCGAGCCGGGTTGGGTCGTTGGGCAGGGTCGCCACCTGGGGCGGGTTGACCTGGTTCGGCCGACCGAGGGGGGGTCGGGCTGGGTCGGCCTGAGCCCAGACCCCCAGTTTCGGACCACTTTCGGTCAAATGCCCGTATCTTGGGCTACGAGCCTCCAAACGACTCGCCGTCAGCGGCAACACGATCCTTGGATCGAGACGGTCGTTTAGGTATACTATACTCAAGGTGCACCTTCCTTTTCAGGAGCCTACGTGGTTAAAAATCCATAGCTAAGCATGCTTGGCCTAGAGTAGTGATTAGGATGGGTGACCTCCTGGGAAGTTTCCCAGGGTGGGTGTGAGACGGAAAGGCCAATAACTAACAGACCGGGCGTCCAATTGATGCGCCATCTGTTATGTTGAATTCCTCTTGATGAGATGGATATTTTGGCATACTCTGCCCGAGGTTTGGACGCAGGTGGAGTACGGTCGGGTTGGTTTTGCCTTAAAAACCAACCGGGACCCTGGAACGAAAAAGCCAATAACTCTCAGACCGGGCGTCCGATTGACGCGCCGTCTGTTGCGTTGAGTTCCTGTTGACGATACGGAACTTTTGGAATTCTCCGCCCGAGATTTGGATGCAGATGGATAGTGGCCAGGTTGGATTGCACAGAAATCCAACCGGGCCCCTGGAATGGAAAAGCTGATACCTTTTCTGACAGAAAGTCCGTTTGACGAACCGTCAGCGGCGTTGGTGATCTCGTTTAGAAATGGTCCCTATGAGTATACCCTATGAGAGTTCGGGGTACAGTTGAGATACGACCGGGTTTGGTTCGCTCACGAAACCAACCGGGCCCCTGGGACGAAAAGGCTAATAACTCACAGACCGGGCGTCCGATTGACGCGCCGTCTATTGCGTTGAGACCCCTATGACGAGGCGGTCCTTTGAGATACTTCTTCGTGGGACTTTGTGATACATGGAGTATCGACCTGTAGCTCGTGGAGCGGACCCTCCCAGTGACGAGCGTGCGGAGTACGGAGACCGTGTAACTGGCTGAGACCTGGCGACTGCTTGACCGACTCGACTTGGAGTGAGTTGACTAGCCCAGTGGACGGAGCACTACTTTCTGAGGTGCAGACCCATGGAGGACGGAGCACTACCTGTGTGACAGTGCAGACCCGCGGTACTCGTCCGGAGAGTACCTCAGCAGGCTACTAGGGGTGTGTACTACTGTGTTTGGGTGACATACCTCGGCGGGAAGCACTACTGTGTATGGGTGGCTGGCCCGCGGTACTCGACAGGAGGAGTACCTCAGCAGTCTTAGGTTAGTGAGCAGTTCCTCGGAGTCGTGGCAGGACCACTGTACACTCCAGAGACAGAGCTCTTCAGCAGTTACGGTTTCGATAATGAAAATCCTGGTTTGAGCTGAGACTTTTGACCTTGTTTCTACCTCATGATTGAGATGGGTCACTTGCTAACTTAGGTATATGTATGGGCATATACCCGGGTAGTGATTATCCATTGATTTCACAATCCTTGTGTTTCCTCATGATTGAGATGGGTTACTTGATAACTTAGGTATATGTATGGGCATATACCTAAGTAGAGGTTATCTGTTGAGATCTTAATTGTGGTTATCCTTGTTGGTTTAGTGAGACCTTGAAGGACTCGGGGTCCCTAATGAGTATCGTTATACTCACCCCTGCACGGGCTAAGCCCGCACCTCGTTGTGTTGGTTGCAGACGACGGGCAGTGCTGACAGAGGTCGAGTGTTCGAGGACTGGACGGAACTTGGAGGTGGACTATACGACGAGATGGTACCCGGAGGAGGACCTCACGACGAGACGGTACCCATAGGTGGACGTGACGACGAGGCGGTACCCGGAGGTGGACCACTGGGCGGACATACTCGGAGCGGACGGCGGGACCCGAGGAGAAGAGGATCTATCTGTACCCACCCTTCAGGTGGGATTTCCAGTGGACAGCTCGGCGTAGCAGCTTTACTTTTCAGTTTCTGTTTTCCCTTTCGAGTTGTACTTTACAGTTGGGCTTGTATTTCCGGCCCCTTTTTACTTTCCGCACTTACTGTTGTACTCAGTTTTTACTTAGTGTTTACTTCTTCCGCTTGTACTCTGTGTGATTGTTTTCTTTACAAAGGCATTGCCTTCCCTTTTTACCGGGATTTACGCCTTGATGCAAGTAGCCAGCCCCTGGCCTATGGAAGGTGGGCTTGGGGTAGTCACGGCACGGGCCCCGAGGATGGGTCGTGACACACCTAAAGAGGAATCCCATGAGAATGAGAGAATAGATGGGGACTTGGAGGAAGTATAACCTTTAGGTTGGGTCATGATCTTCGCACGATGTAAGGACCAAGGGAAAAGATCATGATGGGAATGTGTGATGGTCTTGAACCTCTAAGAGGCTTCCTATGTACAATGTTTAAAATTTACAGATCGAAGTCCACGTAGTTTAGGATGTAGGCATAGAATCAAGGTGTACACAATGGATAGTGACACAGAGATGTGCCATTGGATTATGTATGGTTAGCAGCCCTTCTCAAGAGGATAACTCTCAGTTTGAGGAGTATGGTAAATTTTGGGGATTATAAATGGGTAGCTGTTTGGGTGGATGGATCAAAACACCTCGAATGGATGGATCTGTGTGATGTGTCCCAAAAAATAAATATTTTACATCAGTAGGGTACATCCCTAGAAGGGAGCACCAGAGTTTACCATTGGTTGGGCTCGAACCAGAAGGAGGAATCCTACATACCCAAAAGGGATCAAAACCCACATAGTTCAGAATGAGAAAGTGGATTGCAGTTTAATGTAATGCGGGAAAAAAGTGATATGATGTGAAATAGTCAAAACATATGGTATGTAGGGTGTAGGGGCTTGAACCTCATAGAGGATTCCAACCTACCCTATCTAGAATAAGGGGATCAAATTCCATGTATTTTGGTGAAGAGGGGATGGGGCTTACTTATGGATAACAACCCAAAGTTGTACTAGAGCTTATGTATGGGTAGCAGACTCTAGAGGATTTCATGGTAATTGTTAATCTAATCCCATTTGAGTCATTCTTTTTGTGTGTTCAATGTAAGAAAGATGATTTAAATGTAAACCTAATTTTCATGTAGTGAAAGGTGCAGTCATGAGGGATGGTGTGGGGATTATGCATATCTTGCAGCCCCAGAATATAGATATTGGGACTTACTCTGGAAGGGAGACCTGATGTGGCGGTTTGGGGTTTACGTGAAGATGACTCGAGGTGCACATGGTGAGAAATCCAAAAGGGAGAGAGATACAAGAGGGATCTAGTTCTCATCAACTCTATGGACCTCTCATACTTTGCACATATGTGGAAATCACAATTTACCTTCATGTGTTGAGGAGGTAGGTGATTGGCAGGTTAATGAAATGTATCTCAAAGAATGAGGACTCACTCTTCACCTCATGGACTTACATAATTTCCATAATTTACCCTTAGTGAAGAGATGAAACCAGAAATGTCATAAGGGAGAAAGGTGTAGGAGTGGTCGATCAAGGAGTCCACATTACCGTGGCTATGAAAAAAGAAATATCCATTAGCTTACCATTGAGAAGAATCATTAGGTGGGGAAATACCATAAGGGACACCACATGTAGAACCTGAGAATCGCTACATATGATCTAAGAGGCCCACCTAAGAGAGGGGTTCATGATGAAGAAGTCCTCACTAAGAGGGTATTTGTGAAGATATAGTTCTTCGTGAAGAGGTGGAGAATCACAAAGGAAAGTTCATTATGAAGCATGACAAAAAGGGTCTCTATGGAGGAATTCTCTTCAGGAAGGATAGTGGCCCAACTAAGGAATCGAGTGTACATGTGTTTCGTGAGTTCTTCTCAAAGGCTGAATTTATTATGAAGTACCTAGTTCCCAAAAGGTACTCCTAGAATTGTGATGTCCATGGTGATTCATGAAGGTCATCCCCCCTTTATGTGATGGTAAATTAGAACAAAGAGAAAGCTGGATTGTGAGGCTCAATACCTTGAGTGATGCGATTTCCCATAGGTTCTCAGTGCTAATGGAGCTTCGTAAAATGGGAGCTCAGAAGGAGAAAAGACTTGGTAGAAGTCCTTTGGGGTGGGGGTGTGACACATTTTTATAGGTACTGGGTATTATGATGCTCATTGGTGCACTGTGATGGAAATTATTATTCATGAATGGAGGTGAATCTGTCAGACCCACAGATCAATTCTTCACCACTTTACATTGTTCACGGAGCTCATAAGACACATGGAGGCATCCATCAACACCTTTTGGTGTTCACAAAGATTTTCTGACTTTTAGAAAAATCCAGTAGCACTTCAAGGAATTTGAAAAGCTTTTCAAACTAGCAGAGGCATCCTTCAGCACTTCTCAACATTCGTAGTGGTGAAATGCTTGGCAATGAAGCTTCACGAATAAACCCCTTTAGTGATTGTCATGAATCATAATGGTTGAATGTTGTCCCAAATGGTTTTGGCCATCCTTATTCCATATTGGGAACAGATTTTATCACCAGAAATACTAATGTATTATGATTTATCGATAAAAAAGGACCCTAGGACATAAAAATGGGTGGTTAATGCATTGAGTAGGAAAGATCATTGTGTGGTGAATAAAATGAGAATTGATGAAGATACTATATTAACGGTATTTTCTAATGTTGGTTATAAGAATCAATAAAGGAGGGGAAAATCGCATTTAATACAAATGATTTCAAAACTATCCTTATTAGAGAAAATAATATGTTTATAGATTGATGATAAGAATATTAAATATAAAATATAAGCCATGAATGATGCGATGTTAGTAGAGTTCATTTATAAATATGGAATATTTCAATTTGGAATGAATACATGTTTTCTATCTATTCTTGGGAGGAAAAATAATTATTAGACTAAGATAATAGACAAATTTATCTATAAACCTTAGTAGCATGAAAATGTATCGGGATTTGATTGATAATTTCTGGTGGTATAATTTAAAATAATAAATTTTAGACTATATATCAAGATATTTAATTTTTTCACCATGAAAAGGTTGAGATACAACACCATAAATGAATCATGTAACCTATACTTATTCATATGTGGTAATGGGATGATATAACAATATTATTTTCCACTGGGTTTCTAATGATTCCCTGAATGAATGATTCCAAATGGGATAATTTTTATCACCTAACGACGTCTGTACATTTACTCACTACAAAGGGAAATATGCCACTTAAGAATATCATCTGACTATGTATTAATGATGTTGTGAGACATCTGGTTCACCTCTTTTGATTTTATCCAATCATGATCCACCATTTACATTGAAATTATTGAAGATTCTTTGGAAATCTCTGGACACTAAGATAAATCTGATAACATCCTATCATCCTCAAATTAATTTTTCGTTTTAAAGTAATATTTATAAATTATTAGACATGTTATGGCCATGATCACTTATCTTTCAAGGTATGTGGGATTAGTATTTACCTTTGGTCGCATTTTCATAAAATAAAATCTTGTATTTAAGAATTTAATGGCACCATTATAGGCATTTTATAGAAAAAGGTTTCATACAAATTATTTTGTGATAAAGCTGGTGAAAGGAAGCTTAAATGCCCAAATATTATTGAGTAGATAATGGTAAAAGTGGAGACTATTAAGAATTATACCAAGGTAGCTCAACGTAGAAAAAAAAAATCGTGCTTATAACAAAAGGAAGGATTTCGAATTTAATGTTAGATATCATGTTTTATTGACGATATCTCATTGGAATTGTTCGATGAGGATCATTAAGAAAGGGAAACAAAGTCCTTGGGTCATTAGTAAATTTGAAATTCAAAAAATGATATGATTTATGGATTACTATTTTACAATGACACGTAGCCTCTCTAAAGTTCATGATGTGTTCCATATCTATTTTTGAAGAAGTACACATCAGAACCAAATCATGTTATCACATATGAGTAAATATAATTGAAAAAATATTTTTCTTACTATAAAGAGTATATCAAAAATCTCAACACTACAGAATAAGTTTCAAGGAGGAGAGGACTTTTCTGGCAAAGTTATTTTGTAGAAATCAAAAAATAGAAGAGGTGATGTGGGAACCTAAATATGTTATGATGAAAAATTACCTACATCTGTTCATGAGGTGAAATTATAGAAATTTCAAAGGTGAAATTTTAATAGGGTGACACATGTAACACATAATATTCAATTATAATATGTATGCTTTCATTTCTAAAGAAACAATAGTATAATTCACATAACGTTACTCAAGAATTTTATTAAAAACTTAATACAAATATTTATAAATTTAATTTTATAATCTGAAAATAATTTTGTAATTTAGTATGTCAAAATTATCTTAGGGTGACTTTTTGAGATTTTTCAGAAATAATGGATTTTTGGGTGAATAGTAAAAATTATATATTTTTAAAAAATTGTAACTTTTATGAAATTATAATGAATTAAGAGTAACATGAATGATTATGAAAAAAATTTATTGAAATAATATATATTCAATATGTAATATAATGAATATTAAAATATAATTTATTTAGATAAGAAGATATTATTATCATTTTTAAAATCTAAGTTATGTTTTTGGCTTAAATAAAAATATTTTTTTATTATATTTTAATAATGTATTTAAAATGGTCCAATTAATTTTGGTTTGGTTTGAAATAAAAATAAGTCTCATTTTATTTAATATAATTTGATAATTTCAATTTTAATCAACATTATACTTTATTTTTCCTTAAAACCATTTTTATACTTAAAAAACATTTTTCTAAAAATGATTTTAAATGTGTTTTTTTGGGTTTTCATTTTAATTAATTTATACCAAAAAGTGAAACATGACAAATGGATTCTATATTTTTAATTAAAATAATAAATATACGTTAAAAATTTTCAATTAATATTTAGTTATAAAAAATTCTAAAAATAGTTAAAATTTGTTACCACTATTAGGGTTAAAAGAAGATTATGGGTTGGGGAGGGGTTAAACTAAAAGATAAGTATAAAAATACTTCATAAAAATTTTAAATATTGTTATATTAAGATATTAATAAATTATATTATCTTACCTTATAATCCATTTCTATTTTGTGCCACCTTCACAATAAAATGACTTCATATTTGTTTCTGATGCATTCATCGAGGCCCCAACTGCATGTCATTCTGTTGCATGTAATTAATATTTCCCCACATTCCCATATTACATATTAGGGACACTTTTATCATTATCATCAGTGATTTAAATGTTTTGATGAAAATAGGGAATTTGGTCATCAGTTCCTCCTTCCATGGATTCCTCCTTGGAGCTCGTTACCTAGTCTGGGTCTCCCTCATAGATTTGAGTCATGTTTTTGAAAAAACATTCCTAGTTTCAGCTATTTATAGAAACCATTTAATTACACTACTTCTATCTTGATAGGAAATCATCCTTTTTTTGGGAGAGTAGTCGCGGTTGGAATCATTTGGCATGTCTAGACATCAGGCGCGTTGGAAACTTGTGAATCTTCCTCAAGGGAGGGAATCTCATAAGAGGCATATTAGGAAAAAAAACCAAGGAATAAAATGTAAATCTCAATGTAAGTAATTACATAGGAATAAGTATTCAAAGTATTTTTACCTCCATCTTCCCATGTTTATTTCATAGGGTAGCTGTTTTGGGGGTCAAGTCAAAATTTCTATATCTTATGGGGAAATATTCGAACATCTTGTTGAGACAGATTAGGGAATGAGGTAAAATTATTGTCGAGATGAAATTGTTTGATCAAGACACCCCTGTTGGGGACAATTTAGGATTTGTGTCCTTATAGGGGAATATATCACACATATATAGTTTACTGATGGATCATAACTGCTCATGTGGGTGTGAAAGAGAAAATTTACGTGCATATTTTTATCAAAAAATGAGTATTTTTTTCTTCTTTTCAATGATAAACCCCATGTATTTATATGATTTATTAAAATAATGGGAAATTTGAATTTTATAATGAAACTGATCATAATAGAGAAAAGTGAATAATTCTAGATTTTGGATAGATTTTGACCACAAGGGTATTTTTTCATATCTCATAAAATATATGACCAGAGCTTGTGATTAACTTTTTTTAAAATCTTGATTCCATTTTTTCTTCTGGACCAGATGCTAATTCGGACATCTAAAGGGCCTACAAATTCAATTATGTTGGAAATTTGTTTAGGTGGACAACATGAACCGCACCACCGTAACAGATCCCAAACATGGACTAAACACACCAAAATGATGAGTTTCCACCTAGGATATCCCAACGATAGATATCGCCAAATCTGTAACAAATTTGGGGGAGTTTTAAAGTCATTAAGGTGGCCATTGAATGACATGATTTCGGAGGAACCTTCCTTGAATCTTTGTCCAGAAACATAAACCTCCAATGAAAAACTCATAAATCCTGCATCCAGGGTCCAAATGCACTGAACATTGGAGGGTGAATGTCCAACACATTTTTGAAAAACATTTAAGAATGAATCCAAGCGTGAATCAACCATTTAATGGTCCAAAAATGTGAAAGCGTTCATAGTACAAAATGCTGCCTATAAAAGGAGGCCCTCGCCTCCTTTTCAAATCATCATCTCGATACCCACAGCCAAGGAGGGATACCATCGGGGTATGGGACACTAGTTCTCCTCTTTTCCACCCTCATTTCTTCTTTTTATTTTATTTTTATTTTAGTTTTATTTTAAATTGTAATTTATATTTTATTTTTTATTAATCCATGCATTTGTGTTTCACCATCCATCCCACAAATCTATTTCTCAATTTTCTTATTATAATAATAAGTATTATTATCATTATTATTAGTATTAATATTATTAATATTATTATAATTAATTTTAATATTATTTTTATTATCATTGTTATAATTATCACATTCTTATCTTAAAGCTATTTTATTTTCTACCTCTCTATTTTTCAAAAAACTATTTTATCAATAATAATAATAATAATATTTATTAATAATAGAAATATTATTATTTCAACAATCATTATAAATTATTTATTCATTCTCTCACCCTATCCTCTCTCTCTTTCTGTAATCAATCCACCATTGTGATCTCTTACTCTCAGAAATGAGAGGCTAACCATGTGGGTTGCCTTGGGGTGGAGTTCAAGGTGTTCTTGAATTTCCCTTAAAATTTATTCTAAATTTGTGATAGATTTGAGTAGTATGCTTGGGCGAGGTGAATTTCCCAGATTTGTTTACAATACCCATTGTAATGCAACTCACTCTATTTCTATTCTGGAAAAAAATAGTGATTCAAACGTGAAATTTCATATTTGAGTTTTCAAACTAGAATCAAACATATAAAAGAGAATAATAATTAAATCCCTAACTGAAACCCAAAACCAAGTCCTTTCATCCTAACTTCATTCTGTTTAGACTTGCATCTAAGTATAAATTTAGAATTATTACTTTGCATTTCATTGTTTTAAATAATTATAAAACCACAAAAAGAGATAGTTTAGGTGAATTAGAGTAATGTAAGTGAACGAAACTGAAAGGCTCCTCAAGAGAGATGACCCTAGTCAACAACTGTGCTACAATAGGAAATATATAATTGTTTTTGTCCATGCCCCATGACAGCCGTGCATCAAAACTGGCACCGTAGCCAGGGAACCAATAAGTTATTCATTTAATTTTCCTATTTTCACATCATAATTGGATTTCATATCTTAAAAAAAAATCTTTCCATGATGAATTCAAATGATTATTATTCTACATGGACTGAAAATTACACATAGGTTCAAGAACATGAATACACTGAGGAGGCCCTCCAATGAAGAGCTGATGCGCTGATGATAATGGTCAATAAGGTGAAAAGATGCATTACAACATGGATCTCACCGAATCACTTATTGTTAATGGTCGATGAACATCAAACATACTTAAAAAGAATCGAGGCAATGAAAAAAGTGCCACTAGTCTTCCTAGATTTCATAGAAGACATCCATGAACTTGAGGTCAAACTCAAGGTTGAGGAGCCCAACTACCTGCCTTCACCTTCCACCATCACACTCCAAGAGGCACTTTCCACTAAGGTAGAGATTTAAGCTGAACCAACTCCGGGAGTGGAAATTTTCATTGACCCCATCTCTTATGATTTTATTGACATAGATTTCTATATCACTCCATATTTTTTTGATTATACAGAATCAAACATTCTTTGCGATGCCTTAGAGGAAGTTGAAGAATAAAGTGGACATGCACCTGTTGAAGAACACATGAAGATCCCTAATTTCAATGAACATGCATTGGAGGATTCCCATCAAGAGATCCAGGTAGCTGAGCCTATGAAAACCAGACAAGAGGCTTCTCTTCATACATCCCCCATGAGGCTATAACTAGAAGATAATAAGGTTGCACATGTAGAAACCAAGGAAGAGGATGGTCCATACTTCATCCTACCCTCTCCATGCAAGCTATTCCTTATTGTGAATAGAGAGGATATAGTGTAATCTATCCATGGATAATCCCTCAAGAACAAGGATGAAGCACAAGGTGGGAAAAGCCACAAGTAGCAGTTCAAATCAAAGAAGCTTCATCCTCCATTAGAGTTTGGATAACAGTTTGTACTGCCCTCGGGAGGTAGTAAAAATTCAAGGCCCACATGGGGTATCATATCGAGATTTATCATTATATGATTTCAAGGAATTTAGATTTCAATTTCATTTATTAGGAAGTAGTCTAGCATGAATCCCACTGCCTCTATCTTTTTTGAGCTTAAATGACATGGTCCTTATGCTTAATTGAGTTGTTTTCTTTTATAGGTTCATAAAAGGAAGCCTAGATAGTGATCAGGAAGGACTAAATTTCATGGAAAATGGATTTCAATTTTAGTGTTTTATATTTTAAACTATTCACATTTTATTCCACAACATGTTTTGAGCTTTAAAGATAAAATTTCAGGCTCGAACTTGAATTAACGTTTTACTTGACTTATCTAGGAGACATGAGTTTTTTTGGGAACCTAGTGATGCTATGTATTATATTTCAATGTTTATATGATTAAATGATTGAAATTTAGAATTGAATTTTTAAATATAAAGCATTGATATTGAAATAATGACTCATGATTTGAAGGAATTAATTAATTCATGTAAATAAAATTTCCACACAATCTTACATGTTTTGTATTTCTGATATTTATGTGAATTGATTTATTATTATTAGTTATTCCATGAGTTATTGTCCAATTTTATATTTCTCATTCCTGAGGGGATTTTTAGACCTTGTACACACAATTTATTGCTGAGCATATTTCTTGAGTGATCTTGGGATACGTAACCGACTAGAACTAGTATTGAAACTTTTCAAAGCTATGACTATGCAAAAACACATTAAAAATGATTGAGTCATCCTTTGAAAAGCCACTTATCCTTAAAATATCATCTTTACATCAATCCGTATTTTATCCCATAGAGACCATGAATGTCCTTTATAGGTATGATCCATGTTTCAATCTATGTTTTTCAATTCCTACCCTTCTCTTGGTATTTCAATTATATTTTAAAGTTGAAGTGTGGGGTAAAGGGAATCATGGTGGATGAGACGATTCACATTGTAAATAAGAAGTGTGGGGGTTTAATTTTGGGAATTGTAAAAATTTGTGAAATCATTAATTGTACACCATTGTTTTCCCCTATTGAATTGAAAAAAATGACAAAAAAATGACAAAAAAGTTCCAAAAAAATATAAAAATGAGTTGTGATTTGGGAGAACCTAAAATCACCATTTTCCAGAACGATGGTCTTCTGATCGTATGTGGTTATGCGATGGATGTGAGGTTTGATCTAATCATAACATTAAAAAACTGAAAAAATTACAAAAGTAAAAAAATATTCAAGAGGGTTCACAAATCATTCATTATTCATAATTTGATCATAAACAATTCTTTGAGTTTTGGGAAGTGGGTGTTGCTAATTTGAAGGGGATGATTTCATTACACTTTTACTTTTGATATCATGCATTGTACTCAAGATTTTAACCTCATTATTGAGCCTTAATTTTTAAAGCATCAAATCCTTCCAACCTTAAGCCTTAGATTCATTTTAACCTTTATTGAAAGTTCTCATGATTTTACGTGTCTTTTTCTTAACAAAGTGGGAAAAGTAGTTCATTTACAAGCTTATGGATAAGAAGCATGTCCTTAGGATATGATCATAACTCTACTTGAATTGTATCATGAGTTATGAGAGAAAATAATCAACAATGAGGTAAACCATGACTTGTTATGTTTAATTAAAATGAATCAAAGAGAATGAATGAATAAAAGGAGAAGTTCCATCAATTTTCAAATGGGGAAAGTAAAATGTGTGAATTATTAGTTTTTTTGAAAAATGGGAAATTAAATTGATATTTTATGAATATTTTTGAATGTTTTATTTTACATTTACAATTGTTTGATTTAATTGCATTGGAATTTGAATGTTGGTAACATTGGTGTCCTCTGATTTCCATGTTAAGAATTTACGCTTGAGGACAAGCATGGTTTAAGTGTGGGGGTCTTTGACAGATCAAATTTACATGAATATTTTTGATCAAATAATGAGTATTTTTTTACTATTATCAATGATAAACCCCATGTATTTACATGTTTTATTAAAATAATGGGTAATTTGAATTTTATAATGAAAATTAGCATAATAGGGAAAAGTGCATAATTCTGGATTTTGGACAGATTTTGACCACAAGGGTATTTTTTTCATTTATCAAAAAATATATGTCCAGACATTGTGATTAAAATTTTGTTAGAATCCTGATGTTATTTTGTCTTCTAGACCAGGAGCTGATTCGGCCATCTAAAGGGCCTACAAATTCATTGAAGTTGGACAGTTTTTGGGCGGACAACATGGATCCCACCACCGTAACGGAACTCAAACTCGGCCTAAATACATCTAAATGATTTTTTTACCTCGGATAGTATAAGGATAGATAGGGACGGATCTAAAACAAATTTGGGGGAGTTTTGAAGTCATTAAGGTGGCCATTGAACAAAATACTTTTGGAGGAACCTTCATGGAATCTTCGTATAGAAACATAAACCTCCAATAAAAAATTCATAACTCCTTCATCTGGGGTCCCAATGCACTACAATTTAATGGGTGAATGGAAATAAAATTTATGAACTACATTGAAGAAGGGGTCCATGTGTGAATAGGCCATTTAATGTTTCAACGATGCACAATCTTTCGGAGTATAGAATGCCGCCTATAAAAGGAGGCCCTCGCCTCCTTCTCAAATCATTATCTCGACACCCACAACCAAGGAGGGATCCCATCAGGGTAGGGGCTACTGCTGCTCCTCTATTCCCCCCTCATTTATTCATTTTATTTTATTTTTATTTTAGTTTTATTTTAGTTTTATTTTCAATTGTAATTTAGATTTTAATTTTTATTTATCCATGCATTTGTGTTTCACCATCCACCCCACAATTATTTTTCTTAATTTTTTTATTATAATAATAAGTATTATTATCGTTATTATTAGTATTAATATTAATAATATTATTAATATTAATATTAATATTAATATTATTTTAATTATCATTATTATAATTATCACATTCTTATTTTAAAGCTATTTTATTTTCTCCATCTCTGTTTTTCAAAAAACTATTTTCTTCATAATAATTATATTCTTATTAATTAATAATAATAATATTATTATTTTAATAATCATTATAAATTATTTATTCTTCCTCTCCCTAATATCTCTCTTTCTCTCTAATCCATCCACCATTGTGATCTCTTACTCTCGGAAATGAGTGTCTAACCCCGAGGCTTGGCCCGAGGGGAGGTCAAGGTGTTCTTGAATTTCCCATAAAATTTATTCTAAATTTGTGATAGACTTGAGTAGAATTCTTGTGAAAGGAAAATGTCCCTGATTGGGTGGCGATCCCCATATCATGCCACTCAAAATATTTCTATTTTGGAAAATAATAATGATTCAAATGTGAGATTTCATGTTTGAGTTATCAAACTAGAATCAAACATATAAAGGAGTATAATGATAGAATCCCTAACTGAACCCCAAAACTAAGTCCTTTCTCAAAAATTCATTATATTTATACTTTCATCTATGTATAAATTTATAATTCTTACATTTCATTTCATTGTATTAAATAATTAAAAAACCAAAAAAAGAGATAGTTTAGGAGAATTGGAATAAACTAAGTGAACCAAAATGAAAGGCTTTTCAAGAGAGATAACCCTAGTCAGCCATTGTGCTGCACTATGAAAAATATAATTTTTTTTGTCCATGACATGTGATGGGTTTACGTTAGGGTGGATCTGGGGCATGAGTTTATCATTTTTTAGAGACGAGATTCGATGATATGGACACCCCCTGAAGGTGGATCAAGGAGGTGCATCCCAAAAAGGGAACACAATGAGTTTAATATTTTTGGGATTGAACCTAAAATAAGAATCCTACTAACCCTTCTTAGAAGAGAGGTACCATAACGTATTTAGTTTTATGCAACGGTTTAAGGTCATGTGGTAGGATGGATCCATGCGGTTTAATGTCATGCGACGAGGATGCTACAGTTGAAAATGGATCATTTACAATGGATGGTATTGGGATTATGCATTTAAATTTTCCTCACAATAAGATTTAACTTTCAAGAATATTGTGGGGATTACACATGGAAGATTCCGAGAGAAGGAGTTTCATCCTATGGTAAGGAGAGACGGAATGGGGCTTACTTATGGAATATGCATGTGGTTGGTGCCTAATCCCACAATAGGGAATAATAGTGCAGGGATTACACATGGTAGACTCATAGGAATGGGAGTTTTATCCTTTAATGGAGAGATACTATGTGGGGCTTATGCATGGAATCTATCCATGTGTGGGAGTTTTATCCCTAGTCATGGAGTTTCATCCAATGATGGGGGAGAAGGTGGAATCCCATGATAATAGTACAAGGGTAATTCCATGTATCTTTCATTGGGTAAGAATATAGGTTTACATAATTGGTAGAGGACATTTTCATACTGCTTAATGACATATGACTAGGACATAGAGCTAGACAGTTTTACATCATGTTGCTCGAACATGGGGGAATTCACTCCTTACCCCTAGGGATTATGTGACCACCACTCATGAGACTTTGGGAGGGGAATGGAATTGGTACATCTATGGAGGAGTGGACATTCATGAGGTTCATGTTATGTTCCCTGTTATTAGAAAAAAGGGTTTATGGTACTTATGCTTAGAAGAAAATAGTAGGCTAGAGGCTCGGGCCGCACTTGCAGTGAAGTGGATAGACACATGAATGGGTGGAACTGGTCACATTGGGACTTTTAGAGATATTAGGACTGTCTTATATTGGTATGAGTCCCCTAAACACTCAAAATTTTCAAAGGGGTATCTATAAAAGGTAGGAACAATGGAGAGGCCCAAGAGAGAGGTTTTGGGAAGCTTGGGGACTCATAGAGAGGTGCTTCGCAAATTCCAAGTTCATTATAGAGGTTAGGGGCATTGAGAATGTGTATGATTTGTGAAACATGGTTATTGTACCTCAGAGTGAAGTCTTAATTATCACGGGGACGTTTCCATGAATGAATAATGCTTTACAAACCCTCTAGGTCCATAGAGATCCTTCTTCCATCATGAAGGGAGAAGGAATTTATGAAAGGCATCATAACCTTGCATGGAGGATCTAAATAACATAAGGTAATTGGTATCACGATGGTGAGATACCTTGGTTAATTTACTTTCTGTTTCATTTCATGATGCTCAGGGGGTTCACAAAAAGTAAGCGACTTCAGAAGTAAAAATTTCACTATTCATCCCCAAAATATGAGACTGAAGGGGATATATCTAAGGATTTGGTTTCAAAAATATTAGAGATGTTCGTGATGCGGTATGAGCTTCTCTGAGGAAAAAATCCATGATTATTAGAGTTGCATTTGTTAAGATTAATTCCAACACTTTGTGTATCCATGAATCACTCCACGACATTGAAATGTAATTGTGCGGAGGATAACATCAGGCCTTTATGCACACGTGAAGGAGCACCATGTGCTAAGAGATTCTTGAGATATTATATTTCAGGAAGTATTTGGGATTTGTGAAACAAATCCTTTGAGATATTTGTGATCTATTTTTTCCTGAATTTTCATTGATCAAAATGTACAAGTCTTTCCTTCTTTTACTTCTCCCATGGAATATATATTTCAACACTGACAAATACCCCCATAATTATGGGATTCAAAAGGTAAAAGGAGGGCCATATTATGAGGAATAATCTTTGAAAACTGGAAATCAACTCCCTTTTGTGAAGCTTGATCATGATGATATAAAACTTTCACAAAGTGAAAATACTCTACTCTTTTTTCTTAAAGATCAAAATCATCATTAGTGCTATGCAATTTTTATCCTTACCTATCAAGAATGTCACCTAATATATAAACAATTCATCAAGAACCTACTCTGCAAACAACATATATATGAATCAGAGCGTTATTAATAAACATTTTGAATGACCTTCAAGAATGAACTCAACAAAATACACTAAAAACCTAATTCATTGAACCAAATGGATGATAAAGAATTCAACACTGCTACTCTTTGGGATAAATGGTTGAAAACATTATTATTGGTGAGAGTTTACCAATCATGTTGGACTATGAGGAACTCAAGAAACTATTGATATAGGCTAAAATGGAATACTTGTTGCGCATAAGGCTTCTAATCTATGGATTTGGGATGAGAGATTATGTTTTTACCCCTATGGTGAATTAATATGGGCTAGTATATAGGTTTAATAGCACACTTTTGTAGTTCTAGTGACCTAGAGATGATGGGGGATGTGACTTAAAGGACCATGCACCAATCGCTTCATACATGATATAGAACCACGTTAATGAAATTAACTTAGAGAATTTATATGAATATTCCCCCAATATAAGAATGATATGATCCTCAAGTTGGGTTTGGGAAATACTCTAAAGGGATGGAATGAAAACATGGACCTATTAAATGGAGGTAAATTCATGTATGAATGGGCCTAGGCCTACTGGAAATGAAACTCATTCAGCAGGTTCGAGGATGAGATGATGGAAATGTTACTCTATAAGGCAGCATGGGCCTCACAGTTTCATGTTTATCATCACCATGACATCATGCCCATGATGTTGATTAGATGGTCACTGAGGACCAAAATTTTATATCTGAATCATGGGGAGGTTAGTGTGAGACTATGGGATATTATCAAATGCACAGGGATACCAATTTAGGGGTAGATGTATGATGTGTTCTACTAAAAGAGAACATGTGGGAGCACTAGGAGTAGACTCCATATATTACAGGGGTTTCAATGAGATCTAGTGCAAGGAACCAATGAGAATAATCTAGGGATGAGGGGACTCCTATTCATGAAATAGAATGATTATTTAAGTAATTAACCTGAACTAGTGGAGGAGTTTACCAAAGGGGAATAACGAGTGAAGAAAATATTGATTAGGAATCACAAATTTCCTAGAGAATACAAGAGGGTTAAATAGCACTTCTACTAGTGAATCATAGACGTGATTCAGTAGAAGCTATGGGTATAAAAAATCAAGCCTAAAGGCCATGTGGTTAGGATGGTGTAATTTATTTCCACATCTATGGGTGGATGATCTCCATGAGGGATGAAAATATGGGGGTGTATCCAAGAACCATCATTATATCAATGACGCTGGCGATTGGGTAGTGTATCAAATTGGATACCCATCACTAGAGAATATTTACAAGGTACTTCACCAAATTGGTGAAGAGAATACTCTTCTCCATGTCTGTGGGACACTTTACTTCTTGTACATATTTATATCCATACACATTAGAAAATATTAGTATCTGAAACCCATCACCCCTCCCAGTATGAACATCTGTACAAAAATCATGAACATTTATGAGAGATTCCTGCTTAAGTTGGTTTTGGTGGAATGTATGTTAGTGGCTAAATGAGAAGATAAATTTTTTCCCTTTTGTTTTCCATCTCATTGAGGATGATGAATGATGATTGTAAAAAGACATTGATAACTGATCGTACCTCTTGATCTTCTGAGGTAGGGTTCTGGTGGTGAGTGTCAACTGCAAGATGATATGTAAACACTAGAATCAGAACCGGTTCATAAAGAAATTTAGATGTCTATGGTGATTTGAAATGAAGATATACACAGAGGTTCTCCCTGAGTTCCAAAATTGAGTTATGATGTAGATTTGGTACATTTTCACACTAGAGGATGAAAATAAGTAGAATGAACTACCCAACCACTACATAGGTCTTATCCATGAATATTCACTCAACATGGAGAGAAAATATTTTTGAGAGACACTAAGGCTTAGATACACATGGTTCACTGAAGGAGAGGCCCCACAACTATGGGGCCAAGTACACATGGTGGTGGGATCACTTAATGGATGAATAAATGGCACAATAGGAACGATAATAGAAAAAAGAGAATAGTCCCTGACATGATGCAAGTGGAGGCCATAGGAAGAGGATCAGTAGTATAAAGTCTTATTCTCTTGGGAAAGAGGTCACATGGGGGAAGGGAAGACCTTTGGAGTAAACATGATGGTGCATATATAGGGACCAGGGAAGAATGTATGTCACATATATATCCCTCTTGATGATGTGTCTTCTAATTAATAGGAGGCTTGGGAACTTAATAAGAATATCAACACCCCTTTAGGGGTGTGGAAATACCTCAACACTGATGGAATATACCTCACTATGATGGACTAGACAAAACATGGTTTATATTATTCTAATGTGAAGTAAATGAAATGTATGATAGACCTGGAGTATATGTTATACTCTTGAGGTACAATGCATCCCTTGACCAAACTGGTGGGGATGTTTCTTGGGTTGTCATCACCTTCAATAATGCTTATGGGATAGACGACTATTGGTGCAGCTGGGGGTAAAGGGTCATAAGACTCTTAGGGAGGTGACATTTAGAAAATCTTATATGGAGACATATATTCTATTTCTAAGTTGGTATATTTTTTAAATTTTATAAGCCTTTGGACATTACTCATCCATTAATCTACCTATGTAGGAATCTATAATAAATGAATTGGGAGAGTCTGGTGAAAAGCCTCAAGATGAGGTTGAGGGAACCTAAACCCTTGAAGGGGATGGAGTGGGGTCCATTTATAATGTTTTTGTCACATGCGGCCAGCCACCAAATCATGCAACTAAGGTGGTGGCTATAGAGGGAACCTTTCCTAGGGAACTACCTTTGAACCTACAAGAGCTGCTTAATGAGTTGTACCATTAATGTAAGTATCATATTCCTTCATAAATTTAATTATCTCACTTTTCCTTTCTAAATTTGGATTATTCGTGTTGATATTTCATTTCAAACAGTGTTTGGAGCTCAACTTCCAACTTCCATGTATTAGTTATCTTTTCAATAGATTCATGTGGTGAAAGTAGGTGATAATCTCATCGTAGAAAAGGTCTGGTAGAACATGATGTTTGGGCCACCATGGAGGTTTAAATATAAGGGACCATTTATATTTCTCCCTCAATATAGGGGGTCTATAAAGTTCTCATGAGGGGGCTAGCTGAAGGAGATGTAGTGGCAGAGCATGTGGTAGTGGTGCCACTATAGAAAAATGTCAGGGATGAAGTTATAGTGGATAAGGTGGAAAATATATCACCAATAATTGGAGTGGATAGAGAGGCCATTTTAAAATATCCTACTTTATAACTGGCACTAACAACGGACACATGAGTTGAGGATGAGATAACTCCTTCAAAAGCGGTAAATGAGAAGGTTGATAGAGTTGTGTCTACTTCAAAACTGTCACAGGGGGAAGTTGAGATGTCTATTGTAGGTGAACCAGTTGAAAAATATATATTCATGTGGATTGATATCCATCCAATATTTAATTAATACCCATTCCTAGAAGATATTTTTCAGGATGTATTGGTGATCTTCTCTTCTTATGAGCCTGTGTGACATGAAGATTTTGAGGACTCCCGCTCAGAAGACTCTAAGGAGATATAAATTTTCCATTAAAATTCACGGGGTTATGTGTTGAACTTAATCACTTATAACTAGATGTCTGAACATATGAACCATATAAGATCTTTCCACCATTGGATGGTTAGCTTTGGGTCCAGTGGGGTGGACTCCAACATCCTTCACGCATTAGAACGAGACTTCCTTGATGAGTGGGAATGTGTTGAATTCCATATTCTTGACTTCAAATGCAATAATCATAAGGATTAGGGCTCCAAGCCACCCAAATAATCTAGGGAGGATATTAAAAACCTAGAAGTGATGGAGTTGTAGCATTCAATGGTTTCCACTACTCAGGCTATAATCATTAATAACCTAAAGGCCTTGATGAAGCAGTCGAGTCCATGGTAGAAGAGGATACATAAAAGTAAATGGGTACTGCTTCAAATATAATTAGAAGTGGACATGATCCAAAGAATTTTTTTACATAGATGATGATGAGAAAGAGTACCTATTGTAGTGACAGAGGACCCCAAATTCCACTCAGCGGAGGTGGGTTGAGCACAAACATTCAATTTTTTGGATCTATATTTGAAGGGATTTTGAAAAAATTAGAGGAACCAATATGTGGACCACCCATTGAAACATTGGATGGTCTGTTTTAAACTCATAAATTTCAATTATAACAATTTAATAATATTTTTAAAATAACCAAATACCAATCCCTAATCTAATGTATGTCATTCTTGGTGTGAGAAACAAGGGAAGGAAATATAATTTATCACTTATATGAGAGTGTTAGATAATCATTGAAAACTCATTGGTATTGTATTGTCGACTGACCACTAATGGAGTTCAGGTAAGATAATCTATGTCTAGAGAAAGGGGTATTCAAACAACATAATTTATTTTTCAATGTGCACTGGTATAGGGTTAGTTTAAACTAGGGGAGTTGAATTATACCCAAACAAAGGGAAATGATGCATGTGAATCATGATTCCTGATATCTAGAACACAAAATAGAGTGGATCAATGATGGGGGATAAATTCAAGCCGTTTTTGAAAAGACAACATCTATATTATGTTATTGTAAATGGTGATAAAAAACTTATGGTCAACCACTATCCATATTCGAAACACGGAACCTATCTCAGAACATTGTATAATGTCTTCTGGGGTGCTAGCCCAGGATGCTAGGTGAGCCATTGCGGTATAAGACAATTCTATTAGGGGGAAAATTTAAACATCAAACAATTTAGGGACCAAAATAAATGGAAAAAATGTGGGGATATAGTGAGGTAATGTCTTAATGGTTTCAAAACTCTCAGAATTGTACCACCATGAAATATAGAACATTGTTGTGGGGATATTATCCTGAATTAAAGTTAGAATCATCTACTAGGAGAATATTTTCTAAAATTATAAATGAAGGAAGTGGGGTAAAGAATGATTTTGTAGGTGAACAACACCAAAGAAAACAAATTCTCAAGAAATGACATAATATGCTTTGATGTTGTACATCATTCAATGGGGATGCTAGAAAAATAGTTTAATGTTTTATGGTAAGGTTTTTGTATGTGTATTTTAATGTTATACGGTGAGGATGACGTATTATATAGTTTAACATCATGTGATTAGGATGTGATATGTGAGGATTATTTATTAGGTCTCCCATAATTTATTCCTCATGTAAATCCACAATGGAATCCTAGGTCTATTACATGGGGAAGAGTTATAGTTGAACATCATGTAAAAGGACAAGTGATATAAAGTGAATAGGGGGACAAAGAGGACCCATCACATGGAATATCCTAGGGAAAACATATATGAATAAAGCCTAATTCCATGTTACTTAAACCAAAGAATTGTAGGTTGAGGTCATAGAGATCAAACCATATAGTATTAATCCCAAAAGGGAT
The DNA here is from genome assembly GCA_963277665.1 of Viscum album. Lineage (NCBI taxonomy): Eukaryota > Viridiplantae > Streptophyta > Magnoliopsida > Santalales > Viscaceae > Viscum > Viscum album. The sequence continues at coordinate 1,739,776,785 of OY728142.1, read as the reverse complement.
GTGTGTAACGAGACATGGTATGAGACCAACACCGGTTTAGAGACATCCTCTCTAGTGAGAAAATTAGATCATATCTTATTAGGAGGCATCCCATTTTAACATGGGGTACTCTGTGATTCATCCCATACATTTAACATATGAGGTATACCAATTTACAATGGGGTAAAATCATATCTCTTTAAGAGGAATCACTATTTGAAATGGGGTGAGATCATTTATCTTTAAGATGAATGCTGGTTTGACATGGGGTAAAATCACAGTTTAATGTTGTGTGTTAATGAACTCAAGCTTGATAGTTTAATATCATGCAAATATGATTAGGGTTTCTATTAATGTAGAGTCATGAAGATCAGACTGTAAGAGATATTACTTGTTTAAAGTCACCTATATTTGACGATGGATCCTACTTTGAGGTCACAGAGCTTGAACTATTTGCAAAGAGTTTAAGGTAATAATTTGTGGACCAAGGTGAGTGTTCTTAAAATATACTTGTTTGACATAAATGAGTTAAAACCTGATGTGAATGATTGTTAAGGAGGCCCAAAACCAAATGAATAATTTTTACAGCTGGTTGTACATATTTTATGGTCATACAGTCTAGAATAGGGAAAAGTGTTTAAAGTCATGTTGTTTAGAATAAGGAAAGGCATTGGTTTGAAGTATATCTATGTGGCAAAAAAGATATACTTGATGTTAATGCATCCAAATAGGGTCACATACCACATAATAACATTTCAAATGACTATGACGAGTCTAGGGTTACACTATAAATCCATCTAATGGTCCGAATGGTTGATGATTTTGATACTAGGACCGAAGAGGAGAAGTTCATGAATCACTACATATCACATGAGAATGAGAATAAAGAACCTTATAGTTCCAGAATGATACATTATATAAGATCATCACCAGCCTGGGAAATCCTCTCTTGAGATGGAATTGAGTCACCTTATGAATGTCTTGTGAATCTTTCTTTCTAGACATTGGGAAAGGTTTGTTAACGATACTATACATATTGTATAAGCAATCCCAGTTTTAGATGGGGTAAACATCATTTCTTATTTATGAGGCATCCCATTTTTATAAAAGGGAAAATTAAAGTTTAACATCATTTCTTGAGGACCCTAGGATTTTTAGTTAAAATTCATACAACTCAGACTATAGGGGTTGTAAAAAGTTTAATGTCATAATGTTTGGACCTACTACAAATAGTTTATGGTCATTTTTCAGGGACCATAGGGTGGATATTATTTTATGGTCATAAATCTTAGACCACATGCTCTTATTTTATGGTGGTAGAGTTTATACCAGGGGGTATCCTAAATTAATATATGTAGTGCAGTGGAGTGAAAAATACATTTCAAATTGAGGGACAAGGAGGCCCTAAACCACACAACATATTCCTGAGAAGATTGTACATATTTGAAATTTGTGATGCTTGAATATAGACACTTAGTTTAAGGTCATAATGTTTGGACCCTCACCTCCTCATTAAAAGTAATTCTTGAGAAAATTAGCGTTTCTAGGATATGTGATACACCCTCCATCCATAGTAACCACAAAGTATGTGTCATTAGAATAGTCTTTATTAATGATATATGGTCCTTACCACATGGGATCTCTAATTTGTGTATTCTTAACAGGTATCATCAGTGTTCTAAGAGTTGATATCCTGTTACCCTGGTGAATGGATTGGAGGAAAACATTCTTGTTTTACTCTATTGTTATCTTTTTAGGGCCTATCTAGATTGTAAAAGTCATATATCCTATTTTCTTCAAGGGATTCTAGGTCAACTAGATGTAATTCTGCCATTTTTTTGGTGTCTACTCATCATAGATATATATTCTTAGTTATGGAAACTAAACTTCATTGGGAAGGACTACCTTTTTCCATAAAAAGGGGAATATGTGGTCACTTTGGTGGCATTTCTAGTTTTCATTTGGTTGTCCTAGAGGGAATTAGGGAGGTTGTTTGACTAGCTCCTCATATTTATGCCCACCATATTCTATAAAGTATTAGAGAGAGGTTTTTTAACACCTTGATATTTCCATTATCATGAACATGGTTTATATAATTATGGTTTGAACATATGTTGTACATGGAATACAACTTCTTTATCTTGGATGCCTGGAAGTTAGTGCCATTATTACGTAGAATAGAGTGAGGGAGTAAAAACTGATGGATGATATGGTATCTCACAAAATTGATCATATAATTGCAATAAAATACCTTGGGGTATTCAATTTCCCCCAATTGGTGATGAAATATGTCATGGTAAGGATGATCCTGAACTAGAGAGATAACACTAGTGGGTATGTCCCCATAATGTTTAGTCCCCATACAACAATGTTATAAGAATACTTGGTGGTGTGGAGGAGTTATGGTGGTTGATGAACATTGTTGGCATGTATTTGACCCACTTGATACCTCTTGAAAACATTATGCAGTCATATACCATAGTTGCTTAGATGTAGCCTAGTCTCTAAATTTTATGGGAGAGCTTCAATCTTGCCCGATGTAACCACAGGACCCGACATCAACTTCCTATATAACCTAAGGAGTCTCATCTCCTTTGATAAAATAAATGAAGAAACCATAATACCCATGTCTATAGAGACTTGATTCTAGGTTAGGTCCTCTCTAGAGGATGAACAGAACTAAACACCCATGGATTTTCTCACGCTCGGCGTAGTCTAGTGGGATATTTCCACACTGGTGGTACTCAAAAAAAGGAGTTTTCTAGTCAGGTGCATATTCTCTTATGGTCCGGCCTTGGCGATGGTCTGGCCTTGGCGATGGTGACATGTTATTTAATTACACCATGACGTGGAGACAGTAAGACGTACGTACGCATGTATGGTGACATGTTATTCAAAGGATGTATAGAATAATGAATTTGGTTGTACCATATTTATAATAACATCACATTATATGGAATATAATAAAGTTATTATTTTATAATGTAAACAACAAAGAAAGAAGAAGTGGAGGAAGAAATGAACTTGAAAGAGGTGATGAGATATTTACCTTTTCTTCGGGTTCTTCCTTTTGATTTGATCAAAAGGACTCCATAGGTTCGATTTCTGACGAAGGTAAGGCATCTAGGATGAATAGAGGAAAGTTTAGAGGGTATTTTGGAATATTTTGTCTGATCCAAACATCTTTGAAGGTGTGAATTAGAGAGAAGGGGGAGTGCCCTTTTATAAGAGGGGTGAGGGGCACCTTAGGAAAAACTAGAAATATTATTTTATAATAAAATCAATTTCGTTTGATAATGGCTCCAAAATAGATTATTTAAAGGATAAGGTGTGGATGGGTCGAAAAACACTCAACCAATAGGTTTTAGACATGTTTTGGTCACTATATTAACTTTATCTTTTAGATTTAACTCTTAGTTAAATATTTTGACATTTACCAAGTCTCTTTATATTTTTATATTATATAGTTAATAAACGTACTATATACTTCAAATAAAACCCCAAGTGGTTCATTAATGATACAAATATTGTTATATAAGTCTTTTGGCCAAACTGTAGATTTTTAGGGATATAATATCAATTAATAATATAATATTTGAATTAAAAACACTTTTATGTCCATTTTGATACTATTTGGTATTTCATTTTTGATAAATTCATAACAACATTATTACTTAGAAATAAATTCATCAATGAAACAATAATATGTCATATTAACATATAAAATTAGTTTAATTCATAAAAAGTCTCAAATTACATTTATTTGGATATTTATATTATCAATTATTTTAATATTTCATTAGTTCGGTAATTACTGCATCATCATTGTGTCATTAATAAATTAAATTATTTAATGTCTAAAAAATATAGATAAAATACCATTATGTAGGAAATCTTTTTATCTTTCTAATTAATTTTTATAGTCAAATTTATCTTATGTGTAACTCTATATTAAAAATGTTTCAGTTATTAAACAATGATTTTAACTCTTCTTTGAATTAAACAAAAATAAATGTCCTAATCTAATTCAAGTTGAACAAATAGGTTCATATTTTATTCCTAAGGTTTTTTTGGTAGAATTATACTTAGCTGATAGAATTAGGACATGTGTTAGGGTAATAATAATATCATTTTTACCCTTAATTACCCTATTTACTTTAAACCGTTGTAAATAAAAGTAAAAAGTTACTATTCACAAAAAAATTCATTTTATCTTATTGAACCACATTTTACTCCTTGATATTAACCATTTCTCTTTTATTTTCGATATTCAACTCACAGAAGTGGTAAAATTATGTTTTATATAAATTTTCAAATGCTCCTAGGAGGTGGGTAAAAGACGGTGAAATGTTTAATAAAATTTTTATATTTCTAAAATTATTATGAGCTGACTCCAATGAATTACATTGATCTTATATAGGTATCATGTATCTATTTTTTCCTAAAATAAATTTAAATAAAATAAATAATTATTTAAAAAAAATTCGGTTTTAAACTATAACTCAGTGTTTTTCACTATTCATCAAAAATTAAAAGTTTTCATAAACATACCAAAAATTCACCCTAAGCTAATTTGGATATTATGAATTCAAAAATGAATTCTATTTTACCAAATTAAAAACATATAAATTGAATTTATTATTTTAAAATTAATTTACGTTGTCAAAACCAAAACGCGTATTTTTATGAAATAATAACTACCAAAAGATTGACATTTGTTTATGTCTAATTTCAAAGTGAAATTACTTAAAATGACCAACATTGGATTAAATGGTAAACATATAATCTAATTATACATCCAGACCATTCATATGTATAGTTAAACACTATAAATTATTTTGATTAAAAAAGTTTTTTTCAGTTAAAATATATTATTTTTCATTATTCACCCAAATATGAAATTTATCAGAAAAACACCAAAAATTTATTGAAACTAAATTCTTATGTCCGGATCCCAAAGAAGAAGATTATTTTTTCAAATTAAATATATAAAAGTTTCAAATGTTGGATTAAAAAGGGTTAACCATTAAAAGGCAATAAAATTTCTTTTTTTAAAAAATACTTCTTTTATATGAAAAAAATGAATTTGTTCTTACAAAATTTCTAAGAAACTCATAATATGGATTCTAAAATTATAAGGGATATAAAAAGTTCAAAATTATATTAATATTATTTATAAACTCTTTTGAATGACTAGTTTGGTAAGTCATGGTGCGCTTGAAATTGATGTTGCGTGTAGTGTAATTTATTGAATTACATTGAATAACTAACGTACTATGAAATATTGGGGTGTTACATTCTTCCCTCCTTCAATAAATTACTTCCTCACAATTTTTAAAATTGGGCTTGGGAATATAATGGAATGTCCTACATCAGAAAAAGAGTCAATAAAACTATCACTTTAAAAGAAAGAAAGAGAAGTACAAAGGTCACCTGAGATAACCCATACTAGGATTCCATGGAGGAAAACATGGATATAGAAGATTAACTAAGTGTCATATTTTGATGGAGAGGGATATAAAACATGATCAGGAGAAAGTTAACAACAATAAAACCACAAACTTCTTATGGGACAAATGGTCAATAGTTTCCTAGTAGGAAAAGTATGCAGAAAATTTTTTGTTTGTTTTAAGTTACATTTCCTAAATATGAGGAATTTATTTATGATATTGACTAAGAACATAAAGAGATATACTTACTTTTTAAGTAGAGTTTCATTATTTAATAAATTTCTACCACTAACTCATTTTTTTTAAATGATGAGTATTCAAGAAGACTTGGTCATACCTGAAGAGCTAGAATAAACTTCTAGAGAATAACATGATCCACAAAGGATAAACTATATATTTACCTTGTCTTTAGAGATTAATCAAAACCAAAATGGTTAGTACAAGATCTGATGATCCCCCAAAAGGATATTTCTTTATGGAAAGAAACACTAATCCTAATTTCTAAAATTAAACCAATAATAACACAGAGTTAAAAAAATACCATTCAAAAAACAATTGTCCTTAAAATATTTCAATATAATCCAAACTAATATTGAAACTCAAAACGTAGATGAATTTGGTTATTTAGTCTTCCACATTAAATTGTAACTCTAAATGAAATCGTCTACACTTAAAGTCACGTACTTATAAGTAATTAACCTAATAACACATTTCTATTAAAGGTTAATCATTTCTATAAATAACCCAAATCACTATAAATCCACAATAAAAACATAGATAAAAATCCACCATTACTCCTCAAATGAAATCCCATAGAATTCTATTTTCCTTGGGTATATAGTGTTCCCAAAAAAGCGAACATCTTCCAAAATAACATTTATCAGTTAATCACCAAATAATTTTCCTATATTAAGGGTATTCATTTGATAAGACATAAGATCACAAATCAACTTATTATTGATAAATAAAATCATTTATCTAAAAATAATTAGTCACACTAACTAGGGAATTCACGTAGTCCACTAGTAGGCTATAAATCCCAATCGCAATCTAGTTGTGGGTTCGATTCCCACAGCTTTGTCCAACATGATGGGTTATCAAATGGTCTTCATGTTTTCATTTTTCAAAAACTATATTTTATAACATTACAAAAATGAGATAAATTCCTCAAAATAACCATAACATAATTTAACCACAAATGTTTTCACATACATTGAATTTTCATCCCAAAATATAATAACATGTTATTTCCTCAAACCAAATGATCATGTAAAACCAAATGGTTATTTATAACTATATCCACAAGAGAAAAGATAATTCTTCCTTAAATATCATTTTCAGATGATAACTGTAGGGTTACAAATACAAGAGAAAATTATTCCAATGTAATCTCATCAACAAGGAAGACTAATACTTTAAACATTTCTCCAACCATTTATTTCCACATAGCTTCTTCTATGACCAAGAAAATATCCTATAGAATAGGGAATTCACTCGGGTAATGGTCAGGTCCAATAAATTTACGGTAAATGACTGTAAATGGATTCTTGGGACCATTTTTATTTTCTTCTATAGTGCTCTTCATTTTTCCTCAGCAATTATTCACTTTATGTCCTTCTTTCCCACACGTAAATAATTTCTTTATTCCATTGAGACACTTTCTTGGGTGTATCCTTCCACATTTCCTACATGATAGAAATTTAGGATTCTTTTCTCCATGGTCTCCACTGCTGGAGCTCTTATCATTCATCACCTTCCTATTCTTTGTTGAGTCCGGGAGTTGGTTAATATATATTTTGTTGATCATATTTTTGGAAAACTAATTTAGCATGAACACGATATATTATATGACTATCATCATTCCATTTTGTTGCTCATTTCCACCACCATTTCCACCTTGTACATCATTCTCAAAGTTACTATGACTTCCTTGGAAACCATACATTGACTAAAACTAGAAATCATTGTGTGAGTAACCATAGTCATAAAATCATTTAGAGAATATCATGACACCATTTTTTAAATTTGAAACACCTTAGGATTAACCAAGGTCATTTAGTATCATCTTATATTGAAATAATTCATATTAGTTTGTAATGAAAATATAAATTATCCTAAGCATGTCCCCCCAGGAGTTTCGTAACCAAGAGTGCAACAAGGCCTGTTAACGTGCACCAGTTCCCATTTGAGTCTAGCTCAAAGCGGTGTTTTCGGGTTTTACCCCTAGCTACATCTATTCTAGAGCTGCCTCTACCTGATCATATCCATACAGGGATGTATTGCTTGGAAAACTCACAAAATCACTACAATACCAAAATTTTAGGAAGTTCCTCTATACTAATCCTCAATGTCTATCTTAGGGATATGTGCTCTAATCAGAATTTATCTAAATATAGTTTCCAAGGTTTGTACTAAACTTACACTGATACAAACTGTAATTCCCCAACCCCAGAAGCCCATAGTTGGTGCATTATTACTTATCATTGGTATGATCATAAAAGATCAAGTCTCAAAGGACCGATTAGTTTAGTAGCCTTGGAAGTACTTGATACATTCATAAGGTTTAAATTACATCATAAAATGGAAAACTACAATAACATTGTTTCCATAGACAACACTAAGATCCCATAGACTATCCCTGTAGGTCAGTCATAATATACTTCTTTGCATCCTGGGAAAAAATAAAACAAATAAAGTGGTGAGCTCAGATGCTCAGTAAGGAAGACATTATAGCAGAAACATTCATAATTAAGTATTAACATTTAAGGAAGTGTATAAGACTAAAACAAAAGACTTTTAAACTTCAACATCAACTTGATATGGCTAAGATAAAATCAAATAATTCCATTTACTTATTCACATGGATATTATACTAGTCTAATAATCACATGCAATATCAATATCCACTTTCATAATGATGGAATGCATAATGCCAGACTTTCATAACCACATAGTCAAGGCCTTGTGGCAATACTACAAATAAGATTTTGTTAAGGCCTTGTGCCAAGATACTATTTTGTATCATGAGACCTACCGATGCATCGAGGAGCTATAGCGGGATCCACCCATCACTTACTAAGTTGAATGCATTCCTCGTATGAACAAGTTTAAACATAACATAAACATTCGTATTAAAACTATCATAAGAAATGTCAATACTTTATCAAGAAGCCTTTTAAAATATATTTTTGAATCAAAGTCTTCCATACCACATTGAAACGTTTAAAAGGAATTTAAATAATAAAAAATTAATGTCAATATAAATAAATCCTTAAAACCATTTTTAAAACATGGACATTAATGAGAAATATTTAGAATAATAAATCTTTAAAACATTTTAAAATGATATTTTAGTTAGAGTTCCTAACAAAAATAAAGAAACATGAATACAATAATTGAGGTAATTAGAAAATTTTAATATCATGAGAATAAATGTATTAATGATATAATATGTCAAAGTACATTATATACACCATATAAAAGTGATTTGGTGTATAATAACAAAGAAGTCTGAATGGAATGTAAACTGAGATAAAATCTCTTATAAAGACTGTATCCTTAGGTTAAGGATAAATCAACGAAATAATTATGTGTGAAAAATATAAATACACTCAATATGATGGGATATTTTTTGTAAATCAATCAGAGGACATTCACACATATTCTTGTAAAAACAATACCAATAAATTGGATATTTCACTCAATAAATGGAGATTGAGTTAAAATTACTCTTATCAAGTTCATATCGAGGACTTGAGAATTTATCAATGGTGTGATTATGTGTATAAAAAATATATCCATAGAAAAGGGGAGTGGAAATTATGACATAATCAAATGAATAGTGATTCTACACATAATCGTTGAGTAATATAATCAATGAAATATGTGTAAAGCCGAATGAGTGGAAATTGAAATTTCAAATTCCCTTTTCGATTTGGTAAGTTACGAAACATACACCCATGAAAGTAGTATTATACAATGATGATTTAAATATCCATAAATTAAAGTATATTACACAATTAATACAATCATGGATAGTACACACACCACATGCATAAAATAAGTGTCGAACAATGGAAATCTCACGGAATTAAAAGTGAGATAAGAAACCCCTTACTTTGTACTTTTTCCTTGGTCTAGGGTAGGTTAAACTCCTTTATAATGGTGAAATAATTGTATTGAATTATAAAATAATCATATACATTAATATGATATCATATATGATCTTTTATCATTGATTGGTTAATAATATCTTAGTATTATCATCGTTTCGGGTGTTAACAGATTCGTTTTCCTTTATATTTTTTGTTATGTGAGCCATATTTGTAATGAATGGGATGTATATTATTAATATACATAATGATATCATGTCTCTAAAAATTATTTTTTATCATCAAATGAAATTTAGTCTTGAAAGGAAATTATGGGGAATTAATCTCATCGCGTTCATGGAGACGGTAATCAGTATGTACGCATGAGAGACAATATCATTATTTGGATATTAAAATAATATATAATTGGATGTTATATCATATATGAAGAATAATTATAATTTTATATTTAAAATTTACATCAATTAAACATCATTATTATAACCATCCAAATAATAATTTATTGAATACAACTACACCATGACGAGGAGACGGTAAGCCGTACGTACGCACACTTGGTGACATGTTATTCAAAGGATGTATAAAATATTGAATTTGGTTGTACCATATTTATAATAACTTCACAATATATATAATATACTAGAGTTATTATTTTAGAATGGAAACAACCAAGAAATAGGATGTGGAGGATGAAATGAATTTGAAAGAGGTGATGAGATATTTACCTCTTTTTCGGGTTCTTCCATTTGATTTCATCAAAAGGGATTCTTAGGATGGCTTTATGACTAAATTAGGGACTATAGGATGAAGGTATGGTAGTTTATATGGAATTTGGGCAGATTTGTTCCAAGACAAATGGATTTGAAGGTGTTAATTAGAGATAAGGGGGAGTGCCCTTTTATAAGCGGGGTGATGGGCACCTTAGGAAAATCTAGAAATATGATTCTATAATAAAATCAATTTCCGTTTATAATGGATAAAAAATGGATTATTTAAAGGATAAGGTGGTGATGGGTCGAAAAACACTCAAACAATAGGTTTGAGATAGGTTTGGGTCTCTATATTAAATTTATCTTTTAGATTTAACTCTTACTTAAATATTTTGACATTTACCATGTCTCTTTATAATTTTATATTATATGGTTAATAAACTTACTATATACTTTCAATTGAACCCCAAGTGGTTCATTAATGATACAAATATAATTATATAAGTCTTTTTTTCTGAACCATATATTTTAGGAATATAATATCAATTAATAATATAATATTTGTATTAAAAACTCTTTTATGTCAATTTTGATACTATTTGGTATTTTGTTTTTACTAAATTTATAAAAGAATTATTACTTCGAAAATAATTACTCTATCAAACCCTAATATGTAATATTAACATATAAAATTATTGAAATTCATAAAAAGTCTAAAATTACATTTATTTGGATATTTGTAATATCAATTATTTAAATATTTCATTAATTAGGTAACTACTGCATCATCATTGTGTCATTAATAAATTAAGTTATTTATTTTCTAGAAAATATAAATAAACTTCCATTATGTAGGAAATATTTTTATCTTTATAATGAATACTTATAGTCAAATTTATCTTATCCTTAACCTTATATTAAAAATCTATTAGTTATTAAACTTTGATTTTAACTCTTTTAACTCTTCTTTGCATTAAATAATAATAAATGTCCTAATCTAATCCATGTGTACCAAAGAGGTTAATATTTTATTCCTAAGGTTGTTTTTTGTCGAATTATACTTAGCCAATATAATTAGGACATGTGTTAGGGTAATAATAATTTCATTTTTACCCTTAATTACCCTATTTACTTTTAACCGTGGTAAATAAATGTAAAAAGCTACTATTCACCAAAAATTATTTCTATCTTAGTGAACCACATTTTACTCCTTGATATTAACCGTGTTTCTTGAATTTTTGAAATTCAACTCACAAAATCGGTAAAATCAAGTTTTATGTAAATTTGCAAATGCTCCTAAGAGGTGGGTAAAAGACGGTGAAAAGTTCAATAAAATTTTTATATATCTAAAATTATTATAAACTAAACCAATGAATTACAATGAAAATATATAGGTATTATGTATCTATTTTTATCTAAAATAAATTTAAATAAAATAAATAATTACTTAAATAAAAATTCGGTTTTAAACTATAACTCAGTGTTTTTCACTATTCATCAAAATTTAAAAGTTTTCAAAAACACACAAAAAATTCACCCTAAGCTAATTATGATATTATGAATTAAATAATAAAGTCTATTTTACCAAATTCACAACATAGAAATTTATTTTATTATTTTAAAATTAATTCTCGTTGTCAAAACCGAAAAGCTTATTTTTATGAAATAATAACTACTAAAAGAATGACATTTGTTTATATCCGATTTCAAAGTGAAATTACTTCCATTGACCAACATTGGATTAAATTTGAAAAATATAATCTAATTATACATCCAAACCATTCATATGTATAGTTAAACACTATAAATTATTTTGATTAATAAAGTTGTTTTCAGTTAAAATATATTATTTTTCACTATTCACCCAAATATGAAAGTTATCAGAAAAACGCCAAAAATTTATTGAAACTAAATTATTATGTTATGAACCCAAAGAAAAAGATTATTTTGTCAAATTTAATATATAAAAGTATTAAATATTGGACTAAAAAGGGTTTTCCATTAAAAGGTTGTAAAATTTTATTTTTTGAAAAATACTTATTTTATCTTAAAAAATTGAATTTGTACTTACATTATGTCTAAGAAACTCATAATATGGATTCTAAAATTATAAGGGTTATATAAAGTACAAAATTATTTTAATATTATTCATAACCCCTATTGAATGGCTAGTTTGATAAGTCGTGGTGCGCTTGAACTCAATGTTTCTTGTAGTGTAAGTTGTTGAATTACTTTGAATAACTAATGTACTATAAAATGTTAAGGTGTTACAAATATGATCATTTTTGGGGTGACCTTTTAGGTGATGTTTTACACATCATTCACCATTTATTCTTCCCTCTTTGATTTATGTGTCAGTGTGGTATATATTGTTCAATTGAACTATATAGAAATCTTTTACGTAAATTAAATTAAATTTCATGGTAAAAATTTTAAATGACTTAAAATCATGGACAACTCATCATGTTATTCATGTGTTTCCTTGGTGAGTTTTACTTATTATGTTGAACACAAATCACCCAATCATCGGCGGTATCTGGTGAATCATTTTGTGTTTCTGGCTATACTTCAGGGGGTATCCTAGTATAAAAATAGAAATTTATGGTTCTGGGTGTTAAAAGTTATGGATTAAAATATATAAATCCCATATCTTAAAGCAATTAAGGATGAGAATCACAATATTTCCCCAGGTTGATCACAGTTAATTAATTCTGTTAATTCCTACTTTGTTTTGTCGCTTTCCATTTTCGTTTGGATTATTAAATAATCAAAACCAAAAGTTTTAAAAAACCTTATTCCCATTTTATTATCAAAATCAAAAACATATTTTTGGATTAAAGATCTCATGATCTATCGAGAGATGACCTAGGGTTCCTGCTATACTGCAGAAATTCTAGTAAAAGTAAACATCTAATTTGATATCATTGACAACACAATCAGATTTTAGCACCATTTCTAGGGATACAAGACAATTTTTATTTATTTATTTAATATAAATTATTTATTTTACCTTTTTATTACTATTTTCAATATCCCCCTTTACTTTTGGTCATTTTTGTTTTTGTTATTGTTATTGTTTTTGTTTGTGTTTCTTCTTCTTCTTCTTCTCTATATCTTCTTCTCTCCCTTTATGTCTAATTATACAATATCACAATATATTTTCATTTATACTTTAATTTTTCTTATGTAATTCTATTTTATATATCTTTCATCATAAAAAAAACTTCATAACATGTTTATACGACCTGACCAGAAAAAACCACCTCAATTTGACCTATAAATTAAAAGGGAAATTCACTCAAAAATTAATTCATATTGTGTTGTAAAATCAAGTAAAATGTATAAAAACCTTGTGCAACCTCAATTGTTTTCAAACCTATAAAGAATTGAACCAAATAAACCCTCAGAAATCATGGATACAAATAGTCAGACCTTAAAATAACTCATCACCCCAGATGTGGAGTACTAACTTGGATACATCCAATATCTTGAGGGCACATCCATCTTTGAGATTAGATCTATCCTAATCCACTAAATTCCTAAATTAAATGGTCTTACAGCTAAGGACTCACACAAAAATCATAATGTTTTTCACATAGTGTGAACCACCGTGAAACCTGAAAATGTGTTTGAGGACCTCATAATGTTTCAGGAATTCCCTTGCTACCTTGATGGTGTAACCAAAGACTATTTGTAATACATTAATACCATAATTTGTGGATTAAATGACCAGAAAATACACTTTATAGAGAATTTATTGCATTCCTTGTAAAATTTATCAATTATAAAAGAAATTTTAGGCCTTAGGAAATCATAAGGAGTGACCCTTTCTTAATATTAGGAGAGATTTTAAAGAATTGTTCAAGTTTCCACCACCATCAGATTAGTGAAAAATTACTAATTCAATACTTCTGGGAGGGAATTTTCTACATGGATCATGGAATGATAGATGTTTTATTTAGTGGTTCTCTATTTGATAAAACATCTCCCTCTTCTCATGAATTTATAGACAACAAGGATCAAATGCCCAAGAATATGATACATGAGCAATTGCACTAACCCAAGGATTTCTTGGGGAATGTCATTTATCCTAAGAAAAAAATTCGATGATAAAATTGATGAGATAAATAACATTCAATGGTAATTTGATCATGCATAAGGGAATTCAAACTATCCTTCAATTCCATCAAATTGTGGTATTTTTTTATAACACTCATTTTTTTACTAGTTCCCATAACTTTAGGATTCATCTGAGTCTTGTGCTGCACTATTCCCTAGGAATATTTTCCAAAAATCTCCACCCTTCAAGCAAGAACCATTAAAAAAAATCCAAACCCATGGTGGAAAACAGAACCACAATACCAAAAAGAAGTAATCTAAAGACACCTCAAGTTGAATTGGTATCAACAAGGACAAGTTATAAAAAATTCTTACCCCTCAACTTCTTTGATCAATCATACTCCTCCAAAATCTCAACCATGCCTTGAGGACATGGTAATGAAAATGGAATCCCAAAACCTACACTTTCAACATACATCAAAATAGATTATTTATGGCCTATGAACTAAAGTGTTATAATTGGAAAGCACCATCAGTGAGATAAATATGCATGGTTCTGGAAAGCTACCATCTCAACCTATTCTTATTCTAAAATACGAAGGTAATTTTTGTTCAATCACAATTAATAGGGGTAAAGAAGTTTACTCATCCAATTATTCCTTCCAATAGGAATGTAACCTATTTGAAAACTCTCTTTCCCAACCCTAAAAAGTTTCATATAAAGAAAAAAAAGAAAACATGGTATTAAAATTAGCATTGAGTATTCCCTTAAAAAATAAAATCCTATTTATTTTCACAAAGACTTTTTAAACCTATGAATAATATTGATTATGATATTGATAAAGAAATAATGGATACATTTTAAAAGGATAAATTTAACATTCAATTTTCAAATGTAGTTAAAATATCCCTTGATAGGTCAAATTTATAAAAGATATTTATACCCATAGATAGTGACTGATAGTGAATGTGAGAGTCAACCATGGATGGAATGTGTCAGCAATGATACAACCTGTGATTCTAATGAAATGCAATGATCTTGGAACATTCACGATACCTTTCAATATATGAGAGAATTTTTTATATATAATGATCGATTAGATGCTTTGATTAATGTGATGCCTTAATCTATGTAAAACTCTCTTCAGGTTGGAGAGATTCATCCAATAGGCATCATCATGCAACATTCCAATCAAAACACAATACACCCATCTAGAGTGATCAAGGACGTCCTCATAAGAGTGAAAAATCTAATATTCCCCACAGACTTCTACATTATGTGGATGGAAGATACCTGAACCCAAGGACATTCTACTCTCATAATTGGGAGTTCATTCCTTAAAAAACCAAATATTATTATCAATGTTCACAATTTATTTCTATCCATGGTTATTTTTCGACAAAAGTTATGTTTTAATATACTTGATTCCATGAAACACCCAATTGAATGGAACTCCACTCTTCGTATCTATTCAATGGAAGTTATCTCTAATAACATAAACACACACATAGACAATATTCTCTCCTTCAACCAAACTCTAATTCATTTTTATCTTCATCCCCATTTCATTATTTGAGATTTGATTCATCTTTTGAGTGTTTTTTTGGGTTTAGAAAAGTCTAAATTTTTTACTTTAATTGAAGAATGTGTTCATTCTAACGTAACCATGATCATTGATGATTATGAAAATATAGTTTACATAAATTATATTTCCATAGGGAATAAACTGGAGTAGATAGACAGTTTCATGGAATTCGGTATCCCAAAATCCACTCCCTCAATAAAAAAACCACTGATGCTAGAATTAAAACCAATTCCATATAATTTAAAATATGCCTATCTTGAGGGTATTGATCAATTTCCATTAATTATTTCTAATAAACTCTCTCCACATCAAAAATAAAAATGTATCATCCTTTTGAGAGAGTTCAGAAGGTCCGCATGTATAATTCCAAATTAAATCTCCACCCAGGTATACATCATTCTTGATGGCTCAGTCCTTATATTGGTACCAATGTTAACCCTTTTGGTATAATATTGGTATTGCATCAGCCTAGTGGCTAAATTATTTCTGTCAATGGTAAGAGACTTCAACACTATTACAATGATTTTCCAAAGAACCCAATGAAGGAAATCCACCTTCAATAAGCAGCATACCAGTGAAACCCAGCAATTTCTATCCTTCCTTCCCACATTCTCTTTTATTATAGTGAGGACACTGCAAAATATATGTGTGGGGGGATAGGTATATTCTTAGGTTAGTTAGTAATTGGAATTTTCATTCATTATTTTTTATTTATTATATTATTGAATGGTATTTTTGTCCCCCCTAACTTTTATACCAGAATTTTAATTTTTTATGTACAATTTATCATGGAAAATGATTCCCTCTTAATCATGGAAGTTATTTAAAATGCACAAGGATTTACCCTATTTCATGTTTTTATAAAATTTTATAAATTGTTTCCATGATGAAATGTGTGTTTTAGAATGAATTTAACATTGAGGTGTGATTTTTTTTCAGTGATATAAATGGTTCTATCACTTTGAAACTATTGAGAACAATGGTACCCCTTTTATTTGTTTTGTATGGCACAATTACGCCTCTTAATATCTCAACACGCTTTTTCACAAAACCATGATGTGTGAATATTGATTAATTAATATAAGGTAAATATTTTTTAGGTAAATATTTATCACCTTTCTAAAATTATTTTTCGATTTGTTTGTTCCTTATCTGATCTGTTTCATTACTATACTGAATTTACCTATGTGTGTGTACCTATTTTCGAACTGTTGTATTCCCTAAAAAATACTATAACTAAAAATAAATAAATAAATATCTATTAAATAAAACAACATAAGAAATATTTCTTGTATCTTGTGAAGTTTAAAAACCACTCTTCCATAGAATTTGATATTATTATAATTATTAAAATTAGTGTCGTTCGGAGATCAAACAAGGGTTGAGTGATGAGTGTGAGAATTGTTCCAAATTCAACTCATAAAAAAGTATTAAATGCGGGGAGTGTACGATGTGAAACATATAGGGATATCTATGTTGGGAAATTAATGTTTTACTTCAAAGAATTCTTAAGTTAGTGGGTCTTGAAATTTCGTTACAAAGGATACAGGGAAGGTTCGGTGGAAAAAATCATTTAAGAAGATTTTTTTAAAATAACCATTATTTACTGGATAGAAAGTGGGAAGAATATAATTGAATGGTTTTCACACATACACATGGATATTTAGTGGCATGATTGATTTTAAATTCCATTCTCATATTCGTATCATGAATCTCATTGAATTTATTTTTAATACAATATATGAGACATATTTTTCCATTATCACTAGGAATAACTCCTTAGTGTAATTTTTTCTTTAATGAAATTTATTTCAAAGATTAAATTTTTATTTAATGTTAAATCTTCATGAAGTTGGTAATATCTTCATGGATTATTTTTTTTTAAATGTTTCTTTTCCCTATAGTGCTAATGTTTAGGTGTGGGGGTGTGATCTCACCACGATTCACTATTCATTTCAACCCTTATACCGCTGTGTTGAACAAATTTTTTATCATAAATTAAAATTTTAAAAACATATTTCAATTAAATTTTTATTCAATTATTTTGTATTTTAAATATTAAAATGTAAATTTCACATTTTTTGATGATTTCATTAATTGTGGAGGGGATTCAAAGACCCCACAATGATGCAGAAGTAAAATGGGCCAAACTGCATGAAAGCCCATGAACACATGTACACTTTTTTTCATGTTACAAGAAATATTTCCATCCAAGTTGGATGATATTTTGAATAAGGAATAAAAATTTTGGGGGATATAACTCTTCTAACTGAAAAAACCCTAACTAGTCCATTCAGGGGCCCATATAAACTGATCTATCCAGGGAATCAAATATACAGAAATCCAAAAGCGGTGTTCAATTTTTTGATATATTTAGAGATATTATCCTCCAAATGATGAAAAGTTTTATTAAGTGATATTATATAGGTGTTGATACATTTTTTTAGTTTTTTAAAATGAAATACTAGACTGTCTTGTGGCTGAAATCAATTTCCCTATTTGTTTTACGAAATTCGTGGGCTCAAAACTACCTTCCATTTTTCTTATAAAATGATACCTTGTGAACCCCATTTGAAAGTTAGAACAAGAGGCAGGGTTATAATATTTTTTAGTACCAAAGTAATCTTATACTAAATCCTAGACGTTCTGGAGGCCATGGGAAGTGCCACTTCATCATTAATGACTTTCTCTCATCCCATGGAGTTCAAAATGTCTTGTGATCTTCGGGGGGCATGTGATGTAAATCCTGAGCTTCATGTTTGTAACATTTGAATGATATTTTTAATTCCATGTATTTATTTTTTCATCATAGTATATTTTTAAGTAATAGAGTTATTTACTGTTACGTTATGCTCATGTCGTATGATCATATTTGGGGGTACCCATTCATTTGATGTTTCACACAAAGATCACCATTTTTTCTTACCTCTTTTAATTAAGGCCTTTGTGTGGTTCATATTGGTCAATTGAACACCCATTAACACATTAAAGACCATAGAATTTCAATTCATGGTAAATAATTTAAATAACAGACAATACCTGATAGTGCATTGAGTTCTTTATGTGTTTCCTTGGTGAGTTTTGGTTATGAAGTCGAACACAAATCACCAAATCATTAGTGGTACTGGTGAATCATTGTGTGATTATAACTAAAAACTATGAGGTATACTAGTATAAAATTAGAAACATTATAGTTCTAGGTCTTACAAATCAAGGATTAAAATATTTTAACCATATATATTGAAGCGATAAAGTATGAGCATTACGATATTTCCCTGGGTTGATCATGCTTAATTAATTCTCTTAATTTCTAAATTTTTTTATCTCTTTAAATATTCTTTTAGAATCCTAAATAATCAAACCCTAATGTTTTCCAAAACCCAATTCTCCTTTTATTATCATAATCACAACCTTATTTTTGGATTAATCATCTAATGTTCTATCAAGACACGGCCCAGGGTTCCTACTATATAGTAGAATTTATAGAAAAAGTAAACATATAATTTCATGTGCTAAAAAATGCAATCAACAATATTAATGAACATATAATCTTGGTTAGGATATTTGAAGGGCACAAACCAAAATTATAAGGCATCAATTCTATCTTTTTGTGACTGAGGGACATAATTGACTTCAAATAGAGAAGGTAACTTGGCCATTTGTTTGTGTGTTAGCTCTAGTATAGGACTGAGCTCTATCTTTATGATTTTTTAGTCACTATTAATCTATTTTCATGACTAATTTAGAGTCTCTCTTCACATGAGAGAGGTGGATATTAATATCAAGGGATAGATCAATACAAGTAATGAGATCCCAGTACTCCACCACATTAATGGTGAAGTTGTTGGGAAATAAGAATGAGTATTAAAGGACAACTAATGATGGAGTGATGATGATGATCCCTAGGAATACATTGTTGATCCTAGGATTTTTGAGCCTCTTATTGAACAAGATCTAGGAAGCATAATCGAAATAAATCAACCAACATGACAAAGCTTGATCCTCTTATAGTGTATCCTTATCTGTAAAATCAACATCCAATGGAAACTCTTATGGGGATGGCTGAGAGGCTAGTAAATCTAATAATACCCAAACCTTTATGAATTTATGTGGAAAAAACCTGATGTACAACTAATTACAGATCATTTCCAAGGGTACCAATCATCCCATCAACATTTTATGATTGAGGATATTTTTCAGCGGGTCCCCACATAACACCAATTGTATCACGTGATGTTGCATGTAATGTTTGATTTTATATAATTAAAAAACTAGTTCAAGGTGGATCTTATTTATAGGGGATTATATACTCTCTATGTAGATAAGCATGCAACTTATATAGTTCAAACTATTCTCTCAACCTTCACTGTTATTCTAGGTGCGATGGGCATTGATAGAGCATTACAAGGTGGAAAGATAAATGACCAGATACATCTCGGAGATGGATTGCATCAAAATCAGAGGTTTTAGAAAATACTACTTTATTTTCTCAAACATGGTATCACACTCTTCATCCCACTATTAGATGGTTACTTTCATAATAAGTCTGAAAAAGGAAGTACACTTTCCAGTCATATTCAAGGTGAACCGGTTTATATATGATAAGTGGCCTTGGAGGCCTTGAAACTCCTAAAAAAATCTCGAGGGAGGCATATGAATGATGGGATTGATCTTCTATGGGTCAATCTCGATGCATTATTATCTAATGATGAAATCAAGAGACTTCCTATAGGTAACCCCGAAAGATTACTTCAAGGGTTTTATCTTCAAATGTTGGGAATAGAGGAATCTGAATACTTTATCATGGTCAATAACGGTCCTAACGATAGTGTTATTTTACCACAAAGTTATCTACATAGAGTTTTTATAATGTCCCTAGAATAGGTTTTAAGATGTGATTCAAGTTCCACTAATATGTGGGTATTACATCCTTCAGGACGAAGGGAATTATGTGATAGAAAAGTGTCCCTTGTAGTTCTCTAAAGGAAGTATTCTATACTTCTTTGGGGGATATCTAGAATTGGATGTATGAGGAGAATCCATCCATGAAAGGGAGGTCCTAAAACCTAATTGGAATGATGTTTTCTAGTCACATAGGGTACTTAACCTCCATGAATAATTTGGATTTAATAATCTTATCAATATTTTCCTCTACCATAGAACCATGGTAAGGTTGAAAATAAATTGCAGTTCTATTTTTGGAAGGCCACATATTACTGCTTCTCCTCTGGATACATGGCTACACAAATTAGCATTTGGCATGGATTTGTCTTGATAATGAGATTCACCTAACTCAACCCATAAATGGAAGTGGTGAAACCCTATTCAAATGTTTTAGGGGAATCCTTCGAATAAAATTCTTCATATGATGTAGGAAAATAATTAGGGGGATGAATCTCTTTCAGGTTGACCATCTTAGGGGAAGCAGTTGTGCCTACTAGACAAGACACAAAACCTTTATTGAGGGATTCCTACCATACTGACATGATTAATATAGAACCAACAAACTAATTTCATATATAATTCGACCATGATGCCCATGATTGATGTCATAGAAATGGTAGCGAGTCAGATTTCATTGATTCAACCATGTTCTATGAAACATATAGGAATGCCACAAAATTCTTGCCATGGGGTGAACATCTCGATAACCAAATAGAGTGGGGACCTCTAGTATCACTCAGTGATATTTAGTGTGAGAGAATGAGGTGATCTACCAACGATCCATCCTTTTTGGGATGTCAAAACCCTTCTTTTTAGAGACAGTGAAGTAGCTTCCGATGTCCAGGGTTGTGGCCTCCAAAAGATGAACTGGGAGAATGAAAGAATCATTCAAGTCCACATGTGGATAAATCATGATTCCTATGCACTAAACCTTTTTTTTTTGTAAACTTGATTTCCTACCCTCTTATATTAAAGGGAATCCATGTAGTGTTCCTCACCATATTTGAAGGGTGAGACATCACATTTAGGTACTCTGACTTGACCATTGAGGGAGTACATGATGCACTTGTGATATGAGGAGGGGACTCATGTATGAAGATGAAGATGAGGCCTAACTAGTATATAAATTTAGGTGGCATCCTATGTGACTAACATAAATTTATCACTTCCAATCAATACACAAAAATGGTTCTTCATCTGGAACATTCCACATGATTTTTTCTCACAATTGTCCAACCCCTGAATTTTATTGTTAGAAGGAATCTAATCTACACTAATTAATCCTATATTATAAAACATCTGGGTGAAGATGATGTTGGTCACAAAACACATGTTCAACAGGAATTTCTAGACTTCTACATCATTGACATGGAATCTAATGTACAACATATGTATGTAGCCATACATAAGGGGGCCCTTGTCTTCTTTGGAGAATGAGATGATGGCTTGAAGTTCCATCCTCTTTTCCTCCCTATATAGTTGGATTTCACATCAACTATCTTAGATTTAAAATGGAGAGGGATTTTTAATACTTCGGCGAGAGACTTAATCATTTATTTCGAAAATTGGAAGACCTTGTGGACCAAGATCCTTGTAGGTATGATAGAAAGATGCCTCAAAATATCATAATTCTTTGCCAAAGGTAGGATTTTACCGATAAAGGGAACTATTTGATAGGGGTACAAAGGATGATGATGGATAAACTACTAGGGTTTAGATAGTATTAATAAATTCATACTTCTGACTATATGACATACTCTAAATAGCCGATTGGAAATCAATTTTTTAAGGCCCAGATTTGATTGGAAAAGGATGATCATAGAGAGATCGTGGATAATATGCTCAGTTAGTAAATATAGTCTTCTGCAGCTGTGTATCTGACGTAAGGATCTTGGAGTGATGTTTCTAATGAGCTCTATGTAAAACTAATTTCCTCGATTCCGAATCATGTAAGGTTTAGTTTGATGTGCTAGACTGATCATTTTCACGGTTCACACATCCTCAAATGTCCCTTCAACGACATAAAATAGGGTTAACCAGGGGTTTTCTTGGCATTATTCATTGTCATGCACTGGGAATTGTTCCACTGACATAATAAAATTCATGGGGGCATACTATTTCTCATTATCAGAGGGGTCTTCTAATGCTAGGGAGATCCTAGAGAATATTTCTAACATAAGAGGCATGAAATAACTCTAGGTACAAGATGGACAAGGAATCAGTGGGGGGAATGTAATATATCTTACGTTGTCAACACATAATCCTTTAGTGTTCATAGGGATGTGGAATAAATTTAGAGTTGGTAGTTTGAGAATATTCATCTACCATAAGTTGTTTTGGCCACCCTAAATTAGAAAAAATGACATTGTGAGCATGAGTAGAATATCTTTGAGCTAATTAGTTGTCATATTTCTAGGTCTCATGGATAGGATCCTACAGTCATTCACCCAAAACATCACTATTGCAACTAGGGTTAGAAAAGATAAGTGTCACTAATCCCAAAACCGCACCCAACCTGGCCAAACAATAATCTCTTTGGTCCTAAAGACAATCCATGAATACATATCATTATTTTATTGTATGCTTGAGGATCTTGTTGTACAATAAATGGCTGGGGTGGTTAGTGTAATTAGCATTATAGGGCTTCTTTCACTCATGTAGATTCAGAATTACCTACTCCAATGATCATATGAAATATACCAAAACCTATGCATCATTTATGGTTTTGGTTTGTTTCATTCTTTATAGGAAGGGAGATCTGAAATCCTTTCCCTGAAGAGGATGTAGAGCCACATTTTTTCATCTAGGTGGATACAATTGGTGAGGTTTTTCCTAAAGGTTTTTTAATGGGAAGTTTGTGGATAATAGGGCTGTACATGGTTAGGTGATCTTGGTAAAGCAACACTTAGTCTAGACCCTTTGGAAAAGGGGTCAACATCATTAACAGATTTTGGGCCTCTACTAGTATGGTGGATGAAATCACTACTTCGGTAGGCGTTCTCCTCAAAGATGGAAGAGGAAACAAATACGACTATATATTAACCTACATGGATTATTACACATTATAATTATTATCATA
Organism: Viscum album; assembly: GCA_963277665.1. NCBI lineage: Eukaryota > Viridiplantae > Streptophyta > Magnoliopsida > Santalales > Viscaceae > Viscum > Viscum album. The sequence goes on along the minus strand of OY728142.1, from coordinate 1,739,752,866 downwards.
AAACTCATAGAATCCACCTAAAAAGTTTTGGGTGACAAGGGTTGGGACAAGATTAGTCTTGAAATTCCCCGCACACATCATTATTTTTTTCTCTTAAATCTATGACATGTTGAGTGAGTATTTGAGGCCTCTCCACTGGTATTTTTTTCAAATAAATCATCAAGAATTTGTTTTAACTTCATGAGGTCATAGATTCAAGTGTTGATCAGCGTGGATCTGAACTCATAGAGGAACCTCCTTCAATGTTATTCCCAACTAGTGATAGATCCTATGAGCATCAAGCTGTACAAAAAAAAACAGGGGTCCTTCTAGTGTGGGAATAAAACACCATATCTTTGTGGCCTTTTTCCACTCGCAAGTTCACAAAATAGGTCCACACCTTGAGATAATGTGTTCCAAGTGCATCAGTAAGTATCCCATCCCATTTAATGGGCAATGTATAGGTTTTTTGAACAGAAGGGTTGGTCATATGTTTTCCACCAATTCCCAGTATGGATTTCCATTAGGCGGGATCTCTACCTAGGATGTTATTTCATCCTCAAAGAGATTATTTATAGTGGATATTAGGTTATATCAGTAGGGACACCTATCTTTAGGAGGATCCCTAACCACCTACGTGTCAAAAGTATCATCAAATCGGGGATAGAGTTCATTAACTTGAGGTGAATCATGATCTAAGTAGGAGGATAACTTCTCTACTTGAGCATGTTTGGGGACTGACACCCATCTGATTTCTATATAATACAACCTCAACAATACCTAGATACATATGATTTCTGAGCTATAACTAAGGCATCTTACCAAGGAGGAATTCTATCATTGCTAAAGTAGAAATGGGGTGCTTTTTGGAGACATCGTAAGTATGTCGTTGATTGTTAAGGAGCTCAGTGATGACCCTTTTCTTCTCTTTAAGATGTTTGAGTAAGTTGTCTACCATGGTATCTACATCTATTTTTTGAGCAACCTAAAATGGATTAAAGGGTTTGATATTCTCTTTATCCTTATTCAGATGGTGAACTGGGGGAACAGTGTCTCATTAAAAGGATCTTCGAGTACATATGTTGGCCCCTACTATTGAATAAAGACTCTTACTTAAGATTCTACCTAGAATTGTATTAACCCTTTGGATGGATTTTACCTATCAATCCCTATGTAGGAGACTCATTTTTCAGGTATCTTTGGAATAAAATATTTACAATGATAGCACCTGGAGGAGAACCCTCATTTTCATTGGGTATGTCATGTAGTAACAAGATAAGAATGATATGGTGAGAAGTGTACTATACCCAACCCCTAATATATACTTGAAAAGAAGCCTCATCAATAATTCATTAAGGAAACATTATTATCCTAACACATCTATTCTAGAGGGTCTGGTGGTAGCCAAATTTCTATGGGTACTTAGGCACTAGGATATCTACTAAATCAACCCTTTAGTCATACTGATCGATATCATCAAGGTGCTTCTAGATTCTTGGATAAGAAAAATAACAATCAAGTAGGTGGTGAATCATTGATAATATTATGTGGTATAAACACATATCTTGATCCTCGGTAAGGGACTCTGGGATGTTAAAATTCGGATTTTTATGTGGAAAGAACTCCACTAATAGTGGGTTAGTACCTGGAACCTCTCGCATGCCCTCTTTTATAGAGTAAGGACTATGTTCTTTGTCGGCATCAGATTAAATTAGTTCTATATGAGATATTGGGGTTGGTATCAATGTGAAAGGTTTTGTGGTGTGTTGGATGGTAGAGGATCCATTGAATGTGTCAATTATTCACTGCATGCTATACAGTTTCTTGGGAGTAATACCTACCATGCCATCACATACCAATTGGATGGGGTGTTCACCATTGCCTCATATAAAATGTATACAACATACATATGTGGATAAATATTATTTTCAACATATGAAAGAGTTATCCTATACCATATCATCTCTCCTACAACTTTGTATAGGTAAGTAAAAGGGAAACTGTCTATGGTGGGAATTCAACAATGAGCTCCTAGAAGAGATCTAGAACATCCTACACATGCATATACCCACCGAGTTCTATTAGAATATTATGGAGATTAGTTTATATAATAGAAAACCTCATATTTTGATCTCCTTCCCTAGAAAATAAAAATATTGTTGAAATATCCATCATTATGTCATCATTCAACTTGAAATATGATAGGCTAATGAGGTTGAGAGGGACTTGAATGTTTCCATGATTTCTCCTCTAATGACGAGTTTTCACAATTATGAAGAATGATTGTCATTTATGGAAGGTTTCCTATTCATCATTAGCGGAACATCTATGCTGGTGGGTCATAATGTGGTTAGGACCTCTACTTTGGTTGGTTGGAACATGGGGAGGGCCTCTATATCCCTTTTTGTGGGAGAAAAGGGGACATTCACTCTAGTTAGTGATAATACGTGTAGTACAATTGTAGTGAGATTTATAAGTATGGGGATGGAATCTATATTGGTTTTATAAAGAGTAGGTAGGTTATCCATTATGATTTTTGAAGAGATTAGGAGTAAATCTACTTAGGTTACTGACGACATGGGGAGGATCCCCATGTTTTTTGGTTCCATAGTGGGGAGGACCGCCACTTTGTCAAGTGACAAAATAGGGAGGACCTCTATGATGATTGTTAAAATAGTAGGGAGGAACTCCACTTGGGTTAAAAAAATCAAGGAGGACCTCCACTATGAGTCTCATTGTCCTAGGTTATCCCATGATAGATGTTGGTGGCACCATCGATTGATAGAGTTAACCCATATTGCTTATGATACGGCTAGGGTCTTGATCCCAATCAAGAAAATATGAATCCCACTTTTCCAACTATTGAAATGATCTAGTTCTGGTGGTAACATGGGCCAATAGAGATATGGATTATGAACCATATTGGGAATTCTTCTGAGACTACCTCTTATATTGGTATTGGGTGTTTCAGAATATGGTTCGAAGACCAAGGGGTGAAGCCCATCTATTCTTCGACCTGAGGGACCGGTTATCGCTAGAATGGAAGAAGCCTGGTGGGAAACCTCATTGGTGTCTTTTGGGTAGTAGTTAGGGTTGATGTAACTTGAAAATCCCCCACCTCCTTGGTGTAGGGGAGTGCTTCATCAGAGATGTAACATCCCAAGTAAGTAATGAATAATAGATATTTTTATCTATGTCTATTAATGATTAAGATAGTGTTATAGAGGCTTAAAATGAAAATAAATACAATCTTATGCATGGAATACACTAATATTCTTAAAAGATTGTTTTAGTGCCTTTTGATGGCAAACCATTTTTGAATCTATATTTTGACAATTTTATAGACTATGTTTGTCAAAATAAACTTATTATTTATGATTGGGACATCAAAATTTACCTTGTGTGAATTTTTGGTATTTTTCTGACAATATTCATTTTTTAATAAATAGTGAAAAATACTGCATTTTAGATCAAAATTTATTTTTAATTTAATTTATTTATTTGATTAGATTATGTTTTGAATTGGTTTTGAAGTTAAATTAGAATAAATTTTTACCATTATATCCAATGGTGGTCATTGGAATCAATTTCACTTTGAAATTAGACTTAAACTGGTGTCAATCTTTTGATACTTATTGTTTTGTAAAAACACGCTATTTGCTCTGGCTGCGGGAATTAATTATTAAATTAATTAATGTGACTTATATGATTTGAATTTTTTAAAATATACTTCATTTTTGAATTCGGAATATCAAATATAGCTTAGGGTGAATTTTTGGTAATTTTCTGAAAAACTTCAATTTTTGATGAATAGTGAAACCACTAAGTGGTAATCAAGCAAACTGGTTTTTCAGTTAAATGAAAGTTTACCACTAATGTGTATTGAATTTTGAAAATCCGACATACATGGTTGTCATTAAGAAGTAAAATGTGGTTCAATGAGATTAAAATAATTTTTTGGTGAATAGTAACTTATTAAGTTTTTAATCGCGATTAGTGGTAATTAGTGTAGTTTAAGGTATAAATAATGCTTTAATAAAATGAAATGACCTAGAAACATGTCCCAAACTCATTGGTTGTGTCATGGCCGACCATGACATTCCATGTGTCAACTTGGGGACCGCATGGATCCACTTTTGTTGGGAAATGACATAAATTACTTTTTATTTAATGTTAAAGTGAAAATGACACAAACATAATATGTTTTACGAAAACAATTTTTAAGTGGGGTTATACAGGTCCAAATTTTGATTATAAATAGTAATTGGAAATATAAAAAGATTTCCTATATCATAGTATTTGTTTTATAATTTTTAGACATTAAATAAATTTAATTATTTATGACATAATAATGATGCAGCGATGACATCATTATTTGACAATTTAAATAAAATAGAAAGATAATGTAAAATCTATAAACTACACATGTCCAAAACCAATTGGATGAGTGGATTTCGAACCCTTATCACCTTATCCACGAATTCTATCAATGTGGGACCTTTTAAAACCGAAACACATTTTCAAATAAAGTAATATTTCTTTACATTCCAAAAGTGCCCCTCCTCTCTTCTTATAAAAGGCCTCCACCTCTACCTCATTTCACACAGTTCTCAAGCCTTTGGCTCGGCCAACCCCTGCCCATTTACTCTCTCCACATCCCTCTCCTCATCCTAGAGGATTCCCTTTGGGCAGAAGCCTTTCAAAGGAAGCCTTTAGGCTCAAATCAAAAGGAGTTACACTTTTTGAGGTAATTCATTCTCTCATGTTCATTTGTTTTATTTTGCTTCTCCAACCCCCTAAACTCTTTTTATTTACTTATTTTGTAACAACACCAGTATCTTCAATATACTAGGATTTTTTTATAAGATTTATTTGATCTACACTCTCACACAACTACATCAAATGGTTAAAGAACATACGGTTTCCGTGGATGGCGAAATTCTGCCTCCAGAAATGATGATTGTTCAATACTCATTTAACACCTTCAAAGGTGGCCATTATGATGTCACTATTTTTATATATGATATATGATATTTTTATGTTTTCCTTAAGCTTCTGTTTTTTTTCTTTTTGGGCATACCTTTATTGTTTCCATTATGGGTAAACACGATATCTTCATTTTAGGATGTTCGGACTACCGCCCCCTGAAAGTGATTTGATTCGTTAAATACCATATGTGGGACATATAAAGGATGAAACTATGATATTATATATGATATTATACTGGAATTATAATATACCTTTATATAATTATGATTCCATTCTATAAAATACGAAATAGAAATGAAAGTAGCGTTCATGCGTACGTACGGCTTAACGTCTCCATGAACGGTGCATTTAATTTCTTACCTCTAAATGATTATGTAATATTATAAATGCTTGTATGTACTGGATATATATGACATATATGATATCTACATCATGAATACCATTCTGGATATAATAAACTTTGACCAAATTAACAACATGTAAGTGTAAGAAGTCTATTTTTGACTTAAGAACCAAATACCGACAAAATGAACACTATTAACTTAACTGATTACATGATGTTCATAACATGGTATAAAAGAAATAATGAACTTGAAAAAGGTTCATAAGCAAGTAGATATTAACTCAAGTTTTTTATTCAGGAGATTAAAGAACGGTCGGGTCAAGTCGGATGCGAGGTATGGGACTTCGTCTCAATCTCCTTTCGTTGAGGCATATTTTATTTTATACACAACTTTCTTTTATACGGTGTATAAACCCCTTTGAATTTTACGTTTATTCAAAAGGAATATTTTTTATATGAAGCGTTTACTAAATTACAAAAGGGAATGTTTTTGTCGTACGTATGCGGCGACAACGACTTCTCCGCCGTCATAACCGTTATTTGAGTTTCGGCTTCCTCTACAAGCCATACCTTCTTTTTAAAAGAAAAATAAATACCATGTTTTACTTTTATTTTATTTTGGTATTGAAAATGGTTTTCATAATGTTTTTATTATATCAATGTGTTGTATTGATATCTCGTGATTGAAATGTGGAAACGTTATGTTTCCTTTATGCATGTTTTATGTGATATGATTATGTTATGGTTCTTGGGCATTATTATGAAGACGGGTGGTTCCGTGATAAAATAAGGGCGGGTGAGCCCGTTATAGCTCTCCAATGCATTGGGTAACGCGAAGGAGTGAAACGTTAAGGTTTCTCCGAAGAGATTTTAGGGAATATACTGTGATTGGTATTCCAAACTTAACCAAGAGGGTTACTCCCTACGTAAGAAAGTTATGAATGCCTCAAGTTACCTTTATGTCTTATGATTTCTATGATTTATTCATGATTTTATGAGGTATGTTAAAGTGCCTATGTTTTATGGGTAAAGTATGATTTCATTCTTATGTATGTATGAACTCATGTTTCCTTTCCAGGTTTTTTTTTAACCCATACTGAGTTTTTATTCTCATCCCAAGTTTTTGAAATGTTTTTCACAGGTCAAGGGAAAGGTACATGATAAGATGATAGAGTCAAGGATGTGTCAAGAAATAATCCATGTTTTATTTTAAACGTGTTTCCATTGATGGGAATGATGAATACTATCTTTCTGTAACCACTTTGTTTATATGTGGAGTGTAACACAAGTTTTATGATCTAATTCTCTAAAACTCTAAACCTGAAAAGATCCTCAATGTGTAATCTTGTAATAACTCAAGATTAAGTAAGGTTTAAGGCTGGGGCCTTATAGTTGGTATCAGAGGTCGGTTTAGATAACTTTAGGAGATAGAATTCTATTAAATGATTATCCAATTTTTTTTTTTGAAATGATATAGCATTTAAAGATTACCATGTTGCTTCATCTAAGACATGTTTGTTCAGAATGGTTTTCCGCATAGGAAACAGGGAAGCAGTGCTAGGAAGGCATACAGAAGGAAATAACCTTCCGAATCAGCATCCAGAAATGGTCGGAATTGGAACTGAACAGTTTGTGGCAGTAATGGCGCAGTTGACTCAAGCGATAAATGGCGGTGGTATCCATGCACGAGATCAGCCAGAACAACCGCAGAGGAACATGTCAGTGGTGGAACATTTCATGAGGCAACATCCACCATCATTCAGAGGATCATCTGACCATGTGCTAGCTGAAGGGTGGATTAAAGCACTGGAGAAGATTTTTGATTTCATGGGGTGTTCAGACAATCAAAAGGTTAGTCTTGCTATTTACAGTTTGGAGGGTGAAGCAGATCAGTGGTGGTCTATGGTTAAAAATATTAGGGATGCCGATGAGATTGATGCTCTTGACTGGGATGAATTCAAAGGTATGTTTCTTGAGAAGTATTTTACTAAGGCTGTTCGACTTAGGATGGAAAAGCAATTCTTGGAATTGAGGCAAGAGGAAGACTCAGTGGCTGCCTATGAAGAAAAGTTCACTCGATTGGCAAGGTATGCTCCAAATTTTATCCGGGACCTTGATAGTAAAATCAATCGTTTCTACTCAAGATTAAAGCCAAAGTATCGAAGGGAATTAGCTTCTCGTGAGTTTAAAAGTTATGAAAAGCTTTTTCGATGTGCTGAGAAGGTGGAAATGGAGTTTGCCGATGACCAAGTATTCTATAACAACCAGCAGAAGAAGAGACCGAGGTGGCAGGAGAAAGGTAAGAATTCTTCAAAAAAGTCTGATGGTAAGAGAACTAAGTTTCCAGTTTGTGATAAATGTGGCAAAAGGCATGCTGGGGAATGTCTTCTGAATTCTGGGAAGTGCTACCGATGTGGTAAGATGGGACATAAGGCTCGTGATTGCACTGAAAAGGATCAAGGTGAAGGTAAGAACAAATTTGATTTACAGTTAGTGAAATGTTATAAGTGCAATGAGATGGGTCACTATGCAAACGAGTGTCCGACAAGGAGCTTGAGTGATGGGAAGCAGTTATACTACAAGCAGAAAGGGGTGGTGAAATCCTTTGCAACTACTTCAGCAGATGTCGGGCCATCAAATGAAGTTGTATCAGGTACTTTGTTTGTTTTTTCAGATTATGCCAGTGTGTTGTTTGATTCGGGGTCTACACATTCTTTCATCTCTCAAAACTTTTCTAGTAAAATGGGAATACCATCTCAAGAAATGACTCCTGAACTTTTGGTAAAAAAACCTGGGGGAAGTGTCGAGGCAAAAAGAATTTATAAGAATCTTCCTATCCTTATCTGTGGAAAGAACCTACTTGCAAACCTTATTGTTCTACCTCTAGTAGAGTTTGATGTTATCCTGGGTATGGATTGGCTCTCTATTTACCATGCTAAGATTGACTGTAGAGCTAAAGAAGTTTCTTTTCAGAAAGACTTTCAGTTTGTTTACAAGAATGAACCCTTACTTTTGATAACATATCAAGAGGCCGAGAAACTTGTAAAAGATGGAAATGAATGTTACCTTGCACACGTCGTTGAAAATAAAGGAACTGTTCAGATTAATGATGTGCCAGTGGTAAATGAGTATCCTGATGTTTTTCTTGATGAGTTGCCTGGAATAATACCAGATCGGGAAGTTGAGTTTACTGTTGACTTAGTTCCTGATGCTAAGACAATTTCAAAACCCCCTTATCGAATGGCACAAATTGAACTTTTAGAGTTGTAGGAGCAATTGCAAGATTTATTAGAGAAAGGTTTCATTAGACCTAGCACATCACCATGGGGTGCTCCTATTTTATTTGTTAAAAAGAAAGATGGTTCTATGAGACTTTGCATTGATTATAGATCCTTGAATAATATCACTGTTAAGAACAAATATCATTTGCCTCATATCGATGATTTGTTTGATCAGCTCCAGGGAGCTCAGTTTTTTTCAAAGATTGACCTGAGATCGGGGTACCATCAGCTGAAGGTAAAAGAGGCAGATATTCCGAAGACCGCGTTCCGTACGAGATATGGCCATTATGAATTTGTAGTAATGCCTTTTGGTCTAACCAATGCACCTGCTGTATTCATGGACTTAATGAATAGAAATTTCCATGAGTTCTTGGATAAGTTTGTGGTGGTTTTCATTGATGATATTTTGGTGTTTTCTAAAAGTAAAGAGGAGCATGAAAAACATTTAAGGGTTATCTTTCAAACCTTAAAAGAAAAGAAACTGTATGGAAAATTCAGCAAGTGTGAGTTTTGGTTGCAACAAATTTCTTTCCTTGGTCACATTGTTTCTAAAGATGGAATAACTGTTGATCCTGCAAGAAAAAAGTTTTGGAAGAATGGCCATGACCCACAAATGTAACCAAGATTCGTAGCTTCCTTGGTTTGGTGGGCTATTACCGAAGGTTTGTAAGAAATTTTTCACGGTTATCTAGTCCAATGACTAAGCTAACTCGGAAGGGTGTTAAATTTATCTGGACAAAAGAATGTGATGATTGTTTTCAGGAATTGAAAAGAAGATTGGTGAATGATCCAGTTTTGGCACTACCTTCCAGGAATGGTGAGTTTGTTATATACAGTGATGCTTCATTGAAAGGACTTGGTTGCGTCCTAATGCAGAATGATCAGGTAATTGCTTATGCTTCACGACAGTTGAAAACTCATGAGGTAAATTACCCTACACATGATTTGGAATTAGCTGCTGTTGTTTTTTCTTTAAAAATATGGAGGCATCATTTGTATGGAGTAAAGTGTGAAATATATACCGATCACAAATGTTTAAAGTATATATTCACTCAGAAAGAGTTAAACATGAGACAAAGGAGATGGCTGGAATTAATCAAAGATTATGATTGTACAATTCATTACCATCCGGGAAAAGCAAATAAAGTGGCTGATGCTTTGAGTCGAAAAAGTAATGCTTCATTAACAATGTTGCGTTTGGAACGTGATCCTTTGGTTAAGGATTTGATGAACTTTGGCATAGAAGTTGTTGGTGCAGGAAGTCCTTCTGTTTTTTTTCAGGTATCAGTGAGATCATCTCTATCAGATAGAATCAAGCAAGTACAGAAGCAAGATAGTGAGTTTCAGAAAAAGGTAGAGATGGTTCAGAAAGGTAAGTTGCCTGAATTCAACATTGATAATGTTTGCGTTTTGAGATTCGGGAAGAGATTGTGTGTGCCTTGTGATTCACAGTTGAAGAGAGAGTTGTTATGTGAAGCTCATAGTTCTCCGTTTTCAGTTCATCCGGGCAGTACTAAGATGTATAGAGATCTGCGGGAGTATTATTGGTGGGATGGAATGAAAAGAGATATTGCTGATTTTACTGTGAAGTGTTTGACTTGTCAGCAGGTTAAAGCAGAGCGGCAGTTACCAAAAGGGATGCTTCATCCTTTACCAGTGCCAGAGTGGAAATGGGAGAATATATCAATGGAATTTGTTGTTGGATTACCGAAGACATCTCGAGGTAATAATGCAATCTGGGTTATTGTTGATCGCTTGACCAAATCTGCTCATTTCCTTGCTATACGAGATACTTTCTCTCTTGATCAACTTTCCCGTTTGTATCTTAAAGAGATAGTCAGGTTACATGGAGTTCCTCTCTCCATTGTATCGGATCGTGATCCCAGGTTTACTTCTAACTTTTGGAAAGGCCTTTAGAAGTCGTTGGGTACTGAATTAAATTTTAGTACAGCTTTTCATCCTCAATCAGATGGGCAGTCAGAACAAACAATTCAGACATTGGAGGATATTCTATGAGCTTGTTCTATGGATTATCAGGGAAGTTGGGACCAACATCTTTCTTTGGTTGAGTTTTCATATAATAAGAGTTTTCGTTCCAGTATACAGATGGCATCATTTCAGGCATTATATGGGAAGCGGTGTCGAACTCCAGCTTTCTGGGATGATGTGGGTGAAGGAAAGTTGATGGGACCAGAATTGGTAGAATAGATGGCAGAAAAAGTTCAGCTGGAAACACATGAGAACAGCTCAGAGTAGGCAGAAGAGTTATGCGGATAACCGGAGGAAGGATCTATCTTTCGAGGTAGGTGATCATGTTTTTCTCAATGTTTCTCCTTGGAAAAGTGTGATGAGATTTGGTAAGAAAGGAAAGCTGAGTCCAAGGTTTATTGGACCATACAAAATTCTGGAGAGAGTTGGATCAGTTGCATACCGAGTGGCTTTACCTCCAAGTTTATCTCAGGTACACAATGTTTTTCACGTTTCGATGTTGAGAAAGTATATTCCAGATCCATCTCATGTTTTGAGTCCAGAGGTAGTTCAGCTGGAAGAGAACCTATCTTATGAGGAACAACCGGTACAGAATCTTGACCACATGGAGCAAGTGTTACGGAATAAGGTGATTCATCAGGTAAAGGTTTTGTGGAAAAACCACATGATTGAAGAGGAAACATGAGAATCTGAAAATGCAATGAGGGATAAGTACCCCCATTTATTCGATAAGTAAATAAATTGCGGGGACGCAATTTTCTAAAGGGGGGAAGGATGTAACATCCCATGTAAGTAATTAATAATAGATATTTTTATCTATGTCTATTAATGATTAAGATAGTGTTATAGAGGCTTAAAATGAAAATAAATACAATCTTATGCATGGAATACACTAATATTCTTAAAAGATTGTTTTAGTGCCTTTTGATGGCAAACCATTTTTGAATCTATATTTTGACAATTTTATAGACTATGTTTGTCAAAATAAACTTATTCTTTATGATTGGGACATCAAAATTTACCTTGTGTGAATTTTTGGTATTTTTCTGACAATATTCATTTTTTTAATGAATAGTGAAAAATACTGCATTTTACATAAAAATTCATTTTTAATCTAATTTATTTATATGATTAGATTATGTTTTGAATTGGTTTTGAAGTGAAATTAGAATATATTTTTACCATTTTATCCAATGGTGGTCATTGGAATCAATTTCACTTTGAAATTAGACTTAAACTGGTGTCAATCTTTTGATACTTATTGTTTTGTAAAAACACGCTATTTGCTCTGGCAACGGGAATTAGTTATTAAATTAATTAATGTGACTTATATGATTTGAATTTTGTAAAATAGACTTCATTTTTGAATTCGGAATATCAAATATAGCTTAGGGTGAATTTTTGGTAATTTTCTGAAAAACTTCAATTTTTGATGAATAGTGAAACCACTAAGTGGTAATCAAGCAAACTGATTTTTTAGTTAAATGAAAGTTTACCACTAATGTGTATTGAATTTTGAAAATCCGACATACATGGTTGTCATTAAGAAGTAAAATGTGGTTCAATGAGATTAAAATAATTTTTTGGTGAATAGTAACTTATTAAGTTTTTAATCGCGATTAGTGGTAATTAGTGTAGTTTAGGGTATAAATAATGCTTTAATAAAATGAAATGACCTAGACACATGTCCCAACCTCATTGGTTGTGTCATGGCCGACCATGACATTCCATGGGTCAACTTGGGGACCCCATGGATCCACTTTTGTTGGGAAATGACATAAATTACTTTTTATTTAATGTTAAAGTGAAAATGACACAAACATAATATGTTTTAAGAAAACAATTTTTAAGTGGGGCTATACAGGTCCAAATTTTGATTATAAATAGTCATTGGAAAGCAAAAAAGATTTCCTATATCATAGTATTTGTTTAATAATTTTTAGACATTAAATAAAGTTAATTATTTATGACATAATAATGATGCAGCGATGACATCATTATTTGATGATTTAAATAAAATAGAAAGATAATGTAAAATCTATAAACTAAACATGTCCAAAACCATTTGGATGAGTGGATTTCGAACCCTTATCACCTTATCCACGAATGATATCAATGTGGGACCTTTTAAAACCGAAACACATTTTCAAATAAAGTAATATTTCTTTACTTTCCAAAAGTGCCCCTCCTCTCCTCTTATAAAAGGCCCCCACCTCTACCTCATTTCACACACTTCTCATGCCTTTGGCTCAGACAACCCCTGCCCATTTAATCTCTCCACATCCCTATACTCATCCTAGAAGATTCCCTTTGGGGAGAATCATTTCAAAGGAAGCCTTTAGGCTCAAATCAAAAGGAGTTACACTTTTTGAGGTAATTCATTCTCTCATGTTCATTTGTTTTATTTTGCTTCTCCAACCCCCTAAACTCTTTTTATTTACTTCTTTTGTAACAACACCAGTATCTTCAATATACTAGGATGTTTTTATAAGATTTATTTGATCTACACTCTCACACAACTACATCAAATGGTTAAAGAACATACGGTTTCCGTGGATGGCGAAATTCTGCCTCCCGAAATGATGATTGTTCAATACTCATTTAACACCTTCAAAGGTGGCCATTATGATGTCACTATTTTTATATATGATATATGATATGTTTAGTTTTTCCTTAAGCTTCTGTTTTTTTTCTTTTTGGGCATACCTTTATGGTTTCCATTATGGGTAAACACGATATCTTCATTTTAGGAAGTGCGGACTACCGCCCCCTGAAAGTGATTTGATTCGTTAAATACCATATGTGGGACATATAAAGGATGGAACTATGATATTATATATGATATTATACTGGAATTATAATATACCTTTATATAATTATGATTCCATTCTATAAAATACGAAATAGAAATGAAAGTAGCGTTCATGCGTACGTACGGCTTACCGTCTCCATGAACGGTGCATTTCATTTCTTACCTCTAAATGATTATGTAATATTATAAATGCATGTATGTACTGGATATATATGACATATATGATATCTACATCATGAATACCATTCTGGATATAATGAACTTTGACCAAATTAACAACATGTAAGTGTAAGAAGACTATTTTTGACTTAAGAACCAAATACCGACAAAATGAACATTATTAACTTAACTGATTACATGATGTTCATAACATGGTATAAAAGGAATAATGAACTTGAAAAAGGTTCATAAGCAAGTATATAATAACTCAAGTTTATTATTTAGGAGATTAAAGAACGGTCGGGTCAAGTCGGATGCGAGGTATGGGACTTCGTCTCAATCTCCTTTCGTTGAGGCATATTTTATTTTATACACAACTTTATTTTATACGGTGTATAAACCCCTTTGAATTTTACGTTTATTCAAAAGGAATCTTTTTTATACGAAGCATTTACTAAACGAAAAAAGGGAATGTTTTTGTCGTACGTATGCGGCGACAACGACTTCTCCGCCGTCGTAACCGTTATTTGAGTTTCGGCTTCCTCTACAAGCCATACCTTATTTTTAAAAGAAAAATAAATACCATGTTTTACTTTTCTTTTATTTTGGTATTGAAAATGGTTTTCATAATGTTTTTATTATATCAATGTGTTGTATTGATATCTCGTGATTGAAATGTGGAAACGTTATGTTTCCTTTATGCATGTTTTATGTGATATGATTATGTTATGGTTCTTGGGAATTATTATGAAGACAGGTGGTTCCGTGATAAAATAAGGGCAGGTGAGCCCGTTATAGCTCTCCAATGCATTGGGTAACGCGAAGGAGTGAAACATTAAGGTTTCTCCGAAGATATTTTAGGGAATATACTGTGATGGGTATTCCAAACGTAACCAAGAGGGTTACTCCCTACGTAAGAATGTTATGAATGCCTCAAGTTACCTTTATGTCTTATGATTTCTATGATTTATTCATGATTTTATGAGGTATGTTAAAGTGCCTATGTTTTATGGGTAAAGTATGATTTCATTCTTATGTATGTATGAACTCATGTTTCCTTTCCATGTTTTTTTAACCCATACTGAGTTTTTATGCTCATCCCAAGTTTTTGAAATGTTTTTCACAGGTCAAGGGAAAGGTACATGATAAGATGATAGAGTCAAGGATGTGTCAAGAAATAATCCATGTTTTATTTTAAACGTGTTTCCATTGATGGGAATGAAGAATACTATCTTTCTGTAACCACTTTGTTTATATGTGGAGTGTAACGCAATTTTTATGATCTAATTCTCTAAAACTCTTAACCCGAAAAGATACTCAATGTGTAATCTTGTAATAACTCAAGATTAAGTAAGGTTTAAGGCTGGGGCCTTATAAGAGAGATTCAGGGAGAGACTCTTGAAGTAGTTGATTATCCAAATAGGGGTGGTTTCCCCTTCCAAATCCCTTGAGGAAGGTGGTGTCGATTAGGTGTTGAGGACCCACGGTCTAAGAGATCCATTTTAATTATTTTAATGATCCCCTCCAAATCATTCTGTAATATGAGGGCATTGAAAAAACTTATCTGGATGATCTTAGTGGGTGACACAGGTTGTGGTTCCATGTAATTAATGTCTTGACGTATGTCACTGAGAAATAGAATTGTGAAGGGTTTCAGCATTAAAGTTACTCCTGCCTCAAAGAACATGGGTACTGGGTAGATGATTTCTAGTAGTTGGGGTCCTATAATAAAGGAATATTTAGCCATAATTACAAGTATAAGGATAAATATTCCTAATGTCCCAACTTCATCCAATATTCTATGGCAGAGAAAAATCTGTGCTGACAATGTCGTAGACTGAGGACTAATTTTTACTACCCCAATACATGTTCGATTTCCATGATAGCACACCATTTCCATATTGGGATCTGGTTCCAAATTATTTTATTCAAATACATAAAAAATATTCTTATGACATAGAGCTACTAATCCCCATGTTAAATATTCAACATTCATGTTGGTTTTACCATTTATGTTTCTAACTCTTTCCCTGAGGACCATCCTAGGCATCGAATTAACCCATAATGGCTTCATATTCCCCCAAATATAAAATTTACAAAGTCTTGTTTCTTTCATCACTTTCATATGTGACATCTTCTCCTTTATTGAAATAGGATTATGGGGTGTTGGTTCTCCTTCCATGGATTTCTCCTTAGGGCTCATTTCCTTCAATGATTTGATTTATGTTTATGGTAATAATTCTAAATTCCATCTCTTTATGAAGGATTGTTAATTAAAATTCTTAAATGTTTAAAGGGTATAAACCTTTAGTAAGAAGAGTAGTCTCTTTGTGCATCACTTTGCATGCCAGGATGTTGGGTGATTTAGTCGCCTATGAATATTTATTATAGAAGGGAATCTCTTATTATATATCTTATATGTTAAAAACAAGGCATCCTGTTTTAATATTGAGATAATTAATTCCATTTTAGTATGTCTTAAAATACATTCAACCTCAAGAACCCCATTTTTATTTCATATGGTATTTTTTTGGGTAAGGTAACAAGTTATATGTCTTGTGGGGATGGATTGGGATGTCTAGTTGGGATGGATTGGGTAATGAGTTTATAATTTTTTAAAGACAATATTAGTTGATAAAGAAACCCTGTGGGGGAGAATCAAGGATATTTGTCCCTATGAGGGATGATATCACACCTATATAGCTTTATTATAGATTAAAAACCATATAGATTTGGATAAAGGGAATAAGTTTAACTTATTTTGAAGATGAGATTTTTTACTAGGACACCCCATGGAGGTGGGTCAAGGAGGTGCATCCCAAAAAGGGAACCCCATGAGTATACCATTACATCAATTTTACCTCAATGAGTAATCCTATATACCATTCATAAGAGATGGTTATTAGAATCCATGTATTTTTATACAAAAAATTAAGGTCCTATGATAAGACCGATCCATGTAGATCAACATCATATAGTAAGGATGCTTATGTCATGAAAGGAGAATCGATGATGGACGGTGTTGTGCTTACTCATGGAATCTTCCCATCACATGAGGTTTTATCTTGGGTGAATTCCCTAGAGATTATACATGGAATAATCATGGATTCAGAGTTTCATCTTAGGGTGAGGAGAGATTGTGTAGGGATTACATATGGAAGATGCCTATGGTAGGTGTCTCATCCACTAATAGGGAATGGTAGTGTGGGGATTATGCATAAAAGCCACATAGGGCTGGGTTTTTTATCGTATGGTGTGGATATGAGGTGTGGGGATTATGCATGAATGTTTCCTAGGAGTGAGAGTTTCATCCCCAGACATGGAGTTTCATCCCATGGTGGGGGACAAAGTGGCATCCCATGATGATCATACATGAGACATCCCATATAAATTTCATGGGGTAGTACTATAGTTTTACATCATTTGTTGAGGAAATTTTCATGAAATTTAACTTAATCTGACTAAGATGTGGAGATAGTTAGTTTTAGGTCATGTAGCATGAACATGGGGTGAATCACTCCCTAACACTAGGTCTTACGTGACCACCACCCATGTTTCTTTAGGAGGGGCATGGTGTTGAAACTGTCGTATAGGAGTGATTAGTCACAAGGCCCATGGTACAGTCTCTATACTTAGATGAAAAGGGATTAGGATAACAATAATTATAACAAAAGGTATTATGAAGTATCATTCTACACTTAGAGAGATGTGGATAGACATAGGAATGAGAGTGACTAGTCACACCCAGGCTTAGTGTGCAACTGTACTATTACTAGATTGGTATTGGGGCCTAGAGCAATCATCCTTCACCAAGGGGTGTCAGTAGAAGGGATGAAATATGGGGAGGGGATAACACACAATTTTATAGATAATATATGACAAAATTTCCACAAATTGTGTTAAATATGTTTATTTATAAAATTTTTTGTATTAGATCATTCATTTGAAAATTTGACGAAAAATATAGTTTTAACCTTTAAAATTCACAATTGTATTTCAAAAATAAATATTTTTAATTTACTGATTTGAACAAGAAAATTTATAACTATGTTGCTGAATTAATGGGATATAATTTTCATTCATGTAATATGAGATAGATCATGTATTTGTCTTGAGTAAATGGGCCATGAAGTCAATGATGATATGTACTTTCCATATTGGACACCACTTTAGTAGTTAGGTTATAACACCATCATCCGTGCTTGGATAAATCCTAGATTTTGAGAGAATCCCAAGAAATAAACATAGAAAAAATAATACTCTTGTAAGGATTGTAGGTTCACGCATTTTTTTTTGTAAATGAGGCTGTTAAATTTGGATTAAATTTATTGGGCTAATTTTCCCATTCACACTTGAAACTACTAAAAACCTAGCCACCCATCCACTATATAATTTGGTTTTTTTCTCATTTAGAGTGTTTTGGTCGTGAATTAGGAGATTGGGAGTAGAGGAGAAGTGGTTCCTTACCATTTCAATTCACAATTAAAAGAGGGAAGCTATCAAGCTAGGATCTCCTCCAAAATGATATTCTTTTCCTATTCTATATTTAAATGTTTTTCTTCTTGTAAAAAAATTCTTTGTTTATTTTAAATTATTATGTTAGGTTCAATTTTATTCTTCTATAATCATCCTATTTGGTATATAAATAATGTGTATAAATGATATTTGGTTATATTCATTCTAATCCTTTTCACATGAAAAATGTTCCTATGATGACTACACTTCCCATGGAAGAGTAATTATTCTTAGTAATCAATATACCTCTAACACTATTCAATAATTTATTTTGAATAAATGAGATACTGTAATTTAAATATAATGATTTATTAATTGAGTTTTTTAAATTATAATAACATAATAACGAAATTGAACAATTAACACAAAAATGAGTTAGGTCGAGATTTGTGTAAATTGTGAGAGTGAAATCATAATTGGTAAAACAAAACCACACATGATAAATATGTAGAGTAAAAAATTTAATCCATAAAATCTATTAATATTGATTTAAACAAATAATTTATTCCATAATTTTCTAATGATTATAATCTAATTATAGAACTATAATCAAAGTAGATTACTTTGATTTCATAGTCTAAAGATAGCCCATGGTTTAAGTAAATTTTTCTTTAGGGTAATGCTAATTCTCATAGGGTTTAAGGGTTAAAAATTTAATGGATCATAATTGTATAGATATTATTTAAATTATATTTATTAATATGTATCTTATGAGTTACAGTAATATCTTTAAATAAAATTTAAAATTATCTTCTACAAAAACAAATATCTTATTATTGCTTTTTTCGATCTCATTTAAAAAATTACATTCTTCTTCCATCATACTTATTCTGAATTTATAAATGTTAAAAAATCCATCCTTTTATTTAAGGGGACTATTTTATTTTTTTCAAATTTTTATTTTATTTTTCTCTTTCATTCTTCTTTCCATATTCTCATGTTTTATCTTATTTCTCTTTCTCTTCTTTTATTTTTATCACAGTATCAACTCAAACTTATTTTCATTTTATTATGTTCCAATTTTATTATTTTTATTTTTATTTCAATTTATTTATGGAAATATATAATCCCTAATATTTCATGGATCGTGAAACTAAGATTTATCATATCCTTTGGGCTTGAATCATACATTCTCAGTCTATAGGATACTTCATAATGAAAAAATATGACGAATTACTCCATTCAAAGAATACTAAAATTGGAAAGTATTAAAAATCAAAAATAAAACTAGAATCAATGGATATGACTAATAATAATGAATCAAATATAACTTTTCAATAATTGGTTTCAATAGATATTAACTATGAACAAAATTGTATTAAATATCCAAATCTCAAATCATACATTGAAAAAATATGTGTTAATTCACCTTCTTCAAAAATTTCATGGATTATATGGTGAGGTCTCGAGAAAAAATTTAAAATATTTTAATGTGGTTTAATAAAAACTAAAAACAATAAATATCTCTTATGATAAAATAAAACATAAAGAATTTCCATTATCCCATGATGGAACTACTGAGTATTGGATGTATTATTTACAACCTAAAGATGTAACATGTTGGAATGATTTGAAATGTCTTTTATTACACATATTTTTTCTCTAATATCAGAACAATTCAATTTGAAAAGAGATATAGGGGATAAATAGAGTACAAGGAGTGTCAATGTATGAGTATTGAGGGCAATTAAAGAAGTTGTTTTTAATCTTCCCACATCACTAAATGAGTGATAAACTCACCATCAAATAATTCTATGAATACATCATTTTTATAAATAGGAGTATGGTGGATTCTGCTGTAGGAGGAGTATTGGTAGAAAAAACACCAATAGGTTCACAAGTGTTGATTGGAAGGAAATCCCAAAACTACCAACAATTTTGTGATATAGGTACACCACATGTAATATGAGAAAATCAGGTAATTCATTCTTCCCTTGAAATTCATTTCATTGATACCATGTTGGAAAAAATGACCACAATGGTGAGATTGATTGACTTGGCACAAAATATATCACAAAGAACTCCTACGAGGCCTTGCGGAAATGGTACTAAAACAAACAAAACAACATATTGTTCCCCCAACTACAAAAAATGAAGGACTGAACAACAATATTCCATAAGAGACCATATCAATAGAAAAAATAATTGCATACCTATAATATGTATGATTCATTTTCACCAACACACAATATAGGGTTGAAGGATCAATTTGACATGAGGTATGGCTCTCAAAAATAAAAAATTCCCCCTTTTGAACAAAATATATAAAAACCTATGTTTTCCCAATAGGGATTCCAACAACCCTATTGTTGAATTGAATCTCAAGTATAAAAAAGCAACCAAAAAGGTAATTCTCAACCAAAGGTAGATTCAAACACAAGGAATCTTTTAAAAAAATGTTCTCAATCAACATAATGTTGTGAAGAGTCAAGGTTCAGAGTTAAGGGAGTTGAAGACACAAATGATCCAGATTTCCACTACCCACCATGATCTAGTAAGTAAAAAATCTAGTTATATTACATACCAACCTAATCCAAATCCCAAGAGGAATGTTATTTCCATAACATTGAGTATCAGAAAGAAAAAAAATGTTATACAGTCACCAATTATTCCACTAGGATTCAACTAAACTATGAAGAATCCCCATTCAAGATCATAAAATGAGAAACCAAAGGAGGAATAAAATGGTAATGAAAATACTGATTATTTTCCTCATAAACCCATTCCATTTCCAAATAGAGTTTTCAAAAAAATTAAATGGATGAAGAGGTTATGAAAAATGAGGTTTTGGATACATTGCATTGTCTTGAGATCCGCATACCTCTACTAGAATTCATTAATGAAATCCCAAGTTATTCTAAATTCTTAAATAACATTGTACCAATATAAGAGGGTACTAAATAAATTAGAGGATAAATATTAAAAGTAATGTGTATATAATAATTACACTAACCTATGAAATTCCAGCCAAGTGAAAGGATTCAGGGACATTCACCATCCATTTCACCACATGGGAGTAATTTTTTGAAGATTTATTTAATTTATGTGACTCTATAAATGTTATGCCTGACACTATATTTTCTTCTTCATAGGATGGTGAGTTGAAGTTTATGATATTAGTGGTGTAGTTGGTGAATAGATACACAACAAATCCAATGCGTGTCCTTGAGGATGTACTTGTTCAAGTACAATACATGATAATTCTAGTATATTTATACATGCCTAAAAAGGAGGATGATCAGGTAAATTATTGTGATCACATTATATTATCTAGTCCCTTCCTCAAAACTAAAAAAATGATCATAAATATCCATGACGGTACACTATCTATGGTGTTTAGAGATGATTTTATTATATTTTATATTGTGGGCTCTATCGTGTACCCATCAAAGGACCATTCTGCATTAGTTATCTCTCTTTTTAAACAACCAAGTAAAATCCCCATGGAATTTTATTGTCTTATTCTTAGAGAGATTATATGAATTGGTACTAGTATTGTAACAACCCGAGATTTTATAAGAAACATTCTTTTTAATTTCATTCATATCTTCTATTTTACGACACACCAAGATTATCTTGCACTATACGCAACACCGTATTAGCTTGCATTATACACAACACTTTTCTTGGCTCTTGTTACACACAATTTCAAGTTAGTTTGATAGAAGTTATTCTAAGCAACACTGAGTGTATATATATATATATTCAATGTATAAATAAAATATGGTTAGATTCTATTATACGCAACAACAAAGGAGTGGTGCACTACACTCAATCCTGACTTGGCTTTCATTACACGCAATCACGACCTTCCTCGATAGCGTGTGTTGTACGCAATACCAGGATTTACTGAACAACGATATATTATGATAACATTGTTATAAACTAGCCGTTATGAATAGTGTTAACAAAATTTTGAATTTTATAACATTATTATTCATCTTAAACATTTTCTAGAACATGGTATAGGAACAAAATAAATTTTTCGGGTAAAATAAGTATTTTTCAAAAAAATGCAGTTTTGCCGCCTTTTGATGGTGCACCCACTTTAAATATAGTTTTTGACATGTTTATAAGTTAAATTTGACAAAATAAAATTATTATTTGGAATCAAGAAATAAAAATTTACTTTGGATAAATTTTTCATTTTATTCTGATGACTTTCATATTTTAATGAATAGTAAAAACACGCTATATTTTATTTAAAAACAACTTTTTTCATCGTAATATATTATGTGGTTAAATTATAATATTGAATGGTTTTAAATTATAAATAGAATATATTTTTACCATTTAATATAATTTATGTCATTATCATTGAATTTACCTTGAATTCGTAGGTTAAATCAATTCAATCTTTTGAAATGTTTTAAAGAAAAACCTGTTTTCTTTCGACAACGGGATTAATTTTAATTTAATTTTTTCAACTTTTGTGTATTGAATTTGGAAAAATGGATTCCGTATTTGGAATCAGTGGATCCAAATTATGTTAAAAAGCTACTTTTTATTTTTGGGAATTGTGAATAGTAACTACGGTAAATTTTATTTACTATAGTTAAAGGTAAATCAGGAAATTAAGGGTAAATATAAGATTATAAAATTACCCAAAAACTTGGAAAAATACTATTGGATGGATAAAGGTAGACCCATATAACCTAAGGGTCAGATTAGATTCATTTTATGGACTTTGTTCCATGAAAATAATTTAATTATTATTAAAACCAAAGAATGTGACAACATGTCACTTTCTTAAATATTATAAGTATAATAATTTTAATTTAGTGATAAACTTCATGAAACATCAAACATGAATAGTCTCCAGAACTCTAATACAATTATCTACATCATAGGAATTTATTTAAAATTTTTAGGGATTAAATAATTATCATTTATTATGACACAAAGATGGTGCAGTAATTGTCTTATTAATGAAATATTGACATAATTGATGTTATAAATGCCCAAATAAAGGTAATTTGAGTCTTTTTATGACTTAAAATAATTTTCTAGGTTAATATGACATGTTATTGTTTATTTAAGTAACTTTTTCGAACTTATAATTCACTTATTAATTTCATAAAAATCTTGTACCAAATAGTGTCAAAATTGACATAAAATAGTTTTTTAAAAAAATATTATATTATTAATTGTTATTTAATTCCTAAAATCTAAGGTTAGGCCAAATGACTTAGATAAGGATAGATATATTAATACTAAACAAATTTGGGTTCGTTTGGCTTGTTATGGTAAGTTTATTAACCATATAGTGTAAGAAAACAAAAAAACACAGTAAAAGTTAAATTATTTAACTTGGAGTTATATTTAATTGATAATGGCAAAATAATAACCTAAACTTGTCTAAATACTATTTGATGAGAGGCTTTCGACCAATCCCCACTTTAGCTTCGAAATAAGACCCTTTGGAACCATTATAAACCGAATTTGTCCTTAATATAAAATAATATTTTGAGATTTTCCTAAGGTGCCCCTCTCCTCCCTTATAAAAGGGCTCCTCCTCCCTCTCCTCCTCACACCAATTTGAGCATTCAAGCTCGGCCAAACCCTGACAAAATCTCTTCTCCACTTCCCTAGTATCATCCTAGAGGTCCTGGACTTCTTCAAAGACCATCCTTAGTTCTTTAAGTGGAGGTTAAGTGAAGGCGCGTCAAAAAGAGGTAATATCCATTACCGATCTTTTTCAAATTCTTTATTCTTCAACTTCTTCTTCTTTAGTTGTTTCATGGTAAAGTAATAACATCAATATTTTTTATATACTGATATGTTAATATAAATATGAAACAACTCTAATTAACCTTCTATCCGTCCTACGGAAAAAGGAAATCACCGCGCGTGCGTACGTACGGAATACCGTCTCCACGCCGTGGTGTAATATATTTTCCACCACCACCTTAATTGGATGGGTATAATGGTGTAATGAGTAACTATATATGATTATTATAAAGTGATATTGATACTGAAATAGTATACATACACTTCAACACAATTCCACGACCATGGGAACAATATCATCGCTCGTGCGTACGTACGGACTACCGTCTCCACGACGCGATGAGATTCATTATCCATGTCAACCATTCCAGAATGATTATAAAGTATATATACTGAATAATAATGAAATATATGACATGGTAAATATACTGGATTTATGTATATATATATTTATGTCATCTACTTACTTCCATTCAAGACAATAAGGAAAGGAAAACAGCGTTCATGCGTACGTACGGACTACCGTCTCCATGAACGGTGTGTTTCATTTCATTTATCTATCTATTATATATATATATATACTGAATATATATGATATATAAATCATGTTTTATATTATGGATGTAAGTAAATCATGATATAAGTAATAATAATGTCAAGAACAACAAGTCCAAACACCTACGATAAATGAAACGATTTTACCCAAAACGCTTCTTTAACATGGAATTTACAAAAGAACGGGTAATATAAAGTCATAAGTGAACCATATATGATATCATAAAAATGAATATGATTCTTTAATAAGTTAATGATATTATTTAAATCATTATACAGGAGTTTAGGATACGTACAAATCATATCAGACATAAGATAAGGGAAATATCACAATCTCATTTTTATCCGAGATTGTTTATACTTTGGCAATTACTGGGGTGTATTTCATCATCAAAATCCATGTTTCCTCAATATTTAATATTATTTCCATCCACCTACAATTTTTTAAATCCAATTTTACCCTTCGGTGAGTTTTTAGTAAAGGATATGAAAGGAATCTTTTGTCGTTTTTCGTACGCGGTACTTTTTGACTTTTCCGACAAAAGTACGAAGAATGTTTTTTTAACTTATACGACATGAATGGATTTTTAAAACATTATTTCCAAAAATATTAATTTAAAATTTTTCATGTTTATTTTTAATCAACTTCTTTTAGTTTATAATTGTACGACATGTTAAGAAAGGAAAAGTTTTTTTGAAGCAGAAATGATATTTTCCTCAAGAATGGAGTTCAAGTGTTTTATCAAAATTATTTTACATCTAAGATAATAAAGGGTTCTGTTTCTATCATTATTATTAAATTTATTTTATTATGTTGTGAGGGAATTATATTTTTATGAATTCCTTTATCTTATATGAATTGTTTTATGATGTCACGATGTTTAAGATTCCCATTTTTATTATGTGGGTTATGCTATGATGTACGGATTATGATTTTGTGGCACACATAAGAATGGTATAATTATGAGATGGGTGGGACCTATATCTCCCTCCAATTAATTGGGTAAAGATTTTATATCTCATGAGATAGACATGGCTGGAACGGTAGGTTATACCAGTTCAGTGAAACAGGACTGAAACGAGGGTGACTTGGTTCAGAAATGGACTTTGTCCACTACGATAGTCTTGGCAATGAGTCTTTACTAATAAGATATGATTCTCTATGATTATGTGTGTATGACACAAAGTTTCATGTTTTAAGTTATTATTATTGGGATTTCATTTGACTACTATGATTTATCCCATGTTCTGAAATTATGCTCTGTTTTGCAGGTTAAGATTTCCAAAATGTTATGTTCTTATGAATATGATGTGATTGATATTTATTTTGTTTACCCTTACTGAGAATTTGAGCTCAACCTTTTATGTTTTCTTTTCCCCAGGATATAAAGAAAGGTTTTAGGTAAAAAAAAGGAAGATCTTTATGGGAGATGTTGAAGATCTTTCACCATGACTAGAAGATTATATTCTGAGTTTACAAAGTCACTAAACTATTACGATCCTTGTGTGTGTGTTTTTGTTATGTACTAAGTATTCCACAAAAGTAATGTAATGTCCATGTAAGTCAAGCTTCGGGTCTCTACAGTTGGTATCAGAGGAAAGGTTTAGTCAACCTTTGGAAACTAGGATGCGAAAACGTTAGTGAGATCCCTAGAGATATTTCTAAGGTATGTCTAGGGATGTCCCTAAGGTTAAGTATACATATAGGTTATAATACTAGAATTATGATAACAATCATAGAATTAAACCTAAGATGTTAGATATTGAAGGTACTCCCCTTTATTATGTTGTTTTCCCTATCATGATTTTTTCCTCTCACACTATTATTTTTGGGTTTTAGACGATGGCTGGAACCCGAAGGAACCGTGTTGATCAATGCAATGGACAATGTAATGATTGTCCTCCTGAACAAACAAATTTTATGGGATATGGAGTGCAAAATCTTATTGCTATACTTACACAAGCTATGAATCATTCTGGACTTCCAAATGAGCAGAGAAGGGAACAATATTCTATTGAGTCCTTCATGAGGCAACGTCCACCTTCTTTCAATGGTTCATCTGATCCACTTGTTGCTGAACAATGGATCAGTACCACTGAAAAGATATTTTCAGTTCTTCAATGTTCTGAACATGATAAAGTCATCTTTGTAGTATATCGTTTGGAAGGTGAAGCTGATCAATGGTGGAATATTATCAAGAATATGAGGCAAAGAGATGAAATTGATTCCATGGAATGGGACGAGTTCAAGAACTTATTTTTAAATAATTACTTCCCTCGTATTCATCGAACAAAGATGGAGAATGAGTTTCTTGAACTAAAGAAAAAGGATGATGAATCTATTGGTGTATACGAAGAAAATTTTACAAGGCTTGCAAGGTATGCATCTGGCTTTATCATCCAACCTGAAAGTAAAGTTGATCGATTTTTCAGTGGCTTAAAACCAAGTCTTCGAAGGGCATTAGCTATAAGAGACTTCAATAGCTATGAAGAAATTGTGCGTTGTGATATCAAGGTAGAAATAGAAGTTGGTGTTACATATCCATCTCATGGTTTTGATAAGAAACGAAAGATGGAGTTCAAGGAGAAATCTCAGAATAATGGTGAAAAGAAGATGAATGTTTCCTTATGCACAAAGTGTGGAAAGAAGCACGGTGGAGATTGTCTTAAAGGGACTAGAAAATGTTTTAAGTGTGGAAAAGAAGGTCATCGAGCAGATGAGTGTCGAAGTAATGGAAAAGAGTTTCTAATGATGTGAATAAAGCAAAGACTGCAGAGAACGCACCACCAACACTTCAATGCTTCAAGTGCAAGGAAATGAGGCATTATGATAATAAATTCCCTAATCCAAGGGTTAGTGATGATCGACATGAGCAACCTCTTAAGGCAAAGGACAAAGGGAATTCACATGCGATCAATATTGGCGATGTTGAATATGACAACGATGTGGTGGAATGATTAAGTGTTTATGTAATGGGATTCCAAAATAATGTTGTATCATGGAGTATTGGAATATTTATGTATTGGTCTAATGTGGTATTCAAAGTGATTGAGATATTTTTGTAAATAAGATGATATGTGCATAATGAAGGGAAAATGAGAAAATGAAATGTTTAACAGTATTCATGAGCTCATGATTGATATAAGGACTAAGTGATATCATGGTTTGAGTATATAGAATTTTGAGGATTTTGGTATGTGGAAAGTGTTAACTTTTAACTGCATTCATGTTTTCACTAAGGTTCAATGGGTATTCATTCTTCAAGAGAATACATGATTAAGGTATTAACATGTTTGTAATTTGACCAAAAAGATATATCTTATGATATATGGGGATAAATTATGGCATTCACGTGATTGTTATGTGACATTTCAAGTATTCACTTTCTTTATACTATGAGCTTGGACCGAAGTATTTTAGATAATCCTAATTACTCGAATGGATAATGTTGGACATAAGTTAGTATTTTTTGATATTATTGATGGGATGTTATAGTAATATAGTTTTAGAAAAAGGACAACCTGTAGGACGAGCGACAACCCATCGTGTCGGACAAGGCTGTGGGAATCGAACCCACAACCGAAGTGCGACTGGCCTTTATCGCCTACCACTGGCCTACAGGAAGTCCCTGTTTAGTAGAAACTAGACTTATTATATTAAGGAGTATGATATATGAAGTATATGTCCATTTTAGGAACCATATATGATTAATCTCACTATAGATGGACTTATGTATTTTTTGATAACTTTTCTAACCTTTTGTTTGAGACAGATGGAATGACCCATCATTCTATCACATGATCTTATAACACATCACAAATGAAAATTTCAACTTCATTTCTTTAAGATATGACGTGGAAATTGTCCAAAGAATGACAAACGGTGAGACTATAACAAAATCACGAAAGTATTTCTTCTAATTCCAATTTCATCAAATTTAGGGAAATGATCTTGAAAAACCAAAAATGTTGTCCTACTGCCCTTATATCCGATGAATCAGATGGTACCTTAGATAATCACAAATCTATGGCTTTGTGATTGTTGGATTTTTCATAGCCATGTTCTCTACAACTCTCCATCAGAACATGATGGTTAGATTTTTATTCCATATCCATATTTTCACCTATGTGGAAACCCAGTGATTAGTTTATTTGGGTAACCATTACGTTTAATAATTTTGTTTTTAAATATTGGTTTTGGTATTTCTTTTTACGATGTGGGTTTCTATTAAAGAAACTTTCGAATAGTAAACCATTTATAACCCCGACGAATTTCGAGGGTGAAATTCATTTTAAGGGGGGTAGAATATAACAACCCGAGATTTTATAAGATACATTATTTTTAATTTCATTCATATCTTCTATTGTACGACACACCAAGATTATCATGCGCTATACGCAACACCGTATTAGCTTGCAGTATACACAACACTTTTCTTGGCTCTTGTTACACACAATTTCAAGTTCGTTTGATAGAGTTATTCTACGCAACATTGATTGTATATATATATATATATATTCAATGTATAAATAAAATATAGTTGTATTCTATTATACGCAACAACAAAGGAGTCGTGCACTACACGCAACCCTGACTTGGCTTGCATTACATGCAATCACGACCTTCCTCGATAGCGTGTGTTGTACGCAATACCGGGATTTACTAAACAACGATATATTATTATAATATTGTTATGAACTAGCCGTTATGAATAGTGTTAACTAAATTTTGAATTTTATAACATTATTATTCATCTTAAACATTTTCTAGAACATGGTATAAGAACAAAATAAATTTTTCGGGTAAAATAATTATTTTTCAAAAAATGCAGTTTTACCGCCTTTTGATGGCGCACCCACAATAAATCTAGTTTTTGACATGTTTATAAGTTACATTTGACAAAATAAAATTATTCTTTGGAATCACGAAATAAATATTTACTTTGGAAAAATTTTTCATTTTATTCTGATGACTTTCATATTTTAATGAATAGTAAAAACACGCTATATTTTAATTAAAAACATCTTTTTTCATCGTAATATCTTATGTGGTTAAATTATAATATTGAACGGTTTTAAAGTATAAATAGAATATAGTTTTACTATTTAATATAATGTATGTCATTAGCATTGATTTTACCTTGAATTCGTAGGTTAAATAAATTCAATCTTTTGCAATGTTTTAAAGAAAAACCCGTTTTCTTTCGACAACGGGATTAATTTTAATTTAATTTTTTCAACTTTTGTGTATTGAATTTGGAAAAATGGATTCCATATTTGTAATCAGTGGATCCAAATTATGTTAATAAGCTACTTTTTATTTTTGGGGATTGTGAATAGTAACTACGGTAAATTCTATTTACTATAGTCAAAGGTAAATCGGGTAATTAAGGGTAAATATAAGATTATAAAATTACCCAAAAACTTGGAAAAAATCCTATTGGATGGCTAAAAGTAGATCCATATAACCTAATGGTCGTATTAGATTCATTTTATGGAATTTGTTCCATGAAAATAATTTAATTATTATTAAAACCAAAGAATGTGACAACATGTCACTTTCTTAAATCATATAAGTATAATAATTTTAACATAGTGATAAACTTCATGAAACTTCGAACCTGATTAGTCTCCAGAAATCTAATACAATTATCTACATGATAGGAATTTATTTAGAATTTTTAGGGATTAAATAATTATCATTTATTATGACACAAAGATGATGCAGTAATTGTCTTATTAATGAAATATTGACATAATTGATGTTATAAATGGCCAAATAAATGTAATTTGAGACTTTTAATGACTTAAACTAATTTTATAGGTTAATATGACATGTTATTGGTTATTTAAGTAACTTTTTTCCAACTTATCATTCTGTTATGAATTTCATAAAAATCATGTACCAAATAGTGTCAAAATTTGACATAAAATAGTTTTTAAAACAAATATTATATTATTAATTGTTATTTAATTCCTAAAAATCTAAGGTTCAGCCAAATGACTTAGATAAGGATATATATATCAATAATAAAAAACTTGTGGTTCTTTGGGCTTGTTATGGTAAGTTTATTAACCATATATTGTTAGAAAACAAAAAGACACGGTAAAAGTTAAATTATTTAACTTAGAGTTAAATCTAATTGATAATGTTAACATAATAACCTAAACTTGTCTAAATCATATTGGATGAGATTATTTCGACCCATAACCACTTTATATTCAAAATAAGACCCTTTGGAACCATTATAAACCGAATTTTACCTTAATATAAAATAATATTTTGAGATTTTCTTAAGGTGCCCCTCTCCTCCCTTATAAAAGGGCACCTCCTCCCTCTCCTCCTCACACCAATTTGAGAATTCAAGCTTGTCCAAACCCTGAATAAATCTCTTCTCCACTTCCCTAGTATCATCCGAGAGGTCCTGGTCTTCTTCAAAGACCATCCTTAGTTCTTTAAGTGGAGGTTAAGTGAAGGCGCGTCAAAAAAGGTATTATCCATTACCGATCTTTTTCAATTTCTTTCTTCTTCAACTTCTTCTTCTTTAGTTGTTTCATGGTAAAGTAATAACATCAGTATTTATTATATACTGATATGTTATTATAACTATGAAACAACTCTAATTAACCTTCTATCCGTCCTACGGAAAAAGGAAATCACCGAGCGTGCGTACGTACGGAATACCGTCTCCACGCCGTGGTGTAATCTATTTTCCACCACCACCTTAATTGGATGGGTATAATGGTGTAATGGGTAAATATATATGATTATTATAAATTGATATTGATACTGAAATAGTATACATACAATTTAAAACAATTCCACGACCATGGGAACGATATCATCGCTCGTGCGTACGTACGGACTACCGTCTCCACGACGCGATGAGATTCATTATCCATGTTAACCATTCCAGAATGATTATAAAGTATATATAGTGAATAATAATGAAATATATGACATGGTAAATCTATTGGATTTATTTATATATATATTTATGTCATCTACTTACTTCCATTCAAGACAATAAGGAAAGGAAAACAGCGTTCATGCGTACGTACGGACTACCGTTTCCATGAACGGTGTGTTTCATTTCATTTATCTATCTATTATATATATATATATATATATATACTGAATATATATGATATATAAATGATGTTTTATATTCTGGAAGTAAGTAAATAATGATATAAGTAATAATAATGTCAAGAACAACAAGTCCAAACACCTACGATAAATGAAACGATTTTACCCAAAACGCTTCTTTAACATGGAATTTACAAAAGAAAGGGTAATATAAAGTCATAAGTGAACCATATATGATATCATAACAATGAATATGATTCTGTAATAAGTAATTAATATTATTTAAATAATTATATTGGAGGTTCGGATACGTACAAAGCATATCGGACATAACGTAAGGGAAATATCACAATCTCATTTTTATCCGAGATTGTTTATACTTTGGCATTTAATGGGGTGTATTTTATCATACAAATCCAAGTTTCCTCAATATGTAATATTATTTCCATCCACCTAAAATTTTTTAAATCCAATTTTACCCTTCTGTGAGTTTTTAGTAAAGGATATGAAATGAATATTTTGTCGTTTTTCGTACGAGGTACTTTTTGACTTTTCCGACAAAAGTACGAAGAATGTTTTTTTTAACTTATACGACATGAATGGATTTTTAAAACATTATTTCCAAAAATATTCCTTTACAAGTTTTCAAGTTTATTTTTAATCAACTTATTTTATTTTATAATTGTACGACATGTTAAGAAAGGAAAAGTGTTTTTGAAGTAGAAAGGATATTTTCCTCAAGAATGGAGTTCTAGTGTTTTATCAAAATTATTTTCCATATAAGATAGTAAAGGGTTCTGGTTCTATCCCTATTATTACATTGATTTGATTATGTTGTGATGGGATTATATTTTTATGAATTCCTTTATCTTATATGAATTGTTTTATTATGTCAGGATGTTTAAGATTCCCATTTTTATTATATGGGTTATGCTATGATGTATGGTTTATGATTTTGTGGAACACATAAGAATGGTATCATTATGAGATGGGTGGGACCTATATCTCCCTCCAATGCATTGGGTAAAGATTTTATATCTCATGAGATAGACATGGCTGGAATGGTAGGTTATACCGGTTCAGTGAAACAGGACTGAAACGAGGGTGACTCGGTTCAGAAATGGACTTTGTCCACTAAGATAGTCTTGGCAATGAGTATTGACTAATAAGATATGATTCTATATGATTATGTGTGTATGCCACAAAGTTCCATGTTTTAAGTTTTGATTATTGGGATTTCATTTCACTACTATGATTTATCCCATGTTATGAAATTATGCTCTCTTTTGCAGGTTAAGATTTCCAAAATGTTATGTTCTTATGAATATGATGTGATTGAGATTTATTTTGTTTACCCTTAATGAGCATTTGAGCTCACCCTTTTATGTTTTCTTTTCCCCAGGATATAAAGAAATGTTTTAGGTAAAAAAAAGGAAGATCTTTATGGGAGATGTTCAAGATCTTTCACCACGATTAGAAGATTATATTCCGAGTTTCCAAAGACACTAAACTATTATGAACCTTGTGTGTGTGTTTTTGTTATGTACTAAGTATTCCGAAAAAGTAATGTAATGTCCATGTACGTCAAGCTTCGGGTCTCTACAAGTATTATGTCTAAGATAACTTATTAATTACTTCTAACAAACAAACCTGTCTTAGATTTTATTTTTTAAATGGATTAATATTCTTACTTTCATCATGCTCGCTCTAATTATGACATGGATATTGAGTGTGCTGTTGGATTTAATGAAATATTCACTGATTTTGATGATGTCTATTCGGGTACTGATTTTCATTATGCACATATTTTAATTCCTTCAATGCCTCCATCCATACTGTATCCCCTTCATTGGAAGTGAATCCATTTCCACAAAATCATAAATACTAAAACTTCATTAGTGGATAGAGATTAGCTATTACAATTTCAAAAAATATACCTTTAAAAATGATGAAAAACCTCTGAATCTTTTGAGGGAAAATGTTAGCACAATCAGGTGGTACTTGGATGACATATTAGGTATTATCCGCTCTATTTTCATTCATTAGATTCTTTTGGAAGATAGGGATAAAATGGTTAATAAACCACCAAAGAGACTGAATCCAATGCTTCTATAAGTTATTAATAAATAAATTGAACAATTTATCAAGGAAAGTATAATTTATCCCATTTTAGATTCCTAATTGGCGAGTCCTATTCAAATTGTGCCTATGAAAAGTGGTGTTACAATTGTTAGAAATGAGACAGGAATTAGGTCCAATAATTGAAAAAAAAAATTAATGTGCATATTGATTATAGTAAACTTAATCAGTCCACTCACAAGGACCATTTCCCCCTCTAATTTATTGATTAGATGCTTAAGAGACTAGCTGGGAAGACACAATATTGTTTCTTGGATGGATTTTTGTGATATTTTCAAGTTCCGAAAGCTTTTATGGACAACGACAAGACAAAATTCACTTATCCATTAGTTAAATTTTCCTACTAAAGGATTCCATTTAGACTATGAAATATACCAGGTATCTTCTAGAGATAAATGGTGAGTATTTTTTGTGATTTCATTGAGACCTACATGGATGTATTTATGGATGATTTTATATTTTATGGATCTTCATTTGATGAAAGTATATTTAGTTAGGGAAAGGATTTAAATATTTTTATTGATATGAATCTGGTATTGATCTTTGAAAAGTGTAATTTCATGGTAGATCATAGAATTGTATGAGGGAATGTTATGTTTTTTAAATGTTGGGGCCGAAGCCTCATTTTTTTAATAAAGAAAAGAAAAGTCCTCTTTTAACTGGGTAGAGGGAGACCCATTACATAGCCCGAAATCCCAGGGGACTTGTAGCCAATTACATAGCCAATAGGCCCAAATTTATGACCAAATTCTTATTCTGTGAATAGTAACCCAGCTGCTACAGTACCCACATAGTACCGCCGCTGCTATAGTGCCCTGCTGCCGCTATAGTACCCACTGATCAATAGTACCGCCGCTGCTACAGTACTGCTACAGTACTTCTACAGTACCTGCGCCCAATGGGTTTTGAACCCCCATTTTTCATGTAGTATTACGAGGTGCTTACCACTAAGCCAAACCCTAACTACATAAGGGAATGTTATGTCAAAACATAGGATATATAATTATATATCTAAGGTGGAAACTATTTAATAATTTTCATACCCTTTATGTGTTCATGATATTAGATCATTCATAGGGAATTTTCACTTTTATCAGTGCTTCATCAAGAATTTCAGTAAGATTTCTCTTCCTTCATCATGATTACGTCAAAAGGATTCGAATTTTGTGTGGATGATTATTGTATGGTTTCCTTTGATGATCTACAGAAGTATCAAACCATTACACTGATCATACAACCCCCATGGTGGGATATTTCACTTGAGCTTACGTGTGATGCATTAAAATTCATAGTTGGGGATGTCTTATCACATATGGAGGAGGAACAATCACATGTGATTTACTATGCTTAGAGGATATTGGATTCAATCCAATAAAAGTAATCAACAATGGAAAATGTTTTTCTTTCCATAATATTTTCATTAGATAAATTATATTCATATTTATTAGGCACTATAGTTGTTTCTTTTTCTGACCAAACATCATTGAGGAACCTATTCATGAACCCAGATGAAAATCCCAATCTTATTAGATGGATTTTCCTTATTCAAGAATTAGATACTAAGATAAAGGATATGAAGGGGTCAGAAAACATGGTGGATGACCACATGAGTTGGATTACTCACACACTCGAGGCTGACACTATGGACCAAGTATGACTTCAAGACACATTTCCTAATGAGAATCTTTATGCACTCTCATGTATAAATACTTGGTACTATGACTTATTGAAATATGTTATTTCCTCTGTAATCTTTGAAAATTTAAAAAACATCAAGTCCAAAAATTAAAGAGTCTATCTAGGATTTATGTGTGGGATGATCCCTATCTCTAGAACATATGTAGTGATCAAGTTATCTAAATGTGTGTTCCAAATCATGGGTTTGAGACTATTTGAAATTTTTTTCTAGACACTTTCATATGGAGGATACTTTGGACCCCAATGGATAGCTAGTAAAATTTTAGACTCTAAATTATATTTTCCTAGCTTATTTCATAATTCTCAGTTGTTTTGTAAATCTTGGTCACATTAATAACATGAAAGAATCATTTCATTGAGATGCGAGATGCCACAACAACCGATATTATTCAATTAGATTTTTGATGGATGGTAAAATGATTTTATGGGTCTATTTCCTAGATAATATAATTTCTTGTACATTTTTGTTTCTTTTGATTAAGTTATAAAATGGGTGGAGGCCAATACCACAAAGTCTTTTGACGGTCATGTTGAAGCGAATGTTGTCAAGGCTCAAAAGTTTTGTTGCTATGGAGAACCAAAGGCCATAATCACTACCCGAGGGACACACATTTTCAATCCTAATTCAGATTCCATCCTTAAGATGTCTAGGGTGACACAGAAAACATCAAATCCATATCATCCTGAAACAAATGGATATGCTAAGGTTTCAAATTGGGAGTTGAAACAAATTTTGGAGAATACTGTGTAACCCAATAGAAAGGATTTGAGATATCACATGGATGATTCAGTTTTGGATTATAGGATATAATATAAGACATCTATTGGTATGTCCCCATTTTAGATTGTTTTATGTTAAATCATGTTATCTCCCTATGTATGTTGAGAATATTGCATATTGGGGTATAAAATAATACAACAAGGATTTATCCCAAGATAGAATTCAACAAAAAGATAAAAATTAAATAGCTTTATAAATTTTAATTATAATCATATGATAACTCAAGTCTCTCTAAAGAAACATCAAAACTAGATCCTGAAGGAGTGATAAAAAAAGAAGTTTCATGATGAAG
This sequence comes from Viscum album, assembly GCA_963277665.1. Taxonomy (NCBI): domain Eukaryota; kingdom Viridiplantae; phylum Streptophyta; class Magnoliopsida; order Santalales; family Viscaceae; genus Viscum; species Viscum album. The sequence continues at coordinate 1,739,716,514 of OY728142.1, read as the reverse complement.
AGAGAGTCCTTATTTACTCTCCATGGATGAATTTGGTGCCCGGTATGTTGTGTTCTATATAGTTAGGTCCTTAAGATGTATCTAGTGTTTTTATTTATTCTGAACTAGAGATAAAAAATATGGACACTAAAAGGATATTTATAGTAAATGGTTGAATTTTGAAGAAATATATTTAGGGACTTCATAATGATGCAATTGATTTGATCAAACTCCATGACCCCATTATTAATTGAGAATAGTAGGTTGTTCATAACCATTTCAGTTTTATATTACCTCTCCTATTTAAAATTATATAATTAATGGGCACATATCATACCATAAGTTCATAATGAGTAAAATTAAATATTTTTTATGTGTGGTGGAGGGGAGAATTTTTTGGTGTAGATATTTTGGATTTTAATTTGCGTGTTTTGTGTCTCTTTTTTGATAGGATTTCTTTTAAAAAATAGAAAAAATATATATCATGTAAAAAGATTATATAGATATGTTATATAGGGAAAATTCATGTCTTCAAAATTCATTGGTGGAATGATAATAATGGGAATTATTTCTTCATCAAAGGGTTGATTTTTTTTAAAAAATTGAAGTCATTGATTATATGATTGGTTGTGTCATTATAAAAAAAATTATATTTTGATAAAATTATATGAGATAATTGTTCATAGTAAATTGTATCATTTAATTATACACACATCTTTTCACACAACCATGATTTTTGAAATATTTCATACTCAATTGATGGTATATCCATGTTAGGTAAAAAATGATCTTATATTAATGGTTGATCAACACATTTGTTTTTATTCCAATTAGTTTCATTATTTTACCAAATTGACATATGCATGAGTACATAATATCCAAATGTTTTGATCCTTAGAAAATAACACACACACACACATATATATATAGTCTAATTAAATAGGGGGGTGATGAAATGTATAACATGTGGGGATATCTAGGTATGGTTATTATGGTTTAACTTTTGGGAATGCTTATGTGAGTGGGTCTTAAAATATGATTGAAAAATAATAGGGAACATTTTTAATGAATTAAAAAAGGTAAGACGAATTATTTTAATTTACCTTCATATACTGCATAATGTGTGGATATATGAACTTGAAATGGTAGTCACACACACATGAAGAATTAGCAGCATGGTAAACCCACAACTTGTTTTGATATGGTTAGTGTTATTAATCTAATTGGATTTGGTCTTAAAAAAATTTATAAGAAATAAAATTTATAATTTATTGATATTGACACTTTTTTGGATTCTTATATTTCCTATATTTTCACTATGGATAGAGGAATATTAACGTACTGATCTTATCACATTTTTTTGGATTACATGATACATGGTTTTTCTAAGGTGTAAAAAGTGTAAGTGTAGGGGAGTTGAGAAAAAAAATTATTGAATATTTTTTAAAAAAATTTAATAATTTCCTCACATTATGTTAAATATTTTGATTTAGAAAATATTCTGGATTAGATCATTCATTTGAAAATTTGATTAAAAATCATGATTTACCCCTTAAAATTCAATGTAGTTTTTCAGTTATAAATATATTTAAGCGAATTATTTTAATTTTAAATATTTAAATGTTTTCATGAATTAATGGGATACAAAATTAATTTAGGGAATATGTTTCAGATCATGAATCTGATTGGAGTATGTGGTCCATGAAGTCAAAGATGGATTGGACTCGCCAGATTGGACACCACTTTAGTAATTAGGCCATAACATCATCATCATTCCTTTTATTTGAAAATAATTTGGATAAAAACCTAGAGATTAAATTTAGAACAAATAATTCTTTTGAAAGGATATATATTTCTTTTTTTTTTGAAAACATTTGATGTTGATGTTGGAATAAATTACTTGGCCGAATTTCCCCATTCATAGTAGAAAACTCTTGAAACCTAGCCTCACGTCTACTCTATAAATTGGGTTTTTTCTCATTTGGAGTGGTTTGGAAGTGAATTAGGAGATTGAGATTAGAGGATAATTGGTTCCTTACCATTTCAATTAACATTTATAGGAGTAAATCTATAAGTATAGGATAACATATAAAATGCCATTATTTTCCTATTATTTGATGTAATATTTTTTTCTTGTAATAAAATAATTTTTTTCTCTATAAATTATTTCGTTTTGTTTAATTTTAATCTTTGATACTCATCATATTTGGTGTTGAAATCAAAATAATAAATAATATTGGGATATACCCTTTCTAAATCATTTCACATGAAAAAAATTTCCACAATGACTACACTGCCCAAAGAAGAGTAATGTTTCTTAGTAATCGATCTACCTATAAACTTTTTCACGTATTAATTTTTAATAAATATGATATTTTAATTAAAATATTTTTATTTATGGTTTTTTTTAATCCGAAGAAAACAATAAAGAAATTTAACAATTAACACAATAACACACGTGGTCAAGATTTGTGTAAATTGTGAGAGAGAAATCTTAATCGGTAAAACAAAACCATTGTAGATAAATTTGTAGAGTTAAAATATAATCCCTAAAATAAAATAATAATTATTTATATAATATATTTATGCCTTAATTTACCACTATCCATAATATATACTTTTAACAAAAATCAATGCAGGGTACTATTATTTCTTTTTCTAAATATAGCATAGGGTTAATTCACTTCATCATTGTGGTAAAGTTAATTATCATAAGGTTCAAGGGTTAAAAAATTATAGGTGTCTTAATTAAGTGGATATTAATTTAAATGATAATGATTAATAAGTACATTTAGAGGTAGATTTTGTTTGATTACACCTTTTAACATTAATTTCTAAAAAAACATCTACTCATTTTGTTTTCTCAATCTAATTTTAAAAAAATAAAATCTTTTTCCATCATACTTATTCTAATTTTATAAATGATAACCAAACCCCATCCTTTTACGTAATGTGTTTATTTTATTTTATTTATTTTAAAAATACTATTAATATGTTGTTCTAATTACTTCCTCTTTTTAGAGGCAACTTTGCTCCACCACTCTAATGCACATAAATAATAAAATACCGAACATCATTAGAGAGCGCCCATAATAGGGCCTTTCAAGAGGCCACAGATAGAGTTTTTGAAAAACATGGGTCCTTGAATATATCATCTTCACAAAACATATGTTCTTTGCATAGGTCAGGGGATTTGTAAAGGAGCATGCTTTTCAAAATAGGTTAACCCTTTCTCAGAGTGAAATCCTTATTATGCAGGGGAGTGATTTATAATGTACTAATGCTTCATGAAGTCTCATGGTCCACAAAGGGATTTATTCCTTCAAAAAACGTGAGGGACTTAAAAAAAGTTCTCTACACCTTGGTTGGAAGATCTCAAAAACATAAGGGAAGTGTTCTTTGTGGTTATATACAATGGGTTATTCATTTTTTTTGTTTCTTTCTTGATGTTTTGGGGGTTCATGAAAAGAGAGTGATTTCAAAAGTTGAATAGTAACCATTAATCACATTTATTTCTGACCTAATGGGATATTTATTGGGTTTGGGTTTCACAAAAATTTGAGGTGTTAATGAAGTGAAATGTTTTTTTAAAATGGTTGTGGCTTTGTGAGTTTGAGATTTTCATTCACAAAGATTAATTGTAACCCTTTACATTCTCATGAAGGATCACCGTTACCTGAGAGGTTCATGATCTCTATCCATTCGTGAAGAAGTTGGGCTTCACAAAAAAGATCGTTAGAGGTTTTTTAGACGTTTTTAACCATATTTTCTTTGAATAGTCCATTCCAACCATTCCTTCCTTAACATATCCCATGGTATTCATAATTTAATGCAAATAATGTTATTTAAATCACTTATGTAATTTCATTTGTGTATCTACCCTAACATATAAAAGGGAACCTCTTCACCTCCATTAGTTATAAATATAAATCTCTCTATATCTACAAATAGCTACAAAAAAACCTTTCTATATTCCACCCCTTCACTCTTTTTCTTCTGTTCTTCTCTTATGAACCTCCTAATAATGATTAATGTGGTAGAAAAAAGAGGTCATTTAAAGAAGATGTAATCATTTTCCCTAAATCATTAAAAACAATTCTTCATATACATCTCATAAATATAATGTAAACATCATAAAATAATTAATATATAATCATAAATACACTAATGTATTGTTATTAATAAAGGAAACTCATTTTCTATCTTATTTCCATCCTATAGAAAATGAAAACATCACTCCTTTATATGTATGACCTACCGTCTCCACATAGTGATATAGTCTTTTATCACCAAATTACATGGGTGGTCATAAATATGAACGTAATAATTATATATAATATTTATGAAATAATTTTGAAAATTAAAATATAATAAATCATTTACCATTTAACACTTCCACCAGTAAATTTTTTTTGTAACTTTTGGGTATGTGTGGACTGCCACCTCCAAAGTGAGATGCAATTAGTTTCTCATGATATATAATCATGGATTATTATTAAAATATATATAATTATTACATATTAAATTTATATCATGGTTAAAATTTTGGATAATATGGAAAGAATATAAATATTCAAGGACAACAACTACTAAATCGAAACATTCATGATAAATGAAGTAGTTAACACCCAAAATGACGATGATAATGAGTGATTGTTAGTGAATAGGTGATCAGATGTCATAATAAAATATTTATGGTATTTTATGAATGATTATAATTCAGTTATATAATAATAATAATTTCAAATATACTATATAATAGGTTACAAAAATTTATGAATCCATCCAGACCTGAGGTAAGGGATTATTTCACTATCTCATCATTATTTAGGATTGTTTATTTATAATATTACAGTAGGTAATCATTTAATAATTCTATTTAAACTCTATATATTTTCCTATCAAATTTTTATTTATAAAAATTAAATGTTTATATTCCATTTTACTCTATCTAAGATCACAAAAATCTGAATGACTATTTTTATGTAAACCTAACCTTGTTTTTTTAATTCGACCAAGAATCATTTTATTCAACATAAATATTTTATTTAAAATATTTTCCCATATTTGTAAACTATTATATAATTATTTATTAAATTTATTTTGACCCATGTTTTATTTTATATAAAAAGGTTTTGAATGGAATATTTTTGTCAATTTCTAAATAATAATCATTTTAACAAAGGTGTGGATTTTTTTTGTTTTAAAGCATACTGCAAAAATTTATTTTACCACCTCCAAGACTATTATTTTACATAAATCTCCCTTTATAGATTTCCATTTCCATTTTAAATGATTTTTTTTATAATATTATATAATTTTTTATATTTTAAATATGGGATTCTAAAATGAAAAGGGTATTTTTCTCAAGAAATTATCTAGTGATATTTTTGATGTAGTTACATCTATATCAATATGCATTGATGAATATTATTCTATAATGAGGATATAATCTAATTATACCAACCACCATATTACTCTATATGCCTAATGATCACGCTATTCTATTTATTTACTATAGAAAATATTAATGTTTTTTATTCTAGTTTTCAATACGAATGTCTATACTGATTATGTTTTAATCATTATTCAGTTTTTTCATATAATGAATGAATTAGATTTAATCTGTAATAGGATGTGCCTATTAAATACCCTAAATACATTGGTAGGTCTCATTAGATAGACTAATTTGGGTATTTTACTATTCATTACCTATTTATATATGGTTTCTTAGTAAATGGACTTGAAATTAATATTTTGATGTCCGATATTATGCTTTATATCAATAAATGAATAATTTTTGTTATCCATGGGATTAATTATATTCCTCTATCTTATATTGATTGAGTTCCTATTTTTCAATTTAGTTATATAGAATATTGTATTATTTTTTATCTCTACTACATTATTAGGGATTTATTTATACTGTGATTACTTCTATTATACGCTTTTCCTTACTGAGAATCTGATATCACCCTTTATTATAAGTTCCTTTACCAAGGTTACCAATAAGATAGTTTTTTAATAATTTAAAGGGTATTATAGAATAAGTGATAAATTTCTTATTATAATATTATGTTTTATTTCATGTTATAAAAGTTAATTTTAAAATAATTTATGTTTCTATTATCCCAATACTACTAAACTATTCGATCCTTAAGGATATGATACCTTTTATCTCATGGAAATGTAGTAGAATAACCTCTAGCTTTGGGTTACAAGAGTCATGTTGTTACAATAATATTTAACCCAAATTAAAAATGGGAAAATTTACTTATAAGAATAAAATTTTAGTTGTATCATGGATGTGAAGAATGAAACTAGTTATAAAGAACCCAGAAAAAAAGGGATAAATGAACATGTATCTTATTAATGTTTTAATTGAAGTTAAATATTTTCATATTTCAATTTTTGAACTAGATCTTTGACATTAATAAAATCAGGGGACGTTGTGTAAATTGATAGAGGATGAATGATAATATGAATGATAAATAAATATTTTATTTTACATTTATGGGATTTGACAGAGCCTTGGTAGGATAATGATTATTTTTTGATAAATCTATGTATGTTATGAGATTAAAATAATGAGAGTGTGAGGTAGTTATTATAGTTAATGTTATCAAAATTATAAACCATTTTTTCATTGACAATTAACCCTATAATTTAGATAAAACAAAGGCAATCATTTAATTTATTACATAATTAAGAATATCGAATAAATTAAATGGGTTAAATCATGATTTCTATTAATTTAACTCATTTTTAATTAACTCTTAAATCCATACATTGATTCATAATATTCATTTCTTAATGAAATTTAATTATTATTTTTATTATTTAATTTATTTTAATAATAATTTCACAAAATCCTATTCAAAATAACTTAATTTTTCATGGTTGTATCCCAACATATGAAAAATAAAACAGGAATGAGGAAATCATAAGATATTTTTAAGGTTCGTATGATATTTATCCCCATATAAATGATTTGAAGGTGCACATATGGAATTTAGAATTTGAGAAAAATAATTTCGTGCCTATATGTCAATTCTTACTGCATAAGATATTTCATGGACCATATGATATTTTCAACATCCTCTTAGAACTATGTGTAATGTTTATCACAACCCGTAGGACATTTTCCTCAGTTTCCTACCCCTATGACATTTGAACTTTGTAAAAATTCTTTCTACACCGGAATAATATTTCATTACCCATTGGATATTTTACTCTATAATTGTCTTGTATAAAATTTCCCAGACTGTAGGATATTTTCCTTTGTGTATGAATTTTTCATTTAATTTTTTAGTTGGGGTGATTAAAATCAATAAATATTTAAATTCATAGTACCCAAAATATAAAATCAAATTCATTCTATTGGTCTACAAAAATTAGAAAATAATGCTCCTAATAATCCCCATAGTGATCATTATGAAGAAGGAGAAGAAATATATCATTGAGGCAATGTAGATAATCTTGAATATTAAAGAGGCAGTTATTTAAATATATCCTCTCTCTTTAAGTCAAAAACATGGAATTCATCTGAGGATGTGTGAGCTAGGCACTAAAAAATAAAAATATTCTGTAAGTATGAAATTGTTCTAAGGATGAAGAAGGAGATTGTTCAACTCATATAAGGTGTAGAGATACACAAGTGAATAATAATATCTCACAAATCTATTTAATAGTTTATCTTTTCACTACCTTGGAAAGAGGAGCTACCATTGATTGATCAATTGAAGCTAATTTGCCACTACATTTCTTTTCATTTTTCATGCATTATCTAGTGACAACATGTTAAACCATTAGTGTTCAAGAATATCATAACATTTTCATTCCCCTATAAATAAATTACTTTATTTAATGATTAATCAATTATTATCAATTTATCTAGGTGTTCTTGATTGATAATGTAATAGTAGATTTAAATTGTCTTTATATTTAAAATATTATTCACTTCCTCATAAATTTTCATATGTAGAATACCTATGAATTCTTAACTACATATAATGGTTAGTAGTGGGAAGAATATTAAGTGATTGTGGATATCAAATCACATAACTTAGTGATACTAGTGTATAGTTTGATTTTTATGTCTCTATATCCTGGACAAAACTGATAGGGGAAGGTGATTAATAAGTTTTCATCTATTTAGAGGGATAGATCTAGAAGACATATTTATATTATGATTTAATATGGAAACATGGTGTATATCCCAAATTTGAACACTAACTTTTAAATATTATATTAGTATCCCTTATTCCTTTATTAAAATCACACCACACATTCACAATCCTCAAACATACCAAACCCATTAAATAATTGAAAAAAACTCAAACTCGTTTCTTTATGGAGACAACCCAAGCCACAATGTTTACTACTTCAAACATGGGTTCAAAATTTATTGTATAGAAGCCCCATGAAATGTATCATCACCACCCGATGCTCAAATTAAACCCCTTAACCTATCATCCTTTCCCCATTCTAATTTTCCATATTCTCTTCCATGGTTCCATAACTCCCCTCTTTTCTTTCTCTTTAATGGATTTATCATAAACAATATTCAAAAATCATAAAGTGAGTGGCCATAAATATCTTATTTATCTTACTGTTACCATATTCTTGTATTTTCCCTCTAATATGGGCATGGTGTCCTAGGGTTCATGTTGTATGAATTTTTAGTTGCGAGTTTTTCATATTAAAAAATCGAAACCAGTTATTAGGGACTTTATTCTTTATTCCTTATATAATCTATTCACCCTCTTATGCGTTTATCTGTAAATGGTCGGTTAATCTATGTATATTACCATATTTGGTGAACTATATTTTCCTTAAGGTCTTCCAATGTCCATTAATTATATTAATTGGTGTTTTAAATACATTTTGGATTTATATTGATTATTTTTTGATTATTTTTTTATTTTTAAAAGGTTTAGAGGATATATCACATGAAAAGTGTATAATTTACATGACTTTATAAGTTTTAAACAATGTTTTTGATAACATTATCTTGTTCTTTTTTCCTTTAATTAATTGAATATTCTTTATGGAAATGGATTCCCTTGATTTATAATGAATTGCTTGATTGGTTTTGTATGAAATCCTCATGTTCGAGAGCTATTAGAATGTGAAAAATTAATTTCTAACTTGAAATATATATCTCAAGAAGGATTATTTATGGTTAAAATCATTGATTTAATAAAGATAAATAATTATCAAATATTATTTTGGAAACTACTTGGAGGCTCATTGGATGACTTAGGTATTTAGGGGGTGGGGGATCGAAACTTATAGCTTTCTATTCTAAGAGTATTACTCTTCCTAGAAGGAATTACTGGTTCTTCTCACCGTGGTCTCATTATAGATCATGTTAATCCATATCTAATAGACATATATTATAATATGACCTAACATTGGTGAACATAGTGGCATTATGAGATCTTTCTTAATAGAAATTCCATGAATCTGGACATGTTTTTATGGTTCCTCTAGGTTTATCTACCTTCTCTAACAATGAAATTACATATAATATTTCATTAATACATTACACATTCATTTTTATTTAAAATTTATTTTTTTATTTAATTTATAATCTATTTATATTTAATTATTCATCTTTACTTTTTTAATTTTAAATACAAACATTTCTTTTTTATACTATAGTTTAAACTATCCAACTATGGTATGGTTCATATGGGTTGTTCATAAAGTACAATGTGGGGTATATTTAGGATTGTTATGATCACACCATATATACACCACTCCAATATATATAGACCTTTATTATAGAAATAGTTCAAAGAGATGTTCCACATGGAGGAATTGTTTACACGGGTTAATATGGAATGGTTTAGAGGATGTGACAAGGTGGAATGCAAATATCATGTCACCTGGATATGTGTTTCAAATGTTTTTATTAGTTTTTATATTAGTCTTATAGTATCATTACCTCTTTGATATATCCATACCAGCTTCTCATCCCACTTTCATTTTTTTTTGGATTTTTTATGTTTGTGTTAAGGTATGTAATTTTTATTAAGGTATTGGTTTACTTATATTATGTTGTTATGGTTATGTGATGAAATTTTTTTATTTTATACATTGTTTTTTCATTATTGTATTTTTATTAACTACTTTTTGGATTCATGAACTTCCAATGTATATAAGTTTTAATTCAAGATCTCAGGATAGACCCTTGACATAATTATTTTATAAATGAAAAAAACCATTCCCAATGGTGTATCCATGATTCCCAAAAAAGAGTTTCTATCCCATAAGGATAGATAATTCACTTCGGGCCTTGTGAAGATTTAGATTTTGAGTCAGATTATGAAGAATCTAGTTGGATCTTTCAAAAATGACATCATATCCTATTTTTGATTTATTTCATTTAGGAAATCAAGGTATATGGGATATAAGAACACTGCAACATCAGGGTTAGGTTGTGAGTGAGTGTCTATCTAACACCCATTAGAACAAGCATTAAATTTCCATGAATTTATAGGAATTAGTAAATAATATTAAAATTTGGGTTTTTAATGATTTTGAGGAATTATTGGATGATGAATTTATATTGTATTTAATTTTACTAGAATCCAACTGTGTATCTCATTCAAGAATGGTTTCAATATATTCTACAGGGTTAGTTCAAAATTTAAGAAATCATGTGGCCTAACTAGGTTCCTATGTTTCAATTATCCCATTTTGCTCTTACAGTTATAGAATGTTTTGGGAAACTATTCTTCCTAATAATGAACAATCAAAATAATTAATTTTTTTTATTCATCTTTTCTTAATTCTATAATATAGCTTTTTTTATTTTCTATTTTATGTTTATAACATTAATTTATGATTCTTAATTAATTTTTATTAGATCATGATGATCTAATTGATTTAATCATTTTATAAGTTTTTTATATACTTCAATTACTCCTAGAATACCCCTTTATATCTAACACCTTCTAATTTTTGAATATAATTTTCTTTAAATAATTGGATCTCATTGATATCATGTGTTGTATGCAATAATGACTTTAAACAAACCAAAATATACTACTAACATATTATATTATGAATGTTATCATCGAGCCATTGGATTGGGGGGGTATGAATAGGATAATCTAAAATATGAAAAACTAATGGTTACATAGTATAAAATTAATTCTTTGGTTATCAATTAATTAGAAATAAAAAAAAGTCTAAAATGAAAAAAATATATATTTCTGAACATATATTTTATCCACACAATGTATTTTTATCTTAATAAATTAAATGAATCACTATTTTAGAATTATTTTGATTAAATATATATACTATATATTCATTAACATGTTTTTAAATTTGTTTTATATTTTTCTAAGCATTAGAAAAGAATAAACCAAATTTTATTCATAAAAATGTATTTTTCTGAAATGTTTTTTTATCAAGTTTTGCATGCACATATTTTAAAAATAATTTATATAAATTATATAAATTTAATCATAAAAAATGAATCCATATTTTTAATCATGTGTTTCAATTTTTTGAAATAGATTCATTTTATTTTAGGTTAATATGAATAACAACCATGGTCAAATTTATCACCATGATAAATAGTAAATCAAGTTAATCTTGGTTAAAACTAAGTGATAAGTCTATAATTTTTCATCATAATTCTTACTTTATTAATCTAATTCTAACCATATCACCTTAGGCTCAAAATTAATTTTATAATAGAAATTTTTCCCTAATAATTTCTTATATAATATTTAAATCAAATAATGTTATGAAATGTAACTGTCTTATATTTAACCATCTCTTATGTGTTCAACTATGGAAAAAATAATGTTATGAAATAATTTAAATTTAAATTTTCAATATAATTAAATTATCTTCATTATTATTATTAATTTAAAATTTTATGTGATAAAATATTTACCTTAAGTTCTTGCGTAATGCTAATATAATATTTATCTTATTAATAGGAAATATAAAATAAATTATTTTAAAAATATTGAAAGTAATATAAATTGAGTTTTTTATAGTTACAAATAGTTGTTTTAGAAAAATAAAACATATTACTGAGGTTTAAATTTATTATATTCTAATTAAAACTTTAATTTATTCCTTTTAAGTAAAATTAATTGAATAGTTTCAAAATTTACAAAAATTATATTTTATGAAAATAATATTTTATTAAATTTTTTAAAAATAATGAAAATACTAAAATTGAAAAGGTGAATAATATAATGTCTAAAATTGTATACCATTATATTTATTAAGAAAATTTTACATTATATTAAATATTATAACCCTTTAAGAAAAAATATACTTTACCATATATATGGTTTAAATTGGTTAACAAAGTGGTTAATAAAAAAGATAATGCTTAAAATTACTCATAAAACTGCCCAAATTTTATTTTTTGATGGAATTTTAACCCCATAATTCCTTATACCTAAATTTATTACCACATGAGATCATTATTCTAGAGAATTCCTTTTTTATATTTAAATATTTTAAGAAATCCAAAGAGTGCCCCACCCCTAAATTATAAATGGGAACCCATCCTGTATCTCATTCACACCACTATGAGCCTTATATATTGAACATATAATCAACAAACCCTTTATAAAATTTCTTATACAAATTCATGAGGTTGTGGTCTTCCAAAATACCAACCATGTGATTTCTAAGAATATATCTATAGGAGTTCCTTCGAAGAAGAGTTATTCATATTAACTGATCACTATCTTTTTTAAATTCCTCTTTAAATCATAAAAATATATGTAATTTTTCATAAAATAAAAAATTAAGTATACTAATGATACATTAATGTTTATATAATGACAATATAACCATTATCTACCAAATTTCCCATCAAATGAGAAGTGAAATTATCAGTCGTGCGTACACAAGATTTTCCATCTCTACATAGCGATAAAATTTATTTTCACAAAAATATTTCATGGATGGTTATTATGATGTGTTTTCTAGTTATAGATTATAATTATGAAATAATTATATTTCTAGAATTATAAAATTTAATCTTTCTTATTATCATACAATTCTTTTATAAACAATAACACCGCTCATGCGTACGTGTTGACTACCTCCTCCACTAAGCGATGTGATTTTTTTTCATTTATATTTTACTTAGATGAAAATAAAGATATATTTAATTAATATAAATTATTTATATGATATATTAATAATTTTATAATGGTTAATTATTATTTAAATTTTATTACATAATTATTTGAAAAGAAAAAATATCATTCATGTGTATGTACGACATACAATCTCCATGAATAGTATAATTCATTTTTCTATCTATAACTTTTGTAAGTGATTATAAATATGTATATAATGGAAATATAGGTTATTTATATCATTATTAAAATTCCATATATTATATAACCTTTATCCAATTATTAATACCAAAGCTACTAAACTAAAACATACTCGATAATTGAAGTAGATATCTTTTATAATAACGATTTTAATAAGTTATTATTAATGGAAGGGTGATAGAATATTATAAGAAAATAATATATGGAATGAAATATGTTAGTATTTTAATATAATTTATTTATAATAACCCTAACTTTTTTATGGAGTATTTTTGAACATGTATAAAGGAAGTCGGAACCAAGGTAAAAGATTTTCATCTCACATTTACTTATGTGAGACACATGACATGTTCACCGCTAGTTTCATTTATGTGGTACCTATAATAACCTAGAATGTATTTCATGATGCTTATAATTTAATTTTTATGGATTCAAATATCCTTCATAAGTTTTTTCTTTCATGTGGCTTCTGATTTAGATGATATAAATGCAAGAAGGGTTTTATTTTACAACCTCATTATTTATCGAGATTGTTTAGGATTCTGTTTCTAATGATAAATTACTATGATATAACTCTCAATAAAATCTTAAAAATTTGAATCCTATTTTTATTTATTTTATTTTATTTTTTTAATAATTATTATCTATTAAAGTACTGATGTTTTCAAATAATGTTTTTTTATAGAAAACCAGTTTCATTTCTCTCTTTGGAGAAAAATCATTTATCTTCCATTCCATGTTTTCTAAAAATTATTTTTAAAACAGTTTTTACTACTATAGAAAGTGTTTTAAAATTAATTTTTACCAATGCTATAATTTTTTCATAATGGTTTTCAAATAATCTTTTTGTCTTTTTCTAAACAATGTATATTTTAATTTTTTTACCAAAGTTTAAATGAATGTTTTCTTTTAATATACACAATATAAATGAAATTTTTTTCCAACATAAATAATAAATTATTTGAATATTACCTTTCATGTTTCCTTGTTTATTTTAAATTAAAATGTTTTTTTAACTTTTGGTAATTTTTTAATTTTAAATAAGTGATTTCAATGTATAAATGAAATTTTCATCAACAAAGGCCCCAAGTGATCTTTAAAATAATTTTCTATCTAAGATGACTTTGTTTGATGTTTACCAACCACTACTTGGGATACAATACAAGGATACCATATTTATTAATTATATGTATGTTTTATGATTATGATAGAATGTTTTCTATAAAACCCATACCTTTTAAATGGGATATTATATAATGAATTGATGAAATGGTTATGAAACTTGTTTCTTTTCCATGGGTTATGCATGGAATTTTTTTTTATAAAACCCATTTCTATTTATGGGTTCTGATATGATGAATATTTTTTGATCACTTAGAACACATATGTATGATTTTAATTATTTTATGGGTGGCCCTATAACTATATCGATCTAATACATTGGGTAATGATTTATATCTCATGGTATAACCTAGAATGGAATGGGGAGTGGACTCCATTTATTAAGGGACTATGTTATCGATGATAGTATTAGGAGTGAACCTTGAAAACCTTTATGGTTTAAAGAGTGAACCCAATCCACTATTATAGTCTTGGAAGTGACCCTTTATTACTAATGAATTGATTTTATATGCTTATGTTTATGACCAAAAATTATGTATTATGCCAATGTTAATCCCTTATGGATAAAATTATTTGATTCCTTCATGATTAATGTCTTATGAAATACCATTATTTATTCAATGAATCCAGATTATGATCTATGATATGAATCGTGTGTTTTTTCAAATGTTATACTCATATTCTCATACACATATTCACTTGTGATGTTGATATTTTCCATGTATATCATTATTTGGAATTTTAACTCACCTTTTATTATGTTTTGTTTTCCATAGGTTATAAAGAAAGCTAATAAGTATGATATGTATATTAAGGGTGATAGTAGTGAATATTTTAGTGACAGGTAATTTACTACTCTTATGAACCATTTGTTTATGTATCCATGTTTTTAATAACACTAAATGTATGTGATTTATATGTGGATAATTATGTTATGTAATAATTATTAATATAAATGATGTAATATATATATATATATGGAAATTATGGGTCACAATATTTGAACCCTCAGTAAGGTCCTATAGAAAATTCCCATAATCCATCCCCCTAGTTAACCATAATTTTACTGATACAGTTGTTCAAAAAATTTAGGATATGGATATAGGAACTAACCCTATGCTTTCCCATACGAGGGAAACTAATCTTGATCTAACTCAAATCATGGATCAAACACAATAATTTATGCATCATAACATCCAATCCATTCAAGGAACTAAAATATTTTTAGGATTGGATAAATAAAATTTGAAGGATCCTCAAATTATTCAAAAATCATGAGGATATCTTGTTAAACTATGAATTTTTTTGAAGGAATTACTAAGAGATTATGAGAGTCCATGGCTAAGTAGAAATAGCATGAAAACTTAGTATGGAATGGATTCAATGAAATAATCACTCAGTAGTTTTACCTAGACAATATATTTATGGAAAAGTAAATGGAGTTCAATTTCCTCAGCATATAAAACTAAATTGTAATAGAGTATTGAAATTGGTTAATAGAAGTTTACAACTTTGCTCTTAAACTATAATCAAATAAGGAATAAAAAGTTTAAATGGGCCTCCAACCGATTATTTTATCACCTGTGATTGATTTTATACTAACCACCAATGATGAGGTGCTTGATTGTGATCTAATATTGGAGGTAGAGACTATTTAAATGTTGGGGATAATTGGTGATCCTTTTAAGATGAGTGGAAGTGAAAGAGTATTCTCTAAGAAGAAAATGAAGTGATATGATTTTAAAAAGGTGATTGGTAGGGGATCATGACACCCGTCCCAGTCATTTTATTTTACACCTATGGGTAGTGGATCTATAATGTGAAATCAGTATGGTAATACGAGACATCAAAACCATCATTTCAGATATCCCCAATATATTTTCTTGATTGTGGGTGGATGTGTCATATTTTAATGGTTTGATGGGTCATAAATTATAAAAATGGAATGTATCATTAGATCCAATGGAATCTATGGTTTAATTTGATTCTTTCATGGTAATGGGATTGTGACCCCAAAGATGTTTTGGCATAAGTGTTCATATTATGGGATGAACTAGCAAAGAGTTGAGCATCAAACTAGTGAAAGGCCTCAAGATCACCATAAATTAAGGTATATTCATACCGTAGAGTATGATCCTATATAAATTTAAGTGGTTCAAGAAATGGTGTGAGGTACTATACTTTTGGTATCATCTTTAGTTGTTTATTAATTTAATATAGGTTCCTCTCATTAATTTATTTATACCTATTTTATGGATCTAATAAATATTTTATATGATAAAATTATACACGAAATTGAGATATATATACCACTTGCGAAGAAGGAGTGTTCCTTTCAATGGTTATAATGTTTCTTCTCTACATTGGAAGTGGAGTTGGAATGATATTATATTATCCTCGAGATGAACTGTGATATTAATTTTGAGATGTTTTTTATAGTCTCCTTCTAATAATTCAATGATTTTCATCACCAATGTGTGTACCTTTTCACTTCTAAAATATGTTATCATGTATTATATGGAGAATGAGACCCGAGATCTAGTTAAGTGGGACAAAAAATTTCCATGGTTAGTAGATTGGTATAATAGTTATCATCTGTCTTCATAGAATCCAATTAAGAGAATTTTGGGAGAGTGATTCATCATGTGGAAATAGAATTTACTAAAGTAGATTTTTGAGGATTTATTGGGGTTTCATCCTGAGTGTTATGTTGAGTTTTTTGTCAATTTTTTTCAAGATACAGAACCAATATCATTTCTGTTTTACATACCCACTAAATAAAAGGAGTTAAAAATAACACTAGTTGATAAAAAATATTGATGATTTATTCTTACTAATGTATTTAGGTGGGTCATACATGTACCCTATTATAGGAAGGAATATGGGAATTTTGATGACCATAATGAAAAATACCCCTTCTTAATTTTAATAAACTCTTTTTTCAACTAAAAGGGGAATAATGGTTTTCAAATACGGGCCTCTAATATGGGTACCAATTTATCAAGGTGAAGGTGTTTCAAATACCCATGATTGATTTCATAAATAGGTATGTTCAATTTTAAAATCTCATGATAACATTTTTTCCAATGTATTTCCATAGACCTTTCATGTACCCTTTTCTAGGACGGAATATTGGATTTTTTTTGGCCATAAATAAAAAATAATCCTTCCTAATTTTGATAGGCACTTTTATCAACTAAAAGGGGAATACTGGTTTTCAAATATAGACCTCTAATATGGGTACCAATTTATCAAGGTGAAGGAGTCTGATATACCCATTATTGATTTCATAAATAGGTATTGTAATTTTTAATATATTAGGATTCCATTTTTTCTTACAATTTCTTCTACATTATTCATATCCAATATGAATAAGATATTTCAATAATACTTTGACCCTTTAACCATGATATTACTCGATTATAAATTGATATTTTCTAATAATAGTTACAATCATGAAAATAATTTGAGGTTTTTTTTGAGAACCCTCTATTATAATTATATTTATACATAACAATCAAAATGTAACTTATGGATCTAAGAGTTCATGTTTTTTAGATAAGTGGTGTAGTTGGGGTTGTTCTTGAATGGTAAAATAAATAATCCTCCATCCAAAGGACACAAATAAAAATACAGGAGGGATGAATTTATCATGGTATAATAGCATAACTACATTGGTAGTGAAGTATTAGTATTATTCACCTAATCCAGGATATTGCACCAACAATTTTGGCCTTTTGGCTATAGGGTCTTTAGGTCATTTCTTGAACTTCAAGCCATAGGGAAAACATGCCAAAAATATTCTAGTCAGTGATTCGCATGGCCATCCATCCCATGACACAATGTAGGAATTGGTTTACTATAAAACCCCCATTCTATTGGATAAGGGTAGAAGTATTCAATAGGTAGAGCCAACTAGGCCTAAGACTAATGGAGTGTTATAGAAGACACGCCATTAGGTTTTTTATTAGTTCAAGGGATCATTATTATAGTATAAAAACTAATTTAATGAGATGATATAGACCTATAGAGGAGATAGGGATGGGATTTTATAGTTTCATCTTGGTTAAATATATTTTAAATGGTTTGTGCCCCTCAGAATCCTTTCAATGTAGTTTAGGATTTGTGAATATGGTACTCTGTGTCATGTAAGTGTCCCTCTCAACCTGGTAAAAAATGGATTATCCAAAAAAATATGGACATTGGTTCATTCAATCCTTGAGACATGTGGTTTCAAAATATGGATTTTCATTTGATACTGGAAAGGGAAGTTCATTATATATTGGAAAAAACTAAATAATTTCTTCAAGATACTTGGATTCATAGGTTTAGTGGAATATTATTTGATATTTTTAATGGATTTATCCATTATGTATTCTTCTTTAATAGTTCTAACTCAAAAGGGAGTGATATTTTTGTAGTCTAGAATGTTAATAATATTTTAATGAATTAAATAAATAGGCAACATAAGACTTTAATGTAATTATACATGAGACATGTAATGTATTTTTCAAATATTATGGTGCATGATGAATGCGATTAGGTTATGTGATAATAAAATGTGATTCGGTGATAGAACTTAGTTATTTACACCTTTACTATCATGAAAGTAAAAACCTGATCCATAACATTGATATGCAATTTTTTATTCATACTCTCAAGTGTTGGTAGAACCACGTATTTGGTGAGACATTCATGGTATGTAATAACCATGAAATCTGCATCTATATCTTTTATAAAAATATTTAATTCTCATGAAAATGAGGTGGGTAGAATAATTTCAAGAATCCGTTTTTGACTTGACCTATACACAAGTAAAGGGTAATGTTTTCACAGATGATATGAGCTAGAAAATACTAAGACTGTCATAATCCTCGAAATAATATATAGATGAGTGAAACCTAATGTTCCTTCTTGCTGAAATACACTTAGTGGTAAAATAAGAGATAGAGGTATTGTGTCTTTCCAATTGTTATTGAAACATTATCTTTTGGAGTTCATTTATAAGGAGTAATTTATGTATGTGTAATTTTAGAAAATAATAATAAATATATATAGTGTGTAACATCCCATTACGTTTTCATGTACTACTTTATGTTTCTAAGTACCTTTGTTTCGGAGTAAATACTTGGGATGCATTTGGGATAATTTTCAAAAAAAAATTAAAACCCAGTGTGTTGTGCATGGTTTGCGCACGGTTTGACAAACCGTGTGACCAAACCGTGCCGGCCTTGAAACCAGGACAGAAGCCTCCGAATGGGTGACACATGGTTTGTTTAACCATGAGGTCAAGCCGTGCGATAAGGGTGTACGAGGCAGTATCTCACGCACGGTTAGCGCACGGTTTGTCAAAGCGTGCAGACAAACCATGTGATCCCTTATAATTAGATCCTTAAATTGTGGATCTCGACCGTTTTTCCTCTAAATTCTTCATTTTCCTCTTATGTGGCCCTAACTTGGGATTTGTCTTCTTATGAGATCAGAGAAGGTTCTCCCCTTGTTCCGGAGGTGATCCAAAGGCTCCTCTTGGTGACTCGATGTGGGATTCTCAAGGTTTGTGATCGTTCTTCTTCGTTCTTGGTTGGTTTCTTAGATCTACTTAGAACTACTCCTCCTACCCTATCGGTTTCTTAGATATATGCACGTTATGGATAGATCTAAGTGTGTGGTACCATGTTTGATGAGATTATGTCTTGATCTTTCTACGAGAAGAGATCTAAGGCGGGTTCTTGAAGAAGAGACCCATTTTTCTTGAGCGTTCTCGAACTTTGTGGTTTTGGCCAAAAACATCAAGGTTGGTGGTTCTGTCCTGACTTGCCAAATTGTTTATCATTGTATTTTCTTGATTTATTTCAATTATTGATTTAAATTCAATTACTCGAGTTTCTTTCAATTAATTAATAAAAACTCAATTACACTGAATTGAGATATTTGAAATGGTTTTGGCATAGAAATTTGGGAAATGTCCAATTCCATTGAATTGGGTGTGTTTATGGAAATTGGACAATTTAAATCATTGGATTTAAATTATGGATTTGATGGAAATGTTTTCTATTAAATTGTTTAATTTAATTTTGGAAATAAATTTTGTAATGATGGAATGGGTTTTGAATGGATTTCAAACTTATGAAAATGGCTTAGAATGATTTTATAGAAACCCATTGGTTTTATCTTGTGAAAAAGGCATTTTTTGAATAAAACCTATTTTGGTTTTAAATGGAATGAAATTGGCACTTTCGAAATGGAATAATGGGATTGGTCGTATTTTAAGCATTCTTAAAATAGTCATCCCAACACTTAAGAGTGCAAGCTAGACTTAGGTAGTTAGTGAGTTATTTAGATACACTCTACGCTACGACAACGTTCTAAAACATTCATGCAGCATGTCACATCCTTGACAGGTTGGTGACGATTCTCCTTTGGCCATTGTCATAGGGACGTGTGTATACACATCTTGCTGAGTTCACATAGAGATTGTGGAATCCTATAACAGGTTAATACTATCGTACCTTTTGGCGGATGACTATGTTTCTCGCTTGTTTATTTATATTTGAGATATAAACATATGCCAATGTTTTGGAACTTCTTTACATGCCTTCTGAATTTATATAAACTGTTTTATATAAATGTTTTGATTAAGCCATTGTTTTATAAATATTCCATCATTTTAAAGCCCTTTCTTTAAATTATTTATTTCCATCATTTGAAAATGTATATCATGTTTTGTTAAAATATTCTTTTGGATTTCCAAACCTGTTTATTTGAAAATTGAAATCTTTTCTTTGGATAAACTATTTTGGCATTTGTTACAGAATCTTTGGTGCTATCATGCTGGGCTTAGACTGACACCCTACTTTTTCCTTCGGGTGTTTAGAGATTTTATTCTTCCATGATCGTGAAAAGGGAAGGGACCTCTTGGAGGTGGATCCAGTTGTTGATCTCTAGACCCGGTGAGTTGTGTCCTTTGGGACATTGGGACTATTTTCCCTTTTGGTACTTGGGTTGTAGCACTTTGGATTTTTCATGCTTCTTTGTATTTTGGTACATCACTCCTAGTAGAGTTTCCTCTGTTATCCATACTATTTTGTTTTACTCTTGATTCCACATTCTTGTGGCAAAATCGTTCCCACATGTATGTTATACGATGCTCGATGCTAGTCGCCGACCCGTGGGGATCGGGAACACGCTTCGGGCTATGTCAGGGCCGGCTTGGTTATCGGGTTACCAGGGTAACCAGAATGGTTCGTGAAAAATTGGTATCAGAGGGAGGTTGAAACATCATGCCTTGATGAAAATATGAATTTTAGTTTTCTTGTCTGTACATAGGAGGTATTTGTGATTGAGTGACTGGCCAACACTCACCGCAATGAACCTTAATTTGCCAAGGGTGGTTACGAAAAGGCGACTTGTGGATTAGTTCTACCATTTTCCCCTGTTTTGATTTGGATATTGTGGAATCCAAATCTTGTTAATCCCTTCTATTAAGAATAGTTTTCCGTGTTACTCGGTTTGGGTGTTAATCTATGTCTTTTTATGCTGCGTAGCATTATGACTCTGAGAAGACATGGAGATCAGATCCAAAAAGTGGCTGCTGTTGAATCTCAGTAAGAAAGTCCTACTGTGGATCCAAGTTTGGTAGAGGTGATTGTTTGCACTGTCCAAGCGCTGGGACAGACACCACATCCAGTTCCTGTTCAATCTCCACCTATATATCCTCATAGTGATATTCTACAAAGTCATTCTCAAGAGTTACTATGCCAGAAACCACCAGTCTTCAAAATCTCCAGTGATCCTCAACATGCTGAGTAATAGATGAGTAAAATCGAACTTCTGTATGGGTTTTTAGAGACACCTGATGCGATGAAGGTGAAGTGTGACACCTTCGTGTTGGAGGGACTAAGTAGGAAATGGTGGGACACGATGGTGATGGATGGGAGATATGAGGGTCTGGAGTGTAAAGACTTTAGGTTTCTTTTCACTGATCAGTTCTATCTAGAGTCTATGGTGTTGGACAAGGATGTGGAGTTTTTCAAACTTGAGTAGGCCAACAAAACCGTGACTGAGTACTCAAATCTCTTTGCTGAGTTGTTAGATTTTTCTTCTGAAATTGTATCTAATGAGAGGATGAAATATCGACGATTTGAGTTGGGACTTTGATAAGATATCCGTTCTTAGGTTTTCTTACTGAAGCTACCCACTTATGCCAATGTGCTGGATAGGGTGATGATGGTTGATATGGATTTGGCAGGAAAGTCAGGGTTGTAGGAAGTTCCTTTTTCTTCTAGTGGAAGTGTTGGTTCCTTAAATTAAAATGGAAGTGTGATGTTTCTCATGGTGGTTCTCGACAACAGAGTCACTCCAGACCACCAATAGCACTAAGAGGGGATTCCTTGACTTGCTATCAGTGTGGAAAGCCAGGACATTATAGGAGGGTTTCCACTGAGGCACCCAAGAATTGTAGCTCCTACGGACGTTTAGGGTACCTACAGAGATTCTTCTATCACTTCTCTACTCCGTGTAGTGGAACAGGATCATCAGCACCTCCAAATACTATGGGGCAATCAAATGTGTCACGTACAAAAGGGTTCCAGCCACATGCATCTAGAAGGAAGCTTCTTCACGCAGTGGAAGAGTCGCCAGAGGAAGCTAATGCAGGTCCTGCAACTGTGAGATATACCATTACTATAGCTTAGTCTTTAGTGACAACTCTTTTTAATATCGGTGCATCTCACTCTTTTATTTCAACCCATCTTGTTAATCTGCTTAATCTGCCTATGGAGATTTTATCTTGTGAAATGGATATTACTACACCCATTGGTGTAATGAGAGAGAAGGGTCTCTGTAGTCCTACTTGTGTCTTCTCTCTATCATATGTTGATCATTATTGGAATTTATTGGCACTCGACAAGAAATATTTTGAAGTCATTTTTGGGATGGATTGGCTCATTGCCAATAAAGCCTGGATCGATTGTTCTCTTAGACGGGTCTACCTTACGACACCCAGTGGTGTGCCTCTTTTTTTTCAAGGAGAATGGGTCCCAAGGTCAAGAAGAGGTGGACCCTCTTATCCAAAGTTGGGGAAAGTTATATTAGTGTTTTCCTTTGATCTGGAGAGAGACTTAATGTGTGGTGATCTTCCTTCAGTCGTCGCTGTGTTTCCTGACGTGTTTCCTTCTAAATTCTATGGTTTGGCACCAATAATAGAGGTTGAATTTTCTATCGACTTAATACTTGGTACTCAACTGGTTTATATTCACTCTTACTGAATGGTTCCAGCTGAAGTAAAAGAACTGAAGTCTCTGTTAGACGTTCTTTTTGAGAAATGATTTATACTCCCAAGTGTGTCTCCTTGGGCAGCACCTGTTCTCTTCGCCAAGAAGGCTGATGGTTCTTTTCACTTATGTGTTTATTATCGAAAGCTCAATCATGTTAGGATAAAGAAAAAATATCCATTACCACAAATTGATGATTTGTTTGATCAGTTGAAAGGGGCAAAGTGGTTTTCAAAAAATTGATCTTCGGTCGGGTTACCATAAGTTGAGGATAATGGAATTTGACATACCTAAGACCACATTTCAGAGTAGGTATGGCCATTATGAGTACCTTGTTATGCCCTTCGTCCAAACAAACGCTCCTACTGTTTTCATGGCTTTGATGAACATGGTTTTCCATGAGTATCTAGATACATTCTTGGTGGTCTTTGTGGATGAAATTCTTTTCTACTCCACGTCTGAAGAGGATCATCTTCATCATCTGAGAATAGTTCTGGGTCTTCTAAGGAATCACTGACTTTTTTCCAAGCTTTGAAAGTGTGATTTCTAGATTCGAGAAGTGAAATTCTTGGGACATGTCTTTTCAGAACAAGGAATATCAGTTGATCTTGAGAAGGTGGATGCTATTACGACTTGGGAACAACCACAAAATATTTTTGAGATTCGGAGCTTCTTGGGATTAGTAGGATATTATCGCCGATTTGTTAAAGAATTATCAAATTTATCTTCTCCAATAACTGCTCTGACTAAAAAGGGAGTGATGTTTTCCTAGAACAATAAATGTCAGAGTTCTTTTGTTGAGCTAAAGTGTCTTTTGACTACTACGCCGGTGTTAACTCTTCCTGAGGTTGGGATAGGTTATGTGGTCTTCTGTGATGCATTGGGTTCAGGTTTGGGATGTGTCCTTATGCAAGTAGATCATGTTGTTGCCTACAGATCTCGTGTGCTTAAGCCTCATGAGAAGAACTATCCTACCCATTACCTTGAACTTGCAACTGTAAGGTATGCACTTAAGTGTTGGAGATATTACCTTTATGGAGAAAGGTTTACTGTATATTCAAACCACAAGAGCTTGAGTTATATCTTCTCTCAAAAAGATTTGAATCTTCACCAAAGTCATTGGGTGGAGTAACTGCAATCTTTCAACTTTGAAATTGACTATACCCCAGGGAATGTAGTTGCAGATGCATTAAGCATGAAACTTCAATCTCAGGCTGTTAAAGAATCTTCAGAAGAGTGGAGTTTGATGGCTCTTTTTGCTCAGTTTCATATTGGAATTCAGTGGAAGGGGAATGAAGTTTCCTTATCCAGTGTTCAGTTGACTCCTGCTCTCCTCGAATTGTTTCTTCATGAACAACAACTGGACGATGAATTCCCTAGCATTAGGGACTCTCTTTATGGTAGGGAGACTGACACCCAGTGGTTGTTCTCCAAAGAGGGTGTTCCGTGTTATCAAAACCATTACGTTGTGCCGTTATCAGCATGGAAGGATGTGATGGGGGTTTTCTATTACTCTTAGTGGGCTGTGCACCCAGGAACCACCAAAATGTTCTATGACATGTGGCGGAAGTTTTGGTGTCCAGTTATGAGACAAGACATTGCTGATTTTGTATCTCGTTGCTATACATGCTAGTAGGTGAAAGCCGATCACCAAAAACCTTTGGGTTTGCTTCAACCACTTCCAGTCCATACATGGAAGGGGGATGAAATCTCGATGGACTTTGTGGTTGGGTTACCTCAAAACCAGATGAAGGAAAATGCGATATGGGTTGTGATCAATGGACTGACCAAGTCGGCACACTTTATACCTATTCGAGATACAACCAAAGTTGAAGAGTTGGGAAATATCTATGTGAAAGTAGTTGCTAGTTTGCACAGTGTTCTGTCTTTTATAGTCTCTAACATGGTTCCTTGGTTTACTTCTCACTTTTGGAGAGGCCTTCAAGGGGCAGTGGGATCTCAGGTTCATTTGAGCATGGCCTACCATCCATAGTCAGATGGCCAGATAGAAAGAGCAATTCATATCCTTGATGATATGCTCCGCGCTTCTGTTATGGACTTTGGTGGGTCTTGGGATGATCATATGGGGCTAGTTGAATTTTCTTATAACAACAGCTATCAATCTGCGATCAAAATTTCTCCTTTTGAGGCATTGTATGGTCGTCCTTGTAAATCTCCTTTATGTTGGTCGGAGATTGGTGAAAGTTCCTTAGTAGCACCGAGTTTGGTCCAAGAGATGACAAATAATTTTTAGTTGATTCGTCAAAGAATGTTGAAAAATCAGAGTCAGTACAAGTCTTATGCTGATTGACGCTATAAACCGTTAGACTTCTCAGTTGGTGACCAGGTGTTATTGAAAGTTTCACCCCGATTGGGTCATCGACGGCTAGGTAGGAAAGGGAAGCTTGCTCCTCGTTTTGTGGGACCTTTTGAGGTTATTGGTCTTATGGGGAAAGTTGCATACCATTTAGCTCTACCACCACAGCTAACGTCGATTCATAACATGTTCCATGTATCACAGCTGCGAAAGTATCTCTTGGATCCATCTCATGTTGTGAGGTGGAGTGATCTTGAGATTGAACCAGATTTATCTATTACTGAACGACTAGTCAGGGTTGTTCATTCTCATACCA
Organism: Viscum album; assembly: GCA_963277665.1. Classification (NCBI taxonomy): domain Eukaryota; kingdom Viridiplantae; phylum Streptophyta; class Magnoliopsida; order Santalales; family Viscaceae; genus Viscum; species Viscum album. The sequence continues at coordinate 1,739,690,174 of OY728142.1, read as the reverse complement.
AGGTGCTTTGTGGGAGAATGATATCTCTAGTCCGTATACTTTGGAAACATGGTTCTAATCTTCATGAGACATGGGAATGGGAGGCACTAATAAAAGAGCAGTGGCCTCATCTTTTTGTCGTGAAGGTTTCTTCATAGGCTTTCAGGGGACAGAAAGGTCTTATGGTGGGGAGGTTGTAACATCCCATTACGTTTTCAGGTAATTTTTGATGTTTCTAAGTACCTTTATTTTAGAGTATAGGATTTGGAAGTGTTTGGGATAATTTTCAGGAAAAAAATTAAAACCCAGTGTGATGTGCATGGTTTGCGCATGATTTGACAAATCGTGTGACCAAACTGTGCTATCCTTGAAACCTGGACAGAAGCTTCCGCACGGGTGACACACGGTTTGTCTAACCGTGTGGTCAAGTCGTGTGAGAAGGGTGGCCAATGCAGTTGCTCATGCATGGTTAGCATAAGGTTTTTCAAACCATGTGGAAAAACCGTGTGGTCACTTAAAATTAGAACCTTAAATTGTGGATCTTGGCTTTTTTGCCTCTAAATGCTTCGTTTTCCTCCTAAGTGGCCCTAACTTGGGATTTTTCTTCTCCTGGGATCACAGAAGGTTCTCCCTTTATTCCGGAGGCGATCCAAAGGCTCCTCTTGGGGAATCAATGTGGGATTCTCAATGTATGTGAACTTTGTTCTTCGTTCTTGGTTGGTTTCTAAGATCTACTTAGATCTACTCCTCCTCTTCTCTCGGTTTCATAGATCTACGCCCGTTTTGGGTAGATCTAAGTGTGTGGTACCATGTTTGAGGAGATTTGGTCTTGATCTTTCTAGGAGAATAGATCTAAGGTGGGTTCGTAAAGAAGAGACCCATTTTTCTTGAGTGTTCTCGACCATTGTGGTTTTGGTCAAAAACTTCGAGGTAGGTGGTTCCGTCCCGACTTGTCAAATAGTTTATCATTGTATTTTCTTGATTTATTTCAATTATTGATTTAAATTCAATTTCTCAAGTTTCTTTAAATTAATTGAAAAAAACATGATTCCATTGAATTGAGATATTTGAAATGGTTTTGGCATAGAAATTTGGGGAAACTCCAATTCCATTGAATGGGGTGTGTTTATGGAAATTGGCCGATTTAAATTGTTGGATTTAAATTGTGGATTTGATGGAAATGTTTTCAATTAAATTGTTGAATTTAATTGTGGAACTGAAATGTTTAATGATAGAATTGGTTTTGAATGGATTTTGAACATAAGAAAATGGTTGAGAATGATTTGATAGAAACCCATTGGTTTTATCTTGTGAAAATGGTATGTTTAAAATAAAACCTATTTCGGTTTTAAATGGAATGAAATTGGTACTTTTGAAATGGTTGAATGGGATTGATCATATTTTAATCATTCTTACAATAGTTTTCCCAAAATTTAAGAGCTCATGCAAGCCTTAGGTAGTTAGTGAGTTATTAGGATACACTCTACGCTATGACAACATTATAAAAAAGACATACAGTGGGTCACATCCCCGGCGGGTTGGTGACGAGTCTCCTTTGGCGATTTTCATAGGGACGTGTGTATACTTGTCTTGCTAAGTTTAAATAGAGAGTGCGGAATCCTATAACAGGTTAATACTATCGTACCTTTTTGCGGATGACCATGTTTCTCACTTTTTTATTTATATTTGAGATATAAATGTATGCCAATGTTTTTGAACTTCTTTAGATGCCTACTGAATTTATATAAACTATTTTATATAATTTTTTTCTTAAGCCATTGTTTTATAAATATTCTATCATATGTAAAGCCCTTTCTTAAAACTATTTATTTCCATAATTTGAAAATGTATAACATGTTTTGTTAAAATATTCTTTTGAATTGACAAACCTTTTTATTTGAAAATTGAAATATTTTCTTTGGATAATCTATTTTGGTATTTGTTACGGAATATTCGGTGGTATCTTGCTGGTCTTAGGCTCACACCCTACTTTTTCCTTCGGGTGTTTGTAGATTTTCTTCTTTTAGGATCGATCATAGGGAAGGGACCTCTTGGAGGTGGATCTAGTTGTTTATCTCTAGACTTGGTGAGTTGTGTCCTTTGGGGCTTTGGGACTGTTTTCCCTTTTGGTACTTGGGTTGTAGCACTTTGGAATTTTCATGCCTCTTTATATTCTGGTACATTACTCCCAGTGGATTTTCCTCTGTTAGGCATACTGTTTTGTTTTACTCTTACTTCCGCATTCTTGTGGATAAATCGTTCCCACTTGTATGTTATACGATACCCTGTGCTAGTCGTCGAACCGTGGGAATTGGGAATGCCCTTCGGGCTATGTCAGGTCCGGCTTGGTTATCGGGTTACCAGGGTACCCAGTCTGGTTCGTGACATAGTGGGGGCCATCAGTTTGTGGTATCAATATATGGAGGTATTTTTCTCCAAAAAGTGAAATATAGTATATCATTATACAATAAAATAGGTCATACAAAATTTTCATTAATCTTAGTATAATTTTTATCTCGGATCCAATAATATTTATTGTGATATTAAACAAAATTATTGATGTCCTAATATGATGTGAGTCATAAAAATGTATGTATTTATGTGATATACCAATCAATTATTTAAATCATATTAATAGAATCACGTTATGTTAATTAAACCACATTCTATGATTAATTATAAATGGGATGAGGTATCACAGATTTTATCATTGGATTACCTCATACCAATTTGTAAAAAATGGAATATGGGTAGTTTTTGATCAGATGACTAAAATTTTGAATTCCAAACCATTAAAACACAACTCTAATATTGAGGTTTTGGAATACTTTTATGTGCATAAAATTGTTATTTTTTATGGGGTTCCATGTGGGAAAATTTTGGATAGAGATCCCTGATTTGCATATTGATTTTGAAAATCAATTATAGAGGTCATAGGATCCTAGGTAAAGTTGAGAATTACATACCATATATGAAGTCTTGGGAAAATATATAGGGAAATATAGATTCTAGTTGATATGATTAGTGATTATGGGTTTGACTTTTGAGTTCCTTGGGATAAACATTTATCGTTGGTTGAATTTTATTAAAATAATAGTTATTAATCATTGATAAAAAGTATCCCTTAAAATAAATGTTGGGTTAGTCATTAAGGTCTCTACCTTTTTGGATATGGGTTGATGAAACACATCTAGTGGGACTGAGAATAGCACAATGAAATTTATAAAAGATCTATATAATTTAGAAATGATTAGTGAAGGATCAAACCCAAAAATTTTTATATTGATCTCCATCATCGACTACTAGAATAATCAATTGGTAAATAATTATTATTGAAATTATTTTCCAATTTGTGTCAGTGATAACTTGGAAAAAAGGTGAGGATAATTTTTAATTACGTTGGACCCCTTAATGTCACTAAAACAATTGGGAAGGTAACTTATCGATTGTTATTTTCATATTATATGATTCAAATAAGGCATTTTTTCAATGTCTTTTAGTTAAAGAGGTATCAACCCAACCCACCTAAGTGTTTAGTTGGGATAAGATTTAGTTGGAACCAAATTAATTAGTTATTGATAATATAACATATATTATTTATTCCGGAAATAATGTGATCTGGGGGATATTTATTTTGTTAGTTTAAATTTTTTGAATGTCTTGAAAGATTTACCATGAGACATGGGAGTGAGGATCACTAATGAAGGAGTAACAGACTCACCTATTTTGGGATAATTTATCTTTAGGTTGACTTTTTTTGAATCATAAATTGATATGGTGGGGAGAATTATAACACCCAATAAGTCATTTTATTGTATGAAATTTATTAATTATTGATTTTTTCAATTATTTATCCATTTCACATTGAGTTTTCTTGAAATTTATAAAATATATAGAATAGGGAAAATAAAATGATTAGTAAATAGTTAGTGCCAATATTGATACCTAGTAATTCAAGGGGGATGAAACACATTTTATAAACATTCACATGGTTCGTGAATTTCTTCCAAATAAATTCAACCAAACCATGAGACATCTATAGGTATTTTTGATGATATCACATAGTTGGTATGTAGTTTCTAAAATAGTATAGAATAATCATGTGGACTTCCCATAACATTAATATAGGAAATCCAAAAACTATACCCACATGAATTGAACCCCATTATCCCCTTTTCTTTCCCCATTTTATTTTTCCAAAACTCTAATAACTCTATTTTAGATCCCTTCCCTTATTTCATTTTCTCTTGCATATTTCTTATCAAGAATCATCATAAATATTAATCCGGGTGATTCTAATCTTTATTCAAATTCTTGGACTTCATTTATTATTGGTTTTTTTCCTCTCCTATGGACATGGCGGCCAAGTTTTATTTTTTGTAAAATTTTTAGATTGGGATTTTTTTTAGTTATTCCAAAAAAGTTGTTTGGGAATTTCCTTCCATATTCTCATTAAATAACTTCATTGAATTTTTTTTCATCTATTAATGTTATGATACTCTGTGTTTAATTCCATATTTGGTAGAAAATAATTTTATTGAGGTTTGATAATGTTTTTTTCATAATAAATGTTTTTTTTCAATCATTTAAGTAAATATTGATTATATTATTGTTCTTTTTTTTTAATTTTGAAATGGTAGGGTGGATATGCCACAAGAAATGTTTATAATTTCAATGATTTTATAATTCATCCACCAATATATTGATGAAATTATTATTTTATACTTTATTTAATTATTTAAATATGTTTTATATAAATGTTTAGCAATGATTTATATGAAATTTTCTAACTATATTTAAAAGAAATATTTATGTTTCGAGAGGTGTTGGACTGTGTAAAATGAATTTATCAATTAAATTGTTTTTATTAAAGTATATTTATATAAGATTAAATTATATATTAAATGTGGTTAGTAAATAGGATAAGAATATTTTACAAAATACTACTAGAATAATTAGACTACTTGGTTACTTGGGGGGGGGGGACATGTAGCATGCTAGCCTAGTGGAATACCCTTTATGGTGGATGTAATTAGTTCTTTTACGACATGGCCATAATAGTGAATGGTATTCTATAGATAGTGTATATATATTATGGACCCTCCTGAGAGGGACCCATTCAAGGGAAAGATGAGAATCTACATATAAGATCTTGTTCACATCTAGATATTTCATTATAGTGCCTCTAGATTTCTCAACCTATGTTAAATATAACCTCTCTCAGATGTTTCATTAACACTTTATGAATTCATGGTTAATTAGTAGTCATGTAATTTTGTTCCATTTATAAATTATTTAAATATAAATCTTCATCATAACTAATTTATGTTCAACAAAAAACATTAATTTTGTATACATTAGTTCATCTTAGTGGGATATTGTTTGTTTCACATGGGTGGTACATGAAATACTAGGTGGGATTGTACCAAACTTGTTATACTTACACCCTATATAAACCATATGGGAGTATGTAAAACCTTTTTAACTGACATAGGTAAAATCAATTTTTTTAGTATAAAGTGCATACTCATGTTAGCTTGGAATGGGTTGATAGAGGTGATATAGTGGGAGACGACCCTTATGTCACATGAAGATGAGTTTTAGCTATTTTTTCTCTTTATATTGTAGAAGTCATAACTCCTACATATTTCCACAACAGCTACCCATATTATTTCATTTTTTTATTTTTTTATGTTCATGATTATTTGTGTATATTCAAATTTTCTTAAGGTTTTAACTTCTATTATAATTCTTAGGCCTAAAAATGGATGTTACTTTATTCTATGATTAATCAATGTTCAGTTATTATTAACTACTTATATAAGGTCTGAATTTCAAATACAATTAATTTTCATTTTGTGTAATTGGGATGGATCCTTTATGTGATTATTTTAATAATAGAAAAAATCATTTCCAAAGTTAAACCCATTATTCCAAGGAACTAATTTCTAGCCTCTAGATATTGGAAATAAAATTTGGGTATTATGACTGGCTGGATTAGGAACCAGGTTATTGTAGCATGAGTTGTTTTGTGAAAATAATCATTGTATTTTCAATTGAAAATTATATAAAGGGATATTCCAAGATTAATACATTAAAATTATATAACATTGGGTATTTAATAACAAGACTCTAATGATTGATAAAATAGTATAAGTGAAATTTTATGAGACTTACGTCTTCGAAAATTTTGTTTCAAAACATTTGGAACATGGATATAAAAATTATATTTAAAAAAATCATTCTAATTGTAAAAATTATATGATTAAACCTATAAAATCTAGGAACAAAGAACTACATGGTGGCTCACTAAATGAAGAGGTAAAATCATTATTTTTACCCAAAAAACAGATATTTTTAAAGGACCACCCTTTTGATAATTTTATTAGAGATATTTCTGGACCAATCAATACTATAATATAACTTTGAAATTAATGTTATAATATATTATTTTTATCCCAATTTGACCCTAAAATGATAAATTATTCCATGGGAAATGAAATTGTTTTATTATAATAGAAGAGATAAATCTTTTTTAAAGGAAAAAATTATATTCATTGGTCAAATATTCTGATGAATTTATAGTTATAATGTTAGAGAAAATCTCATTAGACTAATTTTTTGGATGTTTTTTTGATAATGAAGTGGAATTAATATTTTATGGATCACAAATAGACTTTTGGAGTCCATTTATTAAATATTTAAAGAGGTTTGGATCGGTTCTGGTGTGATTTTATTGAATTTTGGAAAATTTTGTGGAACATCAGGTTTCAAAAAAATAGATAAGTCCCTAGTGTATTGGAATATTTTTTATGGAATGAATAAGAATAATCTAGTGATGAATAAGGTTGAATGGGATCTATTAAATAATTATTTTTATTATCTTTTTAATAATCATTCAACAATATGTAATCATCATATATAGGTGTGTAATGACCATGTACTTTTCATAGACATCAGTACAATTCCAAATAACTATAATATCAGGGATCTAAAAACAACAATAGGACTACATAAACAACATGGGAACTTCATAATCAGAATTAGTGTAAATATTATTTCTTAGAATGTTAACTAACATCTGCAGTTTCAGTTGATTTTATTAATCATATATATGAATAATATATTGGCCACCTTACAAGGAGAGAACCATGATAAGAATTATTGGAAGTTCAATACATGTTATTTGTTTATTTTAAAGGAGTTTCCGAATTATTTTTCATAATTAAACATGAAGTTTCTACACTTTCTAGAAACAAAAATAAATGAAATTTAGAGAATACAAAGTGTTCAGTTGAGAATATTATTAATACACTAGTTGTTTAGAGGTTTGTAAAATTGGTTTTTGTCTTAAGACCACATCATGGACGGATTATTATTCTTGATATGGAATTTTTATTATGTCGAATGTAAAAATAATGAAGAAAAATAAAAATCATAAGTAAAAAATGAAAGAAATGATTTTTAGAGCCTAATTCAGAATTATTATAGTTTTTCATTAAAAAATGTTAAAATGGGATTTTAAAAATATTTTTTGATGACATTATATAAAAATAGTTAGTATATGAGAATTATATTTCATTATGAATGTAAAAAACAAATAAAAAAGTATAGATATTTCATATTAGTCACATTAGAATGTAGAAGGTGATGAGGAGGGTTTTTGAGGATCGGTTCTGAATGGATGTTTTTTTAATTCTATTATATAGTGATACATCAAACTACTTTAGTTTTATTATCTACTTTTTTATATAGAATAATAAGTTTATAAAAGGAGTATTGGGTTCCACTATAAGAAATATTAGTGTGTTTTTCCTTGAATAACTGATTTGTGTTATTAAATTCCTGTGAGGGTGGTAAGCCCAAAATGTTAGTGCAACTTCCCCACTGTATATTTGATTAGAAATCAGTGATATTTAGTGTCTATCATGAATATGAACATTACCATGAATGATCTATGGTTTTACCCATTTGGGTGAATCATGTAAAATTACAGGTGTATTTTATTTCTAAAACATCAAAAATATTAGAAATAAAGAGATAAGTGTCCCTAATAGATATAACATATTATTATTAATGAAAAATAAATCATTCATGCCACTAAGTCCACATGTAAGACATCATGAATGGATTGGGTAGGCATTCACTAAATACCCAACATTTTTTATTATGATGAAATTAATACATTGATGGGAAATAAATAATTAGACCCCACCATTCACTTATTTAATCCAATGTATTCACCATGTAAATGATATGAATATGAATTCAATGAACATCGAACTTTCCTTTGAAACCAATGAATATCTTAATTGAGATAAAAATATATAATATGTAAATAATTTTATAGTAAATAAATTAAAATATACTTCCAAATTAAGATTATTGATTGTTTAAAAAATAAATAAATTTTTTTATGTGTAATAAATAAAAATTTTTATATAATTTTTTTTATCGATTGTCATTAATTACCTAATCAATATTTGGAATAAATTTAAAATAATCCTTATTATAACACCAAATAGAGTAATAATATACGATTAAGTCCATTTTTTCATAAATCTATCACTGAATGGTTATTTAGGATAATTACCATCAAACAAAATAATAACGAAAAGGTTATTCACAGAGGAAATGCATTGGAAGAAAGAACCATCCAATAATAAAGGAAGAATTATCATGAGAAAGTAAGTGATGAATCATTTCTCTTATATAGATTTTATTCAATCATTTTTATGATGTAAAATTTATTTTGTATTGGACTTATTAAAATGTTGATATATATATAAAAAAATTCATAAAATCATCCAAATAATATGATCATGGAAGAGTATGATTCCTGATCAAAATAAAGACGTAAGATTAGTTTCCTTATAATGGGTAAATAATGAGTCAAAGTGGAAACTTAAATAGTTAGATACATTTAATACCCAAAAATAAACATATAATAATAAAATGATTGATTTTATAAAAATAATAATAAAATTCTCTAGATATATTATCATCCAAGGGAAATTCTAATTTTTAAATCGTGATTATGAAAGAAACCATTAAATATTCAGTAACATTTAAATAAAAAAACCTGTAAGATATAAATATATATATTGAAATTAAAATTAAAAGAAAATTAATGAATTATAATTCATGATATAATATAGAAATAAGTGGTATACATATAATTTTAATTAAACTGGGAGCATAAGATAAAACATGTATCAAAGAAATGATTTTGAGAGAAATAAATTATGATAAATGTAATGTTAGAATAAAAAGAGAATAAGAGGGTTACAATGAAATGGAAATAAAAATACCATGTAATTATAGATTCATTATAGTTGTTGAAAATTATGGATTTTAATAAAACATGTAAAATAAATGATGCTATACAATATGAAACACGACTCATGGAATTAAAAATAGAGACAAATAAACCTTACAAACATGGATTCATTTCAATAAAAATACATTTAAGGATATAAAAATAAATGGATATTAAAACCCCATTAATTATATTAATGTGTTAGAATACTTATATTAGACCATAATCAAACCATATAAATGATATCATGGAGCACAATATGAAAAATATCTCAATGACATATTTTTTACAATGAACCCATTACAGTAATAGTAACGTAAGAATCAAAATAACAATATATGGTTTCCATGAATGAAACTAAAATATACTTAAATGAAATATATTAATTATACTAGATGTAAAGAGGGTAATTACTAATCTATATAAAAAAATATGGTTCACAAAATCAATCATATCTGATGGGATTTAAAATAGAGACAGTTAACCCTTAAAACATTAAAATCATTCAAATTAAAATTCCATGGAAGGTTGAACATGGGATGGATTTTTTAAATCCATTAGATTTTATGAAAAAATATGAAAAATAAATCCATATCAAAAATATACACCACAAAAATGAAACAAGTGTTTTGGAAATATTATATCTCAATGAATCAAAATTTAGATATAAAAACCCTTACGTTTAATCCTTCTTAGTTGAACATGATCAAACCCCCATTATGAAAAAATTACACTATAATAATAATATTTTTGATTTTATTATTCATGTAAATAACATTATATAAATATCCTTTATAATAATTTATTACCAATATATTAGTTAGCTATATATTATTTCATCAATGGGTGTTAGAACATTTAATTGTATATTTCATACAAGTATCATAGGACATGGTTTATTATCAATTATTGGACAATATCTTAGAATCAATAGATTATAAAATATATAAAAATAATTTTTTTCAATGATTCTTCAATTCCCATTTCATTAGGTGTAATACATGAACATGGATTATGAAAATGGAAATTGCGATGAACTAGTTTCAAAATGCATGATGATTGAAAGGTTGTACATTAATAAATATATTAAATATTAATAAAACCATTAAATATTTTTTAAGACTTGTTAATGAAATTATTATTACATTATATTATATTTATATAATATTTATTAATAATGAATTATATAAACATTATAACAACCTTCACATAGGTGGTAAAAATTACCCGATCAAGATAGTTTTATAATGATCTAACTAGAAAGGCCTTTTATTTTTAAATTATTAATATAAAATTTATAGATGTTTAAACATGTCACAAATATCATTTATATCCATAATATTAATAAATTTAACTATCCATGTAGGGTGGTAAAGAAAAATTAAATTTTATATCTGTGGAGTCGGTTGTACAAATGTACACATGAAAACTGATTTTATTTCTAAACAAATGTGATGGAATGGATGTATATGATAAATTATTATTTAAAAATTAATAAAATTAAATATAGAAATATTAATAAATAAAATAAAAACTCATTAAAAACCAATAAATGTTTTGATTAAAAATGAACCACATCACTTCATGGAGGTGGTAGTCCACACGTACACATGTACACATGATCGATGTTGTTTTATTTTTCACAGTGGATAGAAAGAACTAATTAATTATTTATTAGTTAATATAAAAAAATTAGCATATTAATAATAGTTATGTAATAATAATTTTCTGGCTATAATTGGTTTGCAGGATGACTATTAAGAGAAAAAGACTAGGGGTAAGAAATAATCACATTTAGAACTATAGATTTCTCTATGTAAAATCCTTAGAAATAGATTATTTAGGATAAATTATTGAGAATAGAGGCTTTTTAATTTTATATATGATTATATGATTGTACATATATGATATTTTTAGGACGAAATTATCTTGGATAATTATATCATGAGGTAGTGTAAGTGATCCATTTTCATAAGTGAAGTGAATGGAAATTTTGGAAGATCAAATTACATTTCAATGATAAAATATCATTATTCAAGAGTAAATGGTTTACAAAGTTGGAAATAATAAATTTTATGCGGATATTAGGTTATAAATTCATTTACCACTCATTTTAATACATGTTTTAAACATTGTTCATGTATTTTACCACTAGTTTTTTTATATTTTACCATTTTGGTTTTTATCTTGGTAACTAGTTTTCAACAAATTAATTTTTGTTTTACTAAATATACAAGATAAAAAATCTTACCAGATTTTGGAATTATAAAATTAAAATCATGCTCTATATAATCTAATTAAATTTTAAAAAAAAGTTAAAACTAATTGGTAAATTAAAACATTTAACATATAAAAAATTGTTTCATTTAAAGATGTTATTAACTGTTCTTAAACTTATATTACATTACATTCTAATTTAATATGTAATAACATATTCGTATCTATGTTTAAAAATAAAATAAAATTAATTATAAAAATTTAATCGATTTGATTTATTTGATAAAAATTACATAAACCTAATTAAAAAAATCTATGTAAATAACCCTTTCACTATTATCATGGTCATTAACGTTAATATTAGTAATAATACTTTTATGAGTAAAAAATGATATTTAACTAGTTTCATAATACAAAAACGTTAATCTAAAATATGAATTATGTTTTTGTTATAATTAATTTCTACAAGTAATGAACACTAATTTTTAATATAAATTAATAAAAATAGTTTTAGAGTAAAATATTACGTAAGTTTCCAAAATGTTAAACAAGATTTCAATAAATTTAATAATTTATTTTAAATTAATCAATTTAATAATCAATTTTTATAATATATATGTATTATGCAATATGCACTTCATGATAATGTATCAAACCTTAATGTATAAGTAAATTAAATATTATTTCACTATTCAGCTAAAATCAACCATTTTAAAAAATCATCCCAAATTGATCTTGATATAATATCACCATGATGAATCTAAAAATGGACTTCAATTTTAAAAATAAAATTAAAATATTTCTTAATTTAAATTTCATTTTAATCAAAAAATTATTATGAAAATAATATAACTTGGAAAATAACCCTTTAAAAAATATTAACTATTTTTATTCATATTTCTTATTAATTAATAATATAAATGGTGTTAATATATTATTCATATCAACAACATATTTTATCGATAATATATTTCATTTCCTAAAAAACATAAAAATATAAATTTTGAAAGGTTATATTTTAATGCATAAATGATTCTTATTTGTTATTTAGTTAGACTAATTGAATTTTTAAGAGTGTCTTAGTATTAATAATGACATTTTTATATTTATACATATATTTCATATTTATGTTATATATATTTTTACCTATGAATTAAATGGATACATTTTAATGGGAATATACCGTTCTTTAATTTTTTTTTTTGGTTTGGTGTTGCATGTATCATACACTATCGAAGATATTAGGTTTCAAAAGAATATATAATTTACAATATTATGGTGTTAAAAATATGCCCAAATCACTGATGTGATGACTAATTATATTAATTATAGGGTTAAAAGAACTGAATAACTTGATGAAGAATTCATGGGATAGTGACGGCTTTGTGATGATCCAAAAAGACTCCTCACTCATAGAATGGCATCGGGGAATAGAAGTGCATCAACAAAAAAATAATTTATTTGAGTGTCCACATAGGAAATCATTCCTATTCCATATTTGTAGTTGTTTGGGTGTGTATGACTGTTAGTGATGGTGAAATATATTAAAAAAATCAATGGTAGTGAATTAAAAATATCAAGCCCCAACAATTATATGAATGTTGAACTACACAATACTCATACAACTACTATTAATGCTAAAAATGAGGAAATAAAGAAAAACAATTCCTGTGTTTTTATTATGGGATGTTAGGAAACATGGAAAATATGTGATCTATTATAATATGATACTTTAGGGGTTATGGAAGAGAAAAATAGATGATATTTTGTTATACTCTCAATGTTATTTTAATGGGTACTCCCAATACTATGAAGGTTTGGGGCATATATTAGATAATTATTCATTTAAATATCAAATAAACATTCCCATGGAGACATTAATATGTGCATTATTTTTTGAAGTATTATAAAGAGATATGAAAACTGAAAATAGATGCTCAGTTTTAAAATATAAGGAAAAGAAAAGAAATTAGAGTTGAAAACACCTTTTTCTTCATAAAAAAAATCAATCTAGTGGTCATTAATGATAAAGGAATTATCATTGAAGGATATAATTTCTAAAATGAAATTACTAGAAATAAATAAGTCTATTAAATGGAATCTATATAGTTGTTTAACTTAACATATAATAGGAACTGGATACCTTAGTATTGTCGTAATATAAAACAAAGACAGAGTTTTATTCTTCATAAATGATGAGGGAATAAATATGAGTGGCTTTAAAAAAGATTTTGTTGGTGGGAAAGAACTATGGAAGACTGGTTTTCTCTTATTTAAGGTCTTAGTTATAATATATTGAGCATAATCCAACCAGATAAATCCAAACACGTGGTGGAATTAAATAACAATACATTCACTATTAAGGTAATATATATTTGTTTTTTTTCAAGGTAAATAGACAAGGGGGAATATTTACCTTATTAGTGAGTTGAAAATTTTCATACTATTCAAATATTATGAAAATAGGTTGTGAAACATGAGGATTATCTATTTAAAGAAAACATCATTTTTAACATGGTTAAGAATTAATGTACATGAGACCTTCCCAAACATATATGCGATGAAACTCACACATTGTAAAAAGTGTAAGATTGGTCAAAAAACCTAAAAGATAATAAATGAAAAATACTCAAGATTAATCAATTTAGTTAATCAAATTATATGTGGGATAATGAAACCAAAATAATCACATAGAAGAAATTAATATTTCTTGTTTATTAAATTCTTTAGAAAGAAGGAATTAATTTTGGTTATTACCCACAAAATGGAGGAATTCAAATGTATCACCCTATATTAGAGAAAACATGAAATGATTTTTTTTGTGTAAAAATAAATATGGTACACACTGATAATGGTATGGAATTTACAAAAAACTAGGATGATAAACACAAATAAATTAAAGGGATTTAGAATCAAGTGTTGAAAGTAGGAATCCACAAAAAAAAGTTATTGAGAGGAAGAACTATATCATATATATGGATCAAAATCTACTAATAGTGAAGAAATTGTTAGAGATATTTTGGAAGGATGCCATTATAAACTTATTATAAATCTCAAATAAGATTTTTTAAATCAATAAAAATTTAATAATCCCTTTTATTGTTTATGGAAATATGCATATAATCATGTAAATTTAAGTGTTTGAAAGTAAATTTTCATTCTCAAAAAAGTGAAGCTTGAGAAATGTAAATCTCATGGGGATGAATTTATGTTCATTGGATATTAATATAAAAAATGTTATATATGTGATAAAAAACAATTTCTAAAATAGTTTAATTTGAAGATATAATAAATGATGAAGTGAGTAAATTTTGAGGAAATACTGTTAGATTTTAAATTTTGGCGAGTTGATTTCACACAAAAAATAGTTCATTTTTTAAGAAGAAACTAATGTTGATTTGTGATTATTGGGGTATTTCAAGGATATTTATAGAACATATATGACATCTATGATGATGAGGAAGTTATATTAGTTATAACAGGTTTAAATAATAGAATGAGTAGTGTCTAAGTTCATGGAAATAACATTTTGAGAGACAGAATAACCGTAGTTCAAAAAAAATAACAAAAACCAAAATAGAAAAAATATTTTATAATATAATTGGAACATAAGAGTATTGAATAGTCTAATCTATATGAATGATGGGTTATGGCGATGAATGAATAACATGAACAAATTAAAAATAATGAAGTGTGTAAGATTATTCCAAAGATATCGAATAAGAATGTCATGAGAATAAAAGGGGATTTATGAATTAATATCAGTGAATATGGAAAATTTATAATTTAATAATCATCCTAGGTACACTAGATAGGACACCCAAACTAGACCATCATATAATAATGGTAAACATTGGATAATTGAAACAATTCTCGAATATAATAAAAAACATTTAACCATAGTAACAAGTGGAAACATATGAGATAACACAAATGCATACAATCCAATCCAAAAAAGTCTAAACTAAAAATTAATTTAAGATCCCATGTAACCAACAGTCACCTCCAGACTAACTCGAACAAAAAAACACTAATAAGTAAAACCATCATAATACAAGATTCTCTTCCCTTTACCTGAAGCCTATAATACAACACCTAAAGATTACCAAAGGAACAAATATGGAAGTATCCAACTCTTATTAGGGTACCACTATAATTTCTATATGAGGTATAAAAATTTGAATTATATATTTAAAAATAAAATATTTATACAACGTATTTTTATAAATCGAAATCATTTATAAATCATTTTATATTTTTATTCCATTTTATTCTTTAAAATCCTTTCATATTCTCAAATTAGAAATATGAAAAGTTGAAGTGAGAAACTAGGCAATCATATCCTTTCAACAGGAGGTACATATATCTGTCACATAACCCATTATACAAATTTATGTCATACAACCTCATATGAAAATCTGTGAGCAAAAGTGTGTGATAAAAATAATAATGTGATAAATAACTGTAAATGATACATGAAAAATCACATTGTATTAGGATATATAATAGAGGAAAATTCACCCTAGAAACTTAGAAGCCTAAAAATGGATATATTGGATCAAACATATATCAAGCCTTTCGAGTTAATATCACAAAAAGATACCTTCTAGTTGAGAAACACAGACTAAGGCTGCGAGTTTTACTTTATTGATGCATACAAGGTTATTAGTGTTACATTTTCTGAATAAATTTTCAAAAACAAGGTCAATTATTTATAAATTGTTTTAAAATTAAGGATAAATCACTTTGGAGTTTGAAAGAAAACTTCTTAATCAATAAAATCCATTTTCAAAGAAAAAAACCTTCTTCAAAACATTTTAATTTACATGAAATAATTTGAAACCACTTATCACATCAAATAAATCAACAAACTAAATTAATTAATCAAAAATGACCATAAATTCATAGAATTAACACATTGTATATAAACACCTACCTCAGAATGGTATAAAGCTAGATTATTTCAGTGATGATGACCAAAAATCTAGAGATAGACCTTTTAAATATAAGGGATACCATGAAACTAAAAAGGGTTGATATAAAATAGCTTCCAATCATAAATATAAAAACAAATACAGACAAAACCACCATCATATCCAGAAATAAAGAAAAACATGAAGTATTTCATGCTTAGAGAGAATAAATCGAACCCCAATTGTTTTCAATCACTAAAAGAAGCAATCTAGAAAGAAATGAATCTCCCAAAATCAACCAGAGAATGTTTTGGGTCAAGAGAGGTTGGTTGCAGACATAATGAAATTAAAATTATTAGTGGAATTCCCTAAAAACCAATACTTGTGAAAATTACAGGACGTGAAATCTCCTTACACGTTATGTATTGCAGGATGCTCATATACGCCAAAAACCCATCCCCGTTTTTATTAAAAAAATTATATTTTACATTACACGAATAGAATCTATTACCCAGTGTAGAAATACGTCAAACCCTATATCCAGTTCAAGAAATATAACCAGAATCTATTACATGGCATGTACTATAATTACACGATGTGTATATGTCTAGAGAGAAGAAAAAAACTATAGGTCTAAGAGGAAACATTCAAAGAAAACCTTAAATCATAATTATATGAATCCTACCCATTTCATTTAAGAATTAGAAACAAAAAAGGGAAACCAAAAACAATATTTATAACATACCTAACTGAATGATAATGGTTTGTCACAATATCTCTTCCATAAATGCATATGTCCCCCTGAAATCCCTAATGAACTGAGATCTGAAAAAAGAGAATCCACCACTACCTTATTAAGGAATCTCGGTCCCACATATCATAGATATATTTTATTCATTAATACGGTACCCAGACTGGGGGGGGGGTAATTTTACCATGCAATATGTTTTGCTGGAGATCTATATTCTGAATTTTCTTCTCAACCAAAGTGGTATCATGCTCAATATCTATATCCTCCCATCTAATCACATGGGAAGTATTTGATAGGTAATTATTCAACATAGAATCATGAAACACCCCATGGGTAGCTTTCTAACCAAAAGGTAATTATAATCAATAGGCCACCCTGCCCAATCATTTAATGATCTCAAAAGAGCCCAAAAGCCTCAGTAACACTTACCCTTATTACCCAAATGATGATGTCCCAAACAAGGTGACACTCTAAGAAAAACACTATCACCAACCTCATACTCTAGCAGATGATTCCAACGATTAAAATATTATTTCTTATGACATTTTACCACTATCAAATTCCTATATATCAAAATAACTATCTCTATACTCTCTTAAACAAGACTTAGTCTAACTAAGGATGACTCTCCCATCTTTTCCTAGAACAAGGAAAATCTACATGTCCTCCCATAGAATGACTCAAAGGGTTCCATATTTATAAAATCATGATAAATATTAGTATAATAATATTCAAACAATAGAAAATTATTTTCCCATGATCATTTTAAATCAATATCACATGCCTAGAGCATATCCTCTAGAACCTGGATTGTCCTATCCATCTGTCCATATGTCTGTACATGACTAGAAATTATTGATTTAATATGGGAACCCATCACCTTATAAAAAACATTACAAAACCTATATATTAAACTTGGACCCATATCATAAAGAAGTAAAAATGGATACTTATGAATTATCATAATATCTCAAACATACATAACCACAATCTACTAAAAAAATTTCATCTCTGTAACATGTAGAAAATGAACTTATTTTGTGAGTTTGTCAATGATAACCCAAATCAAATCATTACAAAGTGGATTCTATGGTAAAAATATGATGAAATACATGGAAATATCATTCCACTTCTAAACCCAAATGAGTAAGGGAGGAAAACCCCCCATAAGTCTCGTGTGTTTTTCCTTAACACTCCAAAAAGTAATGAATCATAAAGAAAAATCCTATATTGATTATAGCATCCCATTCCACCAATATTGACACCTCAAGTTGGGATAATTCTAAGTATCCCTAGAGTTCACAGACTGACATAAATGGTATCCAAATTCTAATTACTCCCACTTCAAGGAAAATAGAACAACCATCCTTCTAAGAAATAACAAATCCCCATTAGGATACTAAGACCAGTCACCCTAGGTCTCCCCACCATAAAGTCTTTATCTAAATCATTGGAACTCTTTGTTTTCCACCTGATCAATCCAAACTCACTCACCAAAAGAATATTATGCTCTTATAGAATCCAATAACACATATCACCAACCATTTCCACTACTAATCTCATCTATTTAAAAAAACACATCTGATACCACTCACCAACCAATTATATTGTGACTTCTGTTGGTGATTTTATATACAATTCATTAGAAGATAAATTCCATTTCCTAGGGGTATAAGAAATATACAAATTAATTTTTTTTAAGATACTCTAAAAATCTTATCCACCACACATGAAGATCCCTATGAGTAAAATTGTATTTCAGACTCTTATTATTAGAATATACAATAAACTTCTCCCAAAATACATAGTGATGACACATTTTGAATTCACTCATAAATTATTTTAACTATAGATAATGAGTAGGGTAGTTCTTATCATGAGGGAATAACTAGAGTGATTCATAAGCTATAAACTATTTCATATCCATCAAGACTCAACACATAACTGTACTAGAAGAATACTAGAAAACATCATAACACGATCCCAGTTATGAAATATTCAAAGTTTTTGTTAATGGTCACCTCATCTTAAACTCCATAAAATATCTCAGACATATTCAATTTTATTCAAATTTTAAACCCTTATGGGTAAAAGATATCATCAAAGATGTGAGATTGGAGAAGTCTAGAACAAATATTCTATGGTTACCATCCAAAACCAAGAAGCTATGAATATCAAAAACTTTTTGGGGATACTCCTATGAAATAACAGCATATATATTTTTAGGATCTACTGTGTAAAAAACCAACTCAGGATACCATCTAAACTGATACCTAAGTTGATTCACAATTGACCCAAAGAGCATTCCCGATTTCTACAGGTAGGCTATAAGCTCCTGCTCATTTAACAGATAACCTTTGAGAATGATTTCAACCAAAAATTTCATCAAAAACATAGTTCAATATGTAGAAATTATTATATATATATCAACCAATACATATATATCAATTACAAAGAGACACTAGAAACTAAAAGCAGAACATTACCACTAAAACCCATCTCTTGGTGGTCCATAACCACCGACCATCATCCAAATCACCCACCTTTAGTCACCCAAGCACAAACTCATAAAGGGAGGTGAGACAATGAACACCTATTATAAGATAATAAATTCTACATATACCAAATATATAAGTAGGGTGTGAGCTAAAGCGCCCAGTTGGATTCCACCAAATATTCTACGTATTTACATAATATGGCAATTTATGTGTGCTAAAATAGGAGTATAATTAGGAGAGTATGAATATTAATTTTAAAAAATATAGTTTCAAACATTTAAAAACAATTCACCTATTAAACTAAACCTTTAAAACGTACAATTTAACCATTTAAAATCTAAACATGTTCTTGAGAATCGTCGAAAATAGTTTCACAAGATAAAGTAAGGTAATAAATGAACATATCAGAATATATACTTCATATATAAAGGCATATAGGAATCATTAAAATCAATTAAAGATTCAAAATAACAGAAAATGAGGTAATCAATTAAACTTCGATGTCAGATGGTATAACAACTCAACAATGAGAATCTAATTTTAAAATAATATTTTTTTCATTTCAAAATCATATTTAAAAAAATCATTTATTACATTTCAAATGATGGAAATAATTTAAGAAAAAAAATTACATTTCAATTAATATAATATTTCTAACATAATGGATTAAGTAAAAAATTTATATAAAATAGTTTATATAAACTCAATAGGCATGTAAAGAAGTTCATACAATCATTGGAATATATTTATATACCAGATATTAATAAACAAACGAGAATAATGGTCATATTTCTAAAGGTATGATAGTATTAAATGTAAATTGGATTCTTCACTCTCTATATCAACTCAAAGAAATGTGTATACACATAGCCCTATGACATTAGTTAAAGGAGGCATGTCACCAACCCACCAAGGATGTGACCCGCCGCATGTATGTTTTATAATGTTACCGTAGCATAGCATGTATCCAAATAACTCTCTAACTACATAATGCGTGCATGAGATCTGACATGATGGGTGACCTATTTTATGAAAAATTAAAATATGATCAATACAATTATTATATTTCCAAAATGCCAATTTATTTCCATTTAAAACCAAAAATAGTTTTTATTCAAAAACATTCCTTTTTTTCACAAGACAAAACCATTAGGTTTCTATAAAATAATTTTAATCCATTCAAAAATTTGAAACTATTTCAAAAAAAATTCCATCTTTTCACAATTCTTTTTCATTATGAAATTCAACAATTTGATTGAAAACATTTCCATAAAATCCATAATTTAAATAAAATAATTTATATTATACAATTTTCCACAAACCCACTCCAATTCAATGGAATATGTGGTTTTCCAAATTTTCATGTGAAAAACACAATTCAAAACCTTTCCAAGAATTTTATCATTCAAAAGTGTAACCACTCACATTAATTCTCTATTAATTATTAAAATTCAAAATGGACTATTAAGACAACCATCAATTCATTCCAAATCCTTTTGAATAATTCAATATTAAAAAGTGTCATAATACATGAATCCTTTCACAATGCATCATTAAAATTCCAAATAGGCCTATAAAATAATAAGTTATTTCAAATTATCCGTAAATAATTTAAAGGAAGTATTAAAATTAAAAAATTATTGAAAAAATTTCAAAACATGGGACTACACCCTCTTTTTAGAAAGATAAACCATTCCTGTCGCTAAGGGCACATATAAGACATTAGGAATGGATTGGGTAGGAATTCACCAAATACCCAACCTCTTGTATTATGATAAAAATCAATGCATTGAGGGGAAATAAATAATTATTCCCCACCATTAACTTACTTAATCCAATGTATTCACCATGTAAATGATATAAATATGAATTCAATGGACATCCCACCTTCCTTTGAAACCTATAAACATCTTAATTGAGATACATACATATAATATGTAAATACTTTTATATTCAATAAATAAAAAAATACATTAAAATTAAGATTTTTGATGGTTTAAAAAATAAATAATAAAATTTTATTTGTAATAAATAATTATTTTTATAAAAACAACAGGTTTGTCGATTGTCATTATTTACCTAATCAATATTCAGAATAAATTTACAAGAATCCTCATTATAACACCATATAGAGTAATGGTATATGATTAAGTCAATTTTTTTCATAAATTAATCAATGAATGATTATTTTGGATAATTCCCTTCAAACAAAGTAATGACGAAAAGGTTATTCAATGAGGAAATGCATTGGAGGAAAGATCCATACTATAATAGAGAAATAATTAGCATGAGAATATAAGTGATGAATCATTTCACTTATATAGATTTTATTCAATAATTTTTATAATGGAAAATTTATTATGTATTAGACTTATTCAATTGGTGATATATATATATTGAAATTCATAAAATCATCCAAATAATATTATCATGGAAGAGGATGATTTCCGATCGAAATGATGAAATAGGATTAGCTTCCTTACAATGGGGAAATGATGAGTCAAAGTGGAAACTCAAGTTTTTATATACATGTAAGAACAAAAAATAAACATATAATAATAAAATTATGGAGTTTCTAGAAAGAAAATAATAAAATTCTCCTGATATATTATCATCCAAGGGAAATTCTGATTTTTAAATTTAGATTATGAAATAAACCATTAAAAATTTAGAAACATTTAAATCAAAAAAATATAAGATATATATATATATATTGATATTAAAATTACAATATAATGAATGAATTATAATTCATGATATAATTTAAAAAATAAGTGGTATACATACAATTTAAATTAAACTAGGAGCATAAGATAAAACATATATCAAATAAATTATTTTGAGATTAAAAAATATTACGATAAATGTAATGTTATAATCAAAATAGAATAAGAGGTTTACCATGAAACGGAAATACAAATATCATGTAATAATATATTTATTATTGTTGATTAAAATTATGGATTTTAATAAAACATGTAAAATAAATGATGTTACACAATATGAAATATGAATCGTTGAATTAAAAATAGATACAAATAAACCATAAAAATATGGTTTCATTTAAATAAAAATACATTTAAGGATATAAAAATAAATTGATTATAAAACCTCATGAATTATATTAATGTTTTAGAATACTTACATTATACCACAATCAAACCATATAAATGATATCATGGAGCCGAATATGAAATATATCTCAAGGAATTTGTTTTACAATGAACCCATTACGGTAATGGTAATATAAGAATCAAAATAACATAAGAGGGTTACCATTTAAAAAATAAAAATATAATTAAATTTAATATATTAATTATACTAGATGGGAATAGGGTAATTAAAAATCTATATAAAATAAAATACGGTTCACAATATCAAACATATTCGATGGAATATAAAATAGAGACAATTAACCCTTACAACGTCGAAATCATTCAAATTAAAATTCCATGGAAGGTTGAACATGGGATAGATATTTAAATCCATTATATTTTATTAAAAAATATGATAAATAAATCCATATCAAAAATATTCACCACAAAAGGCAACAACTGTTGAATACACATCATATCTCAATGAAAAGAAATTTTGATATAAAGCCCTTACCTTTAATCAATCTTAGATGAACATGATCTAACCCCAAATATAAAAAATTAAACTATAATAATAAATATTTGATATAATTATTCATATGAACAACCTTATATAAATATCATTTATAATAATTTATTATAAATATATTAGTCAGCTATATATTATTTCATTAATGGGTGTTAGAACTTTTAATTGTTTATTTCATACAAGTATCATAGTGATAGGGTTTACTTTCACTTATTGGATAATATCTTAGAATCAATAGATTATAAAATATATAAAAATAATTTTTTTCAATGATTCTTCAAGTCCCATTTCATTAGGTGAAATACATAAACCTGGATTATGAAAATGGATGTTGTGATGAACTAGTTCTTACCGTCTCATTGTATTTAAGATGGGCGGTGCCCACCTGTCGCAAATACCCTTTCTCACGTGTTGGTATGGTTTTTGTGCCAAACCATGCGAATTCTTTCTTGATGGGGTGCCTATTCCCATCACAAATAAGTGGTTATTTGTGATGAATTTATTGTCCCATCACAAAAAATGGTTTCTCCCATAGTGCTTATCAACTAACACCATAAATATTTGAAGGCACATGAGTATCAATATAGAAAACATATTATGCCTCAATATTAACTCAAACCTCCAATCCTTAAGGTACTCATTAGTGATAAGATCTGGTGCCAGAAAAAAAACTCATCGAAATGGGAAGAATACTCTAGAATAGTATTCCTCCTACTCGAGGGTAAGGAACTCCAAGGTCATGATTTCATTCAATATCTCTAAGTAAAAGTTTTAGTTAGTTATTTTCATGAAGGAATCACTGGTAAGAACCTCATGAAACTTAGCTTGCAGAATAGATTACCACTATTTCATTCTCGTTCCCTCTAAAATATATGTGAAAAAAAACCTTGGAGTATTTACGAGTCTTCAAGAAGTTTAATATCCTTTCTATCTAATCAATCCACTCATCAGATTCATGGGGTACTTTGTCCCCACAAAAGAAGGGTAGAAGTTTCTTAATAATTGTCAATCTATGATCCACTTTGAATCAGGGGTTTATAACAACCACTTGAACTAGTTTTTAAATAACATAGATAAATTTTTCTACCAAAGCAGTTTCCATTATAGGATTCACATAATGAACCATTCTAAGATATTCCTCTATTGGATTCGGTACAATTATTATCAATGGAATTGTTTAACAAACGAAAAAAACTAATTAGTTACATGAAAATTACAAAATCATATGACCGACATCAGGTATTGATATCAAAGATTAAAAAATTAGGAATTTAAAGAAATCATGAAGAATATTACATAAAAAAAATATTTAAATATAAATAAACTAAAAATCCATTTAATTTTAATGAACTCAAACTACATGTCTCAAACCTGATAAAATTTTTGGACCACCTATTGAAAGTTGATTTTAGTTAAGAAAGTGAGTTTCCCAAGGCCTTTTTCCATGAATTATATCTATATTCTAATGGATCTAACTATAGTCTATCAAATATATATAACCACACTAGGGTAGTGGTAACACACTTCAATATGAGCATTGAGTTGATATCAAATTGCAACAAATCATCCCAGGTCAACTTGAAAAGCCACCCGAACCAGTCCATCATGTAATAAAGGTAAAAATAGAATAAAAAACTAGTCTTGAATATGAAAAATAAATACATACAATTATAGTAAAGTGGAAATAGAATATATACCATAAGTAATTACAATCCAATCCAAAATAGGATAAACCAAAATGAAAGTCAATATCCCACGTGACCAATAGTCATCTCCAGAAACCCACAAACCCAAATTAGTAAGATATTATGTTCACATTACCTAAATATTATTATAAAACTTCTAAAATCACCAAAAGGTACAAGTATTATGTGATCCAAATCCCAGTAGGATAGAACCGTTTTTTAATACAAAATCTAATATCAAGAATGAAATAATTCATGTTTTTTAAAAAAAGAGTTTTAAACAAAATTTCCATTAATCCAAACCATTTATGGCTCATTTTTTGTATTTTTATCACTTATTATTATCATATTTGTGGTTTTAGAATATAAACTTTTTTTATGAAAACCAAATAAATAAAAAGGGAAAACAATTTATAATCGATATGGATTTATTAAAATTATTTGTCAAACTATTTTATATTAAATTATAGAATTGGTTTATTCTTGATATTAGAACATATATATAAAATGTGGTGGAATCCAACTATGATTTGAATCACACCCTATATATGACTTTGGGTTTCTATAGATGTTTTATTATAGTATTTAGGTAAAGGGAATATCATATTGTAGTATTCTAGTTTCTGTTAATGTTGTTGTATTTGGTTTGGGTTCTTCTATATGTGACTGTTAGTCATATGGGATCTTGATTTACATTATGTTTAATCATTATTTGGCATTGATTCAATGTCTTTGTGGTATGACTTTTATTTCCTCATTTACTTTGGGTTTTTATCTTATTTATCTTATATTAAAAACTTGTTTATGTTACCTTGTTTTTACCTTTATTACATGAAGGAGTTGTTTTGGTGACCTGTCTAGTCAATCCAGTATGGTTCATTACAGATAAAGAAAAGATAAAATATATTTTGTGTTATATATTCCCAAGTAATATGCCTTGATGTTGTTGAAATTTTTTCCGCAGTGAAACTGTTGGAAACTATAAGATTATTCTTAGCTATGTCGGTTAAAATGATCTTTAAAGTGAATCAAATTGATGTGAAATAAACAATATTTAATGTATTCCTTGAATATGAGGTTTATATTCAACAAAAATATGGTTTTATTCTTTATTATGATGAAAATTCAATTTTTTAGTTGAAGAATGAATTTTGTGTCTTCAATCAAGTATAAAGGGTTTGGTACTCCTTATTTTATCAACATCTATAAATATAGAATTTAGAATATTTATATTTGATAGAAATATATACATTAAAAAAAGAAATTTATTAATGGATTTTGGTTCTTACTTATACATATGATATAATTTTAGAAATATTCAATGAAGAATAATGGAAGAAATTTTCATATTTTGTAAGATACGAATTCGATATATTATTGGTTTCTGAGATAACACTATTCCTTAGCTTAGAAGTGGTTTAATAGAATAAAATAACATTTATTTCTTAATAAAAATATTCAAACATGTTTTGTAAAGGTTTGAAATGGAATATTTAAGGATTATGATGACTTCGATGGAGACCTAAATAAAAATATCAAAGGATGGATATAGAAACAAGGATTATGTGACCAATTATAGGTAGATAATAATGAGTTTATTTTATTTTTAATACCCTAAAATAGATATCTTGTTTGATTATTTCTATTTCTACCACAATAAAATCTTCCCCAATGAAATATATATGAATGTTATGATTATAATAAATTTTTTATATCAGTTACCCAATGACGTTTGTAAAATTTTATAATTTTAGTTGTCATCTTAAGTTATTGTGTCATATATATGTGGATAGGGTAGATTCATTAGATGATAAAAATTCATTTTCTAGAGGTCTATTACATATTGTATATTCTTGTATCTATTGTCTAAGAAAGAATAATGATTATATCTCTTTAATAATTTTGAATTCTGAGTACGTATTAACTACTCAATCTTGTACCTTGTTGAATTGGATGAGATAAAATCTTTATGAAATTGAGTTATAAGCGTTCTATCATAATATATTTAAGTGTGAAGATAAAATTCCACAAATATTTTCATATATATCATTCATCATTTGAGTAGTTAGAACATCGAGATAAAATATCATTTTCTCATGGTGAATGGTGGAAATGGAATTTTGAGGTTAGAATATGTATCCACAAAAGATAAATTTGCTAACATAATGGCCACAGAACAATGCAAGACACATTTTGTAATGAATCAATGGGATTTAATATTCCAAATGAATATATTTTACTATGTGAGTTGTACTGAAGTCCTCCACCCACTATAGATATTAATTTGCTTGTATTGTATGGTTTCTCTCTTATGTTTATTGTGTGAACTACTAATTCTCTCTTGTGAGCATTTAGAGTAGTTGTATTTGTGTTAATTGAAAATGTGGGATAATTGTTCACTATATATACATGAAAGTGGGATAAGTTAAGGAGATATGTAGTGGGAAGGTTAAATTAATGGTTTCTCAATGGGAGTAATGTTTTGAATTGAATAGACAATTCTTGAAACCCAAGGATTTATTTCATATGAATATCATCATTCAACTCTAGGATTTCACACCAAAAATCGATAAATTGGTATTATATTTAGTTATTATTGAATAATTATAAAACACATTAAATTTAATATGTTTTTTTGTGTATGTTTAGGTTAGATCTACTATTTTTAAATCATTTTTTTGGCTAAATTAGTGGAAAATAGATTTGAGATATTTTGGAATTATCAACACAATGAAAGGGGGATATTTATTTTTGAAATCCAATATGAGTAATTTTTGGGTTGTTCTTATTGGAAATTAAGTGGAAGTAATCATAAACATGGCTTAAAAATATTTTATAGTTCATTACTTGAAGGATGTAATAGGTTTGGATCAACTTTGGTGCGATTTGATGACATTTTGGACAATCTTGTTGACCAATTTGTTTAAAAATTTGGATATGTTCCAAAGTCATAAGTATAATTTTAATTGTGTGTATAAGAATCATATAGTAGTACCTAAGGATAAAAGGTATCTAAATAAAATATATTTTTGTGTCTTTCTACGAATCTTCCAACAATGCATAATCATTATTTTTAACTATGTAATGATCTTATTCTCTACAAAAACATTTGTTGTGTCTTGTGTAACCATGAACCAACTCGCATAACCATCATATCATATAACCATAAAAATAAATGTTATTTTAGTAACCATTATGGACCCTGTATAAACATGATATGCATAAACAACATTTTTTAGTATGTCGACAAGATGGAACCGTTTTGATGGATTTTTTTAATCATAAAAGATGATTAAAATGATGACCAAATTTCCAGGATAGAATAAATAATATAATTATAGATAGACAAAGAAATTTTATTAAGTTTATTTTAATAGAGTTTGAAGCAGATTTTGTGGAACCAAAGATAAACACAATGCACTTTAGGGAAATCAAAGACAGATGACGTGGATGGTACAACCACATTGAGATGATATTATTATTAATAAAATAGTTGTTCATAGGTTAGTGGATCTGGTTACTGGATGGATATCAAATCAAGGATTTTTTATGTTTTATGATATAAAAGGTGGCTTCTATCTCACATGAAAATAAGGAAAATAGAATAAAAAATGGAAAATTAAGGATATCATTTTTAGATCTTAATTAGGAATACTTCTTGTATGTATGTATAAAAAGATAAATTGTGATTCTTGAATATTTTTCAACAATGTTTTGACGAATGAAGTATTAATAAGGAATTATAGCTCTTTAGGACTTAAAAGAATAAAAAATAGCGGTGATTCTTCCAGGTATCCCCAATGGAAGGTAGAAAGTAATGATAAGTTTTTTACATGATTCATTTAAACTAGAATCTCATTAATTTTATGATGTATATTTTCACCAATTTGGCATATTTATATCATATTAATTTTATGGTGATTAATATTTCAAGATGATAAATGTGTTCTTTTATAACAAAGAGAAATAATTTTCACTGTAAAGAAGATAAGTTCATTACTAATTTATTGTTAGGGTTAAAATCCTAGAGGATCAGTGTGGTTGGTCTATTTTGTAATTCAATAGAAATTAATGAGATTAAGTGTCATTGTTTTATAAGTAAATTTCTATTCCAACATCTTAGATTATCCTATTAGGGTAAACGATGTAATATTTCATTTGTTCATTATTCTTACAATATTACATCTATGAGAAATAGCGAGAGAAGTTTTCCGAATATGTAATGAAAAAAATTATTTTCAAGAATGTGTTTTAATTGGGACACCCTAATTCACCCCCTCTTAGGGTTTTGGCCTTATTAGGGACCAAACTTTAAGAATACAATGGTGTTTCCCAAGAATTTTATACAAAATGTATTCATTATCTGAAAGGATAGACTTGATTATAAATGATACAACTAAAAAATTATAATAGTTAATTTTTTTGATCGGATAGAAATAATTGAATCTATACAGAGTTTACCTACCTTTATAACACATATAAATTTCATTATTTTTTTATATTAAAGGTAAAAGTTTTGTTTAAAATGGTTTTTAATAGGAAATTTATTTTTAATGATATATGGATGTTAAAAATTAAATCCAATCATATTAAGTGTCAAAAATTACCAAGGATGTATATATACTAAAAGGAATGAAGATATTTATATGATAATTCATCAAATATTATTTCTCAAACTAGATTTATAGAAGGAAGAAAAGATCAAATTATTTATATTAAGATGTTTTTCAAGGAAACCCTGATCATTATTATATATGAAAATGATATCACCTTCAGATATACTAGAAAACCACTTTCCAAAAAGTTTTATAAAACTTATAAAAATTGAATTTGAGATTATTAAGATGGGTAAAATAATTTTTTCCCTTGGTTTTGAAATTTATTATAAATTGTATGGAATTATTTTAACACAAAATAAGTATAACATATAGTTTTTAATATTTTTTGTCTTAGACAATTCTAATACATTCAAGGAATGACCTAGATGAATTTGAAAAACTAGTAGATTAGAATCTTTATGATTATATGATTGGAACCTTACTATACATAGTGAAAATTTAGTATAAAATTATAATTTTGGTATTTTAGTGTTCTTATTTTCATGAAAATATAAAATTATATTATCATTCAGAGGAACAACCAACCAATTTCATAGTGTAATATTCATATCAAAGTTTCCAATATGTGGGTTAAGGAAGTGAGTGTGGTTTTTGAGGTGAAGTTTAAACTGAGAGATTTTTATTTAATGTGTATATTTGTATTACACCATGGGGTTTGGTTTGGAGGTGTGGCTGAGCTATTTTTTATTTGGTTTCAGTGTGTATTTTTGGGTGGCTAGTTTAGTGGCTCTACCCCTTTGGCACTACTTTATAATGGATCCTAAAGCTGTGACATGGATATTTGAGATTAGTGTTTGGTAAAGTGAAGGAGTCACACATACATAATGGAGAATTAGTGCTATATTATGGTGGTGTGGAGGTTGATTTTGGGGGATCTATCTCATTATGGGTTATTACGATATGGTTTTCAATGATAAAATATGGCTAGGTTTAGAGACCCAAAGGATGCACTATAGAGAACATCCTTACACCATGGTCCCTCCTATGTTTTTCTAGATCTAATAGAAGACTGAGTTTTAAAAAATGGTATATGTGGCACGACTTTTGGATAAACAACTAATTGAGATCATTGAGTTCCAATCTATCGTGTTACTCTATGGTTTTTTTATCTCCATTACACCATGACCTATTATGTATTCCTTTAGTCTTATGTTTTAAAACCTAGGTATAAATTTGAAATCCTCACTAAATTCAATTATTTTTATTATATTTGACACAAATCTTATGAGACTAATGTATGATTATAATATATATATATATATATATTAGATTCTTTTCATATCTTTCATACATGGCCTTGAGATTCATTATTAGAAATTTGAGGTGATTTCCCTATCATCCACTCTTTATTTTTTATCATTATTTACTGATTATTTTTTAGAAGCAGCACTAAATTGAATTTGAAGGTGTTGGGTCATGGTTATAATGTTTAATTATTACTTTTTATGTTTATTTAGGGTTCCATTCGGAAGTTATGGTATTTCCATTATCCCATCATCTTTCATAGTTGACTGTGAAGCTCTAGTTAATGTAGAGAATTCAAGAATGTTGTTTTACTATATGTATAAAATGGAATTAGTATGATATTATATTTCATTGGGTAGATGGTATGGATTCTTATGAAAGAGATAATGAACCAATACTAATGACATTGATGAGAAAGGGGGCTTACCACATGTTTTTTCTTATTTTAATGATAGTATTCATGATCTCGATACCCATTTTCTACTATTACTAAAAATATTATTTTGATGATAAATTTGTGTTGATGCCATTTTTTTCAGTTGGAATCACATTTTATAAAATTTTAATCTATTAAAAATTGTAATTAAACCAATTGCATCAAATATGATGGTGGAATGATTTTGTCTTCAAAATAAGGTGTTATGGTAATAGTTTTTTCTAGAATATTATGAGTTATACTTATTGGGATTTTTTTGTGAAAATGGATGGGAGTATTTTGGTGATGTTTTCCATGGGTTATTTGTATGGATTTTTTATAGTGGGTAATGTTGTAGATTCTAGGGGTTTTATAGTGTGATATGAGTGAGGATACATATTACACTACTGGGCTACAATTACCATGAAATATTTGGGAAGAGAGAATGTAGAAGTTGTTTTGGAGTGATAGAATTGGTGATTAAAGTTATATTTTTTGTAGTTTACAAATGGTTGAATAATATTATTGGTAATGATGAAATTGAAATGGGTATTGAGGGAATATAATGAAATCATGGTTGTATTGAATTAATAATGAATACAATGAATGAGTGATGGTTGAAATATATGTTGGGGATGGATAGATATTTTTTTTTATTAAATATAGAGTTGAATGTAATGATATAATATGATTAGTACTGTTAAAACTAGGAATGACCTAAATGATTTGATTGATGGGAATTGTACTTGTTTGAAGTTTATGTTTTACATGGTATGTGGCGATGTTTTATTGGTTTGGTAAATGCCAGTGATGGTAGGGTGAGGTAATGATGGTGTAGTGGCTACAGTAGTGTGATAGTTTTATTTTTATGTGTCCCTTTTAGGAAATGATTTCTTGTAACTATAAATATAATTTTATTTTCCTTACAATTTCTATAAAATAACCTGTTGCGATGGACCCGCTACTAAAAGTATTTGTGATGGGACGGGGGCCCATCACAAATAGCTTTATTTTATAAACCTATTACGAAGGTCCCGTCGTATTTTTTTGAGATGGTGAAATCAACCATTGCAAAAACATTTTACAAATATTTATATATAATATATTTGCAATGGGGTCCCATCGGAAAATGCCCCGTCACAAATACTTAATAAAATAATAAAAATATAATTCTGATTAATTAAAAAATAATATTAATATTATTGAAATAATAATTTTTTTTTGAAATTCTCTATATTCTCAAGAAAATATAAAAATATATAAAATATTATTATTATTATTATTATTATTATTTTTAGTAAAATAAACTAACATTTAAAAATATAATTCTAATAATAAATAAAAAATTATTAAAAATAAAAAAATATAAATTATGCAATATTCGCACCAAAATAAAAGACAAAAACTGTAAATAATTCATATTAAAACAAAGGTTCAATTCAAATGTTTCTAACAAAACAAAAAAACTCACTTAGGAGATAGTCTTCTAGAGGAGTTAGAGGAGATGGAGGAGATGGTTGAGGAAACTCCATCCCTAAACTACGAGTCAAATGACACATGTAATCCATCTGTTCGTGTTATTGTTGCTGCCATCGATGCATGTCCTCCAAGTGCTGCTAACACATTTATTCCTACTGCTTCTACAAAATATCTATAAGATTATTTTGATCTCAAAACTACTCCTGATACTGTGATCCTGAAGATGATCCCTATCCACGAGCTCCTCTCGAGTTGGACGATGACATCGCAGGAGTACCATAATAATTCATAGGAGTCAAAAGAGAGATGATACCAACTACTCGACCCTTCTCAAAGCCATAACGGGTTCCCTGCATCCATTCCACCTCATCAAAATGGTGGGCACTAATTATTCCTAATTATTACTAATTATTCATAATTATTACTAATTATTAAAATTTATTACTATTTTTACTATTTTTTACTAATTATTACTAATTATTAGTAATTATTACTAATTATTACTAATTATTACAAATTATTACTCATTATAATTAGTTATTACTAATTATTACTAATTATTAATAGTTATTACCAATTATTACTAATTATTATTAATTATTACTCATTATTACTGATTATTACAAATAAATACAATTTATTACTATTTTTACAATTTATTACTATTTGTTACTATTTCTTTTTAATTATTACTAATTATTACTAATTATTACTAATTATTACTAATTATTACTAATAATTACTATTTATCACTATTTATTAGTATTTATTATTATTTATTAGTATTTATTAGTATTTATTAGTATTTATTAGTATTTATTAGTATTTATTACTAATTATTACTTATTATAACTATTTATTAGTATGTATTAGTATTTATTACTAATTACTTATATTTTTTAATATTTATTACTAATTATTATTAATTATTACTAATTATTACTAATTAATACTATTTATTACTATTTATTAGTGTTTATTAGTATTTATTAGTATTTATTAGTATTTATTAGTATTTATTAGTGTTTATTAGTATTTATTAGAATTTATTAGTATATATTAGTATATATTAGTATTGATTAGTATTTATTACTATTTATGAGTATTTATTAGTATTAATTAGTGTTTATTACTAATTATTAGTATTTATTACTAATTATTACTAATTAATACTATTTATAACTAATTATTTCTATTTATTTCTAATTATTACTGCTTAGTGTCAATTGCTATAAATTACTGCTAAATACATATAATAATTTCTAATTATCACTATTTATATACATTACTAATTATCATTAATAATTATTAATTATTACTAATTACTAAGAATTAGTACTAATAATTGAATTTTATTATTACAAATAAATACTGATGACAAAACAATATAAATCTAACTTAATTATAACTAATCAGCAATAATTAAAATAAATATAATGAAATAAAATAAATACTAAATTAAATAAAACATAAATACCTTTGAACTTGATCTCTTATAATTGTAGATGGCTATACCACTTCTTCGTAAAAAAATAACTCTAAAAAAATTTCACTCTAAAATTAGAGTTTATGGAAGAAGAGGAAGAAGGAATTCAGACGGAGAGAAGAAAAACAGATTGGGGGATATATATATATATATATATATATTATATTAGTTGCGACGAGACTATGAACTATGGTAATCCCGTCCCAAATAGTAGTTTTAGAGACATGGTCGGTCAAAAATAACTTTGGCCGCATTAATTATGGTCGGCAGTTAAATGATTATTTTGCGACGGGCCCCATCAAAAATGGTAACCTACCAACACAGTATTTTCTATGGGATGTTGTCCTGTCACAAATATGTATTTTTTTCCGCAGGTTATTTGTGATGGGGCCTGTCGCAAATACCCTCTGCGGGTCGAACTAGTTGCGGCGGGGGATCCCCCGTCGCAACTAGTTCTTACCATCTCCCATTATTTGTGATGGGAGGTGCCTACCCATCACAAATACCATTTTTCTCGTAATGGCGCAATTTTCAAGCCAAACTATGTGAAAGCTTTCATGACAGGGCACCTATTCCCATAAAAAATAAGTGGTTATTTGCGAAGGGTTGATTGTCCCGCCGCAAATAACCTCTTAGATGGATTATTTGCGATGTGATTTTTTCCCATCACAAATAACCCGTCACAAAAAATGGTTTTCCCGTAGTGCTTATCAACTACCACCATAATAATTTGAAGGTATATGAGTATCAATATAGAAAAAAATATTAGACCTCAGTCTTAACTCAAACCTCCAATCCTTCAGGTACTCATTAGTGATACGATCCTGTTTGAGACAAACAACTCATCAAAATGGGAAGAATAATCTAGAATAGTATTCCCCCTACTCCATGGTTAGAAACTCTTATGTCTTGACTTCATTCAATATCTCCAGATTAAACGGCTGGTTAATGACTTTCATGAAGGAATCCCAGGTAAGAACCTCATGCAACATAGCTTGTACAATTGATTCACACCATTTCCTTCTTGTTCCCTAAAAAATATATATAGAAAAAACCACCTTAGAGTCTTTAGGAGTCTTCAAGAAGGTTAATATCCTTTCTATCCAATCAATCCACTCCTCAGATTCCTGGGGTCCTTTGTCACCATAAAATATGGGTGGAAGCCGCTTAATAAAGTTTGACCCATGATCAACTTTACATCATGGGTTCTCAACAACCACTTGACCTAGTTTTTAAAAAACATTGATAAAAGTTTCAACCAATGTATGGTCCACAAGAGGATTCACCTAATGAACCTTTCTCATATATTCCTGTATTGGATTCAGTATAGTTATTCTCAAAGGCATTGTTTAACAAAAGAAAAAAACCAATCAGTCGCACACAAATTCCAAAATCATATGACCAACATCAGGTGTTGATATCAAAGATTAAAAACCTTTATAATTTAAAGAAAGCATGAAAAATATTACTTTAAAAAAATATTTAAATATAAAAAACTAATCATAAATTTAATTTGAATGAACTCAAACTACTTGTCTCAAACCTGATAAAATTCCTAGACCACCCATTATAAATTGGTTTTATTCAAGGAAGTGTGTTTCCTAGGACCCTTTTCCATGAATTTTATCTATATTCTAATGGCCCTAACCCCAGCCTACCCAATATATAGAACCAAACTCCGGTAGGGGCAACACACTTCATGATGAGCATCCATTTGATATCAAATTGCAACAAATCATCCCAAGTCAAGTTGACAAGCCAACTAAACCGGTCCATCATTTAATAAAGGTAAAAATTTAAAAAAAAACAGTCTTGAATATGAAAAATAAAGGCATAAAATTAAAGTAAAGTGGAAATAGAATGTATACCAAAAAAATTCAATCCAATCCAAAAAATGCTAAACCAGAAAAAAAAAGTCAATATCATACCTGACCAATAGTCCCCTCCTGACCAACCCAAACCATAATCAGTAAGATATTATATTCACTTCATTGGAATAATGCAATAAAACATCAAAATTCACACAAAGGAATAAGTATGATGTAATCCAAAGACCAGTAGGATATCACTATAGTTTTAATAAGAGATCTAATCAGAATAATGGAATAATTCTAGTTTTCAAAACAAAAGAGTTTTAAAACGAATTTCCAAAAATCCAAACCATTATTAGCTCATTTTTTGTATTTTTATCACTTATTATTATCATATTTTTGGTCTTACAATAAGAAATTATTTTATAAAAACCAAAGTAATAAAAAGGGAAAATAATTTTTAAATGGTTTGGATTTATTAAAAATATTTGTAAAACTAATTTATTTTAAATTATAGGATTGTTTTATTCTAGATATTAGACCTTATATAAAATTTTGTTGTACTCCAACTGGTTTTTGAATCACACCCTACAAATTCTATTGGGATTCTGTTGATGTTTTATTATAGGATTTTAGTAAATGGAATATCAAATTATAGTATGCTAGTTTCTGTTACTGTGGCTGCTTTTGGTTTGGGTTGGTCTATAGGTGATTGTTAGTCATGTGGGATCATTATTTACTTAACAGTTTATCATTCATTAGATTTGATTGTTTGTCTTTGTGGTATCTCTTTTATTTCCTCATTTTACTTTACTTGGTTTTTTGTCTTATTTTTATTATATTAAATATTTGTTTATGTTACCTTATTTTTACCTTCATTACATGAAGTCCTTATTTGGATGACTTGTCTAGTCAACTGGGTATTGTTTTTTGTAGATACGGTAAAGAGAAAATCTATTGTATGTTACATATTCCCAAGTAAGATTCCTTGATGTTGGTGAAAATTTTTCCACAGTGAACCAGTTATAAACTATAATATTATTCGTAGCTATGTCGATTAAAATGGTCTTTAAAGCGTGTTAAATTGAAGTGAAACAATCATTATTTAATGGATTCCATGAATAT
The DNA here is from genome assembly GCA_963277665.1 of Viscum album. Classification (NCBI taxonomy): domain Eukaryota; kingdom Viridiplantae; phylum Streptophyta; class Magnoliopsida; order Santalales; family Viscaceae; genus Viscum; species Viscum album. Next base: position 1,739,653,008 of record OY728142.1, on the reverse strand, counting down.
GAGGTTTATATTGAACAACGAGATGGCTTTATTATTTATTAATATAAAAATGATGATTTTTAGTTAATAAGGAATTCTGTGTCTTAAATCAAGTATAAAGGGTTTAGTACTCATGATTTTATCAATATCTATAAAGATAGTATTTCAATGATTTATATTTGATCAAAATATATACATTAAAAAAGGAAATTTACTAAAGGATTTTGGTTCTTATTTGGACGTATGACATAATTTTTGATATATTGAATGATGAATAATGAAAGTCTTTTTCATAATTCATAAGATACGAATTTGATATATTTTGGGTTTTTGAGATAACAGTATTCTATAGCTTAGAAGTGGTTCCATAGAATAATATAATATTTATTTTCCAAAAAAAATATTCCATGATGTTTCATAAAATATGGAAAAGTAATATTCAAGGATGACGATGACTTCGATGGAGACCTAAATAAAATTAACAAAGGATAGATATGGAAACATGGATTATGTGATCCATTATAGGTAGATAATAATGAGTTTATTATATTTCAAATACAGTAAAATAGATATCTTAGTTGACAGTTTTTATTTTTACCATAATAAAATCTTCTCCAAATAAATCTATATGAATGTTATGATGATAATAAATTTGTCTATCTATTACCTGATGAATTTAGAATATTTTATAATTTTAGTTAACAAATTATGTTATTGTGTTATATATATAGGGATTGGGTAGGTTCATTAGATGATCAAATTTCATTTTCAAGAGGTCTATTCCATCTTGTTTGTTATTTTATCTCTTGACTATGAATGAATAAATATTATATCTATTTATGAATTTAGAAGTCTGAGTATGTACTGACTACTCAATCTTGTACCTAGTTGATATCGTTTAGATAAAATCTTAATGAAAGTGAGTTATAAGTGTCCTATCATAATAACATTTTGTATGAGAATAAAATTTATACCAATATTTTCATAAATATCATTCATCATTTGAGAAATAATATCATTGAGAATAAATATCATTTTCTCAATGTGAAGTATGGAAATATAATTTTGATCTTAGAATATGTATCCAAAAAAGATAAAATTGATGACATAATGACCAAGTAACAATTTAATACACATATTGTAAATAATCAATGGGATTTTATATTACAAACAAATATATTTTACTATATTAGTTGTACTCGAGTTCCCTACTCCCCCATAGATATTAATTTTCAATTATAGTATGGTTTCTCTCTTATGATTATTATGTGAACAACTAATACTATCTTGTGAAAATTTAGAGTAGTTGTATTTGGGTTAATTGAAAATGTGGGCGAATTGTTGACCAACTATACATGAATGTGGGAGAAGTGAATGTGATAAGTAGATGGGAGATTATATTAATGGTTTCTGAAGGGGAGTAGTGTTTTGAATTGAATAGGCAATTCTTGAAACCCATGGATTTATTTCATATGAATATAAACATAAAACTCTGTGTTTTCACACAAATAATGGATAAATTTGGATTAGAGTTAGTTATTATTGAATAATTATAAAACCCATTAAATTTAATAAGTTTAGTCGTGTATGTTAGGGTTAAATCTACTATTTTTCAAAAACGTTTTTAGCTAAGGTAGTGGAAAAATAGATTTGAGCTATTTTGGAATTTCAACACAATGAAAGGGGTATATTGATTTTAAAAATCCAATATGAGTGATTTTTGGGTTGTTTTTATAGGAAATGAAGTGGATGGAATCATAAACATGTCTTACAGAATCTTTTGGAGTTCATTTCATGAATAATGTAAGAGGTTTGGATCATCTTTGGTTCGATTTGACAACATTTTGGAAAATCTAGTTGACCTAATAGTTTCAAAAAGTCGAATATGTCCCAAGTGCATAAGTATAAATTTAATTGTGTGTATAACAATCATATAGTGATGCCTAAGAATGAAAGGAATATACATAAGTTATATTTTTGTCTCTTTTTAAGAATCTTCCAACAATGCATAATCATTATTTTTAACTATTTAATGATCATATTCTCTATACAAACAATCTTAGTGTCTTGTGTAACCATGAACCTACTCGCATAACAATAATATCAGAGAACCATAAAAATAAATGGTATTTTAGTGACCATTATGCACCCTGTATGAACATGATTGGCATAAACATATTTTTTTAGTATGTCGACTAGGAGGAACAATTTTCAGGGATTTTTTTAATCATAAAATATGATTAAAATGTTGACCAAATTTGAAGGATTGAATAAATTATATAATTATAGGTAGATGAATACATGTTATTTAGTTTATTTTAAGAGAGTTTGAAGAACTTTTTGTTGAACCAAAGATGAACACACTGCACTTTTTGGAAACCAAATATAGATGACGTGGATGATACAACCACATTCGAATGATATTATTATTAAAAAATAGTTGTTCATAGGTTGGTGGATTTTGTTAGTAGATGGATATCTCATCATGGAAGTTTTATGTTTCATGATATAGAAGCTGGCTTCTATCTGACATGAAAATATGGAAGGAAAATTGAATAAAATAGGAAAATGAAGGATATCATTTTTAGATCTTAAAGAGGAATACTTCTAGTATGTAATTATAAAATGATAAATTGTAATTCTTGAATATTTTTCAATAATATTTTGAGGAATAATTTAGTAAATAGAAATTATATCTCTTTATGAGTAAAAAAATAAGAAAATAGTGGATATTTGTCCAGGTCTCCCCGATGGATGGTTGAAGGTAAAGAGGAGTTTCTTCCATGAGTCATCTAAACTAGATGCTCATTAATTTTATGAAGTATGTTTTCACCAATTTAGCATATTTACATCATATTAATTTTATGGAGGTGAATATGTTATGCTGATAAATGTGTTGTCTTATAATGAAGAGAAATAAGTTTCACTATAAAGGATATAAGTTCATTACTAATTTATTTTGAGGGATGAAATCCCAGAAGATCGTCGTGGTTGGTCTATTTTGTAATTTAATAGAAATTAATTTGATTTAGTGTAACTATTTTATTGGAAAATTTCCATTCCAACATCTTAGATTATTCTATTAGGGTAAACAATATAAAATTTTAGTTGTTTATTATTCATAAAATATTTTATCTGTGAGGAATAGAGAGAGAAGTTTTCCTAATATGTAATGAAAACTATCATTTTTAAGAAATGTTTTTATTTGGGACACTGTAATTCACCCCCTATTAGGGTTTGTTCCATTAAAGGGACCAATATATTAGAATAAAATGGGATTTACAAAGAATATTTGATAAAAATGGAATCATTATCTGAATGGATTGACTTGTTTATAAATGATACAACTGAAATATTTTAATAGTTATTTATTTATCCAATAGAATGAATTGAATCTATATGGAGTATACCCACCTTTATAACATATATAAATATCATTATTTTTTATAACAAAGTTAAAAGTTCCATTTTAAATGGGTTTTAATAGGAAATTAATTTTTAAAAATGTATGTATATTAAAAATTAAATTCAATCAAATTATGTTTCATAACATACCAAGGATGTATATATACTAATGAATGTATAATGATATTTATATGATCATTCATCAAGATTTCAATCTCAAAATGGATTTATAAAAGGAATTAAGGATCAAATTATTTATATTAAAGTGTTTTTTAAGGATACCATGATCATTATTATCTATGAAAATGATATCACCTTCAGATATACTAGAAATCCGCTTTCTAAAAAGTTTTTCAAAACTTATGAAGATTGAATTTGAGATTAGTAAGATGGGTAAAAGAATATTTTTACTTGGTTTTGAAATGTCTTATAAATTGTAAGGAATTATTTTAACAGAAAATAATTATAACATTTACTTTTTAAATTCTTTTGTCTTAGATAATTCCAATATATTCAAGGCTTGTCCTAGATGAAGTTGAAAAACTAGTAGATTAGAAGCATTATGATCGGATGATTGGAACCTTATTATAAATAGTAAAAATTTAATATAAAATTATAATTTGGGTATGTTAGTGTTATCATTTTCATGAAAATATAAAAGAATATCATCATTCCCTGGAACTTACCAACCAATTTCATAGTTAAATATGCATATTATAGATTCCAATAGGTGGTATAAGAAATTGAGTGTGGTTTTTGAGGTGAAGTTTAGACCGAGAGATTGTTATTTGATTTTAATGTTTGTGTATGCCCATTGGGGTTTGGCTTGGAGGTTTGGAAGAGCTATTGTTAGTTTAGTTTCCGTGTGTATTTTTGGGTTGCTAGTTTAGTGGCTCTACCATTTTGGCACAATTTTATAATGGATCCTTATGCTGTGACATAGATAATTGAGATGATTGTTTGGTAAATTGGAGGAGTCACACATATATAATGTAGAATTGGAGCTATATTATAGTGGTATAGAGGTTGATTTTGGGTGATCTATATCATTAGGGGTTATTACGACATGGTTTTTTATGCAAAAATATGGTTGGCTTTAGAGACCCAAAGGCTGCACTATAGAGATCACCCTTACACAATAGTCCCTCCCATGTTTTGCTGGATCTGATAGTAGAATGAGTTTTAAAAAATGAGATATGTGGCACAACTTCTAGATATTCACTTGATCGAGATCATTGAGGTCCAATCTATCAGGTTACTCCATGGGTTTTTGTTTTTTATCCCAATAACACCAGGACCTATTATGTTTCCTTTAGTCTTATGTTTTACCACCTAGGTATAAATTTGAAATCTTCAATAAATTCAATTATTTTTCTTATACATTACTCAAATATTGTGGTATGATTTTGTTATTTATTTTTTATTCTTTTCTCGGCTTACATCCATGGCCTTGAGATTGATTATTGGAAATTTGATGTGATTTCTCAATCTTCCACTCTTTATTTTTTCTCATTATTTACTTTGGAGTTTTTAGTAGTAGTACTTTATTGAATTTGAGGGTGTTGGGTCATGGTTATAAAGTGTAATTATTACTTTTTATTTTTATTTAGGGATCCCTTATGTAGTTATTACCTTACCATTATACCATCATCTTTCATAGTTGATTGTGAAGCTCTAGTTAAGGTAGAGGAGTCAAGAACACTCTTTTACTCCGTGTATAAAATAAAATTAGCATGATTTTTTATTTCTTTGGGTGGATGGTATGGATTTTATTAAAAGAGATAATGAATAAGGATTAATTACATTGATGTTAAAGGGGACGTACCACATGTGTTTTCTTATTTTAATGATTGTATTCATGTTCCCGATATATATTTTATAATATTACTAAAAATAATTGTTTTGATGAAAAATTTGTGTTGATGCCATTTTTTCAGTTGGAATCACCTTTTATAAAATTTTATTCTATTAAAATTTGAAATTAAACCAATTACAACAAATATGATAGTGGAATGATGTTGGGTTCAGAAGAAGGTGTTATGGTAATGTTTTTTTATAGAATTTTTTGTGTAATGCTTAATGGTATATTTTTTTGTGAAAATCGATAGGAGTATGTTGGGGATGTTTTCCATGGGTTATTTGTATGGATTGGTTATAATAGGTGATGTCGTATATTCCATGGGTTACATAGTGTTATATGAGTTTGGATAAAAATTATGCTACTGGGAAACAACTACCATGAAATATTTGGAAAGAGGGAATATAGAGGTTGTTTTGGAGTGATGGAATTGGTGATTAATGTTATATATATTTAAAGTTTACTGATGGAAGAAGAATATTGTAGGTAATGATGAAATTGAAATGGGTATTTAAGGAATATACTAAAATCATGGTTGTAAAAAATTAATAATTAATACAATGAATGAGTATTAGATGAAATAAATATGGGGTATGGATAGAGATTTTTTTATTAAATATAGAGTTGAATGTAATGATATAATATGGTTAGTAACGGAAAAACTGGGAATGAGCTAAAGGATTTTGACTGATGGGAATTCTACATGTTTGATATTTATGTTTTACCAGGTATGTGGGGCTGTTTTATTGGTTTAGTAAATGCCAGTGATGGTAGTGTGAGGTAGTGATGGTGTGGTGGATGCAATAGTGTGATAGTTTTATTTGAGTGTGTCCCTTTAAGGAAATTTGTGAATATGACTATAAATATAACATTATTTTCCTTGAAATTTCTATACAAGAACATTTTTGCGACGGGATGAGGACCCGTCAAAAATAGCCATATGTTATAAACCGGTTGCGACGGGCTCGTAGCAAAAACCTTTTTTGTGACGGTACAGTCACCTATCCCAAAACTTTTATCAAATATATATATAATCTATTTGTGACCCGGTCCTGTCACAAAAATCCCCATCAAAAATACTTATTAAAAAATATATAATTATGATTAATGAAAAAATAATATTAATATTATTAAAATAACAAAAAAATATTAAAATCAACATTATTCTAAAAAATATATAAAAAAATCATAAAATAATAATAATAATATTTGTAGAATAAACAAACATTAAGAAATATATTACTAATAATAAATAAAAAATACTAAATACTAAAAATAATAAAAAATTATAAATTATGAAACATTCACACTAATATAAAAGAAAAGAAATTGTATATAATTCATATTACAACAAATATTAAACTCAAATGATTTTAATAGAATAAAAAATAATTGGGGGGATAGTCTTCTAGAAAACCCAGAGAGGCTAAACTAGATAGTGGATGAAACTCCATTCCTATACTACGAGTCAGATGACGCCTTCACTCCATCTGCTCGTGCTGCTGCTGCTACCATCGAAACATCTCATCCTTGTGTTGCAGACACATCTCTTTCTACTACTTCAACATACTCTCTATAAACTTATTTTGAGCTCAAAACAGATATTGATACTATGATCTAGAAGATGATGCCTCTCTACGAGCTCCTCTCGTGCTGGACGTCGATATCGCAACAGTACCATAATAAGTATCCGGAGTCAAAAGAGAGCTGATACCAACTACTCGACCCTTATCGAAGGCATACTGGGTCTCCTGTATCCATGTCGCCTCATTGAAATGATGGGCACAAGTTATTTCTAATTATTCTGTATTATTACTAATTATTTCTAATTATTACTAACTGTTACAATTTTTTAGTATTTATTATTATTCATTACTATTTATTAATATTTATTACTATTTGTTTCTAATTATTACTAATTGTTACTAATTATTACTAATTATTACTAATTAATACTAATTATTACTAATTATTTCTATATATTTCTATTTATTACTATTTATTACTATTTTTATTAATTATTACTAATAATTACTTATTATTACTAATTATTACAAATTATTACTAATTATTACTAATTATTACTAATTATTACTAATTATTACTAATTACTACTAATAATTAATGATACATACTAATAATTACTAGTTATTACTATTTATTAGTATTCATTACTATTTATTGGTATTTAATAGTATTTTTTACCATTTATTAGTATTTATTACTAATTATCACTAATTATTTCTATTTATTAGTATTTATTACTAATTATTACTAATTATTAGTATTTATTACAAATTATTACTATTTATTACAATTTGTTACTATTTATTACTATATTTTAGTATTTATTACTGTTTATTAGTATTTATTAGTATTTATTATAATTTATTAGTATGAATTAGTATTTATTAGTATTTACTAGTATTTATATGTATTTAATAGTATTTATTACTATTTATTAGTATTTATTACTAATTATTACTATTTATTATCAATTATTGCTATTTATTATAATTTATTGCTATTTATTAGTATTTATTACTATTTATTACTATTTATTAGTATTTCTTACTAATTATTACGAATTATTAGTAATTAATACTAATTAATACTAATTGTAAATATTTATTACTATTTATTTATATTTTTACTATTTATATCCAATTATTACTAATTAGTGTTAATTACTATTAATTACTACAAAATACAGCTACTAATTACTAATTACCGCTATTTATATACATTACAAATTATCATATATAATTATCAATTATTACGAATTTTTTAGAATTTGTACTAATAATTTAATTTCATTATTACAAATAAATACTAATGAAAAAACAATTTAAATCTTACTTAATTACAACTAATCAACAATAATTAAAATTAATATAATGAAATGAAAAAAAATACTAAATGAAATAAAACATAAATACCTTTAAACATGATCTCTTATAATTGTAGACCGATTTATAAATTATTAGTAAAAAAAACTTACTCAAAAATTTTCACTCAAAAATTAGAGTCTACAGAAGCAGAGGAAGAAGGGATTTAGAAGGAGAGAAGAAAAAATGGATGGAGGGTATATATAGGTTAAATTAGTGGTGACAAGAATATTTGTGATGGGAATCCCATCACAAATAGTAGTTTTAGTGATGGGCCCCATCACAACTAAAATCGATCGCATTAATTACGGCCGGTGGTTAAAAGATTATTTGTGATGAGCCTCATCGCAAACATTAACCTTCGACACACAATTTGCGACGGGATGCTGTCCCGTCGCAAATAGGTTTTTACCGCCACCGGTTATTTGTGACAGAAACCATCGCAAATACCCTCCAGGGGACGAACTAGTTGCGATGGGGGATCCCTCATTGCAACTAGTTCTTACAATATCCTAGTATTTGTGACGAGCGGTGCCTACCCATCGCAAATATCCTTTCCCGTGTATTGGCGCGATTTTGTGCACCAAACCATGTGAAAGCTTTCACGACGGGGCACCTTTTCCTATCGAAAAAAACAGGTTATTTGAGACGGATTCTATCACATAAATGGCTTGTTTTAAAGGTATTTATAATTTAATTTCCATTATTACTTTATTTTGGGGGCTTCCTATGCATTTTTTTGATGAATGGGTGAGTTTTCAGGATTTGGGCCAAACCGCGAGCCCAATTCCAGATTTAAAAATAAATTTGGTTTCCTTAATAAATCTTTCCATTTTTAACATTTTTTATCTATTCCTATTCCTACCTGTCCCTGACTGACCTATTAACCCCACCATATTAATTTTCACCATTTATAAATCCATAATCATGTTGGATTTGGGTATTTATTTAAGGGATTAGGCCTACCTGAAATCCCATTTCTGGCATTTAAAATATTTTTTAATTTTTTAATATCTCATTAAATTTTTATGTTTTTCTGGAGATTCCAAATCTCACCTGATCCCACTTACCCAAGGTGAGCCCCCATTCTCTCCTCCCTAAATTTGGAGTTCAATTGAATCGAGATTTGGGCGAAACTTCTCCGGATTTCAAAATTTTCCCAGATTTGAAGAGGTAAATTGATCCTTTCACAACTCTTTCTATTTCTACTTTTTCCCCATTATTGTAACTACATGATCGCATTATCCTTGTTCGAACCTCCCTTAAATGTTTGGATGTTTTAAAATTCAGATACTGGTGGATTTTGGGTTGTTTTCTTTACGATTTATTTGGGTAAGTGTTCCCATCTTCATTTCCCTCCTCCACCTTAGGGGATCCTGTCTCTTTCATGAATTTATAGAGTTTCCAAAAATTAGGGTTCATACGTAAGGTATGATTTTGGGTATTTTTGGTGAAATATTATAGGGTAGGGTTCTTTCTCACTTCCCTGTGGTGCGGCGAAGGTGCGGTTGAGGTTTCACACCAAGATTCAAGGGTTTTGACTCAAAAGGTAGGCAGTTCCATGTGTGAGCAATTTTAGACAAGTTAGCTTTCTTGATTTACTAGTTTTAATGTTTTTAATATGCTTCTAGTGGTGAAAAAACAATTTTTGATGGATTTTCTTAAGCGTTTAATTTATAATTGCATTATGGCTCAAAATTTGGTGCTTTTCATGGGTGACTCTTGGGGTAATGTTTGAGTGTATTTTATAACAGATGAAAGTGACATATTAATTTTTAAAGGGGACGAAAATTCGGGTTTGATAATTCATTAGTGTCATTTCAGCCTTGAAATAGTGTTTTTGAAATGATTCAAGGTGTAAAACCATGTTGTACTTCTTGTAAGTGATTTATGAAAACGTGCGTTTTTCATGTGTGTCTTTTGTGGTGTAAATTTAGGTATTTTTATAACACTTGGGGGTAGTTTAATAAATGTTTTTAGGGCTTAAAATTTTGTTATATATTGTTATCGGTATGATTTTGGAATTGAATGAGGGATTAGAAATGGGTTTTGTGTGCGAGGCATAGTTACACCCCTTGGGTTTGTTTTATGAAAATTGTGAAAGTTTTATTTGGTTAAATAAAGTAGGAAAAGGGTTTAAATGTATTGTTTTATGGTTTTGTTAAACTAATATGGATTTTTAAAGGTAAGGTAGTTATTTAAGATGTCATATATTTTTTTAGAATGTTTTATAAAGTGCTGAAATGTTATAGAAAATGTAAAAAGAGCTGTGAAACATGGGTTGTGGTTTGTTTTGTGTTTTGTGTGTTGTGAAAAATGAATTTTATTGATGAAAGAAGTATTATATGATATTTTAGTGGGTGGTTATGTGAGTTATAATTTATTTGAATAGTTTTATTAAATTATTTAAAAAATATTTCTAAGTGTTAAAGAAATGTGAAAATTGTTGTGGGATATTTTTGGTGTCAGTATGATTTCAAATGTATTTGAATGAAAAAGTGGATTTTTTGACTTGTGTGATGTACATGAGGGATTTTTGGTGAACTGGTGAAGTGTAAATGATATTTTCTTGTGCATATTTTATTTCATAACTTGTATAACTTGTTTGAACACAAGGGGAAACCTGAGTATCCAGGTGGGTGGATGTGTACTAGAATGCTAGTGAATCTGTGGGGTTTGGCCACCATTTCATGTAGAAATATTGACACAAACAACACTAACTAAACTATGATGATGGTTATTTGGGGCAAATAGGTTATGGGTGTGTTCCCTACTAGTGTCTCATGCATGAGAATAGATATTGTGATGGTTACTCTCACCGAGATACGAGGTACCTGGGACCCACAACGAGCTAATGCCTAGGGTTTATTTTCCTATTACTTGTGATCATCAGTTACTTTGTACTTACCTTCATAAAACAGTTTGGTTAGCTGGAATGTTCAGTATTGTTGAAATTATTTTTAAAATTGTTTATTCTTAATGATATCCCACTTGAAAACTATTTTAATTTTTTAGTTGCATCATTTAGAAATTGTAACTAGAATTTCTTGTTTATGAAAACTTGGAAGATTTTCTTCATTGAATGTTTATCACATGGAACCTCTTAGTGGTGGTATCCTTATGGGAATTTTCTTACACCCAACTTACACCCTTGGGGGTGTAAGTAGACTTGGTTTTTTCTGTCGCAGGTTGGGTACAGTTTTTTTGTGCTTGTGGTTCAGGTTTCTAGCAGGTCCTTGGTGTTGTAGTCTTATAAATATGGATTGAGGGAAGTTCCCCTTGACATGAGGGTTCTCAGGCTATTTTGTTTTGGTTTTTTACCTTTGTTATAGTTTTGGTGAGTTATTTTAAACTATTTAACTTAGTTCTGAATTTTTTTAAATGATTGTTTGGTATGAAAAATCTAGATTCGTTTTATTGGGTTCATTTGTGGTTTTAAGTTTATAAACACGGGTAAATTATTCCCAATTTTCATTTTATAATACTCGGGAACTTGTGAATGCCCGTTGGGATCGGGAACACCCATCAGGCATTCTCATAGGCCAGTTTTGGAACCAGTTTCAGTGGCGTCCAGATTTGGTTTGTGAGAAAATGGTATTAGAGGAGGTTCAGATTTACTCTTTGGATCAAGTTATTTGGGAAAGAATCAGGATAGTCTAGAGTTAGGATTATTGGGACTTGGCATTCTGGTTATGGGTAGTGTGCTGGATCACCACACCTCCTGATGGGATTTATGTTTATATGGGAAGTCAGTATTTATCTAAGTCGTTTGGTTTTCTTGGTTTGATGATGATTATGGGAAATGAAAAGAGAGTTGGGTTAATGGTCTTCGTGAGCTCGTAGGGCCTGGAAATCCATGTGGAGATTGGGATATTCTCAAGATCACTCTCTCTAACTTGTAATTGATTGGAATATGGCCTCCAACCATATTTCCAAGTCACCCACTAAAACTATTTTCCTTTTACATTGTCTCGGGTTCTTTAGTTTTGAAATCATTGAACATTGATTTTAAAGTAAACTGGTTTTAAGAAGCATAAAGTATTTGTGAAATGATTTTATAATGAAGAGGGGATGGTTAAATTTTTGAAATGGTAGAACTGATTTTTCATAATGGTATTGGAATGAAAAATGGTGTATTTTCTCCTCTTTTGAAATCATGAACTATGTCAATGTTGGTTTTGAAAAAGTGTTTCCAATTGAGTTTTCTAAACTATTAATTTTTTTTAATCGGACATGATGTTCTTTAAATTGATTTGAATGGATTGAAAGTGAGTTTTTATTTGAATGATTGTTCCTTTCCAATTTATTTGGTAAGTTATAATTGGGTTTGATTTTTTGGTTAGCAGTTTTGAAAAAAAAGAGGTATTGGTTGACAGTTTTGGTTTTGAAAAGTGGAAAGAATTTTTGTTTGAACCTTCGGGATTTCCATGAGAGACCACACGAATGGGGTTATTTGGGATTATGGATGGTTGATGGAATGGATGGATGGATGCCAGGATAGATATGATGAGGGTGCCCATTGTGGCATTGAAACATGCATGTATGAGGCACATGAGGTACCATAGGTGGATACACTAACCGGTCAAAATTTTTCTTTTCCAAGAACTGTTTTTAAAGGAAAACATGATGTTTTGATGATTGGATTGGGATGGTGTGTATTATGTGTGTTTCTAAATGTTGATGTTGTGGGATGTTTTGAGTCCAAGAACCTATCCTATTGAACCGTGTTTTGGGTCTGTGTTTGGTCAGTAAGGTGGATTGATGGACCGATTAGTAGTCTCTTTGGAGAAATGTTTCGGGATGCCTTTAAGGTGGTTTCCTTGATGTGTTTGGATCTGTTTTGTGGTACTTTTTGACCAATATACCAGATCGGTTGGGTCATTGGGTTTTATCATTAGATATGGTACACCGCCATTAAGGGTTTGTGCATAACTAAATTGCAGCCTAGGTTGTTTCGTTGTTGGAAGATCCTCCAGTTGATCAATATAGGGAATAATTTTATTGAGCTTTATAGATTTAGTTTAAACCATTTCTTCTCTTTGTTTAGTGGACCCTCTTGTAGTAGGAGAGTTATCATGGAAGGTTGAAAGAGACCTTTGCTTCTTATGTTACCTGATTCATCGAAGGTGAAAGTAGTTTAGGGTTGCTAGTGTGGATGGTGTCTAAGAGGAAATCTAGGTCCTTCATAGTCTCTTCGAAGAAAGGGTTTACATTAAACCACAATTGTGGGAGATCTGGTCATGAGAAGATATTATGGACACTTTCATGAATTTTTTGTTGTTTGGGGACTTCGCATAAGGTCCCTTTCCATGTATTGTTTATATCAGTCGCAGTGGTCATGTTCAGTGACACATTGTGATGTCGTGTGCTCGTTTAACTATAAAGGTGAATGTTGTAAAATCCTCTGAGAGTATTTGGTATGATGGGAGTATGTCTCATTTGAAAAAACATTAAAATCCTATGTTTTAGAGGAAGGTGTTTATATAGGTCATTTCCTACTATTGTTTCTTACCTGAAGAAACAAGGTTTGATATTTGTGCATCTTATAAGCCCTCGTTTCAGGGAAATGTCAGGGTATGGTAATGTGAGTTTGGATTGTGTCATGTCTTGGTAAAATTATTAGGGATTGTGGTTTAGTTTTTTATAGTACAAGAATAAGATGTTATGTTTGGGTGTTTCTAAAGACTAACTGGGATGCCGAAGATGCTTCAATAATTTGAGCTCCAGCAATAGGCCCTAGAGAGAACTGGTTCGTATTTAGGGGAAATCCCAGGGTCGTTCAAACCCTTGTACAACATCCTATCCTCAGTATGAAATATGAGAAGATTTTAAAGCACTATTGTCATCATCTTGCTTCTGTTGTTCCTGTTCGGTGGAAAGAGGTGGAGGGCCTTGTGACCATGTTATCGCCCAATGTCATTCTTTTCCCCATTGATTTAAATTGAGTTTTTTGAGCAATGTTGGTAATTTTGATAGAAAGGTTGAGCACATGGTTTTTTCACAATTAGTAGTGACCGTGTGCTAGGAGTCCATGAATATAGAATGATCCCAAGGTTAGTACAGGGTTTCCCAAACCGTGAAGACTAATCGTGTTGTCGTGCTAACTCATTAATTTTGGGGTCTTTTCATACCGGTCGGTTAAGATGGTTGGTTATTTTGGTGTGGAGACCCACAATGTGTCTCAAGTAATTTATTTAGGATAGGGGTAATGTAAGCCTACCCATTGTACCTAGGAGTCCATTTTGGCCTCCCCCTGTTGGTGTCCTGATTCTGTCTTGGGAAAAACAATTAGGTTGTCTCTTAGAGTGGGAAGCCTATTTGTGCCTTCTCATGCTAGTAAATCAGTCTGGTCCTTGGTCTTGGATTGGTTGTAGGTATTTTTGTTTAGAGAAATATATATACCTACATATTCCTTGGGTAAATGTTGGTATTAAAGATTGCCTAATGGTTTGGTTAAACCAATGTAGGTGTAACGTTATTCGTTGTTGATGTTCATTGGGGTAAATTACTAGAATCTTTTTCAGATGGAGATTGAAGAGTTTTCTATTGGGATAATGTTTGAATGTTCTAAATCATTTCAGGAGAGTGGTGTAACTTTTGAGCGCATTCCTTCCTTAATTGATCACTAGAGGTGTTTTGTCCTTTGAGGATGAAACCCGACAAGGGAGTACCTCTTGTTTTCTCAGTTGGGTTTGGTTATTGCTTTGGCCTTGCTGTGACTTTACAGGGTGGAACATTTTAAAAGTGAGGATAATTTTTATATACATGAATTATTTTAAAGGTATTTTTAATTTAATTTCCATTATTTCATTGTTTTGGGGTTTTCCCTTTCGTTTTGGGAGGAATGGGTGAGTTTTCATGATTTTGGCCAAACCGTGAGCCCAATTCCGGATTTAAAAATAATTTTTTTCATTTTATAAATCCTTCATTTTGCAACAATTTTTATCCATTAATACTCTTACTTGTCCCCCACTGACCAATTAACTCCACCATATTAATTGATACCATTAATAAATCCATAATCATGGTGGATTTGGGTTTTTATTTAAGGGATTGGGCTTGCCCGAAAGAAAATTTCCTACATTAAAAATATTTTTTAATTCTTTAATATCTCATTCTATTATTAAGTTTTTTTGGTGTATCAAACTCTCACCTGAGACCAATTTCGGAAGACGGACCCCATTTTCTTCTCCCCTAATTTGGAGTTCAATTGAATCGAGAATTTGGGTGAAACCTCTCCGGATTTAACAAATCTCCCCGATTTAAAGAGGTAAATTGATACTTTCATAACTACTTATATTTTTACACTTTTCCCCCATTCCAATTCCTATATGATCTCATCATCCATGTTAGAACCTCCCTTAAATGCTTGGTTGTTTTAAAATTCATATACTGGTGGATTTTGGGTTTCTTTCTTCAATATTAATTTGGGTAAGTGTTCTTCTCTTCATTCCCTTCTTTCTCCTTAGGATTTCCTCCCTCTTTCATGAATTTATAGAGTTTCCGAAAATTAGGGTTTATACCTAGGGTATGATTTGGGGTATTGTATATGAAACATTATGGTTTAGGGTTCGTTTTCTCTTCATTATGGTGCGGTGGAGGTGCGATTTAGTTTTCACACCAGGATTCAAGGGTTCTTACTCAAAAGGTTTGTGGTTCCATGTGTAAGAAATTTTGTATGAGTTAGCTTGATTTATTGACTAGTTTTAATATTTCTCATATGCTTCTAGTGGTTCAAAAACCATTTTTGATGGATTTTCTTAGGTGTTTAATTTTATAGTTGCATTATGGCTTAAAATTTGGTGCTTTTCATGGGTGACTCTTGGGGTAATGTTTGAGTGTATTTCATAACACATGAAAGTTACTTATTATTGTTTAAAGGGGACAGAAATTCTGGTTTGTAAATTCCTTAGTTTCATTTGGTCCTTTAAATGAGGTTTTTGAATGGGTTCAAGGTGTAAAACCATGTTTTACTTCATGGAAGTGATTTATGAAAACTTGTATTTTCATGTGTGTCTTCTGTGGTGTTAATTGAGTTATTTTTATAACACTTGGTGGTAGTTTAATAAAGGTGGTTAGAGATTAATATTATGTTATGTCTTGGAAATGGTATGATTTTTGAATTTAATAAGGGATTTGAAATGGGTTTTCTGTGTGAAGCATAGTTACAACCCTTGGGTTTGTTTTCTGAAAATTGTTAAATTTTTGTTTGGTTAAACAAAGTGGAAATAAGGGTGTATATTTACTGTTTGGTGGGTGTGTTAACATAATATTGATTTTTAAAGGTAAGGTTTTTATATAAGATGTAAAATATTTTTTAGAATGTTTTATAAAATGCTGAATTGTTTTAGAAAATGGAAAGAGAGCTATGAAACCTGGTTGTGGGCTGTTTTTTGGGGGTGTGTTGTGAAAAATGAATTTTTTTGATGAAAGAAGTATTATATGATATTTTAGTGGAATTTATGTGGGTTATAATGTATTGGAATTTTTTTTACAAATTTAATCAAAGAATTTGTGGAAGTGTTAAAGAAATGTGAAAAGTGTTGTGGGCTATTTTTTGGTGTGATTATGATTTCTAAACTCATTTGAATGAAAAGGTGGATTTTGTGACTTGTGTGATGTACATGTGGTATTTTTGGTCAACTTTTGATGTGGAAATTATATTTTCATTTGAAAAGTATATTTATTAACTTGTTGAACTTTTTGAGCATAAGGGGAAAACTGAGTATATAGGTGGGTGGATGTGTACTAGTATGCTAGTGAATCCGTGGGGTTGGACTCAGTTTCACGTTGCAAGATTGACGCTTACAACACTAAATATACTATGATTATGATTACTGTGGACCACTATGTTATGGGTATGTTCCCTACTAGTGGTTCGTGCACAAGAAAAAATATTTTGACGGTTACTCTCACCGAGATACGGGGTATCTGGGACACACAATGGGCTAGTATCTAGGGGTTATTTCTTATTATTTGTGCTCATTTGTTACTTTGTGATTACTGTAATTATACAGTATGGTTTTATGGAATGTTTAGTAGTTTTTTCATTATTTTTAAAAGTGTTTATTATTAATGATATCCCACTTGAAAACTGTTTTAAATTTTTAGTTGCATCTTTTAGAAATTAAAACTAGCATTTATTGTTTATGAAAACTAGCAAGATTTTCGTCTTTGAATGTTTATCACATGGATCCTCTTAGTGGTGGTATCCTACTGGGCATTGGATTAAACCCCACTTATACCATTGGGTGTAAATAGATAAGGTTTTTTGTCATATTTTGGTTATAGTTTTTAGTTCCATTGGATCAGGTTTCTAGTAGGTCCTTGGTGATGAAGTCTTGTGGAGATGGATTGATGGTGGTGTCCCTTTCCATGAGGGTCCCTAGGCAATTTACTTATGGTTTTTTTTACCTTTTTATAGTCTTGGTGAGTTATTTTAAACTATGTTACTCATTTCTGAATTTTTCTAAAATATTTTTTGGTTTAAAAAATACAGATTCGTTTTATTAGGTTCATTTGTTGTTTTAAGTATATAAACATGGTTGAATCATTCCCAATTCTAATTTTATGATACCTGGAAACTTTTTCCAGCCTATACAGATCGAGAAAACCATTCGTGCCTTGTCACGGGTTGGGTTTAGCACCATTTTTGGGGGCATCCAGATTTGGTTCGTGACAGGTTCATTATCTCATCGCAAATAACCTCTTAGACATATTATTTGCGAGGGGATTTATTATTTAATCGCAAATAACCAGTTGCGAAAAATGGTTTTTCCCATAGTGCACATTGATTACAACCATAAATCTTTGAAGGCACATGAGTATAAACATAGAAAAAATATTTGGCCTCAGTCTTAACTCAATCCTCTAATTCTTCAGGTACTTATTAGTGATAAGATCAGGTGCCAGAAAATCAACTCAGCAAAATGGGATGAATACTATAGAATAGTATTACCCCTAATCTATGGTTAGAGACTCCTATTTATTGACTACATTCAATATCTCTAGGTAAAATGGCTGGTTAATTATTTTCATGAAGAAATCCCATGTAATAACCTCATGTAACTTATCTTGCAGAATATATTCCCACAATTTCCTTCTCGTTTCCTCAAGAATATAAGTGGAAAAAACCACCTTAGAGTCTCTTAGAGTCTTAAAGAAGTTTATTATCCTTTCTATCCAAATAATCCACTCATCAGATTCTGGGGGTCCTTTTTCACCACAAAAGATGGGTTGAAGCCGCTTAATAAAATTTGATCCATGATCAACTTTGCATCATTGGTTCTCAATAACCACTAGAACTTGTTTATAAACAACATATATAAAAGTTTCTAGCAATGTAGGGTCCACTAGAGGATTCACCAAATGAACCTTTCTTATAGATGCCTCTTTTGGATTTGGTACTGCTATTCTCAAAGGCATTGTTTAACAAAAGAAAAAACCAATCAGTCACACGCAAATACAGAAATAATACTTCCAACATTAGGTATTGATATCAAAGATAAAAAAATATGAATTTAAAGCAATCCTAGAGAAAATTAATGAAAAAAAGAATATTTCAATATATATAAACTAATCAAAAATTTAATTTGAATGAACTCAAACTACATGTCTCAAACCTGATAAAATTCCGGAACAACCCATTGTAACATGGTTTTCGTCAAGGAAGTGAGTTTCCTAGGACCCTTTTCCAAAAATTCTATCTGAATTATGATGGCCCTAACTCTACTATACCCAATATATAGAACCAAACCTAGGTAGTGGAAACAAACTTCAAGATGATCATCTATTTGATTTCAAATTGCAACAGATCATCCTAGGTCAACTAGACAAGCCACATAAACTAGTCCATCATGTAATAAAGGTAAAGAAGTATAAAAACCCAGTCTTAAATATGAAAAATAACGGCATACAATTATATTAATGTGGAATTAATATATATACCACAAGGAAATAAAATCCAATGAAAAATAGGCTAAACCAAGAAGAAAGTCAATATCCCACATGACCAATAGTCATCTCTAGACCAACCCAAACTAAAAATCAGTAAGAGATTATATTCACTTTACCAAAATATTACAATAAAACATCAAAAACACAAAATGTAAAATTTATGATGTGATCCGAAGCCTACTAGGATAACACCATAGTTTTTATACAAGATGTAATATAAATAATGAAATAATTATAGTTTTATAATAAAAAGTTTTTTAAAAATAATTTCCAAAAAATCCAAACCATTTATAGCTCATTTGTTATATTTTTATCACTTATTATTATCATTTTTTGTTTTTATAGTATGAAATTATTTTATGAAAACCAATTTAATAAAATGGGATAATAATTTATAAATGGTATGGATTTATTAAAATTATTAATAAAACTATTTTGTAATAAATTCTAGAGTTGTTTTATTCTTGATATTAGACCTTGTATAGAAAATGTTTTGGAATCCCACTGGGATTTTAATCACACCCTAGATATGCATCTGTGTGTCTATATATGTTTTATTATAGAATTTAGGTAAAGGGAATATCATATTTTATTATGCTATTTTCTGTTAATGCAACTGCTTTTGGTTTGGTTTGGTCTATAGGTGACTGTTAGTCATGTGGGATCTTGATTTACTTTATGGTTTATCATTCTTTGGATTTGATTGTTTGTCTTTGTGGTGTCTATTTTATTTTCCTCATTTTACATTGGTTTTTTATCCTATTTTTCTAATATTAAATACTGGTTTATGTTACCATTTTTTTAACTTTATTTCATGAACACTTGGTTTTGGTGGCTTGTCTAGTCGACCCGGTATGGTTCATTATTGATATGGAAAAGAGAAAATCTATTGTATGTTTGATATTCCCAAGTAAGATGACTTTATGTTATTAAAAATTTTTCCGTAGAGAAAAAGTTAGAAACTATAAGATTATTCTTAGCTATATTTATTAAAATGATCTTTAAAGTGTTTTAAATTGATTTGAAATAAATATTATTTAATGGATTCCATTTATATGAGTTTTATATTGTACAACTACATGGTTTCATTATTTATTAAGATTAAAATAATTTTTTTAGTAGAGGAATAAATTGTGTTTCTTCAATCAAGTATAAATGGTTTGGTACTCATGATTTTATCAATATCTATAACGATATGTTTTCAAAGATTTATATTTGTTCAAAATATATACATTTAAAAAGGAAATTTATCAAAGGATTTTTGTTCCTATTTATACATATGACATAATATTTCAAATATTTAATAATGAATAATGAAATACATTTTCATATTTCATAAGATACAAATTTGATATATTTTTGGTTTCTAAGATAACACTATTCCATAGCATAGAAGTGGTTCAATAGAATAAAATAACATTAATTTCTCAAAGAAAATATTCCAACATGTTTCGTAAAATTTCGACAAGTAATGATTGAAGGATGACGATGACTTTGATAGAGACCTGAATAAAATTATCTGAGGATGGATATGGAAAGAATGATTATATAACCCATTTAATGAAGATAATAATGAGTTTATTATATTTTAAATACACTAAAATATATTTCTTATTTGATAGTTTCTATTTCTACCACAATAAAATATTCCCAAAAGAAATGTATATAAATGTTATGATGTGAATAAATTTTTATATCAGTTACAAGATGATGTTTGGAAAAGTTTATAATTTTTGTTAATAATTGATGTTATTATGTTATATATAAGGGGATTTTTTAGGTTCATTCTATGATCAAAATTCATTTTCTTGGGGTATATTCCATTTTTATAGTTATTGTATCTCATGTGTAAGAAAGAATAAAGATTATATCTCTTTATGAATTTAGATTTATGAGTATGTATTGACTAATCAATCTTGTATCTAGTTGATATGAATGGGATAAAATATTTATGAAATTGAGTTATAAGTGTCCAATCATAACATAATTAAGTGTAGAAATAAAATTTCAACAAATATTTTCATATATATCATTCATCATTTGAGAAATAAGAACATCGATATGAAATATAATTTTCTCAAGGTGTAGGATGGACATGGAATTTTGATGTTAGAATATGTATCCACAAAAGATAAATTTACTCACATAATGACCAATGAAAATTTTAAGAAACTTTTTGTAAATAATCCATGTGATTTTAGATTCTAAACAAATCTTCTTTACTATATGTGTTGTACTCAAGTCCACCACTCCCCCATAGATATTAATTTTCTAGTATTGTACGGTTTCTCTCTTATATTTATTGTGTGAACTACTAATTCTTTATTTTGAACATTTAGAGTAGTTTTATTTTGGTTAATTGAAAAAGTGGGAGAATTTTTCACTATATATAAATGAATGTGAGAGAAGTGAAGGTGATAAGTTTAGGGAAGATTATACAAATGGTTTCTCAAGGGGAGTAGTGTTTTTAATTTAATAGACAATGCTTGAAACCCAAGGATTTATTTCATGAGAATATCATCATAAAACTATGGGTTTTCACACAAATAATGGATAAATTGGGATTAGATTTAGTTATTAGTGAATAATTATAAAAAAAACTAATAAGTTTAGATGTTTATATTTAGGTTATATCTACTATTTTTCAAAACATGCTTTTCAGCTAAAGTAGTGGAAAAATAGATTTGAGTTATTTTGGAATTTTCAAAAAAACTAAAGTGGGATATTACTTTTTAAAATACAATATGTGTGATTTTTGGGTTGTGTTAATTGGAAATTAAGTGGATGGAATCATAAACATGGCTTACCCAATCTTTTATAGTTCATTACATTAAATATGGAAGAGGTTTGGATCATCTTTGTTGTGATTTGATGACATTTTGGAAAATCTAGTTGACAAACTAGTTTCATATCTAGAGGATATTAATATGTGAAAATAAATGTGGATGGAGATTCTACAAAACATGGATTTTATATCTCCTACACCTGGTAATGTAGAATGGTTTTGTTGATTTGTTAAGTGGTATGTTGTGGGGATGTGTTTTTTCTAGGAGTCTGGAGATGATTTGATGGTGATGGAGTAGTTTTCAGTGATGAATATTGATAAATAAATGATTTTTTAGAGGCTTCTTATTTTAAATGGAAATGAAATCAACTTTTATGTATTAAGATGAGGATTGTCAATGAGGAGAATCATAGTTATAGGTGATGTCAGATATTGTCATCCTTGATGATGCTACAAAGGGATATTGGAAGGATGATCATCAAAAAATGATAATTTAGGGGAGGTTTTTTCCATTAGTGATGTGTGAATAGGTTCTCATAATTTTTTATATCTTAGTATTAGTAGTTAATCTTGTTGTGTCTAAGATGAATCATGAAAATATGGTCCAAACTTGGTGGCCCAATATGAAAAAATTAGTAGTAGTGTTTATATCGCGATTCATGTTTTTCTATCATGTGAAGAATGATCACCATGTTCTAGGTAGTTTTATATAAACATTGAATGTTTTTTATTTTAAATGGGACGACATATTGACATATTACATCACCAAGATACATCAATATCAGAGTATATGTAATGTTGTCAGGGTGACCGTGGATCATTCGATGATGTTTTATCATTTCCTAACCATCTATGAGTCAGGTGTTGTATAGGTTTTAGCCATAACCATAGGATATAATTTCTAATCTATATCTTTATTTTACCTCATGGATATGGATATGATTTTAGTATGAATTTACCTCTTATTTTCACCTTATCACTGCTTTTGATGCGTAGAAGGATGGGTAGACTAATGAAACTATCAAGACATTGGAAGGTATACTATGAGATTTCATTTTTAATTTTGATAGATCATTTATGAATCACATTCCATTGTTTGATATTGAGTCAAATAATAGATATTACTATTCCATTGGCATGTATTCATTTGAGGTGTTCTAAGGGTGATGTGTTTTATCTCAATTATTATAGAATAAGGTCGAGGTTTGGTATTCCTTAGAATGAATGTGATGTAGAGAACAAATGTGATGATTCAAATGGTTCATGAGTTTGTAAAGGTATAACATGACCTTTATAAGATGAATATTAATCTGAAGGGGAGACTTTTTGAATATAGGGTTAATGAATTTTTGTATTTAGGGTTTACCCATATGAAGGGTCATAGAGTTTTTCCCATGGGAGTAAGCTTTCTCCCTGATTTATTAGTCATTTTGAGGTATTGTAGCATGTTGTAGAGGTGTAATATAAGTTTTTTTCTTCCTCTATTGATGTATTAGATCCATGATTCCTTTTATGTGTCACAGTTTCTATGAAATCATTATAACAATCCTCACATCACTAATTGGGGAGAAACAGATGTCGAGGACGATGTGACATTTATAAAGTAACTAGTTAATAACCAGGATCATCTGGATAATGTACTATATAGATGAGATATTTTCTTGGTTTGATTTTAATGGAGGTATTATGTCATTTAAGAATGTATGTGGGAACATGAATCAAAAAAATATGCATAATATCAAGAACTATTTAAATATTTATATTTCTTCATAATTTGATTTTATGGATCGTTTTAGAATCAATTGAATTGATTATTCTACTTTTTAATATGTTAGGTTTATGGAACCGTCTCATTTGAGAGGTATCTCCCATTAAGTTCATGTGGAGTGTGTGTTCTTTCACATTTGGTGTTCGTTTTTATTATCATGGATTAGAATCATTTGATAGTAAATGTAATTACCTAGACCTTCCTGGGTCATTGAATTTAATTTTTTTTCTTGTTAGAGATGTTGAGAAGAGGTTTTAGGAAGATACGGAAGTTTTTGAGATGACAATATACATTGGATTTAGTTATGTGGAAAGGTGTTAGGTTTTATTACATCTAGGCTTATTTTGGAGGTCTGAATATTGCATGGTTTTTTAGTTTGTGGTGTGGCATTTGGGGTAGAAGGTTTTTTGTTTCTATAATTTCCATAACCATTATAATGTGGATCCTTGACCTATTTCATGTAGGATTGAGGTGTTTTTTTGGTAAAGTGAAGTATTACAACATGATGTGTGGAACATTATATCTTTGTTGGAGTGGATTAATGTTCATTTTAGTTTATCTACCTTTATAGGGGTTATTATAGTGCTTTACCTAATATTATACCTTGGTTGGGTTTAAGGTCATTGATTCTTAACCATATATATCACAATTTCACTAAAACCTCTTCTAAATTATTTTCAATCTAATGATTGAATATTTTTTAAAAGTGGGATATACATTCTTATTTATGAAGATTTACTAGTACATGATTCATTAAAATATAGTCTATTAGGTTGCGTTATGGTTTCCTTTTTTCCTAACCATTGTAATAGGGTTACAATATTTCACTGTGGTCCTATGTTTTCTAGATGAGGTATAAATTTTAACCCCCTTCAAGTTCCTTTCACTTTACTATAATTATATCATCCTTCTGGCAACACAAGTGTGAATTTTGGGAGATCATTTGGAGTGAATTTATTAGAATTTTATACTTGTACTTTTTTGATTGATTACTTGAGACCCATGATAATTTCATTCTCCTCCCTTATTTGTATCACCCCAAGAAGAATGAGGGTTAAAGGGTTAAATTTTCTTACCAATTTCAATATGGTGAACCTTTATATTTAGGATCCTCCAAGATTAAATCTCTATAGTCGAAGAGGTTTAGCCTGGAGTAGTGATGAGGATGGGTGATCACCTAGGAATTTTCCTTGGGCATGTGTGAGCGAGAAAATAAGAAAGACCATTTTTTTTGTAATGTGGGGATATTAATTAGTCTTATGACCCATTCAAGAACGTGGGTGGGACCTAGAGAGGGGAAAACACATTTCTACATAGAAAATGGGGTGCCTATAGATCCATGTTTTCACATTGGTATTAAATGAGGATCTTGTCTAACAAGGTCGTGGAACAACCTGGGTTCAGATATAGGGTCCAAAATAAGGATGTTGTTCTCTAGGGGGTATGTGGTTTGTGTGAATGAAAATATACATGAATTTAAAGGGTCAAATGTGTAAGTTTTACTACCATTTTGAAGAAGTTTGAAAATTATTTTCAAGAATCTACCTGATGAGAACTCCACTTATGGAGTTCTGATCCGGATGTGTGAAATATTGGGAAGTTTCCCAAGGTGTGTGAGAGAGAAGAAAAATTACACTTCGAATAATATGAATTGGAGTGTGTGTATAGTCATTAGTCTAATGACCCATTCAGGAATATGGGTGGGCCCTAGGGAGGGGACAAAAAATGTCTTTGGGGAAATTGGGGTTCCTATGGGGTCCATTTGTCACACACTAATTTTATTATCATTCTTACCTTGAGAGATATTAATTATAGTGTTAAATAAAATTATGGGGCGATGGGTTTCAGTTTTTATAATTAATTATTATGCTTAATGTTCATTGAGGTTTCCATTACTTATTTATGGTTATAGTGTTGTCACTTATTATTACACAGTGGACCGTGAATCTTGAGTTGATTTAGGGGATTTAAGAACTCCCTTTTACATTGTGTATAATGTGAAATTAAAATAATTTCCTAGATTTTTGGGATTCTATATACTGTCCTAAAAAATATATTGAACTAGATTTAAGTAAATTTATTGAAAGTGTTGGAGAACAAGTGATTGATTCACCTTTGTAGTTGAAATTGAAATCAACTAGTGTTTCTACAAATTGTATGTTTATTCCATATTTTTTATATTAGAATAAATTAAAAAAAAATATTAATCACATAAAGATGGTAATTGAAACAGTTGTGTGGAATTTAAAATAGGATGATGTTTCATATAAAGGAAGGGCTCATGGAAGTGATTTTTGTTAGAATTGGTTGAAATAATATTATTTGTATATTGTTTTAAGTGATCTAGTATATGATTATGTTGATCCTGGATTCCTTTGGTTGTTTATGTTGTTTTAGGGGAGTATATTCTACCAAATATGTCATGCTTTTCATAATACGATATGTATGTGGATGAATATTTTGAAGCATAGATGTTGATAACCTTCCATAGTTAGCTAGAGGGAATTCATTGGTTGTAATGGATTGATGAAATGACCGATGGATATTGGATTGTTATGTAGTTTCCAATTGGAATCAGAATATAATTGGTAATAATTAAATTTAAATAATTATAAATGAAATTGAATTAAATCATAACTTTAGTGAATTAATGATCCATGTAATAAACATGTCATTGTTGAAATAAATTTTGAAGATGTATTTGGTGTTTTTTATTAAATATGAAATTAAATGACATGGAGTAATGTGGTTGGTAATGGTAAATCGTTGAATGGAATAAATGATATGTATATATGGAAAATCAGGCATGTATTATGATGTAAATTTTTAGGGGATATAGGATTGGTTTTGTGTTTTGGTCAATTCAAACAAATATAGTGTGAGGTAGTGATGGTGTGGAGGCTGTTGTAGTGTTAAAGTTACATTTTAGTGTGACCCTTTTAGGTTGTTCTTAGGAGTGAATATAAAAAAAAATTTATTTTCTTTATGTTTATATACATTTCCCACTATTTTTGGATACCCATAGTAATTCCCAAAAGGATTAAGGATTCAGGTGGTTTTCCCAAACATACATGATGGGGAGGAAACATATGAACAACTCCTCTATCTTCCCCACTCTACCTAAAATGCTTAATAAGATATGTGATTTATCAATGTAGGTACAATAATAATACCATAGTATGTGGTGTACAAGAATACCCTATGTGGTATTGTCAGGATGATAGGTACATTGTGTACTGGCAGCCACTATAGGGTATGGATGTGAAGGTACATTGTGTAATTGCATACCCCATGGGGTATTGATGGGTGGATATTACATGGTGGGTGTTGTGCATGGTAATAGGGGGAATGAAGTTGATTTACATCATCTTAATGATACCCTAATACACTAGATATGGGATTTGTGGATGAGATCTTATATGGGGTAGTGGATATGAGATATAGAAGATGATATTACTGTGGCATGAGGTATGGATTACGATATGAGACATGGTGTGTTGTGGAATGTATATGGAATGAATTGAGAGAACATGACATTTGACATTTGGACATGATAGATATATACCAGTGGGGGAGTGGTTATGGGATGACTTGATATTATAATATTCAATATTATTTTATTATACTTAGTAGGGATATCTGGTGAGTAAGCATTGTTAAGGCTGGGTGAAAGTGGACCTAATAGGTTCTTATCAGTTCTGTTTTTTTAATCGGTGTATTATTATACTCATTTCACATTTCCAAGAAATGCCTCAATTATTATCCTATAGAGTATACATGTTATTTTTATACCTGTAAACATAAACCATTTGTAGGTTTATCAGATGATTTTGATGACCGGTCATGACAATACTATCTTAGAGCTTGGGATTTGTTGTGGAGTTTCCACATAGGGAATTCATTTGGTATTTTCATAAGGAAACTTTTATTTTTCTAACATATCATGCTTCATGGATTATTGTGGAATTTGTATTATTATATATTATGATGTTGATTTTTGGGTTTCTTATTATTTTTCTGGGAGATATTAGGGATATACATCACATATTCATGCATTATAAATCTGTGATATTTTCCATCTCAGGGCCTATTTGAGGTAGGCCTTAGGGGATGATTTCAACATCATTGTAGGCACAAGAGGGGTTCCAAGTGGGGGTGTGTAATCCAAAATATCATCTAATTTTTAAAAAAAAATATTCTAATATTTAACTGGAATATCTGAAAATATATTATTTTATTCCTCAAGATTTAATATTAATCTCATTTTTTTTCAAACATTAATATCAAATGATATAGATTAGAATAGAAAAGAAGATGTAGAACTTATTAATTTCACATAGAGTCACTTGTGTCTTGGTCGAATAAGAAAAAAACTATGTAGAACTCTCCATCATTGAAGTAGAATATGTGTTAGTTGAGGCTATTGTGTTTAATTCTTATAAATGATGAATTAACTATTAACATATGATTTTTTATTGACAAATATTCCAATTATGTTTTATAACACTAGTAATATCTCACTTTCTAAAAATTATTTTCATCAGCCATGAGTGAAGTATATTAATTCCACACATCACATTATTCATTATTTTTACAAAAAATATGATATCACTAATGATTTTGTATGGATACTGTTACAACCCACTTTGTTACAACGGGTAAAAATCATAGGGAATTTGAATTTTAGTCTTGGAGTAGGGAAAGTTTCACAAATTGAGATTTTGGTATATATTTTTATTCAATGGGACATCAAAATAATTTTTTATGATTTTTATTGAAGTATGGGAAGTGTTTTGGGTTCTTCTATGATTATTGGAGTGGGGTTATGAACCACCTTGCTTATTTTGGTTTCAAGATCCTAGTTATTCCATGACCTGTAACCTTTTTTTACGTCATGCCACCCATCCATGTGGCAGTGTGGTTTATAGCATAGAGAACCTCATTGTGGTAGGGGATTCAATGAATTATAGATATAAGATTTCATTTGGTGAGAATCTTTTCAACATTAACAGTATTTGGCCCCACCATTATGGCGTTAGGTAGGGGATGTAACCTTTTTCTTAGGTGTTTATGACATGAACACTAGGTGTGGTTCTGTGACCTATAAAGGAAAATAGTAATTAGGAAATGATTGTATTTGTCATATCATGAATGATATTATTCCTCTTTTATAGAGTAAGACCCATCATTTTGTGGACATCTTCCATGGGATTGTAGTGGGATGAGGCACCAAGGGTAGAAAATTTAGTTGGATCCTCATTCACGCATCCTCTGATTAACCCCTATCGAAAGGGGTGTGTTTTATGTTGATTCAGTTGTTTATTTAATATATGTTATCTTCATTCTCAATTTATTCCAATTTGATATTTGTTCCACTAATTTACTATGTCTTTAGGATGTGTTTTTATAATTGATTATATCATAACATCATGGGATCATTCTGATTTGGTGGGGGAATTGACATGGTTTGGATAGAGGTTAAAAAAATATAATGATAACACACTACTTTTTATCATTTCATTAAATATATGTACCATATTAAAACATTTTAAAGTTTTTTATTAAATTTAATTTTATTGGAAAGAAACTTTGTTCTAGGTGATAAGTATTTTTTTTCACAATTGTTCCAAGAGTATGTCATGAGTGTGCTTCATTTCATTTATTGGGGGTGTGGTAAATATCTGCTGATCGATAAGTTTTTAGGAAATTATTAATATTTATATTAAAATGAATAATAATATTTTTTTAAAAAAATTTATGTATTTGGAAATTATGGATTATGATAGGATCTAGAGAGATAGTATATATTTGAATGCGGTTTGGATGAGATTAAGCGGTGGTTACTGAGATTTTTTAAAGTAAATCACATAGAGTACAAGGTAGGTGGTAACTTAACATCTACCTATACTATATAAATTTTATATGTAGTATGTCATATGAGGTCTCAATACTTTGTGTTATTAAAAAATATAATAATTTCAATTGTTGACCCAAAATCATGAAGAATAGAACAAATGTGTCAAGGATCGCAATAGACCCTTGAACACTTTCTTGATGGATGGAAATTTGATGAATATGGGGATGATCATAGATATATAGTAAAATATATAAAAAACTTAGAATGGCATAAATGTAATGAATGATATATAGAATAAATTGGGATATGTTCCCTTATTTCTTTCAACATGAAAGAGTGTGATATATTATGATAGTTTCCCCGTGGATAGGTCTTATAGAACTATGTGGTTCCTTATATCCCTTTTTTTAGTTTAATACAGAGTGGGGGGATTGTTACTCTCTCATAGATATGTGAGTAACTATGTGGGTATACTATAGTTAGGAATTATGTAATGGTTTGGTGTGAATGGGAAAACTAATTTCTTAACAAATGAGATGGGATTTATATCATTATTATTATGTGATATTGGTATGTTATTGCCTAGGAGACCAATATTCCCATAATGCGATCACAGTTGTATCAAGGGACATTATACCCTATTAACGATGAGTTTTGGTATTGGTGGATGGAAATAGATAAAGGGAGAGGGATACTCAGTAGGTGGTGTATACTATGATGTGAACTATGGGACCTTGGTGGGTTTCCATGTTTCATATTAAACCTTTGAGATGGTTAGTATAGGGAAACATTCATAGTCGATCGTTGGTGTCAACATAAAAATTGAAGAACATTGATGATTGCATATCATAGATACTGTTACAAGGATATGTTAAGGTATTGAGAGCCTGAATTAGTAAGTCACAAATCATCTTGGATTATCCCTCCACTGGACACCCAAATTGGCCTGTGACATACATGAAGGTTATCCCTGATCCCCCTTATTTAACACCAGAAATCAAATAAATCTTATCAAATAATTGTTGATAACATTATATAAATAATAAGATTTAATACCAATGAAATTTCTCTAAAAATCTATGAATAACCCATATATACATTAGATATCAACATCAAGTCAACTAACATAAACATATAAAAGAGTATATGTCATAGAAAACACAACATAACCAAACCAAATAACAAACATACTTTAATAAATAAAAGAAGAATTATAAACAAGGTTCATGATTATGAGAGGCTGACTGGTCTATGAAATCTATTAACCAAAAGTAAAACTAAAAAAACAAAGAACTTGACAAGACTTTTATGTGATATCTTACTCACCACCCAATTATAAAACCACTCACTCTATGGAAATACAAATATGATAACTATAAATATAAACTAGGATTAGGTATACCAATTAGAAGTGTCCAAAGTAGGGTGTGAGAATAAATAAGCTTAGAAGGAAATCACCATATAGTCCCCACATTTTCTTTTTAAAAATATTCCATCAATTATAGTACGAAATAATTTTAAAATATGAAATTTATTAAGGGAAACCAATCATGTTATTTTTTTAAGAAAAACAAATTTAAAACCAAAACATGCTATAAATAAAATTTTAATAGCTTTACAAAACCATCACTCTTAAAATAAAACATTGATAATCCTATTTTAGACATACACCCAACACACACCAAGAGAACCAAATTAATGAAACAAGATACTTAAATTAATAAAATAATATAAAAGTGAAACCAATTGGATACATCACATCAAAAATAGAAATAAGGGAAGTAGTGACATACCAAAATATAATTAGTAGAAATCATAATGAATAGGTAATCATGGAAAATTATTAAACACACTATAGGGAGACCCTAGATGTAATTGGTTTGAAATTACTTATAGTCGTATCAATTATATTCATAAATCAATAAATAATAGACTACACTCAACTATCCTTTCAGGTGGAACACCCTTGTATCTTAATAAAATCTATCTCTTTGTAGGATCTTTCCTCTAGAATAGGGACTAGATTGAGACATTCTCTCAAAATTTAATAAAACACCTATGTTTTAATGAATATATAAATTGAGAGAACTAAGGTATAAATAAGATCAACAATATTCATAATTAATGAATAAAATCTAAATAAAATTATCATCCCTTCTTCCCATAAAGACCATTTGGAATCCCTCCCTAAACTATATAATTTCAATAGGGGTGTAAAGAAAAAAGAAAATTTCACAAGGTACCAACCAAGACATAAGAAGTTAAAAATAATTGTATATTTTTAAAAACCCCTGAAAACAATTTTTAAATAAATACCATTTGTAAAGTATTTATAATGTTCCAAATGATTATTATGGTTTTATTAAGAAGATTTCATTTGAAATCACCCTTCTATGAGAGAATTTGAAAACCAAAGAAAATTTCATAACCCAAGTTCATAATAAATAGCACCTCTGAATATCTATATATATACATATCCAAACACATATAGATGTATTAATATGCTAACATATTTAGGTTATTAATTCAATATATGTATATACCAATTTTCGTAGGAATAACTAAGGTTACCAAGGAGAAACACAATTGAAACTATTTATCAAACAAAAGGATTCAAAAAATAAAACCACTAAGGGTCCACATGAATTGGGTATTCAAATTCCAAAAAAATAGAAAAAACAAAATAAAATCATATAAAATCCTTATAAATCAAACATCATCTATTTAAATAATTAAAACTCACATAAAACCAATTTTCAAATTTTATCAAACCCATGGAATATTCATATATCTTTTGAGATTAGTTAATAAAATAAAATCCAATGAATATTTATTCATAAACCCCATCTAAAACATTGAAAAGATAAAAGTTTTATGGGAAATAATTATGGAATGCTCAAAAATATATGGAGTGTAAATAAAAAGTGAAATAAAGGAACCAACTACTACAAACCATGTGTGGATTGAACAAAAAATATTTAAATGGGAAGAAAATTACCTAGGTCATGGTCTACAAACAATAACATCAAGAACCACATGTAAAATCATAAAAAACCCCACCAAAGGGTTTGACCAAATATACACCAAGATAATGGGTGAAAGGAACATGAGGAAATAAGGGAAGGAGATGAGGAATAAAGGATATACCTTGAAGGAGACACCAATAATCAAAGAGGGATGCCTTAAAAATAGAGAAGGAGGAAGAAATAGGGTATTCCCAAAGAACACTCATTTTGTACATACAAATGTGGTGAAAAAAAAACAAATTTAGGTTGTATGTCATGAGATTAATTTCGGAAAACATTATTTTTAAGGAATCTTTGCATGACACATGGATTGGTTGCATAGTTCAAAAATTTGTGTATCAATCATGCACCCCTCACTAGAGATAAACTGGGTTCTAGTTGATTGGGATTCATAGTTGGAATTCTATATACCAACCATTCCAAATGGACTTATCAAGGTTGTATACCCACTCACATGGTTTCCACATAGTTATCCAAATTCTATAGGATAATATTTCTCTGTAACAAGCTATGTAAGGTCAAGAAAAATAATCTTCATATATTATTATCATTTATTAATTATATTTTATAGATTTATAATTATTATAAGAATATTATTTAATTTTCATTTAAATATGAAAATTATTTCAATCTAACCAAATTGGGTTTTCATGCATTATATGGTTTTATTTTAAAAAGTATTTTCTAAATTATATAATTTCAATTTCAAAAAAATAATTCCTTTTTTAAATCCATCATGTCAAAATTATCTTAGAATTAATTTTTGAGAATTATCACAAAAGATTATGTTTTTAATGAAATGTGAAAAATATATCTTTTTATTCTAACTTTATTTTCATTTAATGTATTTACAAATTTATATTATATTTTGGATATGTTTTAAAAATACATTAGTTCTTTTTTTTAAAATAATCTAATTATATTCCTTTTCATTGATTTTATACTTGTATTTTGGTATAAAAAATTTCTATACTTAAAAATTAATTTTTTTACAAAAATTCATCCCATTTGGTAGGTTTAATTTCAATTTAATTTATTCAAAATTTAGGAATATAATTTTGAAAAATTATTTAATCCTTTCTTATAAGGATTACAAACTTTTTTAAATAGGCCCCTTTTACTTTTTCTCATCACGAATAGTAACTATAGTACATATTTATCACCCGATAAGGTTAAATAAGGTAATTAATGATTAGGAAGAATATGATAAGGACCAAACAATGACCTTAACAATTTAATTTAAAATATTTTATGAGTTTAGTTTATAAATTCCCATCAATGGTTCTAAAATATAGAAACATGGTGCCATGTCTTAAATTTCATCCTTTATTACATTTATGTAAATGATAATGTAAAAAAATTAACTTTCTTACTTTTAATATCTATAATATTTTGGGATAGTTAATAAAAAATTATTTTCAATTAGAAATGAAATTTTTTAACATAAATTATTTTTTATCATTGTAATTTAATTTTAACTTTCAGTGATGAAATTACTACCTTAAATTCTTACACGATGTAGATACAATAGTTATTCAATTAAAAGAAAAGTTAAATAAATGATTTCAAAAATATTAAAATTTATTTAATTTGAATGAATTATTTTTTTAAAAAAAATACATAAATATAAAATGTGATTTATTTTTTAAAAATTTATATTAAAATTATTTTGTTGTAATATTTTTTCAAAATCAAATAAAAATAATAGTTCAAAAAATTACGTTAATGACATCTTATAATAAATAATATTTTATTAAATGATTTAATTTTTTAAAAAACATATATTAATCCTAGTAATTTTAATATGGATTTAAATATTAAATATGATCCATTTACAGGCTATTTTTACTTTTATTTTATCTATCATAAGCCCTAAAGTGTATTTTTTTGTTATCAAAACAATAATTAAAAGGGTTAACAAAATTTAAAAGAAGATAAGGTAAAAATATAATCTAAACATGTCAAAATAATACAGGAATATGGAATTTTGACAAATAAAAATAATATATTCGAATAATATCAATCTAGATATATTTTGACATGATAAGTAATTTATATTAATTTAAAATATTTTTGTAATTTCATGAGTGCCCTTCCTTTTATTTATAATATGGAGCCTCCTCTCTTCTTCTGTTCACACATTAAACCCTTTTCGTCAAATATTACAAACAAAAATACATAATTTTCACCCCTTACTATGTTATAGAGTAAATATTTTTATCAAAACCTTAATCTCAGAATGGTTTTTTGTAAACCTTAAGTGGTTTTCTGAAAAAGTTGTATTGTTCTTAACCAAGAGTTTTCATTTTATTTCTTCTCTTATATCTTTAATATAATTTTCAAACCTGATTAAATAATAACATAATAATATTCCATATAATTATATGTTATTATGTTAATTTAATAACTTATATTTTTATCTTTTTCCACCAAATAAGAAATGAAACCATCATTCATGTGTACGACATACTACCACCTTACGAACCAATGTAATTTTTTCCCACTACATACTTTTACATATTTCTTTAATGGTGTATTTAATGAATATATAAGTTATTAATAACAAAATATCTATATATAAATGCTAATATATCACATATTTTCTTGCATAAATTTCTTTTCAAAAATGGAAACGTCGTTCATGCACAGGTGTTGACTACCCCCTCTATAAAGAAATGTGTCTCATTTTTCATCACCACCTCACATAAATATTATATATAATTGTATTTAAAAAGATAATATGTTATTAATTATATATTAATCATTATAATAATTTAAAATATCACATAACTTCTTTCCATTATGATTGTTGATAAATATAAATGGTACTCATGCGTATGTAAAACATACCATCTCTATGTGTGTGACATTGTTTATTTTTCTAAAAAAAATTATCTTTGATTTAAAAGTATTTTTAATTTTTATAATTTATTAAAATTTCATGATTATAATTCTATAGATAATGTAATAATGACCTTATTGACTATACTTAACTTACAAGAGAATTTTTTGGACATATGAGTTGAATATTGTCAAAAAGTATAA
This sequence comes from Viscum album, assembly GCA_963277665.1. Classification (NCBI taxonomy): domain Eukaryota; kingdom Viridiplantae; phylum Streptophyta; class Magnoliopsida; order Santalales; family Viscaceae; genus Viscum; species Viscum album. The sequence continues at coordinate 1,739,617,441 of OY728142.1, read as the reverse complement.
CATGAACTAAAATGATAATGCAATTTAATATAATATGTTAATAGATATTATAAAATAAATAATAATCCTGAAAAAGATATTAATCAAGTAAACAATTAAAATAAGATTATTATTTAGTAATATAAAGAATGTATGTGGTGACCCAAAAATGAGGTAAGGGACACTTAAACTTACAACCTTGTTTTTAATGTTTTAATGAATTATTTTCTAAACATTAAATATACATATTATAAAAATTATTTTATGGATGTATTTATATATAAATAAATTAATTATAAATTTCATTTTATGTATCTTTTAATTTTAATTAATTTTTTTTATAATGAATATGTGTATATAATGTTTTAAAATTATTAAAATGATTGAAAAAGGAATGTTTTAATTTAAATTATATGGTGAAAAAAATTTCCCCACCATGAAAACCATTATTTTTTGTTTATCACCCTTTTAAAATAATCCATTTTTCATCAAATAAAACCCCCTTTGACTTGTTCTAGATATTTATGTTTTGAAAATGGGTTCTTAAAAAGAAATAGTTTTTCGATATCTGAACGTTCTTTTCCTATGAGTTCAAAATTGATTTTAATGGGAATTATGATGAAAAGATGAAGGATTAAAATGTTTTATTCACAATATGTACCTTATATATTTTTTAAAATTATAGTTGATCCCAATATATCTAATTATGACATGTCATCCCAATATATTTCATGATAATGGGAGAGCACGATATAACTAACCAATTTATTGGGTATTGAATATGTTCTTCATAGAATTTTATTTTAAGTTTACCATATGGTTATTATAATTTTAAGGGTCCTTATAAGAGTTATATAAATATGATGTTCCAAGTCACCTACATCACTTTTCTATTCTTTTTAATTATTTTTCATGGAAAACATTTATTTCAAAATGTAATCTAATGAAAATTTTAAAGGAATTATTTCACATTTTTAGGGTAAAAAGGTATGTTTTTAAGATAATATTTATGTGTTATGCTGTTTTATGAGAAACTCAAATGATTATTATTCTCCATTATGTTTTTGAAAATGTTTTTTATGAATCTTTTTGGGAAGAAAATATGATTTCATTTCATATCAAATTTTATTTTTTAATGGAAAACACTATTTATGATCTCATGATTTTAAAATAGACAATAGAGTTTATTTCATTTCATTTTATATATTTTACTTATATTTTTCTAATAATAACAAATTTTTAAATTTTTTCTCTGGTTTTTAGTATGAGGAAGAACAATGATGAAATTGAGTTCCAAATCATAAATATTTATCAGTAAAAGAAAATATATTTTTTTAAGAGTATTATATTTTTGTACAAATATTATACTAAGAAAAAGTGTCCAATATATATTGTATTGTTATAAGATAGAGGTTAATAATTAATTCTATAAAACTCTAAACCCAAAAATATGCTCAAAATGTATAAAAGCAATTTTTTTTATAAAAAAGAAATTATGGGTTTAATAAGCATTGTTTCCTTCTAGTTGGTATCAAATGCCTGTTTAGAAAATTTTTGAAGATAGGATAACGATTATAAATAATATTAAGATAATTTAATTTATGTTTATTATATCACTTTAAGATTAACATGATCAATTATTTAAACTATATCTATTCAAAATATTTTTTCGTAGAGGAAATAAATATGATGAATTAGGATTGCATATAGAGGATGATATCCTTCAAAATCAGTAACCTAGACTGGTTGTAATCAGAACAATGATGTTTTTTACTATGATCTATTAGTTGAAACATGCTATAAATGGTGCTGGAATCTATGTTAGAGAGAAACCACATTCATGAAAAATAAACATGTATTTAGTTTAATATTTCCCGAAACCAAACCCTCTTGTATTTTGTGAGTAATATGACTCTATGGTAAATGAGGGATGAATTAAATCCATTGAAAATAAATTTGAAGTCACGAGTTATTGAAAAAAAATATCAACTATTTCAATTTACCATTTTGAAGGTGAGGATGACTAGTTGTGCTTAATGTAATAGTATACTATAGAATGTATATATATAGATACATTGGAATATGATAAATTGAAGAATATTTTCCAGGTAAAATATTATTCTAAGGTTATTTGAAAAAAGATATAAGAACAATTATTTTAATTGAGGTATAAGGAGAATTATTAAGTGGTTATATATGAAAAATCATCACCCAATTGGATAGGTACACACCAAATTTTATCCTAGACCTATGTAGTAAATTTAATCAGATTTACTCAATATTGAAACTGATATATCAAAGGGAAATTTCTTCATATGAATTCAAAAATAAAGGGAAACATGTTTTATGTTTTAATAAGTGATAAATATAGTTTATCGATGATAATATATCTCATGAAAAACTATAAAACAAAATTCCTAGATGACATGAAGTGGTGAAGAATTCATCAAATAAGTATTGAGGTAAGAAAATAATGTTCCCATATTATGATAAATATGGTAAGAAATAACCATATATAATGTATTATTAAATATGGGAACTGATACTAATGAATACATTCTTGACATATTGCTCATGTCTGTAAGAAAAATGATTATAAAAATAATTAAATGCCAATGGTAAGATCATTTAATTACAAAAAGTTTGGAAACTATGAAAAAGTGTGTAAGAAGTTAGTGTCATTGGGTGTAAATAATCCAGATCAAATGAAAAAGGTGTGGAAAAATAATTTTCTACTATCGTGGTAGATGTTGGGCCATCTAATTATATATTGATAGGTATATTACTTATTTATTAGTATTATAAAAATTCACTTTTTGAATCTGGATAATTACATTTTTCTATTTATTATAAATTTTTAAGTAAAATTATTAGACACACCCCTGAAAAGAAGATAAATTTTTTTGGAGAAAAATATGGGAGGAAATATGAAATCAGAAAATATTTACAGGAATATTAATATTATTACTAATAGTTTGGTCTTCCCTAATTTTTTTAACTAAGAATAGTATAGTTTGGCATTTTTTCATGATATGGATTGGATTTTATTTAATCATGCTAATATATATTGTAGAGATAATAATGTTTTATTCAATAATTTTATACCATTGATTAACTATAATGAAGTAGAGAAAATTACTAGAGATAATAATGAATATTACCAATATAATTTTCTTTAGAATAAAGAAAATTTCCAAATTAGTGATTTATTTGGAGTAAATGATTTGTGTATATATTTATTTACCATTTTATAAGTGTAATTACTTTTTGATAGGCTGAACAGACCATTTAATTAGTTCATGATGATAAGTATTTTTTAAAAATATACTTATCGAACACCTTAAGTAGAACACCTGTAATTGAATAATATTTTGTAGTATTTTCTATATAGAAGTATCATTCATCCTAGCACTTCACAATGGGAATATACTATTTTAATTGTGAAAAATAAAGAGGATTCCATATGAATTTTCAATGACTATAGAGCCCTGAATAACAAATCTAATAATAATAGTATCATTTCCCTCGTATTAATAATTTATTTGATCAGATATAGGGAGAAAAATATTTTTCAAAGACTGGTCATAGGTTAGGGTGTAAATAGTCATAGGTAAATGAGGGTGATATTATAAAGATAGCATTTTTTACTATATAAAGTATTTACTAGTTTATAGTTATTCCCTTGGGGTTGTCTAATACATTGGATATATTTATTAACTTTATGAATAGAGTTTTACATGAGTTATTCAAAAATTATATAGTCTTTGTATTGATGATATATTGTTATACTCTCAAAGTCATGAGGATCATATAGGACATATAAGAAATGTTTTTTGAACCTATAAAAAATAACCAATATGTAAATTTCAGTAAGTGTGAATTTTGGTTGAAAAAAAATTATATCTTTGGGAATATTATTTCTAAATATTGAATAAATATTTATCCTACTAAAACTAAATTTGTTGAAGAATTTAGAATACCAAAAAATGTAAAATAGATTCAATATTTTCTTGGTTTAGAGGGTTACTATTAAGAGTTTATTGAAAACCATGATCAGTTGTCCAATCCCCTTTGTATGTTAATTAATAAAAGAGAAAAATTCATATGGATTGAATAATATGATGATTTTCTCACCAAATAAAATGAATAATAGAAAGTGCACCAGTTTTGGACCTACCATTTACAAATGGTGAATTTTCTATCTATAGTGATTCTTTATTAGAAGAACGTGGTTGTATCTTGATTCAAATTAATAAGGTAATTACATATTCTTCTTGTCAAATAAAATTTCCTGAGTTAAATTATCCTAAAAATGATCTATAATAAACCGCTATGTTTTTTATTTTAAAAATTAGTTGCACCATTTATATATAGTAAAGAGTGAAATATATACTAATCACCCAATTTTAGAGTATACATTCCCTGAGAAAGGTTTGAACATAAGGTAGAGAAGATGACTTTATCTGATTAAGGAATATGATTACAAGATTCGTTACCATATAGAAAAATAAAAATACTTATTTTATCATTTAATTAAAAAAATAATTATACCTTAACCATGATATGTTTAGAACACTACCCTTTGGTTAATGATTTGAGGAGTTTTGACCTAGATATTATGCTTGCAGGGACTTCCTCTTTTCTATTTCAGGTGTTAGAAAAATCATATCTGCCATAAATAATTATGAAATCCTAAAAGGAAGATCATGTTTTATTAGAAAAATATAGTCCATTATTATGGGTATGTTTCAAGAGTTCAATGTTGATAAAGACATAACATCCCACTCCATAATCAACTGAACGGTGCCTCAAAAAAATTGGACACATGACCCCAAAACCACCTCTATGTACACCAGAGGATGATGAATAGGAGTGAGGGGCTAGGGTGGGTCTGTGGGGAAACTGTTCCCTCATGAGTTAGAGTGTAAAAATTGAGTAAATAATAAATGATAACAATGAATAAAGTAATAACGAAGAAGTAATGAAATGATAGCGATAAATATTAATAAATAATAAATATGTGAAATCAAAATAAAAATTTGATAAAATAATGATGATGATGATCATGTCATATAGATATAAAAAATAATTTTCATCATATATATGGGAGAAATAATATACCATATGCTTAAAATAATAAAAAACAAGCTCAAAGCTATAAATTTTAGAATCACAAGCATATGACCAGTCCTCATCTCCTGTACTCCATCCTGGTACTCAAAATAAATCATCATAAGATGGATGATCCCTTTTTTCTACACCTGTAATCAAGTTGTTTTCTAGGGTACCATGGGCAGCCCAAGAATAGGATGAGATATCCTCAGTAGGCCACCACCAATGGTGTCTAGATCATTTTAGTCAGTGTACATAAAATGAAAAGTGTTACTATAATAATAAATAAATTGAATTAAATAAATTAATATGTGCATAATACTGAGTTCCACATGGGATACCTTACTGAATCTACCTAGTCTAGTCTAATCATGATGTCTCTGAGACAAATCACCCTATCCATGTATGGAATAATGTATATTGGGTTTTTATAAATAAAGTATCCAATTTGGAATCTACCCATTCATATCATTTTTCTTAGAGAATGAAAACATTAATTGAATAAGTTTACATTATTTAATTCATATAAAAAGAATATTACGAATTTAATTAAGTGAAATGATGGGCTCATACAAGGATAACCATATCAAGGAACACAAGAATTTCACTTGGATAACAATAAATTCTCAATGATGTCAGATTATGTTCCACTAGAAATATAGAAGGAATAAGAACTATCACCCAAGACATGGTATAAAGGAAGTACCATACCTCTAAGTTAATCCCTAGTAATTCACATAGGGGGTTGAGTATCACTCATGTAATGATGTAACTATTGAGCTATTGAGACCATCCATTGTGTATCTCATGGGGAACTGATATAACTCACATAGAGGTGTTAAAAACGCATGGTGAGCACATTCATGTCATACCTAGTATCTCTCCTGGTGTATATAAAATCATCAACACTTTATATTTATAATGAAATATGTGCCCATCCATGGTGATCCATAAATGAATCCTTAGTATCACTCTTAGTATGAAATAAGGGTATGGACTAGTTACCATAATTTAAAACCATTTATCAAGTTATTTCATTTATAATAGTTTAATGAGTTTGTCAAAATCATTTAATTTATTTTAAGGTGAGATATGGAATTAAGCGTAGGGGAAAATAATTTTTTGAACAATTTAATTATATAATAATGTATAGGGGTCTCACTCAAGGTCTAATATTTTTCTTTACTCAATTTTTTATTTCAAGTCATTTCTTACAAGGGAAAAAACATCATAGGTGACATAACAAGTTATAGTAAGGGAAAACACTCCTTTAAATGATGGCACAAACATTGGGGTGGATCAAGTTGAGTAAATCAACCAATGTGTTGATTTGGTACTATCTATGACCAAAAAAATAATGAAATCAATTTAATTTAATTTATTATACAATTTAGAGGCGTCACCAAAAAATTCAAGTGAATAAAAAAATAATGAATTATATAAAAAACCAAATGTGGGGAAGAAACTAGATGACCTACATAGGGTTTTTAGTTGACCATTTATCATTTTTTGGACATTGAATCACTATATAATTGGAGAAAACGAGAAAACAAACAAAAACCCCTATAATTGGACATATAATATCTCAAAAAAAGAGCCAAAAAGATAGGAAGGTAAATTATGGAAGGAATGAATAGGATTTGATATCTTACCATTTTGGATCCACACATGTAACATTGATAAAAATTTATTCTGAACAGTGGAGTGGAGGATCCTAGGTTTTGAATAGATGAGGTCTCTCATTCTACTGCCCTACAATGCTATTAAAAAAAATAATTCCATATAAGAAAAAAAATGGATTCAACCCAATTTTTTAAAAGTTTCCATAGAATTTAAACGTTTTGTAAATGCATTACAGTTCATGTAACAATCAAGATTTACCTAAAAGAGGAAAACCTCTACACATCGTCAATTATTTCTTGTCATCCAAATACACATCATGTATTCAATGAATAACATGTATTCAATACACACAATGTATTTAAAATCATTCCATGTATTAGGTATGTAGCCAGGTTCCAGTATACTAGATTCATCCTTTCCTGAAACAAATCAACCATACCCTTTGGCATAGTTTCAGGGTTTAGCCAATACTAAAAAAAGTATACCTCCATAAAAGGGCGTGACATTATAAAAGTAGGTGTTATTAGATTTATGGAAAGATTATGTGTGACTTATGATTCCCAATTAATGAGATAACAATTCACTGAGGCCCATAGTTCCCCCTTTCCATTTTTCCTAGAATAACTATTATGTATAGACACATTCAAAAGTATTTCTAGTGGGATGGAATTAAATGAAATATTTATAACTTTACCTAGAAGTATTTGAATTTTGATTATGTTAAAAAAGAATGAAAAATTACCAAGGGGGTGTTTAACCTTTTCAAATGTTAGAGAGTAAATATGTTAACATTTATATGTATTTTATGACGGTATTAAAAAATAAATATCTTCCTAATAATTCTATTTGGGGTATTGTTTACCAATTAACAAAATCTTCTCATTTTCTTTTCATTCGAGATACTATGTCATGAGATCATCTTTTTCTACTGTACCTCAAGGGAACATTTATGTTACATAGAGTTCTTATTTCTATTATATCTAACATCAATATTTTGTTCACTTTTAATTTTTTAATATACATTAAATGTCTTTAGGTACTAAATTAAACTTTAGTAGAAATTTTGGTCCTTAATATAATGGATAGTATGATCAAATGATTTAAAACATGGAATACATGCTTTGTACTTGTTTAATAGATTAATTGGGTTGTTTGGAACAACATATATTATTCTATGATATTCCTTATTACAAAATATTTCATTCCATTATACATATAAAACCATTTGTGGAATTATATATAAATAGGTGTTAGATTCCATCTTTTTGAGATAAAGTAGGAGAAATGAAGTTGAAGAGACCAAAGTTAGTGGATGAAGTAAGTGCGAAAGTGAATATTATTAATTAACATATGATTATGAATTTAAGAGTGTAGAAAATATACTTACATAACAAGAGGGAAGATATTTTTTCAAGTTAGGAGATCTTGTTTTCATTAATGTATATCCATGGAAAAGTGTTATGTATTTTGGAAAAAAGGGGAAGATTGGTCCATAGTTCATTGGAATGTATGAAATCCTATAGAAATTTGGATTAGCTTCCACCAAGTGGACTTTCCTGTATTTTTTTTCAATTGCACACTAAATATTTTATGTTTTGATGTTAATGAAAGATATGCATAATTCATCTCAGGTTTTAGACCCATGAGTAGTTCAATTAGAAGAGAATATTTATTATATGGAACAACTTGTATAAATTCTTCACCATAGTGATAATGTTCTGTTGAATTATATAATTTTCCACGTTAAGGTTTTGTGTAAAACCCCTGTGGTTGAATAAGAATCATGTGAGATATGAAAATTCTACAAGGGAAAGATATATCAGCTTCCTTAATTAATGAATACAATTGCGACGATGGAATTTTAAAAAGTGGGGATAGATGTAAAATTAAAGTTAAGGGAAAGATAAATTTGTTTCATGTATTATTAATATTCATTAATTATATTTTAGGGATTTATAACTATTTTAACAAAATAATAAAATTTCGTACTCCAAAATGAAAAAGAATTATTTGTAATCAAATTGGGGTTTCATGTGTTATATGGTTTTATTTATAATATTAATTTTAAAATCACATATTTTTAATTTTTTAAAAATAATTTCATCTTAAAATTAATTATCTCAAAATTGTCTCAGTATGAATTTTTGATAATTTTCTGAAAATATTGCGTTTTCAATGAATAGTAAAAATTATAGATTTTTATTGAAACCTATATTTTCTTTTTAAGTATTTAAAAATTTATAATCAATTTCATATTATTCAAAAAATAATAATTAGTTCAATTTTTGTAAACATAATCCTTGGAATTAATTTTATACTAGAATTTGTTATAAAATTATTTTTATACATAAAAATACATTTTTATAACAAATTTATTTTCATCATGTTTTGGAGGATTAATTTAAAATTAAATTATAAAAATTCATCCAACTGAATATTAAAAATATATTTAACTATTTCTAATTAGGTTGTTTAAATTATAGAAATAGGACCCTTTTATTTTTGGCCTTTAGGAATTATAACTGTAGTAAATATTTTGTTTTATTAGTAAGGGTAAATCTTGTAATTAACTATGAAAAGTAATATTATAATGGATAAACAATATCCCCATAAAAATCCATTGTCCTATTGGATGATTAGATTTAAGCCATGTCTATCCATGTTTAGAAAGTATGGAAACATGGTTCTATATTTTTTTTTGATTTTTAACTTTAAAATATCTAACTAAAAGATAATGTCAAAAATATCACTTTTTTTTAAATATCAACAATATTTTGATATAGGGAAAACATATTATGTTCAATTATGAATAATTGTTTTAATGACAATTTTTATAATGTTGATTTATTTATTATTTTTCCCGATGATATGATTTCCTTAAATGATTATGCAATTATGACACAATACTTATTAATTTAATAGACAAATTAAAAATATGATTTTAAAAGTATTTAAAGTATGATAATCAGAATAAATTAGTATGTTACACAATTTTTTTTGATAAAAATAACATGTTAAGTATAATTTAAAGTATAATATTTTACTTTCTTTTATACTATTTTTTTCAATGTAAAATTAAATGTTTAGATCAAAAAAATAAAATTAATGATATCTTATGATAAATAATGTTTTATTTAATGAATTAAAATTTTAAAAAATTATATATTAATCCAACTGATTTATATATGGTTTAAAATTTCAACCAAAATCCATTTAGGGAAATATAATCCTTTTATAGTAACTGTCTAGACCCATAAAGAACAACTTTCTTTTAGCATGGTAAAGGAAAAAAGTATTATCACAGGTCGAAACAATATGATAAGGGAAAGAAATATTATCCATGATTATAAAAATATTATCTTATGTGAGGATTTATACTAATACTCATATTATATTGATATCATATCAATTTTAATACATTTGAACATGAACATTAATTTATTTTAATTTGATATTTTATGTAATTCCAAGAGTTCCCCACTCTTCACTTATAAAGGGAACATCATATCCTATTTTCTTTACACTTAAAATGTTATATTATTTTGAAAATAAATATCCAAATCAATTTATTACATATATACTGACATAAACTTTTCATTGGTTTGATCATTAATCCAACCTAGTAAATATTTTTTTTCTGTAAAACATAAGTGGTTTCCTAAAGAAGAGGTATTGTTCTTATCAAAGTGTTTTAAGTTAATTTATTTTTATAACACCTTAAAATAACAAAATAAGTATATTAAATATAAATATATGATATTATGTTAATGTCATAAACTATATCTATCTGCTCTTCCAAAAAATGGGAAACAAATAAAAAGTTTGTGTGTAAGGTAGACTACTACCTCACTAACTGATGTAATTTACTTTTCATCGCAGCCACTTAAGGATGGTTGTAATTATGTTATAAATTTATATATATATTAATATATAAATTATTCATGATAGAATTATAATTATAAAAATATAATATATCATATAATTTATTAGCATTCCATCCATTGTAATATGATAATGTATTTTGTGCTTACACATGGACCACCACCTCTACGAAGAGATGTGATTAGTTTTTCAGAACCACATTAAATGAATGATATATATATGTTTTATAATGATATTATTATATATTATTAATATACTGATATTTATATAAATATAAAATAACACTTATATCTTTTCCATCAAGTTCGTTGAAAATTAGAAGCGTTACTCATGAGTATGTACAACCTACAACCTCTATGAGGGTAATATAGCTCATTTATCCAAATCATATTTGATGGTTGTTCTTAAAAGAATAATTTAATTATATATTTTTTTATTATTTCATGGTAATTATTATAGATACTATGGAATAATGGCCACATTGACCTTAGTCAACTGACTAAAGTCATTTTGAAAATATGAGACAAATGTTGTATTAAAGTATATTAAATGATATGATTAAGTAATTAAATATAAATTTTAATACATAATTTAAAAGAAATAATAATTTTTTTTTTCAAAAGTGACCAATTAAAAAGATTTTGTTATTCAAAAAGATAATGAATGTATAAGATGATTCAGACTTATCCTAAGGGACATTTTAACTTAAAAACTTGTTGTTACATGTTTTAGAGAATTATTTTCTAAATATATTTCTTTCATCTCAAGATTCCAAATATTATTTTATGTTTTTAATTATATGGAAGTTAAATTATTATAAATTATAGTTTACATATCTTTAATTTACTCTATGTTAATGGTTTTCAGAAATAATCATTCTATTGAAATTTTGGACTTTCATTACAAAAAGAAAAAAGAATGTTATATTTTAACATATAAAGTGGAAATGAATTTATTATCCACCATTAAAAATATTTTATTTTTGGACTAAATTAAAATATTCTATTTTTTAATCAAATAAAAACCAATTTTCATTTTCTAAGTATTTATTTTTTGAAAATGGGTTATTAAAAGGAAATCTTATTTAGATATTGGAAAATGTTCCACATATGGGTTAAAAAGAGTTTTTCAAGGGATTTATAATGAAAGTGTGAATGATTAATTTTTTTATTAATAAAATGGTCCTAGGAAATTATTTATTTTCATTTGAGAGCCTGATATATCTAAGTAAGATTTGTGATCCCGATATAGCTCTCTAATGATTCGGGTGACGATTATATTCTCCAGAGTATTATGTTCAAATTCTATAGCATGTTTATTCAATTTTAAGGGTTCATGTAATGTTTATATAAAGACAATGTTCATAGGAAAATAAATTTATTTTATATTTTTTATAATGAGTTCTCATGTAAATTAGTGATTTAAAAAGGTAATCTGATATTCTTTTCAAAGGAAGTATTATGCTCTTTTTTGGTAAAAAGGTAGTTTTTTTTGATTTTTTTCATGAATTCTTTTGTTTTCATTGACAACATTATGATTTATATATTTCCAAATTTTTATTATTAGAAAGTGTTTTTGGGAAAAAATTGGGCTGTAATTATAATTTCATTTGAGTAGAACATTTATTATGTTAAAAAAAACACTTTTTTTGAAGACATTATTTAAAAATTATTTGATGAGTTTCTTTAATATATTTTTGTTTCTCTTATTGACATTTTGTGGAAATCCCACATTTTTGAATATTTCTTTATAAATTTTGATGAAGAATAAAAATATAAATGAATTTATTTTCCAAATCATACATATTTTTCATGAAAAAGAAAACATGTGTCATTATAACATTTCCTTGTTGTGGGAAAATGAATACTTAGAAGAAGTTTCCAACATGAATTGTTTCAGTTTATTATATAAGATTTTCTAACATAATTATATTAAAATTTAAACCAAAAAAGATTTTAGAAATTAATGATCGTGAAATATTTTCTAAAAAAAATTATGGTATGAATAATGATCAGGTCCTTATATGCTCGCTCCAAAAAATCCCCAAAATGTAAAAATTTCAAATATCTTAGATTTAACCACAAAGAAAAGACTTTCCATAAATAAAATAATAAAATAACAATTCTAAGAGATTTTAGGGATTGAAAATATACTCACTATAACAAATTAATACCCTAAAAACCATCGAGTGAAAAAATACCAAAAAATCCAATCAAGAAGAGAAGATCCTATGTTACCGAGTGTTAAAAACTCACCAAATAAAATAAAACCATTATAAATTAATATATGTATAAACACATTCACACCAGAATAAACCAACCAATAGGTCAACATGTGGAAAATCAATGTGGGTAGCTATACAATTTTGGGATTTACAAACATTGTTGATCAACAAAGTAGCAAGAGATACTACTCCTATCAATAACCAAGGGAATCCAACAACAAACCAAATGAAAATCTGTCCTTAATAAAAAAATCCATTTTTAAAATTAACCCAAAACTGCAAAAATCCCACGGAAAAGGCTAAATATCCACACAAGCTAGATAAAGAAGGAAGAAAATAAAAATGAAAAATGGTAAATACCTCAAAAGATTTATATATCCATATCAAGATCCCAAGTATTCCATGAATGATTCACTAAAAGGTTATTTAAAATATTGAAATTATTAATGGTTAGTAGATGAAAATATTAGTGACATGTCTTTAGAACAACTTATAAACTGGGATTATAATTTCTGAGCTGACTGCACTAGAAGAACATGATAGAATACTTATGTTTTGAGGAAGTAACAACAAAATGAGAGGACTCTTCCTAAACATGTTCCCCTAGAATCTTCACTTAAATAGATGTGAAACCTAAAAAAGTTCCAAAAATGATATGGCTACCACTCATCATGATCTATCCTCTAATATCCATCTTGTTTTGATTGGCCTCATCCACAAACTCCAACACCATGAGATATTGAAATATATTTGTTTTTAAATTATTATTATCTAATATAGATTTTTTCACACACAATAGAAAAATAAAATGACCTTTGGTATATTGGCATAATTTTATAAAGAAAATTTATGTGTAATAAAATCTCTAGTAAATAAAATATATTATAATCAATTAGAGTTTCATAGAAAATATTATTAAGAACACATACAGTTTTAAAAAGACATTTTTTTGAATAAAATATTTGTTTCATGATATATATATATATATATATATATATATTGAATTTTATGTGAAAAGAAAAATTTATATATTTTAAAATATTAATAATTAATAATGGAAATAGATTTTGAATTCTATATATTATAATTGTATTGATTAATATTTTCTATATTTTTTTTAAAATAATGGTTTTATAGTTGAATGGTGAAAAATAACAATTTTTTTATTAACTTCATATTTATTACAATACCCTAATAAAAGAATGAAATAATTATTTTTAAACCCTTTTATATATAATATATGCATTTATATTTTAAATTAAAACATTTAATATCACAACTTTATATTTATAATACCGATGTTTAATGTGTTTGATTCTTAGGAAATATTTTATTTTAAAACTTATTTTTATTCACTTATATTATTTTTTCATAAAATGTGGAAATTAAATAAAAAAATGAATTTAAAATTCTATATCAACATGGTCATATTATTTAATATGTTTAATTTTATTTTTGGGTATACAATTATTATTACTAAGGGTAAATGTAATGAGCATTGACAATGAAAAAACCATTTTATTCAAAGTAATATTTTATTATCATTGTTTACTTTTTATCTAAAAAAACAATATCTTATAAAAAGTGAAATTAATTTATTTTTTAATAATATATTTCAATAAATTATTACCCATTAAAATTTTAATGAATACTAAATAAAAATAAGAACACCTAATGGTGAAATGTTTTTTATAAAAAACTATTTTCTTATATAAAAAATGTTTTAATATTAAAGGAAAATTTTTCATAATTAACATTTTATTTAGATTAAATTGAGAATAAATATAGGTTCATCAAACCTAATTTTTTTAATATGTGATACATTATTTGTTTAGTAAAACACAATTTACTACTATAAAAACTCGTTACCCTGATAAAATTAAAAAAAAGGTAAAAGTAAAAATACAAGAAAAAATGAATTTCTAAATGTTGAAAACATGTCTTGAAATAATTGGTTGAGGATTTATCATCCTAATATCATAAAAAAATTCATTATTTCTCACTTTTAGAACAAATTTCACTTGAGTAGTGTAATTTCATTGTTGAAAAATTAAAGGTGTTCACAAAAGTAATATTTTCTTCACTTATAAAATAAGAAACTTTCACCCATTCATTCCACACCCATTTTATAAAAATTATTCTTGAAAAAATACTATTTTACTTATTATATAATCATATATCAAGTTCATAATACTATAGTATAAATTATTTATCCTGTTCCCTTATTTTCCAAGGATATTTTAAAGGCAATGTTCAAGGTACAAAAGTGACCATTACATACTCCTTACCTGTTCTTCCTAATGTTTATTTTCTAAACCTTTGATAATAATTGTAATATTATGACCTATCTATCATAATTATACTAAATTTTTGTTATATTAACGCAAAAAAAATTATTTTTTCATTTACATTCACTATGAAAAAAAGTACTTTAACCACACATTTTCCAAACTACCACCTCTAAGAGGTAATATTTTCTATTTTTCATCTTGATTTTAATAATTTATCTAAACCAAATCAAATATATTTCAAATTTATTAAAATATATAAATAATTTCAATATTATTATATTATAATGATACTAAAAACTTTTGTTAAAACACTCAACCATTGATATATAGTGTGTTTATCTTTAGGGTTATTTAACCAACTACTTGAACAATGTAATTAAATTCTATCATTATTGACTATGAAGACTAAAATAACAAAGTAATTATAAGTTAATAATAAAGTAATTATTTTTTTTGTTTATGTAAAGGTTATACCATGTATTTAAATTATTATTAAATTATGTCATTTGATCACTAAAATTTTCAAAATAAGCTAACACTGATTCAATTTTTACGCGAACATAAGAAAATAATATAATGGATTATATGAATACAATGATAAATGATCTATATTAAATGAAATATAAATGAATAATATTATTAATAAGGCATCTAAAATATTTTATTTTACTATTCTATATATAACAACATGCATAAAACGAATTGAGAATATTGTGAGGGTTTCTAATCTCAAATTTACACCCCTTAGATCATCATTCTCATTATGCACCATGTATTCTTTATAATTATGTAAATAATTACAATTTAATATTTTTTATAATTATAATTTCATAATTTATGTATTTAATTTTTCATTTTAAATCCTATCCTTCATGAGGATTTTATATAGATGTTACTCAAGTCGTAACAATTTTAATGACTCAATATATATTTCTTTGAGTAAAAAATTATTTCTATAATGAGACTTTTATAATCGACATTCATTATCAATAATATATATTTATATTTTATTTTAATTATTTTAATCTATAGTAGTAAACTATTTTCATTGATATAATCTTCTTTGATGAAACACTTTCTCAAATAAAAATTTGGTGTTTCTAAGGGTGACTTCCATTATTTCCAATAGATTATTTCCCCCATGTCCATATTTTCCTTCCCACAAAAATATCCTCTATTTTGGGAACTATAATATAAATTATTTTCTTTTATCTTAATAATTATCCTTACATCTCTTATAAATTAAAATCTAATAATCTTTTCAGGATGTGAGTTATCAAATAACGGTATTTCAAATATTAAAAGGGGTTTCCATCCATTAAAAATAAAATGCTTTATCTTAAATCCCACATTTATTTTTATAACCTATATGTATTTTCAAGGATATATTATTGAATTTTATTTTTAATTTTAATATATTTCAATGATTTATATTAAAAAAATTTAAAATAACATTTTATTGTGACCTAAAATTTCATATTTTTATGATACTATTAAAAATATTTCATAAAATATATTTTTTAGGTTTCATCTATGTTAATATGTAATTCCACAATCCTTTTATAATCCATGAATCTTTCCCTCTATTATTTATTGGATTCTTTATGATATCATTAACCAATATTTTATAAAATAATTTTTTTTAAAATTATTCAATATACTTCCTATTAATAATGTGATTATTCTTTATATCATGTTTTTTGTCTACATCATTATACTTTGATATATATTTTGATTGATTGTGAATATTATTCAAATGTTACCCTCCAAATTATTTGTCTATAAGGCTTATGTAATGTTATTTTTTATTAATGGTAAAATCCATTACTACTTTTGTGTTTCTTAATCATCTAGTATGTATAAGAATGAGTTTTACATTGAATTGATTTACACTATGAAAAATATATAATTTTATCCCTTTGATTAAATTATATTCACCGAGATTCCATAAATTTAAATATTGGGTAAATTATTAAATTAACCATATACCCATTTTGTTATACAATGACATTTTTTGGCATTCTTATATATAAATATATTCCATTTATTGATTAGGAAACTATTGAAAATATTTATATTTATTATTCATGCAAAAATGAATACTGATTAAAAAGGAATGTTAAATATATATTGTTTAACCATACATGTTATTTTTCTTGATATGTTATGATCATTTTCTACTTTTTATAGACATAGGGAAAATTATTGGATTTATGTATATTATTAATCCAATATAGTCAATTATAAAAAATTATGATTTTATATTAATTATTTATTTTCATAGATGATGAATTAATTGTACATGATTATGTATTGGTGGGGCCTGGTTATATATAGATGCTCGATACATCTGTTGGTCTCATGAGATAAAAGGTTTGGGTTTTCGGTGTAAAACTACTCAATGAAAGAATGTTTTATTGTTTTTGACCATGAATGTTGGAATGATACATTGAATATGACCTTTATAAATTGAATCATTACACCAAATAATAATTTAATGAAGGTCTCTAAAAATACCACAAAAAATGGAAATATTAGTAGTGTTTTCTAAAAAAATCACAACTAAATATTTTAAATTTCTTAAAAAAACACTTCACCATGACACCCTTCTCCCCCCCCCCCCCCGATCCGAAGACCTCACCACCACCCCCTCTCACCCAAACCCTCAAAACATTCTTCCTACTATTCATCAAAACAAATCAGTTTACATTGCTACCCCACCACTATCCGATCACCGATTTTTGTGACCCCATTCCCCATTGACAGTGAGCCCTCCCTCTCCCAATACCTCACCACCACCACTTCTCCCCCTATCCCTCAACACACCACCACAAATTGATCTCCCCTTCCACTACCCCATTCATCCTTTCAACTACCCCAATACCCCCTTCCACCTCTCTAATTTTCATTTCCACCACTATGTTCCACTTCAATACCGTCTACTCACCTTCCCTATTTCTACCAGTATAGAATGATCCCCCATGGTTCCAATTCATCACACTACGTAGCTATTACCCAATCCCCCTCCATTCCCTTACTTGAAATTCTTGTGTTCCCATTACCTGAGCCCCCAATACCTTTCAGTTCCCTAAATAGGCCCTCTTCACCCCTCTCCATGCCTTAACCACTAGTCCCCTTTCCAATTTTCCCTTTGCTGCCCTGCCACCGAGTCCTTACTACTGATTCCACACTGGTGAACCCTCACTACTAAGACACTAAGATACTGGGTGTTCAAGAATAATAGATAGTAGGTAAAATTATATTTTTTTATTATAAATTATTAAGGCCTCTCCTTTTTCTATTATAAAGACCTTGTAAATAGATCAATTGATAGCTTGTATGATAATTATTTAGAATTACGTTTTCATTTCACCTGCACCCAATGGAAAATTGTAATTTGGGATAAATTTAATTGAAAATTTTTTATAAATGAGATATTCCTATATTTCATCACCAAATTAAAGGATCTAACATATTCATTAGACATATAACATACCTTTTAAA
Source organism: Viscum album (assembly GCA_963277665.1). Lineage (NCBI taxonomy): Eukaryota > Viridiplantae > Streptophyta > Magnoliopsida > Santalales > Viscaceae > Viscum > Viscum album. The sequence goes on along the minus strand of OY728142.1, from coordinate 1,739,598,826 downwards.
TGTAACTGCATCTTTTTAAAGAGAATCTATAGGATGAGTTGGAATCAATGAACATTGTCTAAGAATATCCTGGTACATTCTGAGAATTTATAGTTACATCATAATGTTTCAAGAATAGATTTCATATAATTATGAACATCACATAAAATTACACTATCTAAAGAATGGGATCGAAAAAATTAAAATCCTACTGCTATAACATTCAAACCATCAATAAACCAAACCTAAAATCTTTTGAAAATTAAATTATATGAAATGAATCCATTAAAAAATTGATTTATTGTAAATAATTTAATATAAATAAAAAATATGATAGAATTAATTAGAGGCAATGAGACTGTCAGAATAAGAATAATATGGTCTATTTTGTTCATAATTTTTAAGATCCTAGATAATTCATTCCAACACTAAAAAATAACTTGATTTCATTTTTTTGATTAAAAAACCAAATGGGGATAGGATTAGAAATAATACCAATTATTTAACCTACCCTTAGATATTTTTCCATAAAATTCAAGACATACTTATTGAAAATCTATAATTTTTGTGATGAATTATAAAAATTATAATTAGAATATGAGAACACTAATATTTTTCAAAGATTTAATAAAATTAAAAATTATAGATAATTTTTTATAATTTTTGTTTTTAATAAATTAGTTTTTTTATTTCAAATGATATAATAATTTTTATCTATTAAAATTTATTTTAAAAAAGTTTACTAACATTACTATAAATGGATAAAAGATGGATCACATTACGAATTAACACCTCCCTATTCTAATGGTTTGTATGTATTTTTTGATTTTCTAATTTACAATCAATCTGTTGGTGGGACAATATGTTTTCCATTCTATAAATGTAAATTTAAAATATGGTTTAAGAGAAATGATGTTTATTAAGACTACATATTTAAGTTATTCCCTACTGAATATTTGTGCGGGATTTGGCATGGGGAATTGAATTTTACAGAATGTTTGATCACTGATGGTAGTTAATAGAATGATCTCCCAGATTCATCAATAATTGAAATTGAAATGAAAAATTTATAATGATGATTTCATCCTTAAAATAAAACATCATTAAGATCAAAACATGCTAGAATATACATTTTCGGGTTAAAATTGCAGTAACTTAAAAAACGATGTTTTGAGACAATAGGAAAACCAGACCAAGAGTGTAACATATCACTGGATCCTCATATTAATGTTGTGGAGACTAATGTAAGAGAGAAATTAACTAAAAGGAAAAATGTATTTGATGATTTAGTTGATGACGAAAATCAAGAGATAGGTGATGGTTGTAAAAAATATTAAAAATATTATTTTTTACTAAAGTTATAACATATCAAATTCCTATGTAGAATTATAAATAAAATGATGTCTATAATATTCGAATTGTTGTTTGATGAATTTCATGAAGTTATGATCCATGAATATCTTCATGATATGAATAATGTATTTACCAATATTATTTAAAATTATACAAAAATACTTTCTTGTAATAATCATTATATACTTTATTGGGGAGAGTATTGAAGTTGAAAGGATTGAAAAAAATGTTCATCATTCATATGGATGTAAGTGGGTAATGTTAGAAGTGTGAATCAATATAATAATATGAAAAAGGATAAATATGAAAGACCTGAAATGGTTTTTCATTACTTCCCATTAAAACAATGAATGCAATGTTTATTAATGTAAAAAAAATCACCAATCACACAAAGTGGAATTATATAGATAATAAAAATGATGGGATAATGGGAAATCTAATATATTAAAAATCAAGGAATGAATTTGATTTATTAGAAAAATATTTTCAGTTTAATCCTTTGAATGTATGATTGGGATTGTATGCTGATGGGTTTAACCTATTTTGGACTATAATGACCCGAACTATTATAAATAATGATACCTTGTGATTTAATGTTTCATTATGTAATATAGTTATTGAAAACACATGCACTTATTTTGTTTTATTATAACCAATTACATTCCAAATATTGTTAAGAATCATTAATATTTATAATATATCTATTAAATAGTGATCACATGATTCATATAAATATAGGGCCTTGACAAATCAAATTGACAGAGGAAATGGAAGTGGTGTCCTAAACCAGTAGGATCTTACCCTATGAAGCCCATTTATCAAATATTATGAGAGAGATATCATTTCAAGTATTTTTCTTTAATGGAGCCCAATATGAGATCAAATAATTATGCATAAGGGAAACCCTTTACTGGGGAATTTGAAACTCATTAAGATCACGTCCTAAACCATGTCTACTAAACTACCCCATGAATGCCCCAACATCTCAAACCTTAATCATAGTTATTATGCTAGTTTATTAATGGTATATTTATCAAGAAACTATAAATATAAATATTTAAATTATTTCTAATGGAATAATTAATTTATTTTCAACCTATTATTGTTATTTTGAAAATGATTTTTAAAGTAAAAGTTATATTTTTTGGTTAATATTCAAATTAAATTAATGAATTTATGAATTAATGGATTTTTGAGATAAATAATATTTTAATGGAATATTATTATTTAATAATATTTTTCAATTATAAATGATCATATAATTTTAAGGACATAAAATTAATTTTTTCTAAAGGTTTAAAAAAAATTTAAGTTGTAAAAAACCCATAATTTTCAATAAATTTCAGTTATTATTTTAAAAGTGAAAATTTAACTATTTAGATAATTATTTGGATAAAAGGGCTATAATTTTTAGAGTAATTATGTAAAATTATACACTGGTGAATTTTTCATCATTTTTTGAGAGAGTCAAATTGTTGGATAAAAATCAAATATCGTATATAAATATACAGTGTGTTTTATGACATCATAAACGACCAATAGTGATGTAACAAATACTATAGAATTTATCATTTCGGAAAATATATATTTTTACCTTTAAAATAACTTAATTTATTTTTTCTTTTATTTATTTTATAATGGTATAATAAATCCTCTAAGACTTATAATGTATTTTATGAATTTAAAGTCATTTCTTTGAGAGTGTGACTCACCTCCACAGAATAAATGGAATTATTTTTTTATATTTGGCCCCTAGACATATAAAATAATTTAATAAACTCTTATTTTGAAGAAAACATGGGCAAAAACCATGGCATGGTTTGTGGTTTTGAATATTTTATTATGTAGTGTCCAAAAGAAAAATAATTAAGAAATGACATTTATTTTCTGTATACACCCCCCCCCCCCAAGATCCTATTTATATTCACTAAAACTCATGGATGATGAATAAAATATTCACCCTACTCCCTATAGTCCTCTTATGTCACCCCTAAGATCTCAATAATCCTCTCCCAAGCCATTATTATCAAACAGCCATTCAAGAGATTCCCTCTCTCCTATTTTAATAAAGCATTTCTTTTATGATGTGCATTTTAATTTCAATTTTATTAATTTGGGATACATTATTACCTATCCCCTCATGTTCTATTTTATTTTCAAATTATTTTATCCCATTTCATTCTAACTTATCCCTCTTACGAACTCTTATGTACACCAGTTACTACGCCAGAATTCCATAATGGGTTTTCTATAACGACCCATACTTTACATACATTGTTAATACTTCAAAATTGAAGCACACTTATTACAACATATGACAAAACCACAAAGGACCGTATAGGTATAGTGTCTTTAGAAACTGGGAAACATAAACAACTGGTTCATAAATCTTCTATAGTGTCTCCCATTTATTTCATCATATCTAGGGTCCCTTTTAGCATATTCTACTTAATATCCATCTTCCTGACCTGGGGAAAAGAAAACATAAAAGGGTGAGCTCAAATGCTCAGCAAGGCAAATAAAGGAAATAAAAATCATATCATATCTTTTTGAAAATCAAAACCTGCAAAAGAGATCATAATATCTTAACATGGAATAAATCATTGAAGTGAAAATGAGATCCCCATAATAATAACATAAAACTTGAAACTTTGTGGCATGCACACATAATCATGGAAAATCATTTCTTGTTAGTCATGACTCATTGCCAAGACTATCTTAGTGGACAAAGTCCCTTTCTGAACTGAGTTCACTCCTCGTTTCAGTCCTGTATCACTGAACCGAAATAACCTTCCGTTCCAGCCATGTCTATCTCATTAGATATAAAATCTTTACCCAATGCATTGGAGGGAGATATAGGTCCCACCCATCTTATAATGAATCCTTTCTTATGTGTGCCACATAATCATAAATCATACATCATCACATAACCCATGTAATAAAAAATGAATTCTTAAACAACATGACATCATAAAACAATTCATATAAGATAAAGGAATTCATAAAAATGTTTCCATCACAACATAATCAAATCCATGTAATAATAGGGATAGAAACAGAACCCTTTTATTATCTTAGATGGAAAATAATTTTGATAAAATACTTGAACTTCATTCTTGAGGAAAATATCCTTTCTTCTTCAAAAACACTTTTACTTTCTTAACATGTCATACAATTTTAAACTAAAAGAAGTTGATTAAAAATAAACTTGAATACTTGTAAAGGAAGCTTCTTTGAAATAATGTTTTAAAAATCCATTCATGCCGTATAAGTTAAAAAAACATTCTTCGTACTTTTGTCGGAAAAGTCAAAAAGTACCTCGTACGACAAAAGATTCCTTTCATACATATTACTAAAAACTCACCGAAGGGTAAAAATGGATTTAAAAAATTTTAGGTGGATGGAAATAATATTACATATTGATGAAACATGGATGTGGATGATAAAATACACCCCAGTAAATACTTACGAATAAACAATCTCGGATAAAAATGAGATTGTGATATTTCCCTTACCTTAGGTCCGATTTGCTTTGTTCGTGTCCGAAGCTCCTGTATAATGGTTTAAATAATGTTATTGACTTATTCCAGAATCATACATATTGATATGATATCATATATGGTCATATTATTAGCTTCTTGTTAGTAATATTTCATTGTTACTTGTTACTCGGGTCTTTATAACTTTTTGTTCTTATGTGTGTTTTGTCGAATAAATTCTTATTCTTATCTTTAGGTTATAGATAATTCATTTCCAGAATGGTATTAGTGTAGTATATACCATATTCATTCATTCAATTCATTTATATAATCATTATGAAATGAAGATCATGTAGAACGAGTCGCATCACATCGTGGAGACGGTATTCCGTACGTACGCACGAGTGATGATATCGTTCCTATGATCGTGGAATTGTATTGGAGTATATATATACTATTTCAGTATCAATATTACTTCATAATAATCATATATAGTTACTCATTACACCATTATACCCATCCTTGTAAGGTGATGGTGGAAAATAGATTACACCACGGCGTGGAGACGGTATTCCGTACGTACGCACGCGTGGTGATTTCATTTTTCCGTAGGATGGATAGAAGGTGAATTAGGGTTGTTTCATATTTATAATAACATATCAGTATGTAAGTAATACTGATGTTATTACTTTATCATGAAACAACTAAAGAATGTTAAGATACCAACTATAACGACCCATACTTTACATACATTGTTAATACTTCAAAATTGAAGCACACTTATTACAACATATGACAAAACCACAAAGGACCGTATAGGTATAGTGTCTTTAGAAACTGGGAAACATAAACAACTGGTTCATAAATCTTCTACAGTGTCTCCCATTTATTTCATCATATCTAGGGTCCCTTTTAGCATATTCTACTTAATATCCATCTTCCTGACCTGGGGAAAAGAAAACATAAAAGGGTGAGCTCAAATGCTCAGCAAGGCAAATAAAGGAAATAAAAATCATATCATATCTTTTTGAAAATCAAAACCTGCAAAAGAGATCATAATATATTAACATAGAATAAATCATAGAAGTGAAAATGAGATCCCCATAATCATAACATAAAACATGAAACTTTGTGGCATGCACACATAATCATGGAAAATCATTTCTTGTTAGTCATGACTCATTGCCAAGACTATCTTAGTGGACAAAGTCCCTTTCTGAACCGAGTTCACTCCTCGTTTCAGTCCTGTATCACTGAACCGAAATAACCTTCCGTTCCAGCCATGTCTATCTCATGAGATATAAAATCTTTACCCAATGCATTGGAGGGAGATATAGGTCCCACCCATCTTATAATGAATCCTTTCTTATGTGTGCCACATAATCATAAATCATACATCATCACATAACCCATGTAATAAAAAATGGAATTCTTAAACAAAATGACATCATAAAACAATTCATATAAGATAAAGGAATTCATAAAAATGTTTCCATCACAACATAATCAAATCCATGTAATAATAGGGATAGAAACATAACCCTTTTATTATCTTAGATGGAAAATAATTTTGATAAAATACTTGAACTTCATTCTTGAAGAAAATATCCTTTCTTCTTCAAAAACACTTTTACTTTCATAACATGTCATACAATTTTAAACTAAAAGAAGTTGATTAAAAATAAACTTGAATACTTTTAAAGGAAGCTTCTTTGAAATAATGTTTTAAAAATCCATTCATGTCGTATAAGTTAAAAAAACATTCTTCGTACTTTTGTCGGAAAAGTCAAAAAGTACCTCGTACGACAAAAGATTCCTTTCATACATATTACTAAAAACTCACCGAAGGGTAAAAATGGATTTAAACAATTTTAGGTGGATGGAAATAATATTACATATTGATGAAACATGGATGTGGATGATAAAATACACCCCAGTAAATACTTACGAATAAACAATCTCAGATAAAAATGAGATTGTGATATTTCCCTTACCTTAGGTCCGATTTGCTTTGTTCGTGTCCGAAGCTCCTGTATAATGGTTTAAATAATGTTATTGACTTATTCCAGAATCATACATATTGATATGATATTATATATGGTCATATTATTAGCTTCTTGTCAGTAATATTTCATTGTTACTTGTTACTCGGGTCTTTATAACTTTTTGTTCTTATGCGTGTTTTGTCGAATAAATTCTTATTCTTATCTTTAGGTTATAGATAATTCATTTCCAGAATGGTATTAGTGTAGTATATACCATATTAATTCATTCAATTCATTTATATAATCATTATCAAATGAAGATCATGTAGAACGAGTCGCATTACATCGTGGAGACGGTATTCCGTATGTACGCACGAGTGATGATATCGTTCCTATGATCGTGGAATTGTATTGGAGTATATATATATTATTTCAGTATCAATATTACTTCATAATAATCATATATAGTTACTCATTACACCATTATACCCATCCTTGTAAGGTGATGGTGGAAAATAGATTACACCACGGCGTGGAGACGGTATTCCGTACGTACGCACGCGCGGTGATTTCATTTTTCCGTAGGATGGATAGAAGGTGAATTAGGGTTGTTTCATATTTATAATAACATATTAGTATGTAATTAATACTGATTTTATTACTTTATCATGAAACAACTAAAGAAGAAGAAGTTGAAGAAGAAAGAAATTGAAAAGATCGGTAATGGATATTACCTCTTCTTTGGAACGCCTCTTTGAATCATCCACTTAAGGAACTAAGATTGGTATTTGGAGAAGACCAGGACCTCTAGGATTATTCTAGGGAAGTGGAGAGGAGAAAATGTCCGGGGTTGGCCGAGCTTGAGTGCTCAAATTGGTGTGAGGAGGAGTGGGAGGAGGTGCCCTTTTATAAGGGAGGAGAGGGGCACCTGAGGAATATCTCAAAATATTATTTTATATTAAAGTCAAAATCGGTTTATAATGGTTCCAAAGGGTCTTATTTCGAAGATAAAGTGGGGATGGGTCGAAATCCTATCAACCAATAGGATTTAGACAAGTTTAGGGTATTATTTTAACCTTATCAATTAGATTTAACTCTAAGTTAATTAATTTAACTTTTACCGTGTCTTTTTGTTTTCTTTCACTATATGGTTAATACACATACTATAACATGCCGAACGAACCCCAAATTGTTTATTATTAATATATATATTCTTATCTAAGTCATTTGGCCGAACCTTAGATTTTTAGGAATAAAACAACAATTAGTAATATAATATTTGATTTAAAAACTATTTTGTGTCAATTTTGACACTATTTGATATATGATTTTTGTGAAAGTCATAACAGAATTATATGTTCGAACCAAGTTGATTAAATCAACACTAATATATCATAGTAACCTAGAAAATTAGTGGAATTCATAAAAAGTCTCAAATTACATTTATTTTGGTATTTATATTATCAATTATGTCAATATTTCATTAATAAGATAATTACTGCATCATCTTTGTGTCATAAATAAATTATATTATTTGATGTCTAAAAATTACAAATAAAATACCATCATGTAGGAAATCTTTTTAGCTTTCTAATAAATATTTACAATCGAATTTATCTTATGTATAACCCCATATTAAAAATGATTTACTTATTAAACTTTGATTTTAACTATTTTAACCCTTCTTTAAATAAATTAATAATAAATGTCCTAATCTAATCCAAGTGGGCCTAAATGGTCATATTTTATTCCTAAGTTTGTTTTTGGTCGAATTACACTTGTCCAATAGAATTAGGACATGTGTTGGGGTAATAGTAATATCATATTTACCCTTAGTTACCCTATTTACTATTATCCGCGATAAAAAAAAAGTAAAAAGTTACTATTCACCAAAAAATTATTTTCATCTCATTGAACCACATTTTAGTCCTTGATATTAACTGTGTCTCTCGGATTTTCGAAATTCCATTCACAGAAGCGGTAAAATTAAGTTTTATGCAAAATTCAGTTTTTAACCTACCACTTAGTGGTTTCACTATTCATCAAAAATTGAAAGTTTTCAGAAAAATACCAAAATTTCACCCTAGGCTATTTTCGATATTCTGAGTCCAAAAATGAAGTCCATTTTGAAAAATAAAATTTATAAAATTTCAAAAAGTGGTTATTACTATTCATAACGGCTAGTTTTAATAGCATATTGTTGTTTAGTGAAACTCGGTATTGCGTACGACGCAAGCTATCGAGGAAGGTCGCGATTGCGTGTAAAGCAAGCCAAGCAAGTGTTGTGTAGAAAAAGATTTCTTTGATGATTTATATAACATAAAAGTCTCGGGTGTTACATTCTACCCCCCTTAAAAAGAATTTCGCCCTCGAAATTCGTCACTTTGTGACAAACAGATGAGGATAATTCTCTCTCATCATATCCTCAAGCTCCCATGTAGATTCTTCAAGTTGGTGGTTCCTCCATAAAACTTTCACCAAGCGAGTGGTCTTGTTTCGTAGGACTTTTTCGCTACGATCCAGAATCTCTATCGGTTGTTCTTCATAAGATAGATCTTGCTCCAGCGGTACAACTTCTGAGCTGAGTACATGTGAAGGATCTGGTATGTACTTTCTCAGGAGAGATACATGGAACACATCGTGAACTTGAGAGAGATTCGGTGGAAGCGCCAATCGGTAAGCTACCTTCCCAACATGATCCAGTATTTCGAAAGGACCGATATATCTAGGGCTCAACTTCCCCTTCTTTCCAAATCTCATAACCCTCTTCCAGTGAGATATTCGTAAGAACACTTTATCACCCACTTCAAACTCTAGGTCTTTTCTTCGGTTGTCGGCATAACTTTTCTGTCGACTCTGAGCTGCTCTTATGTGTTGTTGAATAGATCTGACCTTTTCTGCCATTTCATCAACGAGATCAGGTCCTAATAGCTTTCTTTCCCCAACTTCATCCCAGCAAGTTGGAGTCCTGCATTTCTTTCCATAGAGAGCTTCATAAGGAGCCATCTGAATACTGGAGTGAAAGCTATTATTATAAGAAAATTCTACCAAAGGTAGGTGTTGATCCCAACCTCCTTTGAAATCCATAGAGCAAGCTCTCAACATATCTTCTAGGGTTTGAATTGTTCTCTCAGACTGACCGTATGTCTGGGGATGATAAGCAGTGCTGAAACTCAACTCTGTATCCAGAGTATGCTGAAGACTTCGCCAGAACTTCGAGGTAAATCTCGGATCCCGATCAGATATAATAGAAAGTGGTACTCTATGTAATCTTACCACTTCCTTTACATATATCCTAGCAAGCTGATCTAGAGAGAAATCCTCTCTAATAGCAATGAAGTGTGCAGACTTTGTAAGACGATCAACTATGACCCAGATAGCATTATTGCCTTTGGATGTTTTAGGAAGTCCTGTGACAAAGTCCATAGTGATGTTTTCCCATTTCCATTCGGGTATGGGTAATGGTTGTAACATCCCCTTAGACTTCTGTCTCTCAGCTTTAACTTGTTGACAAACCAAGCATCGAGAGACATATTCAGCAACATCTCTTTTCATTCCATCCCACCAGAAGTACTCTTTCAGGTCCCTATACATCTTCGTGCTTCCAGGATGAATAGAGAATGAAGAACTATGAGCCTCATCCAGTAGCTCCTTCTTTAATTCGGGGATGGGAGGAACACAAACCCGATTCCTGAACTTTATTATCCCATCACAATCAAGGTTGAATTCAAGAACATTTCTCACCTTCTTTTGTAACTCGACATCTTCTTTCTGTGCCTCTTTAATCTTCACATGTATAGATGGTTGAACATTCATTTGAGAAAGATAAGATTTTTCCCCTTCCATTATAATTCCAAGATCCATCCTTTGTAAATCCATAAATATTGGATCTTTTGTGATCCTCATCATGGATAAACTAGCATGGTCTTGTCGACTTAATGCATCTGCCACCTTGTTTGCTTTCCCAGGGTGGTAATGGATTGAGCAGTCATAATCCTTAATCAGCTCCAACCATCTTCTTTGATGCATATTCAACTCCTTTTGTGTGAAAATATACTTTAAACTTTTATGATCAGTATAAATATCACACCTTTCACCATAAAGGTAATGCCTCCAAATCTTTAATGCAAAGATTACCGCAGCCAACTCCAAATCATGTGTTGGGTAATTTTGCTCATGGATTTTCAACTGTCGTGAGGCATAAGCTATCACCATATCTTTTTTCATAAGAACACACCCCAATCCCTTCTTGGATGCATCACTGTAGATCACAAACCTTTCTCCACTACAAGGCAGTGTGAGCACAGGTGCACTGGATAACCTTCTTTTCAACTCCTTGAAATTCTCTTCACATTCCTCTGTCCAGACAAACTTAACTCCTTTCCGAGTCAACTTGGTGAGTGGATTAGATAATCGTGAAAAATCTTTTACAAAACGTCGATAATATCCAGCCAAACCAAGAAAAATTCGGATCTCAGTTACTGTTGTTGGTCTTGACCATCTTTCGATAACCTCTGTTTTTGCTGGATCCACAGATATCCCCTCTTTTGAGATTATATGACCCAAAAATGCAACTTTTTGAAGCCAAAATTCACACTTGTTAAATTTGGCATAAATCTTCTCCTTTCTCAGGGTCTTCAATATAATTCTCAAGTGATCTTCATGCTCTTCCTTGCTCTTTGAATAGACAAGAATATCATCTATAAAGACTACCACAAATTGATCAAGATAGTCTCTAAAGACTCTATTCATTAGATCCATGAAGATAGCAGGGGCATTAGTAAGACCAAATGGCATCACTATAAATTCATAGTGTCCATACCTTGTACGGAAAGCCGTCTTTGGTATATCCTCCCTTTTGACCCTTAATTGATGATACCCTGAACGAAGATCAATCTTGGAAAAGTATTGAGCTCCGCGTAGTTGGTCAAATAAGTCATCAATGCGTGGGAGAGGATATTTGTTCTTGATAGTGATCTTGTTAAGTTCTCGATAATCAATGCAGAGTCTCATTGATCCATCTTTCTTCTTAACAAATAGAACAGGTGCTCCCCAAGGTGATGCACTAGGGCGTATGAATCCCTTATCAAGATTCTCTTGGAGTTGCTTCTTCAATTCTTGCAACTCAATTGGGGCCATTCTATAAGGTGTCTTTGAAATAGGCAAAGCACCGGGTACGAGTTCTATTGAAAACTCAACTTCACGATTTGGTGGAAGACCTGGTAATTCCTCCGGAAAGACATCATCAAACTCCCGTACAATGGGCATATTCTTAATCGTGAGTTTTTCACCAACCATTTGAGATAAATAACCTTCATTTAGTGGAATCAATACCCATAAGATGGAAGAAATTTCCACTGGAAGGTTATGTTCATCCTTGCATTGGTATACGATCGTAGATTGATCTGGAATATGAAATGTGACTTCCCTTCTTTGGCAATTGATATGAGCTCCATGCAGAGAAAGCCAATCCATGCCAAGAATCACCTCAAATTCTACTAAAGGAAGGATCACAAGATTTGCAGGAAGCACTTTCCCACAAACTTCGATCGGAGAAGAATTATAAACTTTTGATGCGATTGATGTGCCATTAGGTGTTGTCACAGCTAACTCAACATCTAATTGTTGAGGTAATACGGTGATACCCTTAGAAAACACTTCAGAAATAAAAGAGTGGGTGGATCCAGAATCAAATAAAACATTTGCTACTTTAGAGTGGATGGTAAGTGTACCTTTCACCACTTCGTTATCGTACTCCACATCGCTGATAGAAATTGCATGCGACTTTCCTTTGCCTTTAGCCTTAAGATTTTGTTGACGTCGACCATCATCATCAACCCTTGGATTTGGGCATTGATTGGCATAATGCCACATCTCCTTGCACTTGAAACATTGAAGTGTAGTAGGTTCATTCTGTGTATCCCTTCCTTTGTTTGCATCATTAGACATCTTCTTCCCATTATCACGGCATTCAAATGCCCGATGACCTTCTTTTCCACATTTAAAACATTTACTTTTCCCTTTAAGACAACTCCCTCCATGTTTCTTTCCACACTTTGAGCATAAGGGAAAGTTCATCTTCTTTTCAGTGTGCTCTTTAGATTTTTCTTTGAATTCCATCTTCCTCTTCTTATCAAACCCATGTGACTGATGGGTTACTCCAATCTCCATCTCGACTTTGAGAGAACATCGAACGATTTCCTTGTAGCTATTGAAGTCTCTTATGGCTAACGCCCTTCGAAGACTTGGTTTTAAGCCACTAAAGAATCGATCGATCTTACTCTCAGGTTGGATAATAATACCAGAAGCGTACCTTGCAAGTCTTGTAAAATTTGCTTCATAGGTACTAACAGATTCATCATCCCTTTGCTTCAGTTCAAGGAACTCTTTCTCCATCTTTGTTCGGAGAATACGAGGGAAGTACTTATTGAAAAATAAGTTCTTGAACTCGTCCCATTCCATAGACTCAATTTCATCCCTTTGCCTCGTATTCTTAACAAGATTCCACCATTGATCAGCATCTCCTTCCAAACGATACACTGCTAGGATGACTTTATCATGTTCAGAACATTGAAGAACTGAAAATATCTTTTCAGTAGTACTAATCCATTGTTCAGCAACTAATGGATCAGTAGACCCGCTGAAAGAAGGTGGACGCTGCATCATGAAGGATTCAACAGAATGTTGCTCCCTCCTTTGCTCGTTAGGAAATCCTGCATGATTCATAGCTTGAGAAAGTTGTGTGAGCATGGCTACAAGATTTTGCATTCCAGCTCCCATATCGTTTGGTTGCTCAGGGGGACAATCATTGCATTGCCCATCGCATTCCGCATTAACACGGTTCCTTCGGGTTCCAGCCATTGACTAAAACCAAGAAGAATAGTGTGAGCAACACTAATTATAATAGGAAACCACATAATTCAAGAATAAAATTTTCATGCTTAAGGTCTTATCCTAGGTTATTCAAGTCCATTTCTAAAACACTAAGATTGTGTTCTATGCTTAGACTTATCCTTAGGGTTCTACACAACACTTGCTTGGCTTGCTTTACACGCAATCGCGACCTTCCTCGATAGCTTGCGTCGTACGCAATACCGAGTTTCACGAAACAACAATATGCTTTTAAAACTAGCCGTTATGAATAGTAATAACCGATTTTTAAAATTTTATAAATTTTATTTTTCAAAATGGACTTCATATTTGGACTCAGAATATCGAAAATAGCCTAGGGTGAAATTTTGGTATTTTTCTGAAAACTTTCAATTTTTGATGAATAGTGAAAACACTAAGTGGTAGGTTAAAAACTGAATTTTGCATAAAACTTAATTTTACCGCTTCTGTGAATGGAATTTCAAAAATCCAAGAGACACGGTTAATATCAAGGACTAAAATGTGGTTCAATGAGATGAAAATAATTTTTTTGTGAATAGTAACTTTTTACTTTTTTTACCGCGGTTAATAGTAAATAGGGTAACTAAGGGTAAATATGATATTACTATTACCCTAACACATGTCCTAATTCTATTGGACAAGTGTAATTCGACAAAAAACAAACTTAGGAATAAAATATGACCATTTATGCCCACTTGGATTAGATTAGGACATTTATTATTAATTTATTTAAAGAAGGGTTAAAATAGTTAAAATCAAAGTTTAATAAGTAAATCATTTTTAATATGGGGTTATACATAAGATAAATTAGATTGTAAATATTCATTAGCAAGCTAAAAAGATTTCCTACATGATGGTATTTTATTTGTAATTTTTAGACAACAAATAATATAATTTATTTATGACACAAAGATGATGCAGTAATTATCTTATTAATGAAATATTGACATAATTGATAATATAAATACCAAAATAAATATAATTTGAGACTTTTTATGAATTCCACTGATTTTATAGGTTACTATGATATATTAGTGTTGATTTAATCAACTTGGTTTGAACATATAATTCTGTTATGACTTTCACAAAAATCATATATCAAATAGTGTCAAAATTGACACAAAATAGTTTTTAAATCAAATATTATATTACTAATTGTTATTTTATTCCTAAAAATCTAAGGTTCGGCCAAATGACTTAGATAAGGATATATATATTAATAATAAACAATTTGGGGTTCTTTTGGCATGTTATAGTAAGTTTATTAACCATATAGTGAAAGAAAACAAAAAGACACGGTAAAAGTTAAATTAATTAACTTAGAGTTAAATCTAATTGATAAGGTTAAAATAATACCCTAAACTTGTCTAAATCCTATTGGTTGATAGGATTTCGACCCATCCCCACTTTATCTTCGAAATAAGACCCTTTGGAACCATTATAAACCGATTTTGACTTTAATATAAAATAATATTTTGAGATATTCCTAAGGTACCCCTCTCCTCCCTTATAAAAGGGCACCTCCTCCCCCTCCTCCTCACACCAAATTGAGCACTCAAGCTCGGCCAACCCCTGCCATTTTCTCCTCTCCACTTCCCTAGAATAATCCTAGATGTCCTGGTCTTCTCCAAAGACCAATCTTAGTTCCTTAAGTGGAGGATTCAAAGAAGCGTTCCAAAGAAGAGGTAATATCCATTACCGATCTTTTCAATTTCTTTCTTCTTCAACTTCTTCTTCTTTAGTTGTTTCATGATAAAGTAATAACATCAGTATTAATTACATACTTATATGTTATTATAAATATGAAACAACCCTAATTCACCTTCTATCCATCCTACGGAAAAATGAAATCACCACGCGTGCGTACGTACGGAATACCGTCTCCACGCCGTGGTGTAATCTATTTTACACCATCACCTTACAAGGATGGGTATAATGGTGTAATGAGTAACTATATATGATTATTATGAAGTAATATTGATACTGAAATAATATATATATACTCCAATACAATTCCACGATCATAGGAACGATATCATCACTCGTGCGTACGTACGGAATACCGTCTCCACGATGTGATGCGACTTGTTCTACATGATCTTCATTTCATAATGATTATATAAATGAATTGAATGAATGAATATGGTATATAATACACTAATACCATTCTGGAAATGAATTATCTATAACCTAAAGATAAGAATAAGAATTTATTCGACAAAACACGCATAAGAACAAAAAGTTATAAAGACCCGAGTAACAAGTAACAATGAAATATTACTAACAAGAATCTAATAATATGACCATATATGATATCATATCAATATGTATGATTCTGGAATAAGTCAATAACATTATTTAAACCATTATACAAGAGCTTCGGACACGAACAAAGCAAATCGGACCTAAGGTAAGGGAAATATCACAATCTCATTTTTATCCGAGATTGTTTATTCGTAAGTATTTACTAGGGTGTATTTTATCATCCACATCCATGTTTCATAAATATGTAATATTATTTCCATCCACCTAAAATTTTTTAAATCCATTTTTACCCTTCGGTGAGTTTTTAGTAATATATATGAAAGGAATCTTTTGTCGTACGAGGTACTTTTTGACTTTTCCGACAAAAGTACGAAGAATGTTTTTTTAACTTATACGGCATGAATGGATTTTTAAAACATTATTTCAAAGAAGCTTCCTTTACAATTATTCAAGTTTATTTTTAATCAACTTCTTTTAGTTTAAAATTGTATGACATGTTAAGAAAGTAAAAGTGTTTTTGAAGAAGAAAGGATATTTTCCTCAAGAATGAAGTTCAAGTATTTTATCAAAATTATTTTCCATCTAAGATAATAAAAGGGTTCTGTTTCTATCCCTATTATTACATGGATTTGATTATGTTGTGATGGAAACATTTTTATGAATTCTTTATCTTATATGAATTGTTTTATGATGTCATGTTGTTTAAGAATTCCATTTTTTTATTACATGGGTTATGTGATGATGTATGATTTATGTATATGTGGCACACATAAGAAAGGATTCATTATAAGATGGGTGGGACCTATATCTCCCTCCAATGCATTGGGTAAAGATTTTATATCTCATGAGATAGACATGGCTGGAACGGAAGGTTATTTCGGTTCAGTGATACAGGACTGAAACGAGGAGTGAACTCGGTTCAGAAAGGGACTTTGTCCACTAAGATAGTCTTGGCAATGAGTCATGACTAACAAGAAATGATTTTCCATGATTATGTGTGCATGCCACAAAGTTTCATGTTTTATGTTATGATTATGGGGATCTCATTTTCACTTCTATGATTTATTCCATGTTAAGATATTATGATCTCTTTTGCAGGTTTTGATTTTCAAAAAGATATGATATGATTTTTATTTCCTTTATTTGCCTTGGTGAGCATTTGAGCTCACCCTTTTATGTTTTCTTTTCCCCAGGTCAGGAAGATGGATATTAAGTAGAATATGCTAAAAGGGACCCTAGATATGATGAAATAAATGGGAGACACTGTAGAAGATTTATGAACCAGTTGTTTATGTTTCCCAGTTTCTAAAGACACTATACCTATACGGTCCTTTGTGGTTTTGTCATATGTTGTAATAAGTGTGCGTCAATTTTGAAGTATTAACAATGTATGTAAAGTATGGGTCGTTATAGTTGGTATCAGAGGAAAGGTATAGTCAACCTTTGGAAACTAGGATGTGAAAGCCTTAGTAAGAACCCTAAGGATAAGTCTAAGCATAGAACTCAATCTTAGTGTTTTAGAAATGGACTTGAATAACCTAGGATAAGACCTTAAGCATGAAAATTTTATTCTTGAATTGTGTGGTTTCCTATTATAATTAGTGTTGCTCACACTATTCTTCTTGGTTTTAGTCAATGGCTGGAACCCGAAGGAACCGTGTTAATGTGGAATGCGATGGGAAATGCAATGATTGTCCCCCTGAGCAACCAAACGATATGGGAGCTGGAATGCAAAATCTTGTAGCCATGCTCACACAACTTTCTCAAGCTATGAATCATGCAGGATTTCCAAACGAGCAAAGGTGGGAGCAACATTCTGTTGAATCCTTCATGAGGCAGCGTCCACCTTCTTTCAGCGGGTCTACGGATCCATTAGTTGATGAACAATGGATTAGTACTACTGAAAAGATATTTTCAGTTCTTCAATGTTCTGAACATGATAAAGTCATCCTAGCAGTGTATCGTTTGGAAGGAGATGCTGATCAATGGTGTAATCTTGTTAAGAATACGAGGCAAAGGGATGAAATTGAGTCTATGGAATGGGACGAGTTCAAGAACTTATTTTTCAATAAGTACTTCCCTCGTATTCTCCGAACAAAGATGGAGAAAGAGTTCCTTGAACTGAAGCAAAGGGATGATGAATCTGTTAGTACCTATGAAGCAAATTTTACAAGACTTGCAAGGTACGCTTCTGGTATTATTATCCAACCTGAGAGTAAGATCGATCGATTCTTTAGTGGCTTAAAACCAAGTCTTCAAAGGGCGTTAGCCATAAGAGACTTCAATAGCTACGAGGAAATCGTTCGATGTGCTCTCAAAGTCGAGATGGAGATTGGAGTAACCCATCAGTCACATGGGTTTGATAAGAAGAGGAAGATGGAATTCAAAGAAAAATCTAAAGAGCACACTAAAAAGAAGATGAACTTTCCCTTATGCTCAAAGTGTGGAAAGAAACATGGAGGGAGTTGTCTTAAAGGGACAAGTAAATGTTTTAAATGTGGAAAAGAAGGTCATCGGGCATTTGAATGCCGTGATAATGGGAAGAAGATGTCTAATGATGCAAACAAAGGAAGGGATACACAGAATGAACCTACTACACTTCAATGTTTCAAGTGCAAGGAGATGGGGCATTATGCCAATCAATGCCCAAATCCAAGGGTTGATGATGATGGTCGACGTCAACAAAATCTTAAGGCTAAAGACAAAGGAAAGTCGCATGCAATTTCTATCAGCGATGTGGAGTACGATAACGAAGTGGTGAAAGGTACACTTACCATCCACTCTAAAGTAGCAAATGTTTTATTTGATTCTGGATCCACCCACTCTTTTATTTCTGAAGACTTTTCTAAGGGTATCACCGTATTACCTCAACAATTAGATGTTGAGTTAGCTGTGACAACACCTAATGGAACATCAATCGCATCAAAAGTTTATAATTCTTCTCTGATCAAAGTTTGTGGGAAAGTGCTTCCTGCAAATCTTGTGATCCTTCCTTTAGTGGAATTTGATGTGATTCTTGGCATGGATTGGCTTTCTCTGCATGGAGCTCATATCAATTGCCAAAGAAGGGAAGTCACATTTCATATTCCAGATCAATCTACGATCGTATACCAATGCAAGGATGAACATAACCTTCCAGTGGAAATTTCTTCCATCTTATGGGTATTGATTCCACTAAATGAAGGTTATTTATCTCAAATGGTTGGTGAAAAACTCACGATTAAGAATATGCCCATTGTACGGGAGTTTGATGATGTCTTTCCGGAGGAATTACCAGGTCTTCCACCAAATCGTGAAGTTGAGTTTTCAATAGAACTCGTACCCAGTGCTTTGCTTATTTCAAAGACACCTTATAGAATGGCCCCAATTGAGTTGCAGGAATTGAAGAAGCAACTCCAAGAGAATCTTGATAAGGGATTCATACGCCCTAGTGCGTCACCTTGGGGAGCACCTGTTCTATTTGTTAAGAAGAAATATGGATCAATGAGACTCTGCATTGATTATCGAGAACTTAACAAGATCACTATCAAGAACAAATATCCTCTCCCACGCATTGATGACTTATTTGACCAACTACGCGGAGCTCAATACTTTTCCAAGATTGATCTTCGTTCAGGGTATCATCAACTAAGGGTCAAAAGGGAGGATATACCAAAGACGACTTTCCGTACAAGGTATGGACACTATGAATTTATAGTGATGCCATTTGGTCTTACTAATTCCCCTACTATCTTCATGGATCTAATGAATAGAGTCTTTAGAGACTATCTTGATCAATTTGTGGTAGTCTTTATAGACGATATTCTTGTCTATTCAAAGAGCAAGGAAGAGCATGAAGATCACTTGAGAATTATATTGAAGACCCTGAGAAAGGAGAAGCTTTATGCCAAATTTAACAAGTGTGAATTTTGGCTTCAAAAAGTTGCATTTTGGGGTCATATAATCTCAAAAGAGGGGATATCTGTGGATCCAGCAAAAACAGAGGTTATCGAAAGATGGTCAAGACCAACAACAGTAACTGAGATCCGAAGTTTTCTTGGTTTGGCTGGATATTATCGACGTTTTGTAAAAGATTTTTCACGATTATCTAATCCACTCACCAAGTTGACTCGGAAAGGAGTTAAGTTTGTCTGGACAGAGGAATGTGAAGAGAATTTCAAGGAGTTGAAAAGAAGGTTATCCAGTGCACCTGTGCTCACACTGCCTTGTAGTGGAGAAAGGTTTGTGATCTACAGTGATGCATCCAAGAAGGGATTGGGGTGTGTTCTTATGCAAAATGATATGGTGATAGCTTATGCCTCACGACAGTTGAAAATCCATGAGCAAAATTACCCAACACATGATTTGGAGTTGGCTGCGGTAATCTTTGCATTAAAGATTTGGAGGCATTACCTTTATGGTGAAAGGTGTGATATTTATACTGATCATAAAAGTTTAAAGTATATTTTCACACAAAAGGAGTTGAATATGCGTCAAAGAAGATGGTTGGAGCTGATTAAGGATTATGAATGCTCAATCCATTACCACCCTGGGAAAGCAAACAAGGTGGCAGATGCATTAAGTCGACAAGACCATGCTAGTTTATCCATGATGAGGATCAAAAAAGATCCAATATTTATGGATTTACAAAGGATGGATCTTGGAATTATAATGGAAGGGGAAAAATCTTATCTTTCTCAAATGAATGTTCAACCATCTATACATGTGAAGATTAAAGAGGCACAGAAAGAAGATGTCGAGTTACAAAAGAAGGTGAGAAATGTTCCTGAATTCAACCTTGATTGTGATGGGATAATAAAGTTCAGGAATCGGGTTTGTGTTCCTCCCATCCCCGAATTAAAGAAGGAGCTGCTGGATGAGGCTCATAGTTCTTCATTCTCTATTCATCATGGAAGCACGAAGATGTATAGGGACCTGAAAGAGTACTTCTGGTGGGATGGCATGAAAAGAGATGTTGCTGAATATGTCTCTCGATGCTTGGTTTGTCAACAAGTTAAAGCTGATCGACAGAAGTCTAAGGGGATGTTACAACCATTACCCATACCCGAATGGAAATGGGAAAACATCACTATGGACTTTGTCACAGGACTTCCTAAAACATCCAAAGGTAATAATGCTATCTGGGTCATAGTTGATCGTCTTACAAAGTCTGCACACTTCATTGCTATTAGAGAGGATTTCTCTCTAGATCAGCTTGCCAGGATATATGTAAAGGAAGTGGTAAGATTACATGGAGTACCACTTTCTATTATATCTGATCGGGATCCGAGATTTACCTCGAAGTTCTGGCGAAGTCTTCAGCATACTCTGGATACAGAGTTGAGTTTCAGCACTGCTTATCATCCCCAGACAGACGGTCAGTCTGAGAGAACAATTCAAACCCTAGAAGATATGTTGAGAGCTTTCTCTATGGATTTCAAAGGAGGTTGGGATCAACACCTACCTTTGGTAGAATTTTCTTATAATAATAGCTTTCACTCCAGTATTCAGATGGCTCCTTATGAAGCTCTCTATGGAAAGAAATGCAGGACTCCAACTTGCTGGGATGAAGTTGGGGAAAGAAAGCTATTAGGACCTGATCTCGTTGATGAAATGGCAGAAAAGGTCAGATCTATTCAACAACACATAAGAGCAGCTCAGAGTCGACAGAAAAGTTATGCCGACAACAGAAGAAAAGACCTAGAGTTTGAAGTGGGTGATAAAGTGTTCTTACGAATATCTCCCTGGAAGAGGGTTATGAGATTTGGAAATAAGGGGAAGTTGAGCCCTAGATATATCGTTCCTTTCGAAATACTGGATTGTGTTGGGAAGGTAGCTTACCGATTGGCGCTTCCACCGAATCTCTCTCAAGTTCACGATGTGTTCCATGTATCTCTCCTGAGGAAGTACATACCAGATCCTTCACATGTACTCAGCTCAGAAGTTGTACCGCTGGAGCAAGATCTTTCTTATGAAGAACAGCCGATAGAGATTCTGGATCGTAGCGAAAAAGTCCTACGAAACAAGACCACTCGCTTGGTGAAAGTTTTATGGAGGAACCACCAACTTGAAGAATCTACATGGGAGCTTGAGTATATGATGAGGGAGAATTATCCTCATCTGTTTGTTACAAAGTGACGAATTTCGAGGGCGAAATTATTTTTAAGGGGGGTAGAATGTAACACCCAAGACTTTTATGTTATATAAATCATCAAAGAAATCTTTTTCTACACAACACTTGCTTGGCTTGCTTTACAAGCAATCGCGACCTTCCTCGATAGCTTGCGTCGTACGCAATACCGAGTTTCACTAAACAACAATATGCTATTAAAACTAGCCGTTATGAATAGTAATAACCACTTTTTAAAATTTTATAAATTTTATTTTTCAAAATGGACTTCATTTTTGGACTCAGAATATCGAAAATAGCCTAGGGTGAAATTTTGGTATTTTTCTGAAAACTTTCAATTTTTGATGAATAGTGAAAACACTAAGTGGTAGATTAAAAACTGAATTTTTCATAAAACTTAATTTTACCGCTTCTGTGAATGGAATTTCGAAAATCCGAGAGGCACGGTTAATATCAAGGACTAAAATGTGGTTCAATGAGATGAAAATAATTTTTTGGTGAATAGTAACTTTTTACTTTTTTTACCGCGGTTAATAGTAAATAGGGTAACTAAGGGTAAATATGGTATTACTATTACCCTAACACATGTCCTAATTCTATTGGACAAGTGTAATTCGACCAAAAACAAACTTAGGAATAAAATATGACCATTTAGGCCCACTTGGATTAGATTAGGACATTTATTATTAATTTATTTAAAGAAGGGTTAAAATAGTTAAAATCAAAGTTTAATAAGTAAATCATTTTTAATATGGGGTTATACATAAGATAAATTCGATTTTAAATATTCATTAGAAAGCTAAAACGATTTCCTACATGATGGTATTTTATTTGTAATTTTTAGACATCAAATAATATAATTTATTTATGACACAAAGATGATGCAGTAATTATCTTATTAATGAAATATTGACATAATTGATAATATAAATACCAAAATAAATGTAATTTGAGACTTTTTATGAATTACACTAATTTTCTAGGTTACTATGATATATTAGTGTTGATTTAATCAACTTGGATTGAACATATAAATCTGTTATGACTTTCACAAAAATCATATATCAAATAGTGTCAAAATTGACACAAAATAGTTTTTAAATCAAATATTATATTACTAATTGTTAGTTTATTCCTAAAAATCTAAGGTTCGGCCAAATGACTTAGATAAGGATATATATATTAATAATAAACAATTTGGGGTTCGTTTGGCATGTTATAGTAAGTGTATTAACCATATAGTGAAAGAAAACAAAAAGACACGGTAAAAGTTAAATTAATTAACTTAGAGTTAAATCTAATTGATAAGGTTAAAATAATACCCTAAACATGTCTAAATCCTATTGGTTGATAGGATTGCGACCCATACCCACTTTATCTTTGAAATAAGACCCTTTGGAACCATTATAAACCGATTTTGACTTTAATATAAAATAATATTTTGAGATATTCCTAAGGTGCCCCTCTCCTCCCTTATAAAAGGGCACCTCCTCCCCCTCCTCCTCACACCAAATTGAGCACTCAAGCGCGGACAACCCCTGCCATTTTCTCCTCTCCACTTCCCTAGAATAATCCTAGAGGTCCTGGTCTTCTCCAAAGACCAATCTTAGTTCCTTAAGTGGAGGATTCAAAGAAGCGTTCCAAAGAAGAGGTAATATCCATTACCGATCTTTTCAATTTCTTTCTTCTTCAACTTCTTCTTCTTTAGTTGTTTCATGATAAAGTAATAACATCAGTATTAATTACATACTGATATGTTATTATAAATATGAAACAACCCTAATTCACCTTCTATCCATCCTACGGAAAAATGAAATCACCACGCGTGCGTACGTACGAAATACCGTCTCCACGCCGTGGTGTAATCTATTTTCCACCATCACCTTACAAGGATGGGTATAATGGTGTAATGAGTAACTATATATGATTATTATGAAGTAATATTGATACTGAAATAATATATATATACTCCAATACAATTCCACGATCATAGGAACGATATCATCACTCGTGCGTACGTACGGAATACCGTCTCCACGATGTGATGCGACTCGTTCTACATGATCTTCATTTCATAATGATTATATAAATGAATTGAATGAATGAATATGGTATATACTACACTAATACCATTCTGGAAATGAATTATATATAACCTAAAGATAAGAATAAGAATTTATTCGACAAAACACGCATAAGAACAAAAAGTTATAAAGACCCGAGTAACAAGTAACAATGAAATATTACTAACAAGAAGATAATAATATGACCATATATGATATCATATCAATATGTATGATTCTGGAATAAGTCAATAACATTATTTAAACCATTATACAGGAGCTTCGGACACGAACAAAGCAAATCGGACCTAAGGTAAGGGAAATATCACAATCTCATTTTTATCTGAGATTGTTTATTCGTAAGTATTTACTGGGGTGTATTTTATCATCCACATCCATGTTTCATCAATATGTAATATTATTTCCATCCACCTAAAATTGTTTAAATCCATTTTTACCCTTCGGTGAGTTTTTAGTAATATGTATGAAAGGAATCTTTTGTCGTACGAGGTACTTTTTGACTTTTCCGACAAAAGTACGAAGAATGTTTTTTTAACTTATACGGCATGAATGGATTTTTAAAACATTATTTCAAAGAAGCTTCCTTTAAAAGTATTCAAGTTTATTTTTAATCAACTTCTTTTAGTTTAAAATTGTATGAAATGTTAAGAAAGTAAAAGTGTTTTTGAAGAAGAAAGGATATTTTCCTCAAGAATGAAGTTCAAGTATTTTATCAAAATTATTTTCCATCTAAGATAATAAAAGGGTTCTGTTTCTATCCCTATTATTACATGGATTTGATTATGTTGTGATGGAAACATTTTTATGAATTCCTTTATCTTATATGAATTGTTTTATGATTTCATGTTGTTTAAGAATTCCATTTTTTATTACATGGGTTATGTGATGATGTATGATTTATGATAATGTGGCACACATAAGAAAGGATTCATTATAAGATGGGTGGGACCTATATCTCCCTCCAATGCATTGGGTAAAGATTTTATATCTCATGAGATAGACATGGCTGGAACGGAAGGTTATTTCGGTTCAGTGATACAGGACTGAAACGAGGAGTGAACTCGGTTCAGAAAGGGACTTTGTCCACTAAGATAGTCTTGGCAATGAGTCATGACTAACAAGAAATGATTTTCCATGATTATGTGTGCATGCCACAAAGTTTCAAGTTTTATGTTATGATTATGGGGATCTCATTTTCACTTCTATGATTTATTCCATGTTAAGATATTATGATCTCTTTTGCAGGTTTTGATTTTCAAAAAGATATGATATGATTTTTATTTCCTTTATTTGCCTTGGTGAGCATTTGAGCTCACCCTTTTATGTTTTCTTTTCCCCATGTCAGGAAGATGGATATTAAGTAGAATATGCTAAAAGGGACCCTAGATATGATGAAATAAATGGGAGACACTGTAGAAGATTTATGAACCAGTTGTTTATGTTTCCCAGTTTCTAAAGACACTATACCTATACGGTCCTTTGTGGTTTTGGTATTTTTCTGAAAACTTTCAATTTTTGATGAATAGTGAAACCACTAAGTGGTAGGTTAAAAACTGAATTTTGCATAAAACTTAATTTTACCGCTTCTGTGAATGGAATTTCGAAAATCCGAGAGACACGGTTAATATCAAGGAATAAAATGTGGTTCAATGAGATGAAAATAATTTTTTGGTGAATAGTTACTTTTTACTTTTTTTTACCGCGGTTAATAGTAAATAAGGTAACTAAGGGTAAATATGATATTACTATTACCCTAACACATGTCCTAATTCTATTGGACAAGTGTAATTCGACCAAAAACAAACTTAGGAATAAAATATGACCATTTAGGCCCACTTGGATTAGATTAGGACATTTATTATTAATTTATTTAAAGAAGGGTTAAAATAGTTAAAATCAAAGTTTAATAAGTAAATCATTTTTAATATGGGGTTATACATAAGATAAATTCGATTGTAAATATTCATTAGAAAGCTAAAGAGATTTCCTACATGATGGTATTTTATTTGTAATTTTTAGACATCAAATAATATAATTTATTTATGACACAAAGATGATGCAGTAATTATCTTACTAATGAAATATTGACATAATTGATAATATAAATACCAAAATAAATGTAATTTGAGACTTTTTATGAATTCCACTAATTTTTTAGGTTACTATGATATATTAGTGTTGATTTAATCAACTTGGTTCGAACATATAATTCTGTTATGACTTTCACAAAAATCATATATCAAATAGTGTCAAAATTGACACAAAATAGTTTTTAAATCAAATATTATATTACTAATTGTTATTTTATTCCTAAAAATCTAAGGTTCGGCCAAATGACTTAGATAAGGATATATATATTAATAATAAACAATTTGGGGTTCGTTTGGCATGTTATAGTAAGTGTATTAACCATATAGTGAAAGAAAACAAAAAGACACGGTAAAAGTTAAATTAATTAACTTAGAGTTAAATCTAATTGATAAGGTTAAAATAATACCCTAAACTTGTCTAAATCCTATTGGTTGATAGGATTTAGACCCATCCCCACTTTAGCTTCGAAATAAGATACTTTGGAACCATTATGTGGTTTCCTATTATAATTAGTGTTGCTCACACTATTCTTCTTGGTTTTAGTCAATGGCTGGAACCCGAAGGAACCGTGTTAATGCGGAATGCGATGGGCAATGCAATGATTGTCCCCCTGAGCAACCAAACGATATGGGAGCTGGAATGAAAAATCTTGTAGCCATGCTCACACAACTTTCTCAAGCTATGAATCATGCAGGATTTCCAAACGAGCAAAGGAGGGAGCAACATTCTGTTGAATCCTTCATGAGGCAGCGTCCACCTTCTTTCAGCAGGTCTACTGATCCATTAGTTGCTGAATAATGGATTAGTACTACTGAAAAGATATTTTCAGTTCTTCAATGTTCTGAACATGATAAAGTCATCCTAGCAGTGTATCGTTTGGAAGGAGATGCTGATCAATGGTGGAATCTTGTTAAGAATACGAGGCAAAGGGATGAAATTGAGTCTATGGAATGGGACGAGTTCAAGAACTTATTTTTAAATAAGTACTTCCCTCGTATTCTACGAACAAAGATGGAGAAAGAGTTCCTTGAACTGAAGCAAAGGGATGATGAATCTGTTAGTACCGATGAAGCAAATTTTACAAGACTTGCAAGGTACGCTTCTGGTATTATTATCCAACCTGAGAGTAAGATCGATCGATTCTTTAGTGGCTTAAAACCAAGTCTTCGAAGGGCGTTAGCCATAAAAGACTTCAATAGCTACGAGGAAATCGTTCGATGTGCTCTCAAAGTCGAGATGGATATTGGAGTAACCCATCAGTCACATGGGTTTGATAAGAAGAGGAAGATGGAATTCAAAGAAAAATCTAAAGAGCACACTGAAAAGAAGATGAACTTTCCCTTATGCTCAAAGTGTGGAAAGAAACATGGATGGAGTTGTCTTAAAGGGACAAGTAAATGTTTTAAATGTGAAAAAGAAGGTCATCGGGCATTTGAATGCCGTGATAATGGGAAGAAGATGTCTAATGATGCAAACAAAGGAAGGGATACACAGAATGAACCTACTACACTTCAATGTTTCAAGTGCAAGGAGATGGGGCATTATGCCAATCAATGCCCAAATCCAAGGGTTGATGATGATGGTCGACGTCAACAAAATCTTAAGGCTAAAGACAAAGGAAAGTTGCATGCAATTTCTATCAGCGATGTGGAGTACGATAACGAAGTGGTGAAAGGTACACTTACCATCCACTCTAAAGTAGCAAATATTTTATTTGATTCTGGATCCACCCACTCTTTTATTTCTGAAGACTTTTCTAAGGGTATCACCGTATTACCTCAACAATTAGATGTTGAGTTAGCTGTGACAACACCTAATGGCACATCAATCGCATCAAAAGATTATAATTCTTCTCCGATCGAAGTTTGTGGGAAAGTGCTTCCAGCAAATCTTGTGATCCTTCCTTTAGTGGAATTTGATGTGATTCTTGGCATGGATTGGCTTTCTCTGCATGGAGCTCATATCAATTACCAAAGAAGGGAAGTCACATTTCATATTCCAGATCAATCTACGATCGTATACCAATGCAAGGATGAACATAACCTTCCAGTGGAAATTTCTTCCATCTTATGGGTATTGATTCCACTAAATGAAGGTTATTTATCTCAAATGGTTGGTGAAAAACTCACGATTAAGAATATGCCCATTGTACGGGAGTTTGATGATGTCTTTCCGGAGGAATTACCAGGTCTTCCACCAAATCGTGAAGTTGAGTTTTCAATAGAACTCGTACCCGGTGCTTTGCCTATTTCAAAGACACCTTATAGAATGGCCCCAATTGAGTTGCAGGAATTGAAGAAGCAACTCCAAGAGAATCTTGATAAGGGATTCATACGCCCTAGTGCGTCACCTTGGGGAGCACCTGTTCTATTTGTTAAGAAGAAAGATGGATCAATGAGACTCTGCATTGATTATCGAGAACTTAACAAGATCACTATCAAGAACAAATATCCTCTCCCACGCATTGATGACTTATTTGACCAACTACGCGGAGCTCAATACTTTTCCAAGATTGATCTTCGTTCAGGGTATCATCAATTAAGGGTCAAAAGGGAGGATATACCAAAGACGGCTTTCCGTACAAGGTATGGACACTATGAATTTATAGTGATGCCATTTGGTCTTACTAATGCCCCTGTTATCTTCATGGATCTAATGAATAGAGTCTTTAGAGACTATCTTGATCAATTTGTGGTAGTCTTTATAGACGATATTCTTGTCTATTCAAAGAGCAAGGAAGAGCATGAAGATCACTTGAGAATTATATTGAAGACCCTGAGAAAGGAGAAGCTTTATGCCAAATTTACCAAGTGTGAATTTTGGCTTCAAAAAGTTGCATTTTTTGGGTCATATAATCTCAAAAGAGGGGATATCTGTGGATCCAGCAAAAACAGAGGTTATCGAAAGATGGTCAAGACCAACAACAGTAACTGAGATCCGAAGTTTTCTTGGTTTGGATGGATATTATCGACGCTTTGTAAAAGATTTTTCACGATTATCTAATCCACTCACCAAGTTGACTCGGAAAGGAGTTAAGTTTGTCTGGACAGAGGAATGTGAAGAGAATTTCAAGGAGTTGAAAAGAAGGTTATCCAGTGCACCTGTGCTCACACTGCCTTGTAGTGGAGAAAGGTTTGTGATCTACAGTGACGCATCCAAGAAGGGATTGGGGTGTGTTCTTATGAAAAATGATATGGTGATAGCTTATGCCTCACGACAGTTGAAAATCCATGAGCAAAATTACCCAACACATGATTTGGAGTTGGCTGCAGTAATCTTTGCATTAAAGATTTGGAGGCATTACCTTTATGGTGAAAGGTGTGATATTTATACTGATCATAAAAGTTTAAAGTATATTTTCACACAAAAGGAGTTGAATATGCGTCAAAGAAGATGGTTGGAGCTGATTATGGATTATGACTGCTCAATCCATTACCACCCTGGGAAAGCAAACAAGGTGGCAGATGCATTAAGTCGACAAGACCATGCTAGTTTATCCATGATGAGGATCACAAAAGATCCAATATTTATGGATTTACAAAGGATGGATCTTGGAATTATAATGGAAGGGGAAAAATCTTATCTTTCTCAAATGAATGTTCAACCATCTATACATGTGAAGATTAAAGAGGCACAGAAAGAAGATGTCGAGTTACAAAAGAAGGTGAGAAATGTTCCTGAATTCAACCTTGATTGTGATGGGATAATAAAGTTCAGGAATCGGGTTTGCGTTCCTCCCATCCCCGAATTAAAGAAAGAGCTGCTGGATGAGGCTCATAGTTCATCATTCTCTATTCATCCTGGAAGCACGAAGATGTATAGGGACCTGAAAGAGTACTTCTGGTGGGATGGCATGAAAAGAGATGTTGCTGAATATGTCTCTCGATGCTTGGTTTGTCAACAAGTTAAAGCTGAGAGACAGAAGTCTAAGGGGATGTTACAACCATTACCCATACCCGAATGGAAATGGGAAAACATAACTATGGACTTTGTCACAGGACTTCCTAAAACATCCAAAGGCAATAATGCTATCTGGGTCATAGTTGATCGTCTTACAAAGTCTGCACACTTCATTGCTATTAGAGAGGATTTCTCTCTAGATCAGCTTGCCAGGATATATGTAAAGGAAGTGGTAAGATTACATGGAGTACCACTTTCTATTATATCTGATCGGGATCCGAGATTTACCTCGAAGTTCTGGCGAAGTCTTCAGCATACTCTGGATACAGAGTTGAGTTTCAGCACTGCTTATCATCCCCAGACAGACGGTCAGTCTGAGAGAACAATTCAAACCCTAGAAGATATGTTGAGAGATTGCTCTATGGATTTCAAAGGAGGTTGGGATCAACACCTACCTTTGGTGGAATTTTCTTATAATAATAGCTTTCACTCTAGTATTCAGATGGCTCCTTATGAAGCTCTCTATGGAAAGAAATGCAGGACTCCAACTTGCTGGGATGAAGTTGGGGAAAGAAAGCTATTAGGACCTGATCTCGTTGATGAAATGGCAGAAAAGGTCAGATCTATTCAACAACACATAAGAGCAGCTCAGAGTCGACAGAAAAGTTATGCCGACAACCGAAGAAAAGACCTAGAGTTTGAAGTGGGTGATAAAGTGTTCTTACGAATATCTCCCTGGAAGAGTGTTATGAGATTTGGAAAGAAGGGGAAGTTGAGCCCTAGATATATCGGTCCTTTCGAAGTGCTGGATCGTGTTGGGAAGGTAGCTTACCGATTGGCGCTTCCACCGAATCTCTCTCAAGTTCACGATGTGTTCCATGTATCTCTCCTGAGAAAGTACATACCAGATCCTTCACATGTACTCAGCTCAGAAGTTGTACCGCTGGAGCAAGATCTTTCTTATGAAGAACAACCGATAGAGATTCTGGATCGTAGAGAAAAAGTCCTACGAAACAAGACCACTCGCTTGGTGAAAGTTTTATGGAGGAACCACCAACTTGAAGAATCTACATGGGAGCTTGAGGATATGATGAGGGAGAATTATCCTCATCTGTTTGTTACAAAGTGACGAATTTCGAGGGAGAAATTCTTTTTAAGGGGGGTAGAATGTAACACCCGAGACGTTTATGTTATATAAATCATCAAAGAAATCTTTTTCTACACAACACTTTCTTGCCTTGCTTTACACGCAATCGCGACCTTCCTCGATAGCTTGCGTCGTACGCAATACCGAGTTTCACTAAACAACAATATGCTATTAAAACTAGCCGTTATGAATAGTAATAACCACTTTTTAAAATTTTATAAATTTTATTTTTCAAAATGGACTTCATTTTTGGACTCAGAATATCGAAAATAGCCTAGGGTGAAATTTTGGTATTTTTCTGAAAACTTTCAATTTTTGATGAATAGTGAAAACACTAAGTGGTAGGTTAAAAACTGAATTTTGCATAAAACTTAATTTTACCGCTTCTGTGAATGGAATTTCGAAAATCCAAGAGACACGGTTAATATCAAGGACTAAAATGTGGTTCAATGAGATGAAAATAATTTTTTTGTGAATAGTAACTTTTTACTTTTTTTACCGCGGTTAATAGTAAATAGGGTAAGTAAGGGTAAATATGATATTACTATTACCCTAACACATGTCCTAATTCTATTGGACAAGTTTAATTCGACCAAAAACAAACTTAGGAAGAAAATATGACCATTTAGGCCCACTTGGATTAGATTAGGACATTTATTATTAATTTATTTAAAGAAGGGTTAAAATAGTTAAAATCAAAGTTTAATAAGTAAATCATTTTTAATATGGAGTTATACATAAGATAAATTCGATTGTAAATATTCATTAGAAAGCTAAAAAGATTTCCTACATGATGGTATTTTATTTGTAATTTTTAGACATCAAATAATATAATGTATTTATGACACAAAGATGATGCAGTAATTATCTTATTAATGAAATATTGACATAATTGATAATATAAATACCAAAATAAATGTAATTTGAGACTTTTTATGAATTACACTAATTTTCTAGGTTACTATGATATATTAGTGTTGATTTAATCAACTTGGTTCGAACATATAATTCTGTTATGACTTTCACAAAAATCATATATCAAATAGTGTCAAAATTGACACAAAATAGTTTTTAAATAAAATATTATATTACTAATTGTTATTTTATTCCTAAAAATCTAAGGTTTGGCCAAATGACTTAGATAAGGATATATATATTAATAATAAACAATTTGGGGTTCGTTTGTCATGTTATAGTAAGTGTATTAACCATATAGTGAAAGAAAACAAAAAGACACGGTAAAAGTTAAATTAATTAACTTAGAGTTAAATCTAATTGATAAGGTCAAAATAATACCCTAAACTTGTCTAAATCCTATTTCTTGATAGTATTTCGACCCATCCCCACTTTAGCTTCGAAATAAGACACTTTGGAACCATTATAAACCGATTTTGACTTTAATATAAAATAATATTTTGAGATATTCCTAAGGTGCCCCCCTCCTCCTCACACCAAATTGAGCACTCAAGCTCGGCCAACCCCTGCCATTTTCTCCTCTCCACTTCCCTAGAATAATCCTAGAGGTCCTGGTCTTCTCCAAAGACCAATCTTAGTTCCTTAAGTGGAGGATTCAAATAAGCGTTCCAAAGAAGAGGTAATATCCATTACCGATCTTTTCAATTTCTTTCTTCTTCAACTTCTTCTTCTTTAGTTGTTTCATGATAAAGTAATAACATCAGTATTAATTACATACTGATATGTTATTATAAATATGAAACAACCCTAATTCACCTTCTATCCATCCTACGGAAAAATGAAATCACCACGCGTGCGTACGTACGGAATACTGTCTCCACGCCGTGGTGTAATCTATTTTCCACCATCACCTTACAAGGATGGGTATAATGGTGTAATGAGTAACTATATATGATTATTATGAAGTAATATTGATACTGAAATAATATATATATACTCCATAACAATTCCACGATCATAGGAACGATATCATCACTCGTGCGTACGTACGGAATACCGTCTCCACGATGTGATGCGACTCGTTCTACATGATCTTCATTTCATAATGATTATATAAATGAATTGAATAAATGAATATGGTATATACTACACTAATACCATTCTGGAAATGAATTATCTATAACCTAAAGATAAGAATAAGAATTTATTCGACAAAACACGCATAAGAACAAAAAGTTATAAAGACCCGAGTAACAAGTAACAATGAAATATTTCTAACAAGAAGCTAATAATATGACCATATATGATATCATATCAATATGTATGATTCTGGAATAAGTCAATAACATTATTTAAACCATTATACAGGAGCTTCGGACACGAACAAAGCAAATCGGACCTAAGGTAAGGGAAATATCACAATCTCATTTTTATCCGAGATTGTTTATTCGTAAGTATTTACTGGGGTGTATTTTATCATCCACATCCATGTTTCATCAATATGTAATATTATTTCCATCCACCTAAAATTGTTTAAATCCATTTTTACCCTTCGGTGAGTTTTTAGTAATATGTATGAAAGGAATCTTTTGTCGTACGAGTTACTTTTTGACTTTTCCGACAAAAGTACGAAGAATGTTTTTTTAACTTATACGGAATGAATGGATTTTTAAAACATTATTTCAAAGAATCTTCCTTTACAAGTATTCAAGTTTATTTTTAATCAACTTCTTTTAGTTTAAAATTGTATGACATGTTAAGAAAGTAAAAGTGTTTTTGAAGAAGAAAGGATATTTTCCTCAAGAATGAAGTTCAAGTATTTTATCAAAATTATTTTCCATCTAAGATAATAAAAGGGTTCTGTTTCTATCCCTATTATTACATGGATTTGATTATGTTGTGATGGAAACATTTTTATGAATTACTTTATCTTATATGAATTGTTTTATGATGTCATGTTGTTTAAGAATTCCATTTTTTATTACATGGGTTATGTGATGATGTATGATTTATGATTATGTGGCACACATAAGAAAGGATTCATTATAAGATGGGTGGGACCTATATCTCCCTCCAATGCATTGGGTAAAGATTTTATATCTCATGAGATAGACATGGCTGGAACGGAAGGTTATTTCGGTTCAGTGATACAGGACTGAAACGAGGAGTGAACTCGGTTCAGAAAGGGACTTTGTCCACTAAGATAGTCTTGGAAATGAGTCATGACTAACAAGAAATGATTTTCCATGATTATGAGTGCATGCCACAAAGTTTCAAGTTTTATGTTATGATTATGGGGATCTCATTTTCACTTCTATGATTTATTCCATGTTAAGATATTATGATCTCTTTTGCAGGTTTTGATTTTCAAAAAGATATGATATGATTTTTATTTCCTTTATTTGCCTTGCTGAGCATTTGAGCTCACCCTTTTATGTTTTCTTTTCCCCAGGTCAGGAAGATGGATATTAAGTAGAATATGCTAAAAGGGACCATAGATATGATGAAATAAATGGGAGACACTGTAGAAGATTTATGAACCAGTTGTTTATGTTTCCCAGTTTCTAAAGACACTATACCTATACGGTCCTTTGTGGTTTTGTCATATGTTGTAATAAGTGTGCTTCAATTTTGAACTATTAACAATGTATGTAAAGGAAATAAAAATCATATCATATCTTTTTGAAAATCAAAACCTGCAAAAGAGATCATAATATCTTAACATGGAATAAATCATAGAAGTGAAAATGAGATCCCCATAATCATAACATAAAACTTGAAACTTTGTGGCATGCACACATAATCATGGAAAATCATTTCTTGTTAGTCATGACTCATTGCCAAGACTATCTTAGTGGACAAAGTCCCTTTCTGAACCGAGTTCACTCCTCGTTTCAGTCCTGTATCACTGAACCGAAATAACCTTCCGTTCCAGCCATGTCTATCTCATGAGATATAAAATCTTTACCCAATGCATTGGAGGGAGATATAGGTCCCACCCATCTTATAATAAATCCTTTCTTATGTGTGCCACATAATCATAAATCATACATCATCACATAACCCATGTAATAAAAAATGGAATTCTTAAACAACATGACATCATAAAACAATTCATATAAGATAAAGGAATTCATAAAAATGTTTCCATCACAACATAATCAAATCCATGTAATAATAGGGATAGAAACAGAACCCTTTTATTATCTTAGATGGAAAATAATTTTGATAAAATACTTGAACTTCATTCTTGAGGAAAATATCCTTTCTTCTTCAAAAACACTTTTACTTTCTTAACATGTCATACAATTTTAAACTAAAAGAAGTTGATTAAAAATAAACTTGAATACTTGTAAAGGAAGCTTCTTTGAAATAATGTTTTAAAAATCCATTCATGCCGTATAAGTTAAAAAAACATTCTTCGTACTTTTGTCGGAAAAGTCAAAAAGTACCTCGTACGACAAAAGATTCCTTTCATACATATTACTAAAAACTCACCGAAGGGTAAAAATGGATTTAAACAATTTTAGGTGGATGGAAATAATATTACATATTGATGAAACATGGATGTGGATGATAAAATACACCCCAGTAAATACTTACGAATAAACAATCTCGGATAAAAATGAGATTGTGATATTTCCCTTACCTTAGGTCCGATTTGCTTTGTTCGTGTCCGAAGCTCTTGTATAATGGTTTAAATAATGTTATTGACTTATTCCAGAATCATACATATTGATATGATATCATATATGGTCATATTATTAGCTTCTTGATAGTAATATTTCATTGTTACTTGTTACTCGGGTCTTTATAACTTTTTGTTCTTATGCGTGTTTTGTCGAATAAATTCTTATTCTTATCTTTAGGTTATAGATAATTCATTTCCAGAATGGTATTAGTGTAGTATATACCATATTCATTCATTCAATTCATTTATATAATCATTATGAAATGAAGATCATGTAGAACGAGTCGCATCACATCGTGGAGACGGTATTCCGTACGTACGCACGAGTGATGATATCGTTCCTATGATCGTGGAATTGTATTGGAGTATATATATATTATTTCAGTATCAATATTACTTCATAATAATCATATATAGTTACTCATTACACCATTATACCCATCCTTGTAAGGTGATGGTGGAAAATAGATTACACCACGGCGTGGAGACGGTATTCCGTACGTACGCACGCGTGGTGATTTCATTTTTCCATAGGATGGATAGAAGGTGAATTAGGGTTGTTTCATATTTATAATAACATATCAGTATGTAAGTAATACTGATGTTATTACTTTATCATGAAAAAACTAAAGAAGAAGAAGTTGAAGAAGAAAGAAATTGAAAAGATCGGTAATGGATATTACCTCTTCTTTGGAACGCTTCTTTAAATCCTCCACTTAAGTAACTAAGATTGGTCTTTGGAGAAGACCAGGACCTCTAGGATTATTCTAGGGAAGTGGAGAGGAGAAAATGGCAGGGGTTGGCCGAGCTTGAGTGCTCAATTTGGTGTGAGGAGGAGGGGGAGGAGGTGCCCTTTTATAAGGGAGGAGAGGGGCACCTTAGGAATATCTCAAAATATTATTTTATATTAAAGTCAAAATCGGGTTATAATGGTTCCAAAGGGTCTTATTTAGAAGATAAAGTGGGGATGGGTCGAAAGCCTATCAACCAATATGATTTAGACAAGTTTAGGGTATTATTTTAACCTTATCAATTAGATTTAACTCTAAGTTAATTAATTTAACTTTTACCGTGTCTTTTTGTTTTCTTTCACTATATGGTTAATACACTTACTATAACATGCCAAACGAACCCCAAATTGTTTATTATTAATATATATATCCTTATCTAAGTAATTTGGCCGAACCTTAGATTTTTAGGAATAAAATAACAATTAGTAATATAATATTTGATTTAAAAACTATTTTGTGTCAATTTTGACACTATTTGATATATGTTTTTTGTGAAAGTCATAACAGAATTATATGTTCAAACCAAGTTGATTAAATCAACACTAATATATCATAGTATCCTAGAAAATTAGTGGAATTCATAAAAAGTCTCAAATTACATTTATTTTGGTATTTATATTATCAATTATGTCAATATTTCATTAATAAGATAATTACTGCATCATCTTTGTGTCATAAATAAATTATATTATTTGATGTCTAAAAATTAAAAATAAAATACCATCATGTAGGAAACCTTTTTAGCTTTCTAATGAATATTTAAAATCGAATTTATCTTATGTATAACCCCATATTAAAAATGATTTACTTATTAAACTTTGATTTTAACTATTTTAACCCTTCTTTAAATAAATTAATAATAAATGTCCTAATCTAATCCAAGTGGGCCTAAATGGTCATATTTTATTCCTAAGTTTGTTTTTGGTCGAATTACACTTGTCCAATAGAATTAGGACATGTGTTAGGGTAATAGTAATATCATATTTACCCTTAGTTACCCTATTTACTATTAACCGCGGTAAAAAAAGTAAAAAGTTACTATTCACCAAAAAATTATTTTCATCTCATTGAACCACATTTTAGTCCTTGATATTAACCGTGTCTCTCGGATTTTCGAAATTCCATTCACAGAAGCGGTAAAATTAAGTTTTATGCAAAATTCAGTTTTTAACCTACCACTTAGTGTTTTCACTATTCATCAAAAATTGAAAGTTTTCAGAAAAATACCAAAATTTCACCCTAGGCTATTTTCGATATTCTGAGTCCAAAAATGAAGTCCATTTTGAAAAATAAAATTTATAAAATTTTAAAAAGTGGTTATTACTATTCATAACGGCTAGTTTTAATAGCATATTGTTGTTTAGTGAAACTCGGTATTGCGTACGACGCAAGCTATCGAGGAAGGTCGCGATTGCGTGTAAAGCAAGCCAAGCAAGTGTTGTGTAGACAAAGATTTCTTTGATGATTTATATAACATAAAAGTCTCGGGTGTTACATTCTACCCCCCTTAAAAAGAATTTCGCCCTCGAAATTCGTCACTTTGTAACAAACAGATGAGGATAATTCTCCCTCATCATATCCTCAAGCTCCCATGTAGATTCTTCAAGTTGGTGGTTCCTCCATAAAACTTTCACCAAGCGAGTGGTCTTGTTTCGTAGGACTTTTTCGCTACGATCCAGAATCTCTATCGGCTGTTCTTCATAAGAAAGATCTTGCTCCAGCGGTACAACTTCTGAGCTGAGTACATGTGAAGGATCTGGTATGTACTTTCTCAGGAAAGATACATGGAACACATCGTGAACTTGAGAGAGATTCGGTGGAAGCGCCAATCGGTAAGCTACCTTCCCAACACGATCCAGTATTTCGAAAGGACCGATATATCTAGGGCTCAACTTCCCCTTCTTTCCAAATCTCATAACCCTCTTCCAGGGAGATATTCGTAAGAACACTTTATCACCCACTTCAAACTCTAGGTCTTTTCTTCGGTTGTCGGCATAACTTTTCTGTCGACTCTGAGCTGCTCTTATGTGTTGTTGAATAGATCTGACCTTTTCTGCCATTTCATCAACGAGATCAGGTCCTAATAGCTTTCTTTCCCCAACTTCATCCCAGCAAGTTGGAGTCCTGCATTTCTTTCCATAGAGAGCTTCATAAGGAGCCATCTGAATACTGGAGTGAAAGCTATTATTATAAGAAAATTCTACCAAAGGTAGGTGTTGATCCCAACCTCCTTTGAAATCCATAGAGCAAGCTCTCAACATATCTTCTAGGGTTTGAATTATTCTCTCAGACTGACCGTCTGTCTGGGGATGATAAGCAGTGCTGAAACTCAACTCTGTATCCAGAGTATGCTGAAGACTTCGCCAGAACTTCGAGGTAAATCTCGGATCCCGATCAGATATAATAGAAAGTGGTACTCCATGTAATCTTACCACTTCCTTTACATATATCCTGGCAAGCTGATCTAGAGAGAAATCCTCTCTAATAGCAATGAAGTGTGCAGACTTTGTAAGACGATCAACTATGACCCAGATAGCATTATTGCCTTTGGATGTTTTAGGAAGTCCTGTGACAAAGTCCATAGTGATGTTTTCCCATTTCCATTCGGGTATGGGTAATGGTTGTAACATCCCCTTAGACTTCTGTCTCTCAGCTTTAACTTGTTGACAAACCAAGCATCGAGAGACATATTCAGGAACATCTCTTTTCATGCCATCCCACCAGAAGTACTCTTTTAGGTCCCTATACATCTTCGTGCTTCCAGGATGAATAGAGAATGAAGAACTATGAGCCTCATCCAGCAGCTCCTTGTTTAATTCGGGGATGGGAGGAACACAAACCCGATTCCTGAACTTTATTATCCCATCACAATCAAGGTTGAATTCAGGAACATTTCTCACCTTCTTTTGTAACTCGACATCTTCTTTCTGTGCCTCTTTAATCTTCACATGTATAGATGGTTGAACATTCATTTGAGAAAGATAAGATTTTCCCCTTCCATTATAATTCCAAGATCCATCCTTTGTAAATCCATAAATATTGGATCTTTTGTGATCCTCATCATGGATAAACTAGCATGGTCTTGTCGACTTAATGCATCTGCCACCTTGTTTGCTTTCCCAGGGTGGTAATGGATTGAGGAGTCATAATCCTTAATCAGCTCCAACCATCTTCTTTGACGCATATTCAACTCCTTTTGTGTGAAAATATACTTTAAACTTTTATGATCAGTATAAATATCACACCTTTCACCATAAAGGTAATGCCTCCAAATCTTTAATGCAAAGATTACCGCAGCCAACTCCAAATCATGTGTTGGGTAATTTTGCTCATGGATTTTCAACTGTCGTGAGGCATAAGCTATCACCATATCATTTTGCATAAGAACACACCCCAATCCCTTCTTGGATGCATCACTGTAGATCACAAATCTTTCTCCACTACAAGGCAGTGTGAGCACAGGTGCACTGGATAACCTTCTTTTCAACTCCTTGAAATTCTCTTCACATTCCTCTGTCCAGACAAACTTAACTCCTTTCCGAGTCAACTTGGTGAGTGGATTAGATAATCGTGAAAAATCTTTTACAAAACGTCGATAATATCCAGCCAAACCAAGAAAAATTCGGATCTCAGTTACTGTTGTTGGTCTTGACCATCTTTCGATAACCTCTGTTTTTGCTGGATCCACAGATATCCCCTCTTTTGAGATTTTATGACCCAAAAATGCAACTTTTTGAAGCCAAAATTCACACTTGGTAAATATGGCATAAAGCTTCTCCTTTCTCAGGGTCTTCAATATAATTCTCAAGTGATCTTCATGCTCTTCCTTTCTCTTTGAATAGACAAGAATATCGTCTATAAAGACTACCACAAATTGATCAAGATAGTCTCTAAAGACTCTATTCATTAGATCCATGAAGATAGCAGGGGCATTAGTAAGACCAAATGGCATCACTATAAATTCATAGTTTCCATACCTTGTACGGAAATCCGTCTTTGGTATATCCTCCCTTTTGACCCTTAATTGATGATACCCTGAACGAAGATCAATCTTGGAAAAGTATTGAGCTCCGCGTAGTTGGTCAAATAAGTCATCAATGCGTGGGAGAGGATATTTGTTCTTGATAGTGATCTTGTTAAGTTCTCGATAATCAAGGCAAAGTCTCATTGATCCATCTTTCTTCTTAACAAATAGAACAGGTGCTCCCCAAGGTGACGCACTAGGGCGTATGAATCCCTTATCAAGATTATCTTGGAGTTGCTTCTTCAATTCCTGCAACTCAATTGGGGCCATTCTATAAGGTGTCTTTGAAATAGGCAAAGCACCGGGTACGAGTTCTATTGAAAACTCAACTTCACGATTTGGTGGAAGACCTGGTAATTCCTCCGGAAAGACATCATCAAACTCCCGTACAATGGGTATATTCTTAATCGTGAGTTTTTCACCAACCATTTGAGATAAATAACCTTCATTTAGTGGAATCAATACCCATAAGATGGAAGAAATTTCCACTGGAAGGTTATGTTCATCCTTGCATTGGTATACGATCGTAGATTGATCTGAAATATGAAATGTGACTTCCCTTCTTTGGCAATTGATATGAGCTCCATGCAGAGAAAGCCAATCCATGCCAAGAATCACATCAAATTCCACTAAATGAAGGATCACAAGATTTGCAGGAAGCACTTTCCCACAAACTTCGATCG
The DNA here is from genome assembly GCA_963277665.1 of Viscum album. Taxonomy (NCBI): domain Eukaryota; kingdom Viridiplantae; phylum Streptophyta; class Magnoliopsida; order Santalales; family Viscaceae; genus Viscum; species Viscum album. The sequence continues at coordinate 1,739,557,439 of OY728142.1, read as the reverse complement.
GAGATGAATTATAAACTTTTGATGCGATTGATGTGCCATTAGGTGTTGTCACAGCTAACTCAACATCTAATTGTTGAGGTAATACGGTGATACCCTTAGAAAAGTCTTCAGAAATAAAAGAGTGGGTGGATCCAGAATCAAATAAAACATTTGCTACTTTAGAGTGGATGGTAAGTGTACCTTTCACCACTTCGTTATTGTACTCCACATCGCTGATAGAAATTGCATGCGACTTTCCTTTGTCTTTAGCCTTAAGATTTTGTTGACGTCGACCATCATCATCAAACCTTGGATTTGGGCATTGATTGGCATAATGCCCCATCTCCTTGCACTTGAAACATTGATGTGTAGTAGGTTCATTCTGTGTATCCCTTCCTTTGTTTGCATCATTAGACATCTTCTTCCCATTATCACGGCATTCAAATGCCCGATGACCTTCTTTTCCACATTTAAAACATTTACTTGTCCCTTTAAGACAACTCCCTCCATGTTTCTTTCCACACTTTGAGCATAAGGGAAAGTTCATCTTCTTTTCAGTGTGCTCTTTAGATTTTTCTTTGAATTCCATCTTCCTCTTCTTATCAAACCCATGTGACTGATGGGTTACTCCAATCTCCATCTCGACTTTGAGAGCACATCGAACGATTTCCTCATAGCTATTGAAGTCTCTTATGGCTAACGCCCTTCTAAGACTTGGTTTTAAGCCACTAAAGAATCGATCGATCTTACTCTCAGGTTGGATAATAATACCAGAAGCGTACCTTACAAGTCTTGTAAAATTTGCTTCATAGGTACTAACAGATTCATCATCCCTTTGCTTCAGTTCAAGGAACTCTTTCTCCATCTTTGTTCGGAGAATACGAGGGAAGTACTTATTGAAAAATAAGTTCTTGAACTCGTCCCATTCCATAGACTCAATTTCATCCCTTTGCCTCGTATTCTTAACAAGATTCCACCATTGATCAGCATCTCCTTCCAAACGATACACTGCTAGGATGAATTTATCATGTTCAGAACATTGAAGAACTGAAAATATCTTTTCAGTAGTACTAATCCATTGTTCAGCAACTAATGGATCAGTAGACCCGCTGAAAGAAGGTGGACGCTGCCTCATGAAGGATTCAACAGAATGTTGCTCCCTCCTTTGCTCGTTTGGAAATCCTGCATGATTCATAGCTTGAGAAATTTGTGTGAGCATGGCTACAAGATTTTTCATTCCAGCTCCCATATCGTTTGGTTGCTCAGGGGGACAATCATTGCATTGCCCATCGCATTCCGCATTAACACGGTTCCTTCGGGTTCCAGCCATTGACTAAAACCAAGAAGAATAGTGTGAGCAACACTAATTATAATAGGAAACCACATAATTCAAGAATAAAATTTTCATGCTTAAGGTCTTATCCTAGGTTATTCAAGTCCATTTCTAAAACACTAAGATTGTGTTCTATGCTTAGACTTATCCTTAGGGTTCTTACTAAGGCTTTCACATCTTAGTTTCCAAAGGTTGACTATACCTTTCCTCTGATACCAACTATAATGACCCATACTTTACATACATTGTTAATACTTCAAAATTGAAGCACACTTATTACAACATATGACAAAACCACAAAGGACCGTATAGGTATAGTGTCTTTAGAAACTGGGAAACATAAACAACTGGTTCATAAATCTTCTATAGTGTCTCCCATTTATTTCATCATATCTGGGGTCCCTTTTAGCATATTCTACTTAATATCCATCTTCCTGACCTGGGAAAAAGAAAACATAAAAGGGTGAGCTCAAATGCTCAGCAAGGCAAATAAAGGAAATAAAAATCATATCATATCTTTTTGAAAATCAAAACCTGCAAAAGAGATCATAATATCTTAACATGGAATAAATCATAGAAGTGAAAATGAGATCCCCATAATCATAACATAAAACTTGAAACTTTGTGGCATGCACACATAATCATGGAAAATTATTTCTTGTTAGTCATGACTCATTGCCAAGACTATCTTAGTGGACAAAGTCCCTTTCTGAACCGAGTTCACTCCTCGTTTCAGTCCTGTATCACTGAACCGAAATAACCTTCCGTTCCAGCCATGTCTATCTCATGAGATATAAAATCTTTACCCAATGCATTGGAGGAAGATATAGGTCCCACCCATCTTATAATGAATCCTTTCTTATGTGTGCCACATAATCCAAAATCATACATCATCACATAACCCATGTAATAAAAAATGGAATTCTTAAACAACATGACATCATAAAACAATTCATATAAGATAAAGGAATTCATAAAAATGTTTCCATCACAACATAATCAAATCCATGTAATAATAGGGATAGAAACAGAACCCTTTTATTATCTTAGATGGAAAATAATTTTGATAAAATACTTGAACTTCATTCTTGAGGAAAATATCCTTTCTTCTTCAAAAACACTTTTACTTTCTTAACATGTCATACATTTTTAAACTAAAAGAAGTTGATTAAAAATAAACTTGAATACTTGTAAAGGAAGCTTCTTTGAAATAATGTTTTAAAAATCCATTCATGCCGTATAAGTTAAAAAAACATTCTTCGTACTTTTGTCGGAAAAGTCAAAAAGTACCTCGTACGACAAAAGATTCCTTTCATACATATTACTAAAAACTCACCGAAGGGTAAAAATGGATTTAAACAATTTTAGGTGGATGGAAATAATATTACATATTGATGAAACATGGATGTGGATGATAAAATACACCCCAGTAAATACTTACGAATAAACAATCTCGGATAAAAATGAGATTGTGATATTTCCCTTACCTTAGGTCTGATTTGCTTTGTTCCTGTATAATGGTTTAAATAATGTTATTGACTTATTCCAGAATCATACATATTGATATGATATCATATATGGTCATATTATTAGCTTCTTGTTAGTAATATTTCATTGTTACTTGTTACTCGGGTCTTTATAATTTTTTGTTCTTATGCGTGTTTTGTCGAATAAATTCTTATTCTTATCTTTAGGTTATAGATAATTCATTTCCAGAATGTTATTAGTGTAGTATATACCATATTCATTCATTCAATTCATTTATATAATCATTATGAAATGAAGATCATGTAGAACGAGTCGCATCACATCGTGGAGACGGTATTCCGTACGTACGCACGAGTGATGATATCGTTCCTATGATCGTGGAATTGTATTGGAGTATATATATATTATTTCAGTATCAATATTACTTCATAATAATCATATATAGTTACTCATTACACCATTATACCCATCCTTGTAAGGTGATGGTGGAAAATAGATTACACCACGGCGTGGAGACGGTATTCCGTACGTACGCACGCGTGGTGATTTTATTTTTCCGTAGGATGGATAGAAGGTGAATTAGGGTTGTTTCATATTTATAATAACATATCAGTATGTAAGTAATACTGATGTTATTACTTTATCATGAAACAACTAAAGAAGAAGAAGTTGAAGAAGAAAGAAATTGAAAAGATCGGTAATGGATATTACCTCTTCTTTGGAACGCTTCTTTGAATCCTCCACTTAAGGAACTAAGATTGGTCTTTGGAGAAGACCAGGACCTCTAGGATTATTCTAGGGAAGTCGAGAGGAGAAAATGGCAGGGGTTGGCCGAGCTTGAGTGCTCAATTTGGTGTGAGGAGGAGGGGGAGGAGGTGCCCTTTTATAAGGGAGGAGAGGGGCACCTTAGGAATATCTCAAAATATTATTTTATATTAAAGTCAAAATCGGTTTATAATGGTTCCAAAAGGTCTTATTTCGAAGATAAAGTGGGGATGGGTCTAAATCCTATCAACCAATAGGATTTAGACAAGTTTAGGGTATTATTTTAACCCTATCAATTAGATTTAACTCTAAGTTAATTAATTTAACTTTTACAGTGTCTTTTTGTTTTCTTTCACTATATGGTTAATACACTTACTATAACATGCCAAACGAACCCCAAATTGTTTATTATTAATATATATATCTATATCTAAGTCATTTGGCCGAACCTTAGATTTTTAGGAATAAAATAACAATTAGTAATATAATATTTGATTTAAAAACTATTTTGTGTCAATTTTGACACTATTTGATATATGATTTTTGTGAAAGTCATAACAGAATTATATGTTCAAAACAAGTTGATTAAATCAACACTAATATATCATAGTAACCTCGAAAATTAGTGGAATTCATAAAAAGTCTCAAATTACATTTATTTTGGTATTTATATTATCAATTATGTCAATATTTCATTAATAAGATAATTACTGCATCATCTTTGTGTCATAAATAAATTATATTATTTGATGTCTAGAAATTACAAATAAAATACCATCATGTAGGAAATCTTTTTAGCTTTCTAATGAATATTTACAATCTAATTTATCTTATGTATAAACCCATATTAAAAATGATTTACTTATTAAACATTGATTTTAACTATTTTAACTATTTTAACCCTTCTTTAAATAAATTAATAATAAATGTCCTAATCTAATCCAAGTGGGCCTAAATGGTCATATTTTATTCCTAAGTTTGTTTTTGGTCGAATTACACTTGTCCAATAGAATTAGGACATGTGTTAGGGTAATAGTAATATCATATTTACCCTTAGTTACCCTATTTACTATTAACCGCGGTAAAAAAAAGTAAAAAGTTACTATTTACCAAAAAATTATTTTCATCTCATTGAACCACATTTTAGTCCTTGATATTAACTGTGTCTCTCGGATTTGCGAAATTCCATTCACAGAAGCGGTAAAATTAAGTTTTATGCAAAATTCAGTTTTTAACCTACCATTTAGTGGTTTCACTATTCATCAAAAATTGAAAGTTTTCAGAAAAATACCAAAATTTCACCCTAGGCTATTTTCGATATTCTGAGTCCAAAAATGAAGTCCATTTTGAAAAATAAAATTTATAAAATTTCAAAAAGTGGTTATTACTATTCATAACGGCTAGTTTTAATAGCATATTGTTGTTTAGTGAAACTCGGTATTGCGTACGACGCAAGCTATCGAGGAAGGTCGCGATTGCGTGTAAAGCAAGCCAAGCAAGTGTTGTGTAGAAAAAGATTTCTTTGATGATTTATATAACATAAAAGTCTCGGGTGTTACATTCTAACCCCCTTAAAAAGAATTTCGCCCTCGAAATTCGTCACTTTGTAACAAACAGATGAGGATAATTCTCCCTCATCATATCCTCAAGCTCCCATGTAGATTCTTCAAGTTGGTGGTTCCTCCATAAAACTTTCACCAAGTGAGTGGTCTTGTTTCGTAGGACTTTTTCGCTACGATCCAGAATCTCTATCGGCTGTTCTTCATAAGAAAGATCTTGCTCCAGCGGTACAACTTCTGAGCTGAGTACATGTGAAGGATCTGGTATGTACTTTCTCAGGAGAGATACATGGAACACATCGTGAACTTGAGAGAGATTCGGAGGAAGGGCCAATCGGTAAGCTACCTTCCCAACACGATCCAGTATTTCGAAAGGACCGATATATCTAGGGCTCAACTTCCCCTTCTTTCCAAATCTCATAACCCTCTTCCAGGGAGATATTCGTAAGAACACTTTATCACCCACTTCAAACTCTAGGTCTTTTCTTCGGTTGTCGGCATAACTTTTCTGTCGACTCTGAGCTGCTCTTATGTGTTGTTGAATAGATCTGACCTTTTCTGCCATTTCATCAACGAGATCAGGTCCTAATAGCTTTCTTTCCCCAACTTCATCCCAGCAAGTTGGAGTCCTGCATTTCTTTCCATAGAGAGCTTCATAAGGAGCCATCTAAATACTGGAGTGAAAGCTATTATTATAAGAAAATTCTACCAAAGGTAGGTGTTGATCCCAACCTCCTTTGAAATCCATAGAGCAAGCTCTCAACATATCTTCTAGGGTTTGAATTGTTCTCTCAGACTGACCGTCTGTCTGGGGATGATAAGCACTGCTGAAACTCAACTCTGTATCCAGAGTATGCTGAAGACTTCGCCAGAACTTCGAGGTAAATCTCGGATCCCGATCAGATATAATAGAAAGTGGTACTCCATGTAATCTTACCACTTCCTTTACATATATCCTGGCAAGCTGATCTAGAGAGAAATCCTCTCTAATAGCAATGAAGTGTGCAGACTTTGTAAGACGATCAACTATGACCCAGATAGCATTATTGCCTTTGGATGTTTTAGGAAGTCCTGTGACAAATTCCATAGTGATGTTTTCCCATTTCCATTCGGGTATGGGTAATGGTTGTAACATCCCCTTAGACTTCTGTCTCTCAGCTTTAACTTGTTGACAAACCAAGCATCGAGAGACATATTCAGCAACATCTCTTTTCATGCCATCCCACCAGAAGTACTCTTTCAGGTCCCTATACATCTTCGTGCTTCCAGGATGAATAGAGAATGAAGAACTATGAGCCTCATCCAGCAGCTCCTTCTTTAATTCGGGGATTGGAGGAACACAAACCCGATTCCTGAACTTTATTATCCCATCACAATCAAGGTTGAATTCAGGAACATTTCTCACCTTCTTTTGTAACTCGACATCTTCTTTCTGTGACTCTTTAATCTTCACATGTATAGATGGTTGAACATTCATTTGAGAAAGATAAGATTTTTCCCCTTCCATTATAATTCCAAGATCCATCCTTTGTAAATCCATAAATATTGGATCTTTTGTGATCCTCATCATGGATAAACTAGCATGGTCTTGTCGACTTAATGCATCTGCCACCTTGTTTGCTTTCCCAGGGTGGTAATGGATTGAGCAGTCATAATCCTTAATCAGCTCCAACCATCTTCTTTGACGCATATTCAACTCCTTTTGTGTGAAAATATACTTTAAACTTTTATGATCAGTATAAATATCACACCTTTCACCATAAAGGTAATGCCTCCAAATCTTTAATGCAAAGATTACCGCAGCCAACTCCAAATCATGTGTTGGGTAATTTTGCTCATGGATTTTCAACTGTCGTGAGGCATAAGCTTACACCATATCATTTCGCATAAGAACACACCCCAATCCCTTCTTGGATGCATCACTGTAGATCACAAACCTTTCTCCACTACAAGGCAGTGTGAGCATAGGTGCACTGGATAACCTTCTTTTCAACTCCTTGAAATTCTCTTCACATTCCTCTGTCCAGACAAACTTAACTCCTTTCCGAGTCAACTTGGTGAGTGGATTAGATAATCGTGAAAAATCTTTTACAAAACGTCGATAATATCCAGCCAAACCAAGAAAACTTCAAATCTCAGTTACTGTTGTTGGTCTTGACCATCTTTCGATAACCTCTGTTTTTGCTGGATCCACAGATATCCCCTCTTTTGAGATTATATTACCCAAAAATGAAACTTTTTGAAGCCAAAATTCACACTTGGTAAATTTGGCATAAAGCTTCTCCTTTCTCAGGGTCTTCAATATAATTCTCAAGTGATCTTCATGCTCTTCCTTGCTCTTTGAATAGACAAGAATATCGTCTATAAAGACTACCACAAATTGATCAAGATAGTCTCTAAAGACTCTATTCATTAGATCCATGAAGATAGCAGGGGCATTAGTAAGACCAAATGGCATCACTATAAATTCATAGTGTCCATACCTTGTACGGAAAGCCGTCTTTGGTATATCCTCCCTTTTGACCCTTAATTGATGATACCCTGAACGAAGATCAATCTTGGAAAAGTATTGAGCTCCGCGTAGTTGGTCAAATAAGTCATCAATGCGTGGGAGAGGATATTTGTTCTTGATAGTGATCTTGTTAAGTTCTCGATAATCAAGGCAGAGTCTCATTGATCCATCTTTCTTCTTAACAAATAGAACAGGTGCTCCCCAAGGTGACGCACTAGGGTGTATGAATCCCTTATCAAGATTCTCTTGGAGTTGCTTCTTCAATTCCTGCAACTCAATTGGGGCCATTCTATAAGGTGTCTTTGAAATAGGCAAAGCACTGGGTACGAGTTCTATTGAAAACTCAACTTCACGATTTGGTGGAAGACCTGGTAATTCCTCCGGAAAGACATCATCAAACTCCCGTACAATGGGTATATTCTTAATCGTGAGTTTTTTCACCAACCATTTGAGATAAATAGCCTTCATTTAGTGGAATCAATACCCATAAGATGGAAGAAATTTCCACTGGAAGGTTATGTTCATCCTTGCATTGGTATACGATCGTAGATTGATCTGGAATATGAAATGTGACTTCCCTTCTTTGGCAATTGATATGAGCTCCATGCAGAGAAAGCCAATCCATGCCAAGAATCACATCAAATTCCACTAAATGAAGGATCACAAGATTTGCAGGAAGCACTTTCCCACAAACTTCGATCGGAGAAGAATTATAAACTTTTGATGCGATTGATGTGCCATTAGGTGTTGTCACAGCTAACTCAACATCTAATTTTTGAGGTAATACGGTGATACCCTTAGAAAAGTCTTCAGAAATAAAAGAGTGGGTGGATCCAGAATCAAATAAAACATTTGCTACTTTAGAGTGGATGGTAAGTGTACCTTTCACCACTTCGTTATCGTACTCCACATCGCTGATAGAAATTGCATGCGACTTTCCTTTGTCTTTAGCCTTAAGATTTTGTTGACGTCGACCATCATCATCAACCCTTGGATTTGGGCATTGATTGGCATAATGCCCCATCTCCTTGCACTTGAAACATTGAAGTGTAGTAGGTTCATTCTGTGTATCCCTTCCTTTGTTTGCATCATTAGACATCTTCTTCCCATTATCACGGCATTCAAATGCCCGATGACCTTCTTTTCCACATTTAAAACATTTACTTGTCCCTTTAAGACAACTCCCTCCATGTTTCTTTCCACACTTTGAGCATAAGGGAAAGTTCATCTTCTTTTCAGTGTGATCTTTAGATTTTTCTTTGAATTCCATCTTCCTCTTCTTATCAAACCCATGTGACTGATGGGTTACTCCAATCTCCATCTCGACTTTGAGAGCACATCGAACGATTTCCTCGTAGCTATTGAAGTCTCTTATGGCTAACGCCCTTCGAAGACTTGGTTTTAAGCCACTAAAGAATCGATCGATCTTACTCTCAGGTTGGATAATAATACCAGAAGCGTACCTTGCAAGTCTTGTAAAATTTGCTTCATAGGTACTAACAGATTCATCATCCCTTTGCTTCAGTTCAAGGAACTCTTTCTCCATCTTTGTTCGGAGAATACGAGGGAAGTACTTATTGAAAAATAAGTTCTTGAACTCGTCCCATTCCATAGACTCAATTTCATCCCTTTGCCTCGTATTCTTAACAAGATTCCACCATTTATCAGCATCTCCTTCCAAACGATACACTGCTAGGATGACTTTATCATGTTCAGAACATTGAAGAACTGAAAATATCTTTTCAGTAGTACTAATCCATTGTTCAGCAACTAATGGATCAGTAGACCCGCTGAAAGAAGGTGGACGCTGCCTCATGAAGGATTCAACAGAATGTTGCTCCCTCCTTTGCTCGTTTGGAAATCCTGCATGATTCATAGCTTGAGAAAGTTGTGTGAGCATGGCTACAAGATTTTGCATTCCAGCTCCCATATCGTTTGGTTGCTCAGGGGGACAATCATTGCATTGCCCATCGCATTCCGCATTAACACGGTTCCTTCGGGTTCCAGCCATTGACTAAAACCAAGAAGAATAGTGTGAGCAACACTAATTATAATAGGAAACCACATAATTCAAGAATAAAATTTTCATGCTTAAGGTCTTATCCTAGGTTATTCAAGTCCATTTCTAAAACACTAAGATTGTGTTCTATGCTTAGACTTATCCTTAGGGTTCTTACTAAGGCTTTCACATCCTAGTTTCCAAAGGTTGACTATATCTTTCCTCTGATACCAACTATAACGACCCATACTTTACATACATTGTTAATACTTAAAAATTGAAGCACACTTATTACAACATATGACAAAACCACAAAGGACCGTATAGGTATAGTGTCTTTAGAAACTGGGAAACATAAACAACTGGTTCATAAATCTTCTACAGTGTCTCCCATTTATTTCATCATATCTAGGGTCCCTTTTAGCATATTCTACTTAATATCCATATTCCTGACCTGGGGAAAAGAAAACATAAAAGGGTGAGCTCAAATGCTCAGCAAGGCAAATAAAGGAAATAAAAATCATATCATATCTTTTTGAAAATCAAAACCTGCAAAAGAGATCATAATATCTTAACATGGAATAAATCATAGAAGTGAAAATGAGATCCCCATAATCATAACATAAAACTTGAAACTTTGTGGCATGCACACATAATCATGGAAAATTATTTCTTGTTAGTCATGACTCATTGCCAAGACTATCTTAGTGGACAAAGTCCCTTTCTGAACCGAGTTCACTCCTCGTTTCAGTCCTGTATCACTGAACCGAAATAACCTTCCGTTCCAGCCATGTCTATCTCATGAGATATAAAATCTTTACCCAATGCATTGGAGGGAGATATAGGTCCCACCCATCTTATAATGAATCCTTTCTTATGTGTGCCACATAATCAAAAATCATACATCATCACATAACCCATGTAATAAAAAATGGAATTCTTAAACAACATGACATCATAAAACAATTCATATAAGATAAAGGAATTCATAAAAATGTTTCCATCACAACATAATCAAATCCATTTAATAATAGGGATAGAAATAGAACCCTTTTATTATCTTAGATGGAAAATAATTTTGATAAAATACTTGAACTTCATTCTTGAGGAAAATATCCTTTCTTCTTCAAAAACACTTTTACTTTCTTAACATGTCATACAATTTTAAACTAAAAGAAGTTGATTAAAAATAAACTTGAATACTTGTAAAGGAAGCTTCTTTGAAATAATGTTTTAAAAATCCATTCATGCCGTATAAGTTAAAAAAACATTCTTCGTACTTTTGTCGGAAAAGTCAAAAAGTACCTCGTATGACAAAAGATTCCTTTCATACATATTACTAAAAACTCACCGAAGGGTAAAAATGGATTTAAAAAATTTTAGGTGGATGGAAATAATATTACATATTGATGAAACATGGATGTGGATGATAAAATACACCCCAGTAAATACTTACGAATAAACAATCTCGGATAAAAATGAGATTGTGATATTTCTCTTACCTTAGGTCCGATTTGCTTTGTTCGTGTCCGAAGCTCCTGTATAATGGTTTAAATAATTTTATTGACTTATTCCAGAATCATACATATTGATATGATATCATATATGGTCATATTATTAGCTTCTTGTTAGTAATATTTCATTGTTACTTGTTACTCAGGTCTTTATAACTTTTTGTTCTTATGCGTGTTTTGTTGAATAAATTCTTATTCTTATCTTTAGGTTATAGATAATTCATTTCCAGAATGGTATTAGTGTAGTATATACCATATTCATTCATTCAATTCATTTATATAATCATTATGAAATGAAGATCATGTAGAACGAGTCGCATCACATCGTGGAGACGGTATTCCGTATGTACGCACGAGTGATGATATCGTTCCTATGATCGTGGAATTGTATTGGAGTATATATATATTATTTCAGTATCAATATTACTTCATAATAATCATATATAGTTACTCATTACACCATTATACCCATCCTTGTAAGGTGATGGTGGAAAATAGATTACACCACGGCGTGGAGACGGTATTCCGTACGTACGCACGCGTGGTGATTTCATTTTTCCATAGGATGGATAGAAGGTGAATTAGGGTTGTTTCATATTTATAATAACATATCAGTATGTAAGTAATACTGATGTTATTACTTTATCATGAAACAACTAAAGAAGAAGAAGTTGAAGAAGAAAGAAATTGAAAAGATCGGTAATGGATATTACCTCTTCTTTGGAACGCTTCTTTGAATCCTCCACTTAAGGAACTAAGATTGGTCTTTGAAGAAGACCAGGACCTCTAGGATTATTCTAGGGAAGTCGAGAGGAGAAAATGGCAGGGGTTGGCCGGGCTTGAGTGCTCAATTTGGTGTGAGGAGGAGGGGGAGGAGGTGCCCTTTTATAAGGGAGGAGAGGGGCACCTTAGGAATATCTCAAAATATTATTTTATATTAAAGTCAAAATCGGTTTATAATGGTTCCAAAAGGTCTTATTTCGAAGATAAAGTGGGGATGGGTCGAAATCCTATCAACCAATAGGATTTAGACAAGTTTAGGGTATTATTTTAACCTTATCAATTAGATTTAACTCTAAGTTAATTAATTTAACTTTTACCGTGTCTTTTTGTTTTCTTTCACTATATGGTTAATACACTTACTATAACATGACAAACGAACCCCAAATTGTTTATTATTAATATATATATCCTTATCTAAGTCATTTGGCCGAACCTTAGATTTTTATGAATAAAATAACAATTAGTAATATAATATTTGATTTAAAAACTATTTTGTGTCAATTTTGACACTATTTGATATATGATTTTTGTGAAAGTCATAACAGAATTATATGTTCAAACCAAGTTGATTCAATCAACACTAATATATCATAGTAACCTAGAAAATTAGTGTAATTCATAAAAAGTCTCAAATTACATTTATTTTGGTATTTATATTATCAATTATGTCAATATTTCATTAATAAGATAATTACTGCATCATATTTGTGTCATAAATAAATTATATTATTTGATGTCTAAAAATTACAAATAAAATACCATCATGTAGGAAATCGTTTTAGCTTTCTAATGAATATTTACAATCGAATTTATCTTATGTATAACCCCATATTAAAAATGATTTACTTATTAAACTTTGATTTTAACTATTTTAACCCTTCTTTAAATAAATTAATAATAAATGTCCTAATCTAATCCAAGTGGGCCTAAATGGTCATATTTTATTCCTAAGTTTGTTTTTGGTCGAAATACACTTGTCCAATAGAATTAGGACATGTGTTAGGGTAATAGTAATATCATATTTACCCTTAGTTACCCTATTTACTATTAACCGCGGTAAAAAAAAGTAAAAAGTTACTATTCACCAAAAAATTATTTTCATCTCATTGAACCACATTTTAGCCCTTGATATTAACCGTGTCTCTCGGATTTGCGAAATTCCATTCACAGAAGCGGTAAAATTAAGTTTTATGCAAAATTCAGTTTTTAACCTACCACTTAGTGGTTTCACTATTCATCAAAAATTGAAAGTTTTCAGAAAAATACCAAAATTTCACCCTAGGCTATTTTCGATATTCTGAGTCCAAAAATGAAGTCCATTTTGAAAAATAAAATTTATAAAATTTCAAAAAGTGGTTATTACTATTCATAACGGCTAGTTTTAATAGCATATTGTTGTTTAGTGAAACTCGGTATTGCGTACGACGCAAGCTATCGAGGAAGGTCGCGATTGCGTGTAAAGCAAGCCAAGCAAGTGTTGTGTAGAAAACGATTTCTTTGATGATTTATATAACATAAAAGTCTCAGGTGTTACATTCTACCCCCCTTAAAAAGAATTTCGCCCTCAAAATTCGTCACTTTGTAACAAACAGATGAGGATAATTCTCCCTCATCATATCCTCAAGCTCCCATGTAGATTCTTCAAGTTGGTGGTTCCTCCATAAAACTTTCACCAAGCGAGTGGTCTTGTTTCGTAGGAATTTTTTGCTACGATCCAGAATCTCTATCGGCTGTTCTTCATAAGAAAGATCTTGCTCCAGCGGTACAACTTCTGAGCTGAGTACATGTGAAGGATCTGGTATGTACTTTCTCAGGAGCGACACATGGAACACATCGTGAACTTGAGAGAGATTCGGTGGAAGCGCCAATCGGTAAGCTACCTTCCCAACACGATCCAGTATTTCGAAAGGACCGATATATCTAGGGATCAACTTCCCCTTCTTTCCAAATCTCATAACCCTCTTCCATGGAGATATTCGTAAGAACACTTTATCACCCACTTCAAACTCTAGGTCTTTTCTTCGGTTGTCGGCATAACTTTTCTGTCGACTCTGAGCTGCTCTTATGTGTTGTTGAATAGATCTGACCTTTTCTGCCATTTCATCAACGAGATCAGGTCCTAATAGCTTTCTTTCCCTAACTTCATCCCAGCTAGTTGGAGTCCTGCATTTCTTTCCATAGAGAGCTTCATAAGGAGCCATCTGAATACTGGAGTGAAAGCTATTATTATAAGAAAATTCTACCAAAGGTAGGTGTTGATCCCAACCTCCTTTGAAATCCATAGAGCAAGCTCTCAACATATCTTCTAGGGTTTGAATTGTTCTCTCAGACTGACCGTCTGTCTGGGGATGATAAGCAGTGCTGAAACTCAACTCTGTATCCAGAGTATGCTGAAGACTTCTCCAGAACTTCGAGGTAAATCTCGGATCCCGATCAGATATAATAGAAAGTGGTACTCCATGTAATCTTACCACTTCCTTTACATATATCCTGGCAAGCTGATCTAGAGAGAAATCCTCTCTAATAGCAATGAAGTGTGCAGACTTTGTAAGACGATCAACTATGACCCAGATAGCATTATTGCCTTTGGATGTTTTAGGAAGTCCTGTGACAAAGTCCATAGTGATGTTTTCCCATTTCCATTCGGGTATGGGTAATGGTTGTAACATCCCCTTAGACTTCTGTCTCTCAGCTTTAACTTGTTGACAAACCAAGCATCGAGAGACATATTCAGCAACATCTCTTTTCATTCCATCCCACCAGAAGTACTCTTTCAGGTCCCTATACATCTTCGTGCTTCCAGGATGAATAGAGAATGAAGAACTATGAGCCTCATCCAGCAGCTCATTCTTTAATTCGGGGATGGGAGGAACACAAACCCGATTCCTGAACTTTATTATCCCATCACAATCAAGGTTGAATTCAGGAACATTTCTCACCTTCTTTTGTAACTCGACATCTTCTTTCTGTGCCTCTTTAATCTTCACATGTATAGATGGTTGAACATTCATTTGAGAAAGATAAGATTTTTCCCCTTCCATTATAATTCCAAGATCCATCCTTTGTAAATCCATAAATATTGGATCTTTTGTGATCCTCATCATGGATAAACTAGCATGGTCTTGTCGACTTAATGCATCTGCCACCTTGTTTGCTTTCCCAGGGTGGTAATGGATTGAGCAGTCATAATCCTTAATCAGCTCCAACCATCTTCTTTGACGCATATTCAACTCCTTTTGTGTGAAAATATACTTTAAACTTTTATGATCAGTATAAATATCACACCTTTCACCATAAAGGTAATGCCTCCAAATCTTTAATGCAAAGATCACCGCAGCCAACTCCAAATCATGTGTTGGGTAATTTTGCTCATGGATTTTCAACTGTCGTGAGGCATAAGCTATCACCATATCATTTTGCATAAGAACACACCCCAATCCCTTCTTGGATGCATCACTGTAGATCACAAACCTTTCTCCACTACAAGGCAGTGTGAGCACAGGTGCACTGGATAACCTTCTTTTCAACTCCTTGAAATTCTCTTCACATTCCTCTGTCCAGACAAACTTAACTCGTTTCCGAGTCAACTTGGTGAGTGGATTAGATAATCGTGAAAAATCTTTTACAAAACGTCGATAATATCCAGCCAAACCAAGAAAACTTCGGATCTCAGTTACTGTTGTTGGTCTTGACCATCTTTCGATAACCTCTGTTTTTGCTGGATCCACAGATATCCCCTCTTTTGAGATTATATGACCCAAAAATGCAACTTTTTGAAGCCAAAATTCACACTTGGTAAATTTGGCATAAAGCTTCTCCTTTCTCAGGGTCTTCAATATAATTCTCAAGTGATCTTCATGCTCTTCCTTGCTCTTTGAATAGACAAGAATATCGTCTATAAAGACTACCACAAATTGATCAAGATAGTCTCTAAAGACTCTATTCATTAGATCCATGAAGATAGCAGGGGCATTAGTAAGACCAAATGGAATCACTATAAATTCATAGTGTCCATACCTTGTACGGAAAGCCGTCTTTGGTATATCCTCCCTTTTGACCCTTAATTGATGATACCCTGAACGAAGATCAATCTTGGAAAAGTATTGAGCTCCGCGTAGTTGGTCAAATAAGTCATCAATGCGTGGGAGAGGATATTTGTTCTTGATAGTGATCTTGTTAAGTTCTCGATAATCAATGCAGAGTCTCATTGATCCATATTTCTTCTTAACAAATAGAACAGGTGCTCCCCAAGGTGACGCACTAGGGCGTATGAATCCCTTATCAAGATTCTCTTGGAGTTGCTTCTTCAATTCCTGCAACTCAATTGGGGCCATTCTATAAGGTGTCTTTGAAATAGGCAAAGCACCGGGTACGAGTTCTATTGAAAACTCAACTTCATGATTTGGTGGAAGACCTGGTAATTCCTCCTGAAGGACATCATCAAACTCCCGTACAATGGGCATATTCTTAATCGTGAGTTTTTCACCAACCATTTGAGATAAATAACCTTCATTTAGTGGAATCAATACCCATAAGATGGAAGAAATTTCCACTGGAAGGTTATGTTCATCCTTGCATTGGTATACGATCGTAGATTGATCTGGAATATGAAATGTGACTTCCCTTCTTTGGAAATTGATATGAGCTCCATGCAGAGAAAGCCAATCCATGCCAAGAATCACATCAAATTCCACTAAAGGAAGGATCACAAGATTTGCAGGAAGCACTTTCCCACAAACTTCGATCGGAGAAGAATTATAAACTTTTGATGCGATTGATGTGCCATTAGGTGTTGTCACAGCTAACTCAACATCTAATTGTTGAGGTAATACGGTGATACCCTTAGAAAAGTCTTCAGAAATAAAAGAGTGGGTGGATCCAGAATCAAATAAAACATTTTCTACTTTAGAGTGGATGGTAAGTGTACCTTTCACCACTTCGTTATCGTACTCCACATCGCTGATAGAAATTGCATGCGACTTTCCTTTGTCTTTAGCCTTAAGATTTTGTTGACGTCGACCATCATCATCAACCCTTGGATTTGGGCATTGATTGGCATAATGCCCCATCTCCTTGCACTTGAAACATTGAAGTGTAGTAGGTTCATTCTGTGTATCCCTTCCTTTGTTTGCATCATTAGACATCTTCTTCCCATTATCACGGCATTCAAATGCCCGATGACCTTCTTTTCCACATTTAAAACATTTACTTGTCCCTTTAAGACAACTCCCTCCATGTTTCTTTCCACACTTTGAGCATAAGGGAAAGTTCATCTTCTTTTCAGTGTGCTCTTTAGATTTTTCTTTGAATTCCATCTTCCTCTTCTTATCAAACCCATGTGACTGATGGGTTACTCCAATCTCCATCTCAACTTTGAGAGCACATCGAACGATTTCCTCGTAGCTATTGAAGTCTCTTATGGCTAACGCCCTTCGAAGACTTGGTTTTAAGCCACTAAAGAATCGATCGATCTTACTCTCAGGTTGGATAATAATACCAGAAGCGTACCTTGCAAGTCTTGTAAATTTTGCTTCATAGGTACTAACAGATTCATCATCCCTTTGCTTTAGTTCAAGGAACTCTTTCTCCATCTTTGTTTGGAGAATACGAGGGAAGTACTTATTGAAAAATAAGTTCTTGAACTCGTCCCATTCCATAGACTCAATTTCATCCCTTTGCCTCGTATTCTTAACAAGATTCCACCATTGATCAGCATCTCCTTCCAAACGATACACTGCTAGGATGACTTTATCATGTTCAGAACATTGAAGAACTGAAAATATCTTTTCAGTAGTACTAATCCATTGTTTAGCAACTAATGGATAAGTAGACCCGCTGAAAGAAGGTGGACGCTGCCTCATGAAGGATTCAACAGAATGTTGCTCCCTCCTTTGCTCGTTTGGAAATCCTGCATGATTCATAGCTTGAGAAAGTTGTGTGAGCATGGCTACAAGATTTTTCATTCCAACTCCCATATCGTTTGGTTGCTCAGGGGGACAATCATTGCATTGCCCATCGCATTCCGCATTAACACGGTTCCTTCGGGTTCCAGCCATTGACTAAAACCAAGAAGAATAGTGTGAGCAACACTAATTATAAAAGGAAACCACATAATTCAAGAATAAAATTTTCATGCTTAAGGTCTTATCCTAGGTTATTCAAGTCCATTTCTAAAACACTAAGATTGTGTTCTATGCTTAGACTTATCCTTAGGGTTCTTACTAAGGCTTTCACATCCTAGTTTCCAAAGGTTGACTATACCTTTCCTCTAATACCAACTATAACGACCCATACATTACATACATTGTTAATACTTCAAAATTGAAGCACACTTATTACAACATATGACAAAACCACAAAGGACCGTATAGGTATAGTGTCTTTAGAAACTGGGAAACATAAACAACTGGTTCATAAATCTTCTACAGTGTCTCCCATTTATTTCATCATATCTAGGGTCCCTTTTAGCATATTCTACTTAATATCCATCTTCCTGACCTGGGGAAAAGAAAACATAAAAGGGTGAGCTCAAATGCTCAGCAAGGCAAATAAAGGAAATAAAAATCATATCATATCTTTTTGAAAATCAAAACCTGCAAAAGAGATAATAATATCCATCTTCAAGTTTTATGTTATGATTATGGGGATCTCATTTTCACTTCTATGATTTATTCCATGTTAAGATATTATGATCTCTTTTGCAGGTTTTGATTTTCAAAAAGATATGATATGATTTTTATTTCCTTTATTTGCCTTGCTGAGCATTTGAGCTCACCCTTTTATGTTTTCTTTTCCCCAGGTCAGGAAGATGGATATTAAGTAGAATATGCTAAAAGGGACCCTAGATATGATGAAATAAATGGGAGACACTGTAGAAGATTTATGAACCAGTTGTTCATGTTTCCCAGTTTCTAAAGACACTATACCTATACGGTCCTTTGTGGTTTTGTCACATGTTTTAATAAGTGTGCTTCAATTTTGAAGTATTAACAATGTATGTAAAGTATGGGTCGTTATAGTTGGTATCAGAGGAAAGGTATAGTCAACCTTTGGAAACTAGGATGTGAAAGCCTTAGTAAGAACCCTAAGGATAAGTCTAAGCATAGAACACAATCTTAGTGTTTTAGAAATGGACTTGAATAACCTAGGATGAGACCTTAAGCATGAAAATTTTATTCTTGAATTATGTGGTTTCCTATTATAATTAGTGTTGCTCACACTATTCTTCTTGGTTTTAGTCAATGGCTGGAACCCGAAGGAACCGTGTTAATGCGGAATGCGATAGGCAATGCAATGATTGTCCCCCTGAGCAACCAAATGATATGGGAGTTGGAATGCAAAATCATGTAGCCATGCTCACACAACTTTCTCAAGCTATGAATCATGCAGGATTTCCAAACGAGCAAAGGAGGGAGCAACATTCTGTTGAATCCTTCATGAGGCAGCGTCCACCTTCTTTCAGCGGGTCTACTGATTCATTAGTTGCTGAACAATGGATTAGTACTACTGAAAAGATATTTTCAGTTCTTCAATGTTCTGAACATGATAAAGTCATCCTAGCAGTTTATCGTTTGGAAGGAGATGCTGATCAATGGTGGAATCTTGTTAAGAATACGAGGCAAAGGGATGAAATTGAGTCTATGGAATGGGACGAGTTCAAGAACTTATTTTTCAATAAGTACTTCCCTCGTATTCTCCGAACAAAGATGGAGAAAGAGTTCCTTGAACTGAAGCAAAGGGATGATGAATCTGTTAGTACCTATGAAGAAAATTTTACAAGACTTGCAAGGTACGCTTCTGGTATTATTATCCAACCTGAGAGTAAGATCGATCGATTCTTTAGTGGCTTAAAACCAAGTCTTCGAAGGGCGTTAGCCATAAGAGACTTCAATAGCTACGAGGAAATCGTTCGATGTGCTCTCAAAGTCGAGATGGAGATTGGAGTAACCCATCAGTCACATGGGTTTGATAAGAAGAGGAAGATGGAATTCAAAGAAAAATCTAAAGAGCACACTGAAAAGAAGATGAACTTTCCCTTATGCTCAAAGTGTGGAAAGAAACATGGAGGGAGTTGTCTTAAAGGGACAAGTAAATGTTTTAAATGTGGAAAAGAAGGTCATCGGGCATTTGAATGCCGTGATAATGGGAAGAAGATGTCTAATGATGCAAACAAAGGAAGGGATACACAGAATGAACCTACTACACTTCAATGTTTCAAGTGCAAGGAGATGGGGCATTATGCCAATCAATGCCCAAATCCAAGGGTTGATGATGATGGTCGACGTCAACAAAATCTTAAGGCTAAAGACAAAGGAAAGTCGCATGCAATTTCTATCAGCGATGTGGAGTACGATAACGAAGTGGTGAAAGGTACACTTACCATCCACTCTAAAGTAGCAAATGTTTTATTTGATTCTGGATCCACCCACTCTTTTATTTCTGAAGACTTTTCTAAGGGTATCACCGTATTACCTCAACAATTAGATGTTGAGTTAGCTGTGACAACACCTAATGGAACATCAATCGAATCAAATGTTTATAATTCTTCTCCGATCGAAGTTTGTGGGAAAGTGCTTCCTGCAAATCTTGTGATCCTTCCTTTAGTGGAATTTGATGTGATTCTTGGCATGGATTGGCTTTCTCTGCATGGAGCTCATATCAATTGCCAAAGAAGGGAAGTCACATTTCATATTCCAGATCAATCTACGATCGTATACCAATGCAAGGATGAACATAACCTTCCAGTGGAAATTTCTTCCATCTTATGGGTATTGATTCCACTAAATGAAGGTTATTTATCTCAAATGGTTGGTGAAAAACTCACGATTAAGAATATGCCCATTGTACGGGAGTTTGATGATGTCTTTCCGGAGGAATTACCAGGTCTTCCACCAAATCGTGAAGTTGGGTTTTCAATAGAACTCGTACCCGGTGCTTTGCCTATTTCAAAGACACCTTATAGAATGGCCCCAATTGAGTTGCAGGAATTGAAGAAGCAACTCCAAGAGAATCTTGATAAGGGATTCATACGCCCTAGTGCATCACCTTGGGGATCACCTGTTCTATTTGTTAAGAAGAAAGATGGATCAATGAGACTCTGCATTGATTATCGAGAACTTAACAAGATCACTATCAAGAACAAATATCCTCTCCCACGCATTGATGACTTATTTGACCAACTACGCGGAGCTCAATAATTTTCCAAGATTGATCTTCGTTCAGGGTATCATCAATTAAGGGTCAAAAGGGAGGATATACCAAAGATGGCTTTCCGTACAAGGTATGGACACTATGAATTTATAGTGATTCCATTTGGTCTTACTAATGCCCCTGCTATCTTCATGGATCTAATGAATAGAGTCTTTAGAGACTATCTTGATCAATTTGTGGTAGTCTTTATAGACGATATTCTTGTCTATTCAAAGAGCAAGGAAGAGCATGAAGATCACTTGAGAATTATATTGAAGACCCTGAGAAAGGAGAAGCTTTATGCCAAATTTACCAAGTGTGATTTTTGGCTTCAAAAAGTTGCATTTTTGGGTCATATAATCTCAAAAGAGGGGATATATGTGGATCCAGCAAAAACAGAGGTTATCGAAAGATGGTCAAGACCAACAACAGTAACTGAGGTCCGAAGTTTTCTTGGTTTGGCTGGATATTATCGACGTTTTGTAAAAGATTTTTCACGATTATCTAATCCACTCGGAAAGGAGTTAAGTTTGTCTGGACAGAGGAATGTGAAGAGAATTTCAAGGAGTTGAAAAGAAGGTTATCCAGTGCACCTGTGCTCACACTGCCTTGTAGTGGAGAAAGGTTTGTGATCTACAGTGATGCATCCAAGAAGGGATTGGGGTGTGTTCTTATGCAAAATGATATGGTGATAGCTTATGCCTCACGACAGTTGAAAATCGATGAGCAAAATTACCCAACACATGATTTGGAGTTGGCTGCGGTAATCTTTGCATTAACGATTTGGAGGCATTACCTTTATGGTGAAAGGTGTTATATTTATACTGATCATAAAAGTTTAAAGTATATTTTCACACAAAAGGAGTTGAATATGCGTCAAAGAAGATGGTTGGAGCTGATTAAGGATTATGACTGCTCAATCCATTACCACCCTCGGAAAGCAAACAAGGTGGCAGATGCATTAAGTCGACAAGACCATGCTAGTTTATCCATGATGAGGATCACAAAAGATCCAATGTTTATGGATTTAAAAAGGATGGATCTTGGAATTATAATGGAAGGGGAAAAATCTTATCTTTCTCAAATGAATGTTCAACCATCTATACATGTGAAGATTAAAGAGGCACAGAAAGAAGATGTCGAGTTACAAAAGAAGGTGAGAAATGTTCCTGAATTCAACCTTGATTGTGATGGGATAATAAAGTTCAGGAATCGGGTTTGCGTTCCTCCCATCCCCGAATTAAAGAATGAGCTTCTGGATGAGGCTCATAGTTCATCATTCTCTATTCATCCTGGAAGCACGAAGATGTATAGGGACCTGAAAGAGTACTTCTAGTGGGATGGCATGAAAAGAGATGTTGCTGAATATGTCTCTCGATGCTTGGTTTGTCAACAAGTTAAAGCTGAGAGACAGAAGTCTAAGGGGATGTTACAACCATTACCCATACCCGAATGGAAATGGGAAAACATCACTATGGACTTTGTCACAGGACTTCCTAAAACATCCAAAGGCAATAATGCTATCTGGATCATAGTTGATCGTCTTACAAAGTCTGCACACTTCATTGCTATTAGAGAGGATTTCTCTCTAGATCAGCTTGCCAGGATATATGTAAAGGAAGTGGTAAGATTGCATGGAGTACCACTTTCTATTATATCTGATCGAGATCCGAGATTTCCCTCGAAGTTCTGGTGAAGTCTTCAGCATACTCTGGATACAGAGTTGAGTTTCAGCACTGCTTATCATCCCCAGAAAGACAGTCAGTCTGAGAGAACAATTCAAACCCTAGAAGATATGTTGAGAGCTTGCTCTATGGATTTCAAAGGAGGTTGGGATCAACACCTACCTTTGGTAGAATTTTCTTATAATAATAGCTTTCACTCCAGTATTCAGATGGCTCCTTATGAAGCTCTCTATGGAAAGAAATGCAGAACTCCAACTTGCTGGGATGAAGTTGGGGAAAGAAAGCTATTAGGACCTGATCTCATTGATGAAATGGCAGAAAAGGTCAGATCTATTCAACAACACATAAGAGCAGCTCAGAGTCGACAGAAAAGTTATTCCGACAACCGAAGAAAAGACCTAGAGTTTGAAGTGGGTGATAAAGTGTTCTTACGAATATCTCCCTGGAAGAGGGTTATGAGATTTGGAAAGAAGGGGAAGTTGAGCCCTAGATATATTGGTTCTTTCGAAATACTGGATCGTGTTGGGAAGGTAGCTTACCGATTGGCGCTTCCACCGAATCTCTCTCAAGTTCACGATGTGTTCCATGTATCTCTCCTGAGAAAGTACATACCAGATCCTTCACATGTACTCAGCTCAGAAGTTGTACCGCTGGAGCAAGATCTTTCTTATGAAGAACAGCCGATAGAGATTCTGGATCGTAGCGAAAAAGTCCTACGAAACAAGACCACTCGCTTGGTGAATGTTTTATGGAGGAACCACCAACTTGAAGAATCTACATGGGAGCTTGAGGATATGATGAGGGAGAATTATCCTCATCTGTTTGTTACAAATTGACGAATTTCGAGGGCGAAATTCTTTTTAAGGGGGGTAGAATGTAACACCCGAGACTTTTATGTTATATAAATCATCAAAGAAATCTTTTTCTACACAACACTTGCTTGGCTTGCTTTACACGCAATCGCGACCTTCCTCGATAGCTTGCGTCGTACGCAATACCGAGTTTCACTAAACAACAATATGCTATTAAAACTAGCCGTTATGAATAGTAATAACCACTTTTTGAAATTTTTTAAATTTTATTTTTCAAAATGGACTTCATTTTTGGACTCAGAATATCGAAAATAGCCTAGGGTGAAATTTTGGTATTTTTCTGAAAACTTTCAATTTTTGATGAATAGTGAAAACACTAAGTGGTAGGTTAAAAACTGAATTTTGCATAAAACTTAATTTTACCGCTTCTATGAATGGAATTTCGAAAATCCGAGAGACACGGTTAATATCAAGGACTAAAATGTGGTTCAATGAGATGAAAATATTTTTTTGGTGAATAGTAACTTTTTACTTTTTTTACCGCGGTTAATAGTAAATAGGGTAACTAAGGGTAAATATGATATTACTATTACCCTAACACATGTCCTAATTCTATTGGACAAGTGTAATTCGACCAAAAACAAACTTAGGAATAAAATATGACCATTTAGGCCCACTTGGATTAGATTAGGACATTTATTATTAATTTATTTAAAGAAGGGTTAAAATAGTTAAAATCAAAGTTTAATAAGTAAATCATTTTAAATATGGGGTTATACATAAGATAAATTCGATTGTAAATATTCATTAGAAAGATAAAAAGATTTCCTACATGATGGTATTTTATTTGTAATTTTTAGACATCAAATAATATAATTTATTTATGACACAAAGATGATGCAGTAATTATCTTATTAATAAAATATTGACATAATTGATAATATAAATACCAAAATAAATGTAATTTGAGACTTTTTATGAATTACAATAATTTTCTAGGTTACTATGATATATTATTGTTGATGTAATCAACTTGGTTTGAACATATAATTCTGTTATGACTTTCACAAAAATCATATATCAAATAGTGTCAAAATTGACACAAAATAGTTTTTAAATCAAATATTATATTACTAATTGTTATTTTATTCCTAAAAATCTAAGGTTCGGCCAAATGACTTAGATAAGGATATATATATTAATAATAAACAATTTGGGGTTCGTTTGGCATGTTATAGTAAGTGTATTAACCATATAGTGAAAGAAAACAAAAAGACACGGTAAAAGTTAAATTAATTAACTTAGAGTTAAATCTAATTGATAAGGTTAAAATAATACCCTAAACATGTCTAAATCCTATTGGTTGATAGTATTTCGACCCATCCCCACTTTATCTTCGAAATAAGACCCTTTGGAACCATTATAAACCGATTTTGACTTTAATATAAAATAATATTTTGAGATATTCCTAAGGTGCCCCTCTCCTCCCTTATAAAAGGGCACCTCCTCCCCCTCCTCCTCACACCAAATTGAGCACTCAAGCTCCGCCAACCCCGGCCATGTTCTCCTCTCCACTTCCCTAGAATAATCCTAGAGGTCCTGGTCTTCTCCAAAGACCAATCTTAGTTCCTTAAGTGGAGGATTCAAAGAAGCGTTTTAAAGAAGAGGTAATATCCATTACCGATCTTTTCAATTTCTTTCTTCTTCAACTTCTTCTTCTTTAGTTGTTTCATGATAAAGTAATAACATCAGTATTACTTACATACTGATATGTTATTATAAATATGAAACAACCCTAATTCACCTTCTATCCATCCTACGGAAAAATGAAATCACCACGCGTGCGTACGTACGGAATACCGTCTCCACGCCGTGGTGTAATCTATTTTCCACCATCACCTTACAAGGATGGGTATAATGGTGTAATGAGTAACTATATATGATTATTATGAAGTAATATTGATACTGAAATAATATATATATACTTCAATACAATTCCACCATCATAGGAACGATATCATCACTCGTGCGTACGTACGGAATACCGTCTCCACGATGTGATGCGACTCGTTCTACATGATCTTCATTTCATAATGATTATATAAATGAATTGAATGAATGAATATGGTATATAATACACTAATACCATTATGGAAATGAATTATCTATAACCTAAAGATAAGAATAAGAATTTATTCGACAAAACACGCATAAGAACAAAAAGTTATAAAGACCCGAGTAACAAGTAACAATGAAATATTACTAACAAGAAGCTAATAATATGACCATATATGATATCATATCAATATGTATGATTCTGGAATAAGTCAATAACATTATTTAAACCATTATACAGGAGCTTCAGACACGAACAAAGCAAATCGGACCTAAGGTAAGGGAAATATCACAATCTCATTTTTATCCGAGATTGTTTATTCGTAAGTATTTACTGGGGTGTATTTTATTATCCACATCCATGTTTCATCAATATGTAATATTATTTCCATCCACCTAAAATTGTTTAAATCCATTTTTACCCTTCGGTGAGTTTTTAGTAATATGTATGAAAGGAATCTTTTGTCGTACGAGGTACTTTTTGACTTTTCCGACAAAAGTACGAAGAATGTTTTTTTAACTTATACGGCATGAATGGATTTTTAAAACATTATTTCAAAGAAGCTTCCTTTACAAGTATTCAAGTTTATTTTTAATCAACTTCTTTTAGTTCAAAATTGTATGACATGTTAAGAAAGTAAAAGTGTTTTTGAAGAAGAAAGGATATTTTCCTCAAGAATGAAGTTTAAGTATTTTATCAAAATTATTTTCCATCTAAGATAATAAAAGGGTTCTGTTTCTATCCCTATTATTACATGGATTTGATTATGTTGTGATGGAAACATTTTTATGAATTCCTTTATCTTATATGATTTGTTTTATGATGTCATGTTGTTTAAGAATTCCATTTTTTATTACATGGGTTATGTGATGATGTATGATTTATGATTATGAGGCACACATAAGAAAGGATTCATTATAAGATGGGTGGGACCTATATCTCCCTCCAATGCATTGGGTAAAGATTTTATATCTCATGAGATAGACATGTCTGGAACGGAAGGTTATTTCGGTTCAGTGATACAGGACTGAAACGAGGAGTGAACTCGATTCAGAAAGGGACTTTGTCCACTAAGATAGTCTTGGCAATGAGTCATGAATAACAAGAAATGATTTTCCATGATTATGTGTGCATGCCACAAAGTTTCAAGTTTTGTGTTATGATTATGGGGATCTCATTTTCACTTCTATGATTTATTCCATGTTAAGATATTATGATCTCTTTTGCAGGTTTTGATTTTCAAAAAGATATGATATGATTTTTATTTCCTTTATTTGCCTTGCTGAGCATTTGAGCTCACCCTTTTATGTTTTCTTTTCCCCAGGTCAGGAAGATGGATATTAAGTAGAATATGCTAAAAGGGACCCTAGATATGATGAAATAAATGGGAGACACTGTAGAAGATTTATGAACCAGTTGTTTATGTTTCCCAGTTTCTAAAGACACTATACCTATACGGTCCTTTGTGGTTTTGTCATATGTTGTAATAATTAGTGTGAGCAACACTAATTATAAATCATCAAAGAAATCTTTTTCTACACAACACTTGCTTGGCTTGCTTTACACGCAATCGCGACCTTCCTCGATAGCTTGCGTCGTACGCAATACCGAGTTTCACTAAACAACAATATGCTATTAAAACTAGCCGTTATGAATAGTAATAACCACTTTTTAAAAATTTATAAATTTTATTTTTCAAAATGGACTTCATTTTTGGACTCAGAATATCGAAAATAGCCTAGGGTGAAATTTTGGTATTTTTCTGAAAACTTTCAATTTTTGATGAATAGTGAAAACACTAAGTGGTAGGTTAAAAACTGAATTTTGCATAAAACTTAATTTTACCGCTTCTGTGAATGGAATTTCGAAAATCCGAGAGACACGGTTAATATCAAGGACTAAAATGTGGTTCAATGAGATGAAAATAATTTTTTAGTGAATAGTAACTTTTTACTTTTTTTACCGCGGTTAATAGTAAATAGGGTAACTAAGGGTAAATATGATATTACTATTACCCTAACACATGTCCTAATTCTATTGGACAAGTGTAATTCGACCAAAAACAAACTTAGGAATAAAATATGACCATTTAGGCCCACTTGGATTAGATTAGGACATTTATTATTAATTTATTTAAAGAAGGGTTAAAATAGTTAAAATCAAAGTTTAATAAGTAAATCATTTTTAATATGGGGTTATACATAAGATAAATTCGATTGTAAATATTAATTAGAAAGATAAAACGATTTCCTACATGATGGTATTTTATTTGTAATTTTTAGCCATCAAATAATATAATTTATTTATGACACAAAGATGATGCAGTAATTATCTTATTAATGAAATATTGACATAATTGATAATATAAATACCAAAATAAATGTAATTTGAGACTTTTTATGAATTCCACTAATTTTCTAGGTTACTATGATATATTAGTGTTGATTTAATCAACTTGGTTTGAACATATAATTCTGTTATGAATTTCACAAAAATCATATATCAAATAGTGTCAAAATTGACACAAAATAGTTTTTAAATCAAATATTATATTACTAATTGTTATTTTATTCCTAAAAATCTAAGGTTCGGCCAAATGACTTAGATAAGGATATATATATTAATAATAAACAATTTGGGGTTCGTTTGGCATGTTATAGTAATTGTATTAACCATATAGTGAAAGAAAACAAAAAGACACGGTAAAAGTTAAATTAATTAACTTAGAGTTAAATCTACTTGATAAGGTTAAAATAATACCCTAAACTTGTCTAAATCCTATTGGTTGATAGGATTTCGACCCATCCCCACTTTATCTTCGAAATAAGACCCTTTGGAACCATTATAAACCGATTTTGACTTTAATATAAAATAATATTTTGAGATATTCCTAAGGTGCCCCTCTCCTCCCTTATAAAATGGCACCTCCTCCCCCTCCTCCTCACACCAAATTGAGCACTCAAGCTCGGCCAACCCCTGCCATTTTCTCCTCTCCACTTCCCTAGAATAATCCTAGAGGTCCTGGTCTTCTCCAAAGACCAATCTTAGTTCCTTAAGTGGAGGATTCATAGAAGCGTTCCAAAGAAGAGGTAATATCCATTACCGATCTTTTCAATTTCTTTCTTCTTCAACTTCTTCTTCTTTAGTTGTTTCATGATAAAGTAATAACATCAGTATTACTTACATACTGATATGTTATTATAAATATGAAACAACCCTAATTCACCTTCTATCCATCCTACGGAAAAATGAAATCACCACGCGTGCGTACGTATGGAATACCGTCTCCACGCCGTGGTGTAATCTATTTTCCACCATCACCTTACAAGAATGGGTATAATGGTGTAATGAGTAACTATATATGATTATTATGAAGTAATATTGATACTGAAATAATATATATATATTCCAATACAATTCCACGATCATAGGAACGATATCATCACTCGTGCGTACGTACGGAATACCGTCTCCACGATGTGATGCGACTCGTTCTACATGATCTTCATTTCATAATGATTATATAAATGAATTGAATGAATGAATATGGTATATACTACACTAATACCATTCTGGAAATGAATTATCTATAACCTAAAGATAAGAATAAGAATTTATTCGACAAAACACGCATAAGAACAAAAAGTTATAAAGACCCGAGTAACAAGTAACAATGAAATATTACTAACAAGAAGCTAATAATATGACCATATATGATATCATATCAATATGTATGATTCTGGAATAAGTCAATAACATTATTTAAACCATTATACAGGAGCTTCGGACACGAACAAAGCAAATCGGACCTAAGGTAAGGGAAATATCACAATCTCATTTTTATCCGAGATTGTTTATTCGTAAGTATTTACTGGGGTGTATTTTATCATCCACATCCATGTTTCATCAATATGTAATATTATTTCCATCCACCTAAAATTGTTTAAATCCATTTTTACCCTTCGGTGAGTTTTTAGTAATATGTATGAAAGGAATCTTTTGTCGTACGAGGTACTTTTTGACTTTTCCGACAAAAGTACGAAAAATGTTTTTTTAACTTATACGGCATGAATGGATTTTTAAAACATTATTTAAAAGAAGCTTCCTTTACAAGTATTCAAGTTTATTTTTAATCAACTTCTTTTAGTTTAAAATTGTATGACATGTTAAGAAAGTAAAAGTGTTTTTGAAGAAGAAAGGATATTTTCCTCAAGAATGAAGTTCAAGTATTTTATCAAAATTATTTTCCATCTAAGATAATAAAAGGGTTCTGTTTCTATCCCTATTATTACATGGATTTGATTATGTTGTGATGGAAACATTTTTATGAATTCCTTTATCTTATATGAATTGTTTTATGATGTCATGTTGTTTAAGAATTCCATTTTTTATTACATGGGTTATGTGATGATGTATGATTTATGATTATGTGGCACACGTAAGAAAGGATTCATTATAAGATGGGTGGGACCTATATCTCCCTCCAATGCATTGGGTAAAGATTTTATATCTCATGAGATAGACATGGCTGGAACGGAAGGTTATTTCGGTTCAGTGATACAGGACTGAAACGAGGAGTGAACTCGGTTCAGAAAGGGACTTTGTCCACTAAGATAGTCTTGGCAATGAGTCATGACTAACAAGAAATGATTTTCCATGATTATGTGTGCATGCCACAAAGTTTCAAGTTTCATGTTATGATTATGGGGATCTCATTTTCACTTCTATGATTTATTCCATGTTAAGATATTATGATCTCTTTTGCAGGTTTTGATTTTCAAAAAGATATGATATGATTTTTATTTCCTTTATTTGCCTTGCTGAGCATTTGAGCTCACCCTTTTATGTTTTCTTTTCCCCAGGTCAGGAAGATGGATATTAAGTAGAATATGCTAAAAGGGACCCTAGATATGATGAAATAAATGGGAGACACTGTAGAAGATTTATGAACCAGTTGTTTATGTTTCCCAGTTTCTAAAGACACTATACCTATACGGTCCTTTGTGGTTTTGTCATATGTTGTAATAAGTGTGCTTCAATTTTGAAGTATTAACAATGTATGTAAAGTATGGGTCGTTATAGTTGGTATCAGAGGAAAGGTATAGTCAACCTTTGGAAACTAGGATGTGAAAGCCTTAGTAAGAACCCTAAGGATAAGTCTAAGCATAGAACACAATCTTAGTGTTTTAGAAATGGACTTGAATAACCTAGGATAAGACCTTAAGCATGAAAATTTTATTCTTGAATTATGTGGTTTCCTATTATAATTAGTGTTGCTCACACTATTCTTCTTGGTTTTAGTCAATGGCTGGAACCCGAAGGAACCGTGTTAATGCGGAATGCGATGGGCAATGCAATTATTTTCCCCCTGAGCAACCAAACGATATGGGAGCTGGAATGAAAAATCTTGTAGCCATGCTCACACAACTTTCTCAAGCTATGAATCATGCAGGATTTCCAAACGAGCAAAAGAGGGAGCAACATTCTGTTGAATCCTTCATGAGGCAGCGTCCACCTTCTTTCAGCGGGTCTACTGATCCATTAGTTGCTGAACAATGGATTAGTACTACTGAAAAGATATTTTCAGTTCTTCAATGTTCTGAACATGATAAAGTCATCCTAGCAGTGTATCGTTTGGAAGGAGATGCTGATCAATGGTGGAATCTTGTTAAGAATACGAGGCAAAGGGATGAAATTGAGTCTATGGAATGGGACGAGTTCAAGAACTTATTTTTCAATAAGTACTTCCCTCGTATTCTCCGAACAAAGATGGAGAAAGAGTTCCTTGAACTGAAGCAAAGGGATGATGAATCTGTTAGTACCTATGAAGAAAATTTTACAAGACTTGCAAGGTATGCTTCTGGTATTATTATCCAACCTGAGAGTAAGATCGATCGATTCTTTAGTGTCTTAAAACCAAGTCTTCGAAGGGCGTTAGCCATAAGAGACTTCAATAGCTACGAGGAAATCGTTCGATGTGCTCTCAAAGTCGAGATGGAGATTGGAGTAACCCATCAGTCACATGGGTTTGATAAGAAGAGGAAGATGGAATTCAAAGAAAAATCTAAAGAGCACACTGAAAGGAAGATGAACTTTCCCTTATGCTCAAAGTGTGGAAAGAAACATGGAGGGAGTTGTCTTAAAGGGACAAGTAAATGTTTTAAATGTGGAAAATAAGGTCATCGGGCATTTTAATGCCGTGATAATGGGAAGAAGATGTCTAATGATGCAAACAAAGGAAGGGATACACAGAATGAACCTACTACACTTCAATGTTTCAAGTGCAAGGAGATGGGGCATTATGCCAATCAATGCCCAAATCCAAGGGTTGATGATGATGGTCGACGTCAACAAAATCTTAAGGCTAAAGACAAAGGAAAGTCGCATGCAATTTCTATCAGCGATGTGGAGTACGATAACGAAGTGGTGAAAGGTACACTTACCATCCACTCTAAAGTAGCAAATGTTTTATTTGATTCTGGATCCACCCACTCTTTTATTTCTGAAGACTTTTCTAAGGGTATCACCGTATTACCTCAACAATTAGATGTTGAGTTAGTTGTGACAACACCTAATGGCACATCAATCGCATCAAAAGTTTATAATTCTTCTCCGATCGAAGTTTGTGGGAAAGTGCTTCCTGCAAATCTTGTGATCCTTCCTTTAGTGGAATTTGATGTGATTCTTGGCATGGATTGGCTTTCTCTGCATGGAGCTCATATCAATTGCCAAAGAAGGGAAGTCACATTTCATATTCCAGATCAATCTACGAACGTATACCAATGCAAGGATGAACATAACCTTCCAGTGGAAATTTCTTCCATCTTATGGGTATTGATTCCACTAAATGAAGGTTATTTATCTCAAATGGTTGCTGAAAAACTCACGATTAAGAATATGCCCATTGTACGGGAGTTTGATGATGTCTTTCCGGAGGAATTACCAGGTCTTACACCAAATCGTGAAGTTGAGTTTCAATAGAACTCGTACCCGGTGCTTTGCCTATTTCAAAGACACCTTATAGAATGGCCCCGATTGTGTTGCAGGAATTGAAGAAGCAACTCCAAGAGAATCTTGATAAGGGATTCATACGCCCTAGTGCGTCACCTTGGGGAGCACCTGTTCTATTTGTTAAGAAGAAAGATGGATCAATGAGACTCTGCATTGATTATCGAGAACTTAACAGGATCACTATCAAGAACAAATATCCTCTCCCACGCATTGATGACTTATTTGACCAACTACGCGGAGCTCAATACTTTTCCAAGATTGATCTTCGTTCAGGGTATCATCAATTAAGGGTCAAAAGGGAGGATATACCAAAGACGGCTTTCCGTACAAGGTATGGACACTATGAATTTATAGTGATGCCATTTGGTCTTACTAATGCCCCTGCTATCTTCATGGATCTAATGAATAGAGTCTTTAGAGACTATCTTGATCAATTGGTGGTAGTCTTTATAGACGATATTCTTGTCTATTCAAAGAGCAAGGAAGAGCATGAAGATCACTTGAGAATTATATTGAAGACCCTGAGAAAGGAGAAGATTTATGCCAAATTTACCAAGTGTGATTTTTGGCTTCAAAAAGTTGCATTTTTGGGTCATATAATCTCAAAAGAGGGGATATCTGTGGATCCAGCAAAAACAGAGGTTATCGAAAGATGGTCAAGACCAACAACAGTAACTGAGATCCGAAGTTTTCTTGGTTTGGCTGGATATTATCGACGTTTTGTAAAATATTTTTCACGATTATCTAATCCACTCACCAAGTTGACTCGGAAAGGAGTTAAGTTTGTCTGGACAGAGGAATGTGAAGAGAATTTCAAGGAGTTGAAAAGAAGGTTATCCAGTGCACCTGTGGTCACACTGCCTTGTAGTGGAGAAAGGTTTGTGATCTACAGTGATGCATCCAAGATGGGATTGGGGTGTGTTCTTATGAAAAATGATATGGTGATAGCTTATGCCTCACGACAGTTGAAAATCCATGAGCAAAATTACCCAACACATGATTTGGAGTTGGCTGCGGTAATCTTTGCATTAACGATTTGGAGGCATTACCTTTATGGTGAAAGGTGTGATATTTATACTGATCATAAAAGTTTAAAGTATATTTTCACACAAAAGGAGTTGAATATGCGTCAAAGAAGATGGTTGGAGCTGATTAAGGATTATGACTGCTCAATCCATTACCACCCTCGGAAAGCAAACAAGGTGGCAGATGCATTAAGTCGACAAGACCATGCTAGTTTATCCATGATGAGGATCACAAAAGATCCAATGTTTATGGATTTACAAAGGATGGATCTTGGAATTATAATGGAAGGGGAAAAATCTTATCTTTCTCAAATGAATGTTCAACCATCTATACATGTGAAGATTAAAGAGGCACAGAAAGAAGATGTCGAGTTACAAAAGAAGGTGAGAAATGTTCCTGAATTCAACCTTGATTGTGATGGGATAATAAAGTTCAGGAATCGGGTTTGCGTTCCTCCCATCCCCGAATTAAAGAATGAGCTGCTGGATGAGGCTCATAGTTCATCATTCTCTATTCATCCTGGAAGCACGAAGATGTATAGGGACCTGAAAGAGTACTTCTGGTGGGATGGCATGAAAAGAGATGTTGCTGAATATGTCTCTCGATGCTTGGTTTGTCAACAAGTTAAAGCTGAGAGACAGAAGTCTAAGGGGATGTTACAACCATTACCCATACCCGAATGGAAATGGGAAAACATCACTATGGACTTTGTCACAGGACTTCCTAAAACATCCAAAGGCAATAATGCTATCTGGGTCATAGTTGATCGTCTTACAAAGTCTGCACACTTCATTGCTATTAGAGAGGATTTCTCTCTAGATCAGCTTGCCAGGATATATGTAAAGGAAGTGGTAAGATTGCATGGAGTACCACTTTCTATTATATCTGATCGAGATCCGAGATTTACCTCGAAGTTCTGGCGAAGTCTTCAGCATACTCTGGATACAGAGTTGAGTTTCAGCACTGCTTATCATCCCCAGACAGACGGTCAGTCTGAGAGAACAATTCAAACCCTAGAAGATATGTTGAGAGCTTGCTCTATGGATTTCAAAGGAGGTTGGGATCAACACCTATCTTTGGTAGAATTTTCTTATAATAATAGCTTTCACTCCAGTATTCAGATGGCTCCTTATGAAGCTCTCTATGGAAAGAAATGCAGGACTCCAACTTGCTGGGATGAAGTTGGGGAAAGAAAGCTATTAGGACCTGATCTCGTTGATGAAATGGCAGAAAAGGTCAGATCTATTCAACAACACATAAGAGCAGCTCAGAGTCGACAGAAAAGTTATGCCGACAACCGAAGAAAAGACCTAGAGTTTGAAGTGGGTGATAAAGTGTTCTTACGAATATCTCCCTGGAAGAGGGTTATGAGATTTGGAAAGAAGGGGAAGTTGAGCCCTAGATATATCGGTCCTTTCGAAATACTCGATCGTGTTGGGAAGGTAGCTTACCGATTGGCGCTTCCACTGAATCTCTCTCAAGTTCACGATGTGTTCCATGTATCTCTCCTGAGAAAGTACATACCAGATCCTTCACATGTACTCAGCTCTGAAGTTGTACCGCTGGAGCAAGATCTTTCTTATGAAGAACAACCGATAGAGATTCTGGATCGTAGCGAAAAAGTCCTATGAAACAAGACCACTCGCTTGGTGAAAGTTTTATGGAGGAACCACCAACTTGAAGAATCTACATGGGAGCTTGAGGATATGATGAGGGAGAATTATCCTCATCTGTTTGTTACAAAGTGACGAATTTCGAGGGCGAAATTCTTTTTAAGGTGGGTAGAATGTAACACCCGAGACTTTTATGTTATATAAATCATCAAAGAAATCTTTTTCTACACAACACTTTCTTGGCTTGCTTTACACGCAATCGCGACCTTCCTCGATAGCTTGCGTCGTACGCAATACCGAGTTTCACTAAACAACAATATGCTATTAAAACTAGCCGTTATGAATAGTAATAACCACTTTTTGAAATTTTATAAATTTTATTTTTCAAAATGGACTTCATTTTTGGACTCAGAATATCGAAAATAGCCTAGGGTAAAATTTTGGTATTTTTCTGAAAACTTTCAATTTTTGATGAATAGTGAAACCACTAAGTGGTAGGTTAAAAACTGAATTTTGCATAAAACTTAATTTTACCGCTTCTGTGAATGGAATTTCGAAAATCCGAGAGACACGGTTAATATAAAGGACTAAAATGTGGTTCAATGAGATGAAAATAATTTTTTGGTGAATAGTAACTTTTTACTTTTTTTTACCGCGGTTAATAGTAAATAGGGTAACTAAGGGTAAATATGATATTACTATTACCCTAACACATGTCCTAATTCTATTGGACAAGTTTAATTCGACCAAAAACAAACTTAGGAATAAAATATGACCATTTAGGCCCACTTGGATTAGATTAGGACATTTATTATTAATTTATTTAAAGAAGGGTTAAAATAGTTAAAATCAAAGATAAATAAGTAAATCATTTTTAATATGGGGTTATACATAAGATAAATTCGATTTTAAATATTAATTAGAAAGCTAAAAAGAGTTCCTACATGATGGTATTTTATTTGTAATTTTTAGACATCAAATAATATAATTTATTTATGACACAAAGATGATGTAGTAATTATCTTATTAATGAAATATTGACATAATTGATAATATAAATACCAAAATAAATGTAATTTGAGACTTTTTATAAATTCCACTAATTTTCTAGGTTACTATGATATATTAGTGTTGATTTAATCAACTTGTTTTGAACATATAATTCTGTTATGACTTTCACAAAAATCATATATCAAATAGTGTCAAAATTGACACAAAATAGTTTTTAAATCAAATATTATATTACTAATTGTTATTTTATTCCTAAAAATCTAAGGTTCGGCCAAATGACTTAGATAAGGATATATATATTAATAATAAACAATTTGGGGTTCGTTTGGCATGTTATAGTAAGTGTATTAACCATATAGTGAAAGAAAACAAAAAGACACGGTAAAAGTTAAATTAATTAACTTAGAGTTAAATCTAATTGATAAGGTTAAAATAATACCCTAAACTTGTCTAAATCCTATTGGTTGATAGGATTTCGACCCATCCCCACTTTATCTTCGAAATAAGACCCTTTGGAACCATTATAAACCGATTTTGACTTTAATATAAAATAATATTTTGAGATATTCCTAAGGTGCCCCTCTCCTCCCTTATAAAAGGGCACCTCCTCCCCCTCCTCCTCACACCAAATTGAGCACTCAAGCTCGGCCAACCCCTGCCATTTTCTCCTCTCCACTTCCCTAGAATAATCCTAGAGGTCCTGGTCTTCTCCAAAGACCAATCTTAGTTCCTTAAGTGGAGGATTCAAAGAAGCGTTCCAAAGAAGAGGTAATATCCATTACCGATCTTTTCAATTTCTTTCTTCTTCAACTTCTTCTTATTTAGTTGTTTCATGATAAAGTAATAACATCAGTATTACTTACATACTGATATGTTATTATAAATATGAAACAACCCTAATTCACCTTCTATCCATCCTACGGAAAAATGAAATCACCACGCGTGCGTACGTACGGAATACCGTCTCCACGCCGTGGGGTAATCTATTTTCCACCATCACCTTACAAGGATGGGTATAATGGTGTAATGAGTAACTATATATGATTATTATGAAGTAATATTGATACTGAAATAATATATTTATACTCCAATACAATTCCACGATCATAGGAACGATATTATCACTCGTGCGTACGTACGGAATACCGTCTCCACGATGTGATGCGACTCGTTCTACATGATCTTCATTTCATAATGATTATATAAATGAATTGAATGAATGAATATGGTATATACTACACTAATACCATTCTGGAAATGAATTATCTATAACCTAAAGATAAGAATAAGAATTTATTCGACAAAACACGCATAAGAACAAAAAGTTATAAAGACCCGAGTAACAAGTAACAATGAAATATTACTAACAAGAAGCTAATAATATGACCATATATGATATCATATCAATATTTATGATTCTGGAATAAGTCAATAACATTATTTAAACCATTATACAGGAGCTTCGGACATGAACAAAGCAAATCGGACCTAAGGTAAGGGAAATATCACAATCTCATTTTTATCCGAGATTGTTTATTCGTAAGTATTTACTGGGGTGTATTTTATCATCCACATCCATGTTTCATCAATATGTAATATTATTTCCATCCACCTAAAATTGTTTAAATCCATTTTTACCCTTTGGTGAGTTTTTAGTAATATGTATGAAAGGAATCTTTTGTCGTACGAGGTACTTTTTGACTTTTCCGACAAAAGTACGAAGAATGTTTTTTTAACTTATACGGCATGAATGGATTTTTAAAACATTATTTCAAAGAAGCTTCCTTTACAAGTATTCAAGTTTATTTTTAATCAACTTCTTTTAGTTTAAAATTGTATGACATGTTAAGAAAGTAAAAGTGTTTTTGAAGAAGAAAGGATATTTTCCTCAAGAATGAAGTTCAAGTATTTTATCAAAATTATTTTCCATCTAAGATAATAAAAGGGTTCTGTTTCTATCCCTATTATTACATGGATTTGATTATGTTGTGATGGAAACATTTTTATGAATTCCTTTATCTTATATGAATTGTTTTATGATGTCATGTTGTTTAAAAATTCCATTTTTTATTACATGGGTTATGTGATGATGTATGATTTATGATTATGTGGCACACATAAGAAAGGATTCATTAAAAGATGGGTGGGACCTATATCTCCCTCCAATGCATTGGGTAAAGATTTTATATCTCATGAGATAGACATGGCTGGAACGGAAGGTTATTTCGGTTCAGTGATACAGGGCTGAAACGAGGAGTGAACTCGGTTCAGAAAGGGACTTTGTCCACTAAGATAGTCTTGGCAATGAGTCATGACTAACAAGAAATGATTTTCCATGATTATGTGTGCATGACACAAAGTTTCAAGTTTTATGTTATGATTATGGGGATCTCATTTTCACTTCTATGATTTATTCCATGTTAAGATATTATGATCTCTTTTGCAGGTTTTGATTTTCAAAAAGATATGATATGATTTTTATTTCCTTTATTTGCCTTGCTGAGCATTTGAGCTCACCCTTTTATGTTTTCTTTTCCCCAGGTCAGGAAGATGGATATTAAGTAGAATATGCTAAAAGGGACCCTAGATATGATGAAATAAATGGGAGACACTGTAGAAGATTTATGAACCAGTTGTTTATGTTTCCCAGTTTCTAAAGACACTATACCTATACGGTCCTTTGTGGTTTTGTCATATGTTGTAATAAGTGTGCTTCAATTTTGAAGTATTAACAATGTATGTAACGTATTAACAATGTAACAACCGAGACTTTTATGTTATATAAATCATCAAAGAAATCTTTTTCTACACAACACTTGCTTGGCTTGCTTTACACGCAATCGCGACCTTCCTCGATAGCTTGCGTCGTAGGCAATACCGAGTTTCACTAAACAACAATATGCTATTAAAACTAGCCGTTATGAATAGTAATAACCACTTTTTAAAATTTTATAAATTTTATTTTTCAAAATGGACTTCATTTTTGGACTCAGAATATCGAAAATAGCGTAGGGTGAAATTTTGGTATTTTTCTGAAAACTTTCAATTTTTGATGAATAGTGAAAACACTAAGTGGTAGGTTAAAAACTGAATTTTGCATAAAACTTAATTTTACCGCTTCTGTGAATGGAATTTCGAAAATCCGAGAGACACGGTTAATATCAAGGACTAAAATGTGGTTCAATGAGATGAAAATAATTTTTTGGTGAATAGTAACTTTTTACTTTTTTTACCGCGGTTAATAGTAAATAGGGTAACTAAGGGTAAATATGATATTACTATTACCCTAACACATGTCCTAATTCTATTGGACAAGTGTAATTCGACCAAAAACAAACTTAGGAATAAAATATGACCATTTAGGCCCACTTGGATTAGATTAGGACATTTATTATTAATTTATTTAAAGAAGGGTTAAAATAGTTATAATCAAAGTTTAATAAGTAAATAATTTTTAATATGGGGTTATACATAAGATAAATTAGATTGTAAATATTCATTAGAAAGATAAAAATATTTCCTACATGGTGGTATTTTATTTGTAATTTTTAGACATCAAATAATATAATTTATTTATGACACAAAGATGATGCAGTAATTATCTTATTAATGAAATATTGACATAATTGATAATATAAATACCAAAATAAATTTAATTTGAGACTTTTTATGAATTCCACTAATTTTCTAGGTTACTATGATATATTAGTGTTGATTTAATCAACTTGGTTTGAACATATAATTCTGTTATGACTTTCACAAAAATCATATATCAAATAGTGTCAAAATTGACACAAAATAGTTTTTAAATCAAATATTATATTACTAATTGTTATTTTATTCCTAAAAATCTAAGGATCGTCCAAATGACTTAGATAAGGATATATATATTAATAATAAACAATTTGGGGTTCTTTTGGCATGTTATAGTAAGTGTATTAACCATATAGTGAAAGAAAACAAAAAGACACGGTAAAAGTTAAATTAATTAACTTAGAGTTAAATCTAATTGATAAGGTTAACATAATACCCTAAACTTGTCTAAATCCTATTGGTTGATAGGATTACGACCCATCCCCACTTTATCTTCGAAATAAGACCCTTTGTAACCATTATAAACCGATTTTGACTTTAATATAAAATAATATTTTGAGATATTCCTAAGGTGCCCCTCTCCTCCCTTATAAAAGGGCACCTCCTCCCCCTCCTCCTCACACCGAATTGAGCAATCAATCTCGGCCAAACCCTGCCATTTTCTCCTCTCCATTTCCCTAGAATAATCCTAGAGGTCCTGGTCTTCTCCAAAGACCAATCTTAGTTCCTTAAGTGGAGGATTCAAAGAAGCGTTCCAAAGAAGAGGTAATATCCATTACCGATCTTTTCAATTTCTTTCTTTTTCAACTTCTTCTTCTTTAGTTCTTTCATGATAAAGTAATAACATCAGTATTAATTACATACTGATATGTTATTATAAATATGAAACAACCCTAATTCACCTTCTATCCATCCTACGGAAAAATGAAATCACCACGCGTGCGTACGTACGGAATACCGTCTCCACGCCGTGGTGTAATCTATTTTCCACCATCACCTTACAAGGAAGGGTATAATGGTGTAATGAGTAACTATATATGATTATTATGAAGTAATATTGATACTTAAATAATATATATATACTCCAATACAATTCCACGATCATAGGAATGATATCATCACTCGTGCGTACGTACGAAATACCGTCTCCACGATGTGATGCGACTCGTTCTACATGATCTTCATTTCATAATGATTATATAAATGAATTGAATGAATGAATATGGTATATACTACACTAATACCATTCTGTAAATGAATTATCTATAACCTAAAGTTAAGAATAAGAATTTATTCGACAAAACACGCATAAGAACAAAAAGTTATAAAGACCCGAGTAACAAGTAACAATGAAATATTAATAACAAGAAGCTAATAATATGACCATATATGATATCATATCAATATGTATGATTCTGGAATAAGTCAATAACATTATTTAAACCATTATACAGGAGCTTCGGACACGAACAAATCAAATCGGACCTAAGGTAAGGGAAATATCACAATCTCATTTTTATCCGAGATTGTTTATTCGTAAGTATTTACTAGGGTGTATTTTATCATCCACATCCATGTTTCATCAATATGTAATATTATTTACATCCACCTAAAATTGTTTAAATCCATTTTTACCCTTCGGTGAGTTTTTAGTAATATGTATGAAAGGAATCTTTTGTCGTACGAGGTACTTTTTGACTTTTCCGACAAAAGTACGAAGAATGTTTTTTTAACTTATACGGCATGAATGGATTTTTAAAACATTATTTCAAAGAATCTTCCTTTACAATTATTCAAGTTTATTTTTAATCAACTTCTTTTAGTTTAAAATTGTATGACATGTTAAGAAAGTAAAAGTGTTTTTGAAGAAGAAAGGATATTTTCCTCAAGAATGAAGTTCAAGTATTTTATCAAAATTATTTTCCATCTAAGATAATAAAAGGGTTCTGTTTCTATCCCTATTATTACATGGATTTGATTATGTTGTGATGGAAACATTTTTATGAATTCCTTTATCTTATATGAATTGTTTTATGATGTCATGTTGTTTAAGAATTCCATTTTTTATTACATGGGTTATGTGATGATGTATGATTTATGATTATGTGGCACACATAAGAAAGGATTCATTATAAGATGGGTGGGACCTATATCTCCCTCCAATGCATTGGGTAAAGATTTTATATCTCATGAGATAGACATGGCTGGAACGGAAGGTTATTTCGGTTCAGTGATACAGGACTGAAACGAGGAGTGAACTCGGTTCAGAAAGGGACTTTGTCCACTAAGATAGTCTTGGCAATGAGTCATGACTAACAAGAAATGATTTTCCATGATTATGTGTGCATGCCACAAAGTTTCAAGTTTTATGTTATGATTATGGGGATCTCATTTTCACTTCTATGATTTATTCCATGTTAAGATATTATGATCTCTTTTGCAGGTTTTGATTTTCAAAAAGATATGATATGATTTTTATTTCCTTTATTTGCCTTGCTGAGTATTTGAGCTCACCCTTTTATGTTTTCTTTTCCCCAGGTCAAGAAGATGGATATTAAGTAGAATATGCTAAAAGGGACCCTAGATATGATGAAATAAATGGGAGACACTGTAGAAGAATTATGAACCAGTTGTTTATGTTTCCCAGTTTCTAAAGACACTATACCTATACGGTCCTTTGTGGTTTTGTCATATGTTGTAATAAGTGTGCTTCAATTTTGAAGTATTAACAATGTATGTAAAGTATGGGTCGTTATAGTTGGTATCAGAGGAAAGGTATAGTCAACCTTTGGAAACTAGGATGTGAAAGCCTTAGTAAGAACCCTAAGGATAAGTCTAAGCATAGAACACAATCTTAGTGTTTTAGAAATGGACTTGAATAACCTAGGATAAGACCTTAGGCATGAAAATTTTATTCTTGAATTATGTGGTTTCCTATTATAATTAGTGTTGCTCACACTATTCTTCTTGGTTTTAGTCAATGGCTGGAACCCGAAGGAACCGTGTTAATGCGGAATGCGATGGGCAATGCAATGATTGTCCCCCTGAGCAACCAAACGATATGGGAGCTGGAATGCAAAATCTTGTAGCCATGCTCACACAACTTTCTCAAGCTGTGAATCATGCAGGATTTCCAAACGAGCAAAGGAGGGAGCAACATTCTGTTGAATCCTTCATGAGGCAGCTTCCACCTTCTTTCAGCGGGTCTACTGATCCATTAGTTACTGAACAATGGAATAGTACTACTGAAAAGATATTTTCAGTTCTTCAATGTTCTGAACATGATAAAGTCATCCTAGCAGTGTATCGTTTGGAAGGAGATGCTGATCAATGGTGGAATCTTGTTAAGAATACGAGGAAAAGGGATGAAATTGAGTCTATGGAATGGGACGAGTTCAAGAACTTATTTTTCAATAAGTACTTCCCTCGTATTCTCCGAACAAAGATGGAGAAAGAGTTCCTTGAACTGAAGCAAAGGGATGATGAATCTGTTAGTACCTATGAAGCAAATTTTACAAGACTTGCAAGGTACGCTTCTGGTATTATTATCCAACCTGAGAGTAAGATCGATTGATTCTTTAGTGGCTTAAAACCAAGTCTTCGAAGGGCGTTAGCCATAAGAGACTTCAATAGCTACGAGGAAATCGTTCGATGTGCTCTCAAAGTCGAGATGGAGATTGGAGTAACCCATCAGTCACATGGGTTTGATAAGAAGAGGAAGATGGAATTCAAAGAAAAATCTAAAGAGCACACTGAAAAGAAGATGAACTTTCCCTTATGCTCAAAGTGTGGAAAGAAACATGGAGGGAGTTGTCTTAAAGGGACAAGTAAATGTTTTAAATGTGGAAAAGAAGGTCATCGGGCATTTGAATGCCGTGATAATGGGAAGAAGATGTCTAATGATTCAAACAAAGGAAGGGATACACAGAATGAACCTACTACACTTCAATGTTTCAAGTGAAAGGAGATGGGGCATTATTCCAATCAATGCCCAAATCCAAGGGTTGATGATGATGGTCGACGTCAACAAAATCTTAAGGCTAAAGACAAAGGAAAGTCGCATGCAATTTCTATCAGCGATGTGGAGTACGATAACGAAGTGGTGAAAGGTACACTTACCATCCACTCTAAAGTAGCAAATGTTTTATTTGATTCTGGATCCACCCACTCTTTTATTTATGATGACTTTTCTAAGGGTATCACCGTATTACCTCAACAATTAGATGTTGAGTTAGCTGTGACAACACCTAATGGCACATCAATCGCATCAAAAGTTTATAATTCTTCTCCGATCGAAGTTTGTGGGAAAGTGCTTCCTGCAAATCTTCTGATCCTTCCTTTAGTGGAATTTGATGTGATTCTTGGCATGGATTGGCTTTCTCTGCATGGAGCTCATATCAATTGCCAAAGAAGGGAAGTCACATTTCATATTCCAGATCAATCTACGATCGTATACCAATGCAAGGATGAACATAACCTTCCAGTGGAAATTTCTTCCATCTTATGGGTATTGATTCCACTAAATGAAGGTTATTTATCTCAAATGGTTGGTGAAAAACTCACGATTAAGAATATGCCCATTGTACGGGAGTTTGATGATGTCTTTCCGGAGGAATTACCAGGTCTTCCACCAAATCGTGAAGTTGAGTTTTCAATAGAACTCGTACCCGGTGCTTTGCCTATTTCAAAGACACCTTATAGAATGGCCCCAATTGAGTTGCAGGAATTGAAGAAGCAACTCCAAGAGAATCTTGATAAGGGATTCATACGCCCTAGTGCGTCACCTTGGGGAGCACCTGTTCTATTTGTTAAGAAGAAAGATGGATCAATGAGACTCTGCATTGATTATCGAGA
Source organism: Viscum album (assembly GCA_963277665.1). Taxonomy (NCBI): domain Eukaryota; kingdom Viridiplantae; phylum Streptophyta; class Magnoliopsida; order Santalales; family Viscaceae; genus Viscum; species Viscum album. The sequence goes on along the minus strand of OY728142.1, from coordinate 1,739,512,596 downwards.
ACTTAACAAGATCACTATCAAGAACAAATATCCTCTCCCACGCATTGATGACTTATTTGACCAACTACGCGGAGCTCAATACTTTTCCAAGATTGATCTTCGTTCAGGGTATCATCAATTAAGGGTCAAAAGCGAGGATATACCAAAGACGGCTTTCCGTACAAGGTATGTACACTATGAATTTATAGTGATGCCATTTGGTCTTACTAATGCCCCTGCTATCTTCATGGATCTAATGAATAGAGACTTTAGAGACTATCTTGATCAATTTGTGGTAGTCTTTATAGACGATATTCTTGTCTATTCAAAGAGCAAGGAAGAGCATGAAGATCACTTGAGAATTATATTGAAGACCCTGAGAAAGGAGAAGCTTTATGCCAAATTTACCAAGTGTGAATTTTGGCTTCAAAAAGTTGCATTTTTGGGTCATATAATCTCAAAAGAGGGGATATCTGTGGATCCAGCAAAAACAGAGGTTATCGAAAGATGGTCAAGACCAACAACAGTAACTGAGATCCGAAGTTTTCTTGGTTTGGCTGGATATTATCGACGTTTTGTAAAAGATTTTTCACGATTATCTAATCCACTCACCAAGTTGACTCGGAAAGGAGTTAAGTTTGTCTGGACAGAGGAATGTGAAGAGAATTTCAAGGAGTTGAAAAGAAGGTTATCCAGTGCACCTGTGCTCACACTGCCTTATAGTGGAGAAAGGTTTGTGATCTACAGTGATGCATCCAAGAAGGGATTGGGGTGTGTTCTTATGCAAAATGATATGGTGATAGCTTATGCCTCACGACAGTTGAAAATCCATGAGCAAAATTACCCAACACATGATTTGGAGTTGGCTGCGGTAATCTTTGCATTAAAGATTTGGAGGCATTACCTTTATGGTGAAAGGTGTGATATTTATACTGATCATAAAAGTTTAAAGTATATTTTCACACAAAAGAAGTTGAATATGCGTCAAAGAAGATGGTTGGAGCTGATTAAGGATTATGACTGCTCAATCCATTACCACCCTGGGAAAGCAAACAAGGTGGCAGATGCATTAAGTCGACAAGACCATGCTAGTTTATCCATGATGAGGATCACAAAAGATCCAATATTTATGGATTTACAAAGGATGGATCTTGGAATTATAATGGAAGGGGAAAAATCTTATCTTTCTCAAATGAATGTTCAACCATCTATACATGTGAAGATTAAAGAGGCACAGAAAGAAGATGTTGAGTTACAAAAGAAGGTGAGAAATGTTCCTGAATTCAACCTTGATTGTGATGGGATAATAAAGTTCAGGAATCGGGTTTGTGTTCCTCCCATCCCCGAATTAAAGAAGGAGCTGCTGGATGAGGCTCATAGTTCTTCATTCTCTATTCATCCTGGAAGCACGAAGATGTATAGGGACCTGAAAGAGTACTTCTGGTGGGATGGCATGAAAAGAGATGTTGCTGAATATGTCTCTCGATGCTTGGTTTGTCAACAAGTTAAAGCTGAGAGACAGAAGTCTAAGGGGATGTTACAACCATTACCCATACCCGAATGGAAATGGGAAAACATCACTATGGACTTTGTCACAGGACTTCCTAAAACATCCAAAGGCAATAATGATATCTGGGTCATAGTTGATCGTCTTACAAATTCTGCACACTTCATTGCTATTAGAGAGGATTTATCTCTAGATTAGCTTGCCAGGATATATGTAAAGGAAGTGGTAAGATTACATGGAGTACCACTTTCTATTATATCTGATCGGGATCCGAGATTTACCTCGAAGTTCTGGCGAAGTCTTCAGCATACTCTGGATACAGAGTTGAGTTTCAGCACTGCTTATCATCCCCAGGCAGACGGTCAGTCTGAGAGAACAATTCAAACCCTAGAAGATATGTTGAGAGCTTGCTCTATGGATTTCAAAGGAGGTTGGGATCAACACCTACCTTTGGTAGAATTTTTTTATAATAATAGCTTTCACTCCAGTATTCAGATGGCTCCTTATGAAGCTCTCTATGGAAAGAAATGCAGGACTCCAACTTGCTGGGATGAAGTTGGGGAAAGAAAGCTATTAGGACCTGATCTCATTGATGAAATGGCAGAAAAGGTCAGATCTATTCAACAACACATAAGAGCAGCTCAGAGTCGACAGAAAAGTTATGCCGACAACCGAAGAAAAGACCTAGAGTTTGAAGTGGGTGATAAAGTGTTCTTACGAATATCTCCATGGAAGAGGGTTATGAGATTTGGAAAGAAGGGGAAGTTGAGCCCTAGATATATCGGTCCTTTCGAAATACTGGATCGTGTTGGGAAGGTAGCTTACCGATTGGCGCTTCCACCGAATCTCTCTCAAGTTCACGATGTGTTCCATGTATCTCTCCTGAGAAAGTACATACCAGATCCTTCACATGTACTCAGCTCAGAAGTTGTACCGCTGGAGCAAGATCTTTCTTATGAAGAACAGCCGATAGAGATTCTGGATCGTAGCGAAAAATCCTAGGAAACAAGACCACTCGCTTGGTGAAAGTTTTATAGAGGAACCACCAACTTGAAGAATCTACATGGGAGCTTGAGGATATGATGAGGGAGAATTATCCTCATCTGTTTGTTACAAAGTGACGAATTTCGAGGGCGAAATTCTTTTTAAGGGGGGTAGAATGTAACACCCGAGACTTTTATGTTATATAAATCATCAAAGAAATCTTTTTCTACACAACACTTGCTTGGCTTGCTTTACACGCAATCGCGACCTTCCTCGATAGCTTGCGTCGTACGCAATACCGAGTTTCACTAAACAACAATATGCTATTAAAACTAGCCGTTATGAATAGTAATAACCACTTTTTAAAATTTTATAAATTTTATTTTTCAAAATGGACTTCATTTTTGGACTCAGAATATCGAAAATAGCATAGGGTGAAATTTTGGTATTTTTCTGAAAACTTTCAATTTTTGATGAATAGTGAAAACACTAAGTGGTAGGTTAAAAACTGAATTTTGCATAAAACTTAATTTTACCGCTTCTGTGAATGGAATTTCAAAAATCCGAGAGACACGGTTAATATCAAGGACTAAAATGTGGTTCAATGAGATGAAAATAATTTTTTGGTGAATAGTAACTTTTTACTTTTTTTACCGCGGTTAATAGTAAATAGGGTAACTAAGGGTAAATATGATATTACTATTACCCTAACACATGTCCTAATTCTATTGGACAAGTGTAATTCGACCAAAAACAAACTTAGGAATAAAATATGACCATTTAGGCCCACTTGGATTAGATTAGGACATTTATTATTAATTTATTTAAAGAAGGGTTAAAATAGTTAAAATCAAAGTTTAATAAGTAAATCATTTTTAATATGGGGTTATACATAAGATAAATTCGATTGTAAATATTCATTAGAAATCTAAAAAGATTTCCTACATGATGGTATTTTATTTGTAATTTTTAGACATCAAATAATATAATTTATTTATGACACAATGATGATGCAGTAATTATCTTATTAATGAAATATTGACATAATTGATAATATAAATACCAAAATAAATGTAATTTGAGACTTTTTATGAATTCCACTAATTTTCTAGGTTACTATGATATATTAGTGTTGATTTAATCAACTTGGTTCGAACATATAATTCTGTTATGACTTTCACAAAAATCATATATCAAATAGTGTCAAAATTGACACAAAATAGTTTTTAAATCAAATATTATATTACTAATTGTTATTTTATTCCTAAAAATCTAAGGTTCGGCCAAATGACTTAGATAAGGATATATATATTAATAATAAACAATTTGAGGTTCGTTTGGCATGTTATAGTAAGTGTATTAACCATATAGTGAAAGAAAACAAAAAGACACGGTAAAAGTTAAATTAATTAACTTAGAGTTAAATCTAATTGATAAGGTTAAAATAATACCCTAAACTTGTCTAAATCCTATTGGTTGATAGGATTTCGACCCATCCCCACTTTATCTTCGAAATAATACCCTTTGGAACCATTATAAACCGATTTTGACTTTAATATAAAATAATATTTTGAGATATTCCTAAGGTGCCCCTCTCCTCCCTTATAAAAGGGCACCTCCTCCCCCTCCTCCTCACACCAAATTGAGCACTAAAGCTCGGCCAACCCCTGCCATTTTCTCCTCTCCACTTCCCTAGAATAATCCTAGAGGTCCTGGTCTTCTCCAAAGACCAATCTTAGTTCCTTAAGTGGATGATTCAAAGAGGCGTTCCAAAGAAGAGGTAATATCCATTACCGATCTTTTCAATTTCTTTCTTCTTCAACTTCTTCTTCTTTAGTTGTTTCATGATAAAGTAATAACATCAGTATTAATTACATACTGATATGTTATTATAAATATGAAACAACCCTAATTCACCTTCTTTCCATCCTACGGAAAAATGAAATCACCGCGCATGCGTACGTACGGAATACCGTCTCCACGCCGTGGTGTAATCTATTTTCCACCATCACCTTACAAGGATGGGTATAATGGTGTAATGAGTAACTATATATGATTATTATGAAGTAATATTGATACTGAAATAATATATATATACTCCAATACAATTCCACGATCATAGGAACGATATCATCACTCGTGCGTACGTACGGAATACCGTCTCCACGATGTGATGCGACTCGTTCTACATGATCTTCATTTCATAATGATTATATAAATGAATTGAATGAATTAATATGGTATATACTACACTAATAACATTCTGGAAATGAATTATCTATAACCTAAAGATAAGAATAAGAATTTATTCGACAAAACACGCATGAGAACAAAAAGTTATAAAGACCCGAGTAACAAGTAACAATGAAATATTACTAACAAGAAGCTAATAATATGACCATATATGATATCATATCAATATGTATGATTCTGGAATAAGTCAATAACATTATTTAAACCATTATACAGGAGCTTCGGACACGAATAAAGCAAATCGGACCTAAGGTAAGGGAAATATCACAATCTCATTTTTATCCGAGATTGTTTATTCGTAAGTATTTACTGGGGTGTATTTTATCATCCACATCCATGTTTCATCAATATGTAATATTATTTCCATCCACCTAAAATTGTTTAAATCCATTTTTACCCTTCGGTGAGTTTTTAGTAATATGTATGAATGGAATCTTTTGTCGTACGATGTACTTTTTGACTTTTCCGACAAAAGTACGAAGAATGTTTTTTTAACTTATACGGAATGAATGGATTTTTAAAACATTATTTCAAAGAAGCTTCCTTTACAAGTATTCAAGTTTATTTTTAATCAACTTCTTTTAGTTTAAAATTGTATGACATGTTAAGAAAGTAAAAGTGTTTTTGAAGAAGAAAGGATATTTTCCTCAAGAATGAAGTTCAAGTATTTTATCAAAATTATTTTCAATCTAAGATAATATAAGGGTTCTGTTTCTATCCCTATTATTACATGGATTTGATTATGTTGTGATGGAAACATTTTTATGAATTCCTTTATCTTATATGAATTGTTTTATGATGTCATGTTGTTTAAGAATTCCATTTTTTATTACATGGGTTATGTGATGATGTATGATTTATGATTATGTGGCACACATAAGAAAGGATTCATTATAAGATGGGTGGGACCTATATCTCCCTCCAATGCATTGGGTAAAGATTTTATATCTCATGAGATAGACATGGCTGGAACGGAAGGTTATTTCGGTTCAGTGATACAGGACTGAAACGAGGAGTGAACTCGGTTCAGAAAGGGACTTTGTCCACTAAGATAGTCTTGGAAACGAGTCATGACTAACAAGAAATGATTTTCCATGATTATGTGTGCATGCCACAAAGTTTCAAGTTTTATGTTATGATTATGGGGATCTCATTTTCACTTCTATGATTTATTCCATGTTAAGATATTATGATCTCTTTTGCAGGTTTTGATTTTCAAAAAGATATGATATGATTATTATTTCCTTTATTTGCCTTGCTGAGCATTTGAGCTCACCCTTTTATGTTTTCTTTTCCCCAGGTCAGGAAGATGGATATTAAGTAGAATATGCTAAAAGGGACCCTAGATATGATGAAATAAATGGGAGACACTGTAGAAGATTTATGAACCAGTTGTTTATGTTTCCCAGTTTCTAAAGACACTATACCTATACGGTCCTTTGTGGTTTTGTCATATTTTGTAATAAGTGTGCTTCAATTTTGAAGTATTAACAATGTATGTAAAGTATGGGTCGTTATAGTTGGTATCAGAGGAAAGGTATAGTCAACCTTTGGAAACTAGGATGTGAAAGCCTTAGTAAGAACCCTAAGGATAAGTCTAAGCATAGAACACAATCTTAGTGTTTTAGAAATGGACTTGAATAACCTAGGATAAGACCTTAAGCATGAAAATTTTATTCTTGAATTATGTGGTTTCCTATTATAATTAGTGTTGCTCACACTATTCTTCTTGGTTTTAGTCAATGGCTGGAACCCGAAGGAACCGTGTTAATGTGGAATGCGATGGGCAATGCAATGATTGTCCCCCTGTGCAACCAAACGATATGGGAGCTGGAATGAAAAATCTTGTAGCCATGCTCACACAACTTTCTCAAGCTATGAATCATGCAGGATTTCCAAACGAGCAAAGGAGGGAGCAACATTCTGTTGAATCCTTCATGAGGCAGCGTCCACCTTCTTTCAGCGGGTCTACTGATCCATTAGTTTCTGAACAATGGATTAGTACTACTGAAAAGATATTTTCAGTTCTTCAATGTTCTGAACATGATAAAGTCATCCTAGCAGTGTATCGTTTGGAAGGAGATGCTGATCAATGGTGGAATCTTGTTAAGAATACGAGGCAAAGGGATGAAATTGAGTCTATGGAATGGGACGATTTCAAGAACTTGTTTTTCAATAAGTACTTCCCTCGTATTCTCCGAACAAAGATAGAGAAAGAGTTCCTTGAACTGAAGCAAAGGGATGATGAATCTGTTAGTACCTATGAAGCAAATTTTACAAGACTTGCAAGGTACGCTTCTGGTATTATTATCCAACCTGAGAGTAAGATCGATAGATTCTTTAGTGGCTTAAAACCAAGTCTTCGAAGGGCGTTAGCCATAAGAGACTTTAATAGCTACGAGGAAATCGTTCGATGTGCTCTCAAAGTCGAGATGGAGATTGGAGTAACCCATCAGTCACATGGGTTTGATAAGAAGAGGAAGATGGAATTCAAAGAAAAATCTAAAGAGCACACTGAAAAGAAGATGAACTTTCCCTTATGCTAAAAGTGTGGAAAGAAACATGGAGGGAGTTGTCTTAAAGGGACAAGTAAATGTTTTAAATGTGGAAAAGAAGGTCATCGGGCATTTGAATGCCGTGATAATGGGAAGAAGATGTCTAATGATGCAAACAAAGGAAGGGATACACAGAATGAACCTACTACACTTCAATCTTTCAAGTGCAAGGAGATGGGGCATTATGCCAATCAATGCCCAAATCCAAGGGTTGATGATGATGGTCGACGTCAACAAAATCTTAAGGCTAAAGACAAAGGAAAGTCGCATGCAATTTCTATCAGCGATGTGGAGTACGATAACGAAATGGTGAAAGGTACACTTACCATCCACTCTAAAGTAGCAAATGTTTTATTTGATTCTGGATCCACCCACTCTTTTATTTCTGAAGACTTTTCTAAGGGTATCACCGTATTACCTCAACAATTAGATGTTGAGTTAGCTGTGACAACACCTAATGGCACATCAATCGCATCAAAAGTTTATAATTCTTCTCCGATCGAAGTTTGTGGGAAAGTGCTTCCTGCAAATCTTGTGATCCTTCCTTTAGTGGAATTTGATGTGATTCTTGGCATGGATTGGCTTTCTCTGCATGGAGCTCATATCAATTGCCAAAGAAGGGAAGTCACATTTCATATTCCAGATCAATCTACGATCGTATACCAATGCAAGGATGAACATAACCTTCCAGTGGAAATTTCTTCCATCTTATGGGTATTGATTCCACTAAATGAAGGTTATTTATCTCAAATGGTTGGTGAAAAACTCACGATTAAGAATATGCCCATTGTACGGGAGTTTGATGATGTCTTTCCGGAGGAATTACCAGGTCTTCCACCAAATCGTGAAGTTGAGTTTTCAATAGAACTCGTACCCGGTGCTTTGCCTATTTCAAAGAAACCTTATAGAATGGCCCCAATTGAGTTGCAGGAATTGAAGAAGCAACTCCAAGAGAATCTTGATAAGGGATTCATACGCCCTAGTGCGTCACCTTGGGGAGCACCTGTTCTATTTGTTAAGAAGAAAGATGGATCAATGAGACTCTGCATTGATTATCGAGAACTTAACAAGATCACTATCAAGAACAAATATCCCTATCCCACGCATTGATGACTTATTTGACCAACTACGCGGAGCTCAATACTTTTCCAAGATTGATCTTCGTTCAGGGTATCATCAATTAAGGTTCAAAAGGGAGGATATACCAAAGACGGCTTTCCGTACAAGGTATGGACACTATGAATTTATAGTGATGCCATTTGGTCTTACTAATGCCCCTGCTATCTTCATGGATCTAATGAATAGAGTCTTTAGAGACTATCTTGATCAATTTGTGGTAGTCTTTATAGACGATATTCTTGTCTATTCAAAGAGAAAGGAAGAGCATGAAGATCACTTGAGAATTATATTGAAGACCCTGAGAAAGGAGAAGCTTTATGCCAAATTTACCAAGTGTGAATTTTGGCTTCAAAAGTTGCATTTTTGGGTCATATAATCTCAAAAGAGGGGATATCTGTGGATCCAGCAAAAACAAGAGGTTATCGAAAGATGGTCAAGACCAACAACAGTAACTGAGATCCGAAGTTTTCTTGGTTTGGCTGGATATTATCGACGTTTTGTAAAAGATTTTTCATGATTATCTAATCCACTCACCAAGTTGACTCGGAAAGGAGTTAAGTTTGTCTGGACAGAGGAATGTGAAGAGAATTTCAAGGAGTTGAAAAGAAGGTTATCCAGTGCACCTGTGCTCACACTGCCTTGTAGTGGAGAAAGGTTTGTGATCTACAGTGATGCATCCAAGAAGGGATTGGGGTGTGTTCTTATGCAAAATGATATGGTGATAGCTTATGCCTCACGACAGTTGAAAATCCATGAGCAAAATTACCCAACACATGATTTGGAGTTGGCTGCGGTAATCTTTGCATTAAAGATTTGGAGGCATTACCTTTAGGGTGAAAGGTGTGATATTTATACTGATCATAAAAGTTTAAAGTATATTTTAACACAAAAGGAGTTGAATATGCGTCAAAGAAGATGGTTGGAGCTGATTAAGGATTATGACTGCTCAATCCATTACCACCCTGGGAAAGCAAACAAGGTGGCAGATGCATTAAGTCGACAAGACCATGCTAGTTTATCCATGATGAGGATCACAAAAGATCCAATATTTATGGATTTACAAAGGATGGATCTTGGAATTATAATGGAAGGGGAAAAATCTTATCTTCTCAAATGAATGTTCAACCATCTATACATGTGAAGATTAAAGAGGCACAGAAAGAAGATGTCGAGTTACAAAAGAAGGTGAGAAATGTTCCTGAATTCAACCTTGATTGTGATGGGATAATAAAGTTCAGGAATCGGGTTTTGTGTTCCTCCCATCCCCGAATTAAAGAAGGAGCTGCTGATGAGGCTCATAGTTCTTCATTCTCTATTCATCCTGGAAGCACGTAGATGTATAGGGATCTGAAAGAGTACTTCTGGTGGGATGGCATGAAAAGAGATGTTGCTGAATATGTCTCTCGATCCTTGCTTTGTCAACAAGTTAAAGCTGAGAGATAGAAGTCTAAGGGGATGTTACAACCATTACCCATACCCGAATGGAAATGGGAAAACATCACTATGGACTTTGTCACAGGACTTCCTAAAACATCCAAAGGCAATAATGCTATCTGGGTCATAGTTGATCGTCTTACAAAGTCTGCACACTTCATTGCTATTAGAGAGGATTTCTCTCTAGATCAGCTTGCCAGGATATATGTAAAGGAAGTGGTAAGATTACATGGAGTACCACTTTCTATTATATCTGATCGGGATCCGAGATTTACCTCGAAGTTCTGGCGAAGTCTTCAGCAAACTCTGGATACAGAGTTGAGTTTCAGCACTGCTTATCATCCCCAGACAGACGGTCAGTCTGAGAGAACAATTCAAACCCTAGAATATATGTTGAGAGCTTGCTCTATGGATTTCAAAGGAGGTTGGGATCAACACCTACATTTGGTAGAATTTTCTTATAATAATAGCTTTCACTCCAGTATTCAGATGGCTCCTTATGAAGCTCTCTATGGAAAGAAACGCAGGACTCCAACTTGCTGGGATGAAGTTGGGGAAAGAAAGCTATTAGGACCTGATCTCGTTGATGAAATGGCAGAAAAGGTCAGATCTATTCAACAACACATAAGAGCAGCTCAGAGTCGACAGAAAAGTTATGCCGACAATCGAAGAAAAGACCTAGAGTTTGAAGTGGGTGATAAAGTGTTCTTACGAATATCTCCCTGGAAGAGGGTTATGAGATTTGGATAGAAGGGGAAGTTGAGCCCTAGATATATCGGTCCTTTCGAAATACTGGATCGTGTTGGGAAGGTAGCTTACCGATTGGCGCTTCCACCGAATCTCTCTCAAGTTCACGATGTGTTCCATGTATCTCTCCTGAGAAAGTACATAACATATCCTTCACATGTACTTAGCTCAGAAGTTGTACCGCTGGAGCAAGATCTTTCTTGTGAAGAACAGCCGATAGAGATTATGGATCGTAGCGAAAAAGTCCTACGAAACAAGACCACTCGCTTGGTGAAAGTTTTATGGAGGAACCACCAACTTGAAGAATCTACATGGGAGCTTGAGGATATGATGAGGGAGAATTATCCTCATCTGTTTGTTACAAAGTGACGAATTTCGAGGGCGAAATTCTTTTTAAGGGGGGTAGAATGTAACACCCGAGACTTTTATGTTATATAAATCATCAAAGAAATCTTTTTCTACAGAACACTTGCTTGGCTTGCTTTACACGCAATCGCGACCTTCCTCGATAGCTTGCGTCGTACGCAATACTGAGTTTCACTAAACAACAATATGCTATTAAAACTAGCCGTTATGAATAGTAATAACCACTTTTTAAAATTTTATAAATTTTATTTTTCAAAATGGACTTCATTTTTGGACTCAGAATATCGAAAATAGCCTAGGGTGAAATTTTGGTATTTTTCTGAAAACTTTCAATTTTTGATGAATAGTGAAAACACTAAGTGGTAGGTTAAAAACTGAATTTTGCATAAAACTTAATTTTACCGCTTCTGTGAATGGAATTTCGAAAATCCGAGAGACACGGTTAATATCAAGGACTAAAATGTGGTTCAATGAGATGAAAATAATTTTTTGGTGAATAGTAACTTTTTACTTTTTTTACCGCGGTTAATAGTAAATAGGGTAACTAAGGGTAAATATGATATTACTATTACCCTAACACATGTCCTAATTCTATTGGACAAGTGTAATTCGACCAAAAACAAACTTAGGAATAAAATATGACCATTTAGGCCCACTTGGATTAGATTAGGACATTTATTATTAATTTATTTAAAGAAGGGTTAAAATAGTTAAAATCAAAGTTTAATAAGTAAATCATTTTTAATATGGGGTTATACATAAGATAAATTCGATTGTAAATATTAATTAGAAATCTAAAAAGATTTCCTACATGATGGTATTTTATTTGTAATTTTTAGACATCAAATAATATAATTTATTTATGACACAAAGATGATGAAGTAATTATCTTATTAATGAAATATTGACATAATTGATAATATAAATACCAAAATAAATGTAATTTGAGACTTTTTATGAATTACACTAATTTTCTAGGTTACTATGATATATTAGTGTTGATTTAATCAACTTGGTTTGAACATATAATTCTGTTATGACTTTCAAAAAAATCATATATCAAATAGTGTCAAAATTGACACAAAATAGTTTTTAAATCAAATATTATATTACGAATTGTTATTTTATTCCTAAAAATCTAAGGTTCGGCCAAATGACTTAGATAAGGATATATATATTAATAATAAACAATTTGGGGTTCGTTTGGCATGTTATAGTAAGTGTATTAACCATATAGTGAAAGAAAACAAAAAGACACGGTAAAAGTTAAATTAATTAACTTAGAGTTAAATCTAATTGATAAGGTTAAAATAATACCCTAAACTTGTCTAAATCCTATTGGTTGATATGATTTAGACCCATCCCCACTTTATCTTCTAAATAAGACCCTTTGGAACCATTATAAACCGATTTTGACTTTAATATAAAATAATATTTTGAGATATTCCTAAGGTGCCCCTCTCCTCCCTTATAAAAGGGCACCTCCTCCCCCTCCTCCTCACACCAAATTGAGCACTCAAGCTCGGCCAACCCCTGACATTTTCTCCTCTCCACTTCCCTAGAATAATCCTAGAGGTCTTGGTCTTCTCCAAAGACCAATCTTAGTTCCTTAAGTGGAGGATTCAAAGAAGCGTTCCAAAGAAGAGGTAATATCCATTACCGATCTTTTCAATTTCTTTCTTCTTCAACTTCTTCTTCTTTAGTTGTTTCATGATAAAGTAATAACATCAGTATTACTTACATACTGATATGTTATTATAAATATTAAACAACCCTAATTCACCTTCTATCCATCCTACGGAAAAATGAAATCACCACGCGTGCGTACGTACGGAATACCGTCTCCACGCCGTGGTGTAATCTATTTTCCACCATCACCTTACAAGGATGGGTATAATGGTGTAATGAGTAACTATATATTATTATTATGAAGTAATATTTATACTGAAATAATATATATATACTCCAATACAATTCCACGATCATAGGAACGATATCATCACTCGTGCGTACGTACGGAATACCGTCTCCACGATGTGATGCGACTCGTTCTACATGATCTTCATTTCATAATGATTATATAAATGAATTGAATGAATGAATATGGTATATACTACACTAATACCATTCTGGAAATTAATTATCTATAACCTAAAGATAAGAATAAGAATTTATTCGACAAAACACGCATAAGAACAAAAAGTTATAAAGACCCGAGTAACAAGTAACAATGAAATATTACTAACAAGAAGCTAATAATATGACCATATATGATATCATATCAATATGTATGATTCTGGAATAAGTCAATAACATTATTTAAACCATTATACAGGAGCTTCGGACACGAACAAAGCAAATCGGACCTAAGGTAAGGGAAATATCACAATCTCATTTTTATCCGAGATTGTTTATTCGTAAGTATTTACTGGGGTGTATTTTATCATCCACATCCATGTTTCATCAATATGTAATATTATTTCCATCCTCCTAAAATTTTTTAAATCCATTTTTACCCTTCGGTGAGTTTTTAGTAATATGTATGAAAGGAATCTTTTGTCGTACGAGGTACTTTTGGACTTTTCTGACAAAAGTACGAAGAATGTTTTTTTAACTTATACGACATGAATGGATTTTTATAACATTATTTCAAAGAAGCTTCCTTTACAAGTATTCAAGTTTATTTTTAATCAACTTCTTTTAGTTTAAAATTGTATGACATGTTAAGAAAGTAAAAGTGTTTTTGAAGAAGAAAGGATATTTTCCTCAAGAATGAAGTTCAAGTATTTTATCAAAATTATTTTCCATCTAAGATAATAAAAGGGTTCTGTTTCTATCCCTATTATTACATGGATTTGATTATGTTGTGATGGAAACATTTTTATGAATTCCTTTATCTTATATGAATTGTTTTATGATGTCATGTTGTTTAATACTTCAAAATTGGAGCACACTTATTACAACATATGACAAAACCACAAAGGACCGTATAGGTATAGTGTCTTTAGAAACTGGGAAACATAAACAACTGGTTCATAAATCTTCTACAGTGTCTCCCATTTATTTCATCATATCTAGGATCCCTTTTAGCATATTCTACTTAATATCCATCTTCCTGACCTGGGGAAAAGAAAACATAAAAGGGTGAGCTCAAATGCTCAGCAAGGCAAATAAAGGAAATAAAAATCATATCATATCTTTTTGAAAATCAAAACCTGCAAAAGAGATCATAATATCTTAACATGGAATAAATCATAGAAGTGAAAATGAGATCCCCATAATCATAACATAAAACTTGAAACTTTGTGGCATGCACACATAATCATGGAAAATCATTTCTTGTTAGTCATGACTCATTGCCAAGACTATCTTATTGGACAAAGTCCCTTTCTGAACCGAGTTCACTCCTCGTTTCAGTCCTGTATCACTGAACCGAAATAACCTTCCGTTCCAGCCATGTCTATCTCATGAGATATAAAATCTTTACCCAATGCATTGGAGGGAGATATAGGTCCCACCCATCTTATAATGAATCCTTTCTTATGTGTGCCACATAATCATAAATCATACATCATCACATAACCCATGTAATAAAAAATGGAATTCTTAAACAACATAACATCATAAAACAATTCATATAAGATAAAGGAATTCATAAAAATGTTTCCATCACAACATAATCAAATCCATGTAATAATAGGGATAGAAACAGAACCCTTTTATTATCTTAGATGGAAAATAATTTTGATAAAATACTTGAACTTCATTCTTGAGGAAAATATCTTTTCTTCCTCAAAAACACTTTTACTTTCTTAACATGTCATACAATTTTAAACTAAAAGAAGTTGATTAAAAATAAACTTGAATACTTGTAAAGGAAGCTTCTTTGAAATAATTTTTTAAAAATCCATTCATGCCGTATAAGTTAAAAAAACATTCTTCGTACTTTTGTCGGAAAAGTCAAAAAGTACCTCGTACGACAAAAGATTCCTTTCATACATATTACTAAAAACTCACCGAAGGGTAAAAATGGATTTAAACAATTTTAGGTGGATTGAAATAATATTACATATTGATGAAACATGGATGTGGATGATAAAATACACCCCAGTAAATACTTACGAATAAACAATCTCGGATAAAAATGAGATTGTGATATTTCCCTTACCTTAGGTCCGATTTGCATTCTTCGTGTCCGAAGCTCCTGTATAATGGTTTAAATAATGTTATTGACTTATTCCAGAATCATACATATTGATATGATATCATATATGGTCATATTATTAGCTTCTTGTTAGTAATATTTCATTGTTACTTGTTACTCGGGTCTTTATAACTTTTTGTTCTTATGCGTGTTTTGTCGAATAAATTCTTATTCTTATCTTTAGGTTATAGATAATTCATTTCCAGAATTGTATTAGTGTAGTATATACCATATTCATTCATTAAATTCATTTATATAATCATTATGAAATGAAGATCATGTAGAACGAGTCGCATCACATCGTGGAGACGGTATTCCGTACGTACGCACGAGTGATGATATCGTTCCTATGATCGTGGAATTGTATTGGAGTATATATATATTATTTCAGTATCAATATTACTTCATAATAATCATATATAGTTACTCATTACACCATTATACCCATCCTTGTAAGGTGATGGTGGAAAATAGATTACACCACGGCGTGGAGACGGTATTCCGTACGTACGCACGCGTGGTGATTTCATTTTTCCGTAGGATGGATAGAAGGTGAATTAGGGTTGTTTCATATTTATAATAACATATCAGTATGTAAGTAATACTGATGTTATTACTTTATCATGAAACAACTAAAGAAGAAGAAGTTGAAGAAGAAAGAAATTGAAAAGATCGGTAATGGATATTACCTCTTCTTTGGAACGCTTCTTTGAATCCTCCACTTAAGGAACTAAGATTGGCCTTTGGAGAAGACCAGGACCTCTAGGATTATTCTAGGGAAGTGGAGAGGAGAAAATGGCAGGGGTTGGCCGAGCTTGAGTGCTCAATTTGGTGTGAGGAGGAGGGGGAGGAGGTGCCCTTTTATAAGGGAGGAGAGGGGCACCTTAGGAATATCTCAAAATATTATTTTATATTAAAGTCAAAATCGGTTTATAATGGTTCCAAAGGGTCTTATTTCGAAGATAAAGTGGTGATGGTTCGAAATCCTATCAACCAATAGGATTTAGACAAGTTTAGGGTATTATTTTAACCTTATCAATTAGATTTAACTCTAAGTTAATTAATTTAACTTTTACCGTGTCTTTTTGTTTTCTTTCACTATATGGTTAATACACTTACTATAACATGCCAAACTAACCCCAAATTGTTTATTATTAATATATATATCCTTATCTAAGTCATTTGGCCGAACCTTTGATTTTTAGGAATAAAATAACAATTAGTAATATAATATTTGATTTAAAAACTATTTTGTGTCAATTTTGACACTATCTGATATATGATTTTTGTGAAAGTCATAACAGAATTATATGTTCAAACCAAGTTGATTAAATCAACAATAATATATCATAGTAACCTAGAAAATTAGTGGAATTCATACAAAGTCTCAAATTACATTTATTTTGGTATTTATATTATCAATTATGTCAATATTTCATTAATAAGATAATTACTGCATGATCTTTGTGTCATAAATAAATTATATTATTTGATGTCTAAAAATTACAAATAAAATACCATCATGTAGGAAATCTTTTTAGCTTTCTAATGAATATTTACAATCGAATTTATCTTATGTATAACCCCATATTAAAAATGATTTACTTATTAACCTTTGATTTTAACTATTTTAACCCTTCTTTAAATAAATTAATAATAAATGTCCTAATCTAATCCAAGTGGGCCTAAATGGTCATATTTTATTCCTAAGTTTGTTTTTGGTCGCATTACACTTGTCCAATAGAATTAGGACATGTGTTAGGGTAATAGTAATATCATATTTACCCTTAGTTACCCTATTTACTATTAACCGCGGTAAAAAAAGTAAAAAGTTACTATTCACCAAAAAATTATTTTCATCTCATTGAACCACATTTTAGTCCTTGATATTAACCGTGTCTCTCGGATTTTCGAAATTCCATTCACAGAAGCGGTAAAATTAAGTTTTATGCAAAATTCAGTTTTTAACCTACCACTTAGTGTTTTCACTATTCATCAAAAATTGAAAGTTTTCAGAAAAATACCAAAATTTCACCCTAGGCTATTTTCGATATTCTGAGTCCAAAAATGAAGTCCATTTTGAAAAATAAAATTTATAAAATTTTAAAAAGTGGTTATTACTATTCATAACAGCTAGTTTTAATAGCATATTGTTGTTTAGTGAAACTCGGTATTGCGTACGACGCAAGCTATCGAGGAAGGTCGCGATTGCGTGTAAAGCAAGCCAAGAAAGTGTTGTGTAGAAAAAGATTTCTATGATGATTTATATAACATAAAAGTCTCGGGTGTTACATTCTACCCCCCTTAAAAAGAATTTCGCCCTCGAAATTCGTCACTTTGTAACAAACAGATGAGGATAATTCTCCCTCATCATATCCTCAAGCTCCCATGTAGATTTTTCAAGTTGGTGGTTCCTCCATAAAACTTTCACCAAGCGAGTGGTCTTGTTTCGTAGGACTTTTTCGCTACGATCCAGAATCTCTATCGGCTGTTCTTCATAAGAAAGATCTTGCTCCAGCGGTACAACTTCTGAGCTGAGTACATGTGAAGGATCTGGTATGTACTTTCTCAGGAGAGATACATGGAACACATCGTGAACTTGAGAGAGATTCGGTGGAAGCGCCAATCGGTAAGCTACCTTCCCAACACGATCCAGTATTTCGAAAGGACCGATATATCTAGGGCTCAACTTCCCCTTCTTTCCAAATCTCATAACCCTCTTCCAGGGAGATATTCGTAAGAACACTTTATCACCCACTTCAAACTCTAGGTCTTTTCTTCGGTTGTCGGCATAACTTTTCTGTCGACTCTGAGCTGCTCTTATGTGTTGTTGAATAGATCTGACCTTTTCTGCCATTTCATCAACGAGATCAGGTCATAATAGCTTTCTTTCCCCAACTTCATCCCAGCAAGTTGGAGTCCTACATTTCTTTCCATAGAGAGCTTCATAAGGAGCCATCTGAATACTGGAGTGAAAGCTATTATTATAAGAAAATTCTACCAAAGGTAGGTGTTAATCCCAACCTCCTTTGAAATCCATAGAGCAAGCTCTCAACATATCTTCTAGTGTTTGAATTGTTCTCTCAGACTGACCGTCTGTCTGGGGATGATAAGCAGTGCTGAAACTCAACTCTGTATCCAGAGTATGCTTAAGACTTCGCCAGAACTTCGAGGTAAATCTCGGATCCCGATCAGATGTAATAGAAATTGGTACTCCATGTAATCTTACCACTTCCTTTACATATATCCTGGCAAGCTGATCTAGAGAGAAATCCTCTCTAATAGCAGTGAAGTGTGCAGACTTTGTAAGACGATCAACTATGACCCAGATAGCATTATTGCCTTTGGATGTTTTAGGAAGTCCTGTGACAAAGTCCATAGTGATGTTTTCCCATTTCCATTCGGGTATGGGTAATGGTTGTAACATCCCCTTAGACTTCTGTCTCTCAGCTTTAACTTGTTGACAAACCAAGCATCGAGAGACATATTCAGCAACATCTCTTTTCATGCCATCCCACCAGAAGTACTCTTTCAGGTCCCTATACATCTTCGTGCTTCCAGGATGAATAGAGAATGAAGAACTATGAGCCTCATCCAGCAGCTCCTTCTTCAATTCGGGGATGGGAGGAACACAAACCCGATTCCTGAACTTTATTATCCCATCACAATCAAGGTTGAATTCAGGAACATTTCTCACCTTCTTTTGTAACTCGACATCTTCTTTCTGTGCCTCTTTAATATTCACATGTATAGATGGTTGAACATTCATTTGAGAAAGATAAGATTTTTCCCCTTCCATTATAATTCCAAGATCCATCCTTTGTAAATCCATAAATATTGGATCTTTTGTGATCCTCATCATGGATAAACTAGCATGGTCTTGTCGACTTAATGCATCTGCCACCTTGTTTTCTTTCCCAGGGTGGTAATGGATTGAGCAGTCATAATCCTTAATCAGCTCCAACCATCTTCTTTGACGCATATTCAACTCCTTTTGTGTGAAAATATACTTTAAACTTTTATGATCAGTATAAATATCACACCTTTCACCATAAAGGTAATGCCTCCAAATCTTTAATGCAAAGATTACCGCAGCCAACTCCAAATCATGTGTTGGGTAATTTTGCTCATGGATTTTCAACTGTCGTGAGGCATAAGCTATCACCATATCATTTTGCATAAGAACACACCCCAATCCCTTCTTGGATGCATCACTGTAGATCACAAACCTTTCTCCACTACAAGGCAGTGTGAGCACAGGTGCACTAGATAACCTTCTTTTCAACTCCTTGAAATTCTCTTCACATTCCTCTGTCCAGACAAACTTAACTCCTTTCGGAGTCAACTTGGTGAGTGGATTAGATAATCGTGAAAAATCTTTTACAAAACGTCGATAATATCCAGCCAAACCAAGAAAACTTCGGATCTCAGTTACTGTTGTTGGTCTTGACCATCTTTCGATAACCTCTGTTTTTGCTGGAACCACAGATATCCCCTCTTTTGAGATTATATGACCCAAAAATGCAACTTTTTGAAGCCAAAATTCACACTTGGTAAATTTGGCATAAAGCTTCACCTTTCTCAGGGTCTTCAATATAATTCTCAAGTGATCTTCATGCTCTTCCTTGCTCTTTGAATAGACAAGAATATCGTCTATAAAGACTACCACAAATTGATCAAGATAGTCTCTAAAGACTCTATTCATTAGATCCATGAAGATAGCAGGGGCATTAGTAAGACCAAATGGCATCACTATAAATTCATAGTGTCCATACCTTGTAAAGAAAGCCGTCTTTGGTATATCCTCCCTTTTGACCCTTAATTGATGATACCCTGAACGAAGATCAATCTTGGAAAAGTATTGAGCTCCGCGTAGTTGGTCAAATAAGTCATCAATGCGTGGGAGAGGATATTTGTTCTTGATAGTGATCTTGTTAAGTTCTCGATAATCAATGCAGAGTCTCATTGATCCATCTTTCTTCTTAAAAAATAGAACAGGTGCTCCCCAAGGTGACGCACTAGGGCGTATGAATCCCTTATCAAGATTCTCTTGGAGTTGCTTCTTCAATTCCTGCAACTCAATTGGGGCCATTCTATAAGGTGTCTTTGAAATAGGCAAAGCACCGGGTACGAGTTCTATTGAAAACTCAACTTCACGATTTGGTGGAAGACCTGGTAATTCCTCCGGAAAGACATCATCAAACTCCCGTACAATGGGCATATTCTTAATCGTGAGTTTTTCACCAACCATTTGAGATAAATAACCTTCATTTAGTGGAATAAATACCCATAAGATGGAAGAAATTTCCACTGGAAGGTTATGTTCATCCTTGCATTGGTATACGATCGTAGATTGATCTGGAATATGAAATGTGACTTCCCTTCTTTGGCAATTGATATGAGCTCCATGCAGAGAAATCCAATCCATGCCAAGAATCACATCAAATTCCACCAAAGGAAGGATCACAAGATTTGCAGGAAGCACTTTCCAACAAACTTCGATCGGAGAAGAATTATAAACTTTTGATGCGATTGATGTGCCATTAGGTGTTGTCACAGCTAACTCAACATCTAATTGTTGAGGTAATACGGTGATACCCTTAGAAAAGTCTTCAGAAATAAAAGAGTGGGTGGATCCAGAATCAAATAAAACATTTTCTACTTTAGAGTGGATGGTAAGTGTACCTTTCACCACTTCGTTATCGTACTCCACATCGCTGATAGAAATTGCATGCGAGTTTCCTTTGTCTTTAGCCTTAAGATTTTGTTGACGTCGACCATCATCATCAACCCTTGGATTTGGGCATTGATTGGCATAATGCCCCATCTCCTTGCACTTGAAACATTGAAGTGTAGTAGGTTCATTCTGTGTATCCCTTCCTTTGTTTGCATCATTATACATCTTCTTCCCATTATCACGGCATTCAAATGCCCGATGACCTTCTTTTCCACATTTAAAACATTTACTTGTCCCTTTAAGACAACTCCCTCCATGTTTCTTTCCACACTTTGAGCATAAGGGAAAGTTCATCTTCTTTTCAGTGTGCTCTTTAGATTTTTCTTTGAATTCCATCTTCCTCTTCTTATCAAACCCATGTGACTGATGGGTTACTCCAATCTCCATCTCGACTTTGAGAGCACATCGAACGATTTCCTCGTAGCTATTGAAGTCTCTTATGGCTAACGCCCTTCGAAGACTTGGTTTTAAGCCACTAAAGAATCGATCGATCTTACTCTCAGGTTGGATAATAATACCAGAAGCGTACCTTGCAAGTCTTGTAAAATTTTCTTCATAGGTACTAACAGATTCATCATCCCTTTGCTTCAGTTCAAGGAACTCTTTCTCCATCTTTGTTCGGAGAATACGGGGGAAGTACTTATTGAAAAATAAGTTCTTGAACTCGTCCCATTCCATAGAATCAATTTCATCCCTTTGCCTCGTATTCTTAACAAGATTCCACCATTGATCAGCATCTCCTTCCAAACGATACACAGCTAGGATGACTTTATCATGTTCAGAACATTGAAGAACTGAAAATATCTTTTCAGTAGTACTAATCCATTGTTCAGCAACTAATGGATCAGTAGACCCGCTGAAAGAAGGTGGACACTGCCTCATGAAGGATTCAACAGAATGTTGCTCCCTCATTTCCTCGTTTGGAAATCCTGCATGATTCATAGCTTGAGAAAGTTGTGTGAGCATGGCTACAAGATTTTGCATTCCATCTCCCATATCGTTTGGTTGCTCAGGGGGACAATCATTGCATTGCCCATCGCATTCCGCATTAACACGGTTCCTTCGGGTTCCAGCCATTGACTAAAACCAAGAAGAATAGTGTGAGCAACACTAATTATAATAGGAAACCACATAATTCAAGAATAAAATTTTCATGCTTAAGGTCTTGTCCTAGGTTATTCAAGTCCATTTCTAAAACACTAAGATTGTGTTCTATGCTTAGACTTATCCTTAGGGTTCTTACTAAGGCTTTCACATCCTAGTTTCCAAAGGTTGACTATACCTTTCCTCTGATACCAACTATAACGACCCATACTTTACATACATTGTTAATACTTCAAAATTGAAGCACACTTATTACAACATATGACAAAACCACAAAGGACCGTATAGGTATAGTGTCTTTAGAAACTGGGAAACATAAACAACTGGTTCATAAATCTTCTACAGTGTCTCCCATTTATTTCATCATATCTAGGGTCCCTTTTAGCATATTCTACTTAATATCCATCTTCCTGACCTGGGGAAAAGAAAACATAAAAGGGTGAGCTCAAATGCTCAGCAAGGCAAATAAAGGAAATAAAAATCATATCATATCTTTTTGAAAATCAAAACCTGCAAAAGAGATCATAATATCTTAACATGGAATAAATCATAGAAGTGAAAATGAGATCCCCATAATCATAACATAAAACTTGAAACTTTGTGGCATGCACACATAATCATGGAAAATCATTTCTTGTTAGTCATGACTCATTGCCAAGACTATCTTAGTGGACAAAGTCCCTTTCTGAACAGAGTTCACTCCTCGTTTCAGTCCTGTATCACTGAACCGAAATAACCTTCCGTTCCAGCCATGTCTATCTCATGAGATATAAAATCTTTACCCAATGCATTGGAGGGAGATATAGGTCCCACCCATCTTATAATGAATCCTTTCTTATGTGTGCCACATAATCATAAATCATACATCATCACATAACCCATGTAATAAAAAATGGAATTCTTAAACAACGTGACATCATAAAACAATTCATATAAGATAAAGGAATTCATAAAAATGTTTCCATCACAACATAATCAAATCCACGTAATAATAGGGATAGAAACAGAACCCTTTTATTATCTTAGATGGAAAATAATTTTGATAAAATACTTGAACTTCATTCTTGAGGAAAATATCCTTTCTTCTTCAAAAACACTTTTACTTTCTTAACATGTCATACAATTATAAACTAAAAGAAGTTGATTAAAAATAAACATGAATACTTGTAAAGGAAGCTTCTTTGAAATAATGTTTTAAAAATCCATTCATGCCGTATAAGTTAAAAAAACATTCTTTGTACTTTTGTCGGAAAAGTCAAAAAGTACCTCGTACGACAAAAGATTCCTTTCATACATATTACTAAAAACTCACCGAAGGGTAAAAATGGATTTAAACAATTTTAGGTGGATGGAAATAATATTACATATTGATGAAACATGGATGTGGATGATAAAATACACCCCAGTAAATACTTACGAATAAACAATCTCGGATAAAAATGAGATTGTGATATTTCCCTTACCTTAGGTCCGATTTGCTTTGTTCGTGTCCGAAGCTCCAGTATAATGGTTTAAATAATGTTATTGACTTATTCCAGAATCATAAATATTGATATGATATCATATATGGTCATATTATTAGCTTCTTGTTAGTAATATTTCATTGTTACTTGTTACTCGGGTCTTTATAACTTTTTGTTCTTATGCGTGTTTTGTCGAATAAATTCTTATTTTTATCTTTAGGTTATAGATAATTCATTTCTAGAATGGTATTAGTGTAGTATATACCATATTCATTCATTCAATTCATTTATATAATCATTATGAAATGAAGATCATGTAGAACGAGTCGCATCACATCGTGGAGACGGTATTCCGTACGTACGCACGAGTGATGATATCGTTCCTATGATCGTGGAATTGTATTGGAGTATATATATATTATTTCAGTATCAATATTACTTCATAATAATCATATATAGTTACTCATTACACCATTATACCCATCCTTGTAAGGTGATGGTGGAAAATAGATTACACCACAGCGTGGAGACGGTATTCCGTACGTACGCACGCGTGGTGATTTCATTTTTCCGTAGGATGGATAGAAGGTGAATTAGGGTTGTTTCATATTTATAATAACATATCAGTATGTAAGTAATACTGATGTTATTACTTTATCATGAAACAACTAAAGAAGAAGAAGTTGAAGAAGAAAGAAATTGAAAAGATCGGTAATGGATATTACCTCTTCTTTGGAACGCTTCTTTGAATCCTCCACTTAAGGAACTAAGATTGGTCTTTGGAGAAGACCATGACCTCTAGGATTATTCTAGGGAAGTGGAGAGGAGAAAATGGCAGGGGTTGGTCGAGCTTGAGTGCTCAATTTGGTGTGAGGAGGAGGGGGAGGAGGTGCCCTTTTATAAGGGAGGAGAGAGGCACCTTAGGAATATCTCAAAATATTATTTTATATTAAAGTCAAAATCGGTTTATAATGGTTCCAAAGGGTCTTATTTCGAAGATAAAGTGGGGATGGGTCGAAATCCTATCAACCAATAGGATTTAGACAAGTTTAGGGTATTATTTTAACCTTATCAATTAGATTTAACTCTAAGTTAATTAATTTAACTTTTACCGTGTCTTTTTGTTTTCTTTCACTATATGGTTAATACACTTACTATAACATGCCAAACGAACCCCAAATTGTTTATTATTAATATATATATCCTTATCTAAGTCATTTTGCCGAACCTTAGATTTTTAGGAATAAAATAACAATTAGTAATATAATATTTGATTTAAAAACTATTTTGTGTCAATTTTGACACTATTTGATATATGATTTTTGTGAAAGCCATAACAGAATTATATATTCAAAACAAGTTGATTAAATCAACACTAATATATCATAGTAACCTAGAAAATTAGTGGAATTCATAAAAAGTCTCAAATTACATTTATTTTGGTATTTATATTATCAATTATGTCAATATTTCATTAATAAGATAATTACTGCATCATCTTTGTGTCATAAATAAATTATATTATTTTATGTCTAAAAATTACAAATAAAATACCATAATGTAGGAAATCTTTTTAGCTTTCTAATTATTATTTACAATCGAATTTATCTTATGTATAACCCCATATTAAAAATGATTTACTTATTAAACTTTGATTTTAACTATTTTAACCCTTCTTTAAATAAATTAATAATAAATGTCCTAATCTAATCCAAGTGGGCCTAAATGGTCATATTTTATTCCTAAGTTTGTTTTTGGTCGAATTACACTTGTCCAATAGAATTAGGGCATGTGTTAGGGTAATAGTAATATCATATTTACCCTTAGTTACCCTATTTACTATTAACCGCGGTAAAAAAAGTAAAAAGTTACTATTCACCAAAAAATTATTTTCATCTCATTGAACCACATTTTAGTCCTTGATATTAACCGTGTCTCTCGGATTTTCGAAATTCCATTCACAGAAGCGGTAAAATTAAGTTTTATGCAAAATTCAGTTTTTAACCTACCACTTAGTGTTTTCACTATTCATCAAAAATTGAAAGTTTTCAGAAAAATACCAAAATTTCACCCTAGGCTATTTTCGATATTCTGAGTCCAAAAATGAAGTCCATTTTGAAAAATAAAATTTATAAAATTTTAAAAAGTGGTTATTACTATTCATAATGGCTAGTTTTAATAGCATATTGTTGTTTAGTGAAACTCGGTATTGCGTACGACGCAAGCTATCGAGGAAGGTCGCGATTGCGTGTAAAGCAAGCCAAGCAAGTGTTGTGTAGAAAAATATTTCTTTGATGATTTATATAACATAAAAGTCTCGGGTGTTACAACATACTTTACATACATATGACAAAACCACAAAGAACCGTATAGGTATAGTGTCTTTAGAAACTGGGAAACATAAACAACTGGTTCATAAATCTTCTACAGTGTCTCCCATTTATTTCATCATATCTAGGGTCCCTTTTAGCATATTCTACTTAATATCCATCTTCCTGACCTGGGGAAAAGAAAACATAAAAGGGTGAGCTCAAATGCTCAGCAAGGCAAATAAAGGAAATAAAAATCATATCATATCTTTTTGAAAATCAAAACCTGCAAAAGAGATCATAATATCTTAACATGGAATAAATCATAGAAGTGAAAATGAGATCCCCATAATCATAACATAAAACTTGAAACTTTGTGGCATGCACACATAATCATGGAAAATCATTTCTTGTTAGTCATGACTCATTGCCAAGACTATCTTAGTGGACAAAGTCCCTTTCTGAACCGAGTTCACTCCTCGTTTCAGTCCTGTATCACTAAACCGAAATAACCTTCCGTTCCAGCCATGTCTATCTCATGAGATATAAAATCTTTACCCAATGAATTGGAGGGAGATATAGGTCCCACCCATCTTATAATGAATCCTTTCTTATGTGTGCCACATAATCATAAATCATACATCACCACAAAACCCATGTAATAAAAAATGGAATTCTTAAACAACATGACATCATAAAACAATTCATATAAGATAAAGGAATTCATAAAAATGTTTCCATCACAACATAATCAAATCCATGTAATAATAGGGATAGAAACAGAACCCTTTTATTATTTTAGATGGAAAATAATTTTGATAAAATACTTGAACTTCATTCTTGAGGAAAATATCCTTTCTTCTTCAAAAACACTTTTACTTTCTTAACATGTCATACAATTTTAAACTAAAACAAGTTGATTAAAAATAAACTTGAATACTTGTAAAGGAAGCATCTTTGAAATAATGTTTTAAAAATCCATTCATGCCGTATAAGTTAAAAAAACATTCTTCGTACTTTTGTCGGAAAAGTCAAAAAGTACCTCGTACGACAAAAGATTCCTTTCATACATATTACTAAAAACTCACCGAAGGGTAAAAATGGATTTAAACAATTTTAGGTGGATGGAAATAATATTACATATTGATGAAACATGGATGTGGATGATAAAATACACCCCAGTAAATACTTACGAATAAACAATCTCGGATAAAAATGAGATTGTGATATTTCCCTTACCTTAGGTCCGATTTGCTTTGTTCATGTCCGAAGCTCCTGTATAATGGTTTAAATAATGTTATTGACTTATTCCAGAATCATAAATATTGATATGATATCATATATGGTCATATTATTAGCTTCTTGTTAGTAATATTTCATTGTTACTTGTTACTCGGGTCTTTATAACTTTTTGTTCTTATGTGTGTTTTGTCGAATAAATTCTTATTCTTATCTTTAGGTTATAGATAATTCATTTCCAGAATGTTATTAGTGTAGTATATACCATATTCATTCATTCAATTCATTTATATAATCATTATGAAATGAATATCATGTAGAACGAGTCGCATCACATCGTGGAGACGGTATTCCGTACGTACGCACGAGTGATGATATCGTTCCTATGATCGTGGAATTGTATTGGAGTATATATATATTATTTCAGTATCAATATTACTTCATAATAATCATATATATTTACTCATTACACCATTATACCCATCCTTGTAAGGTGATGGTGGAAAATAGATTACACCACGGCGTGGAGACGGTATTCCGTACGTACGCATGCGTGGTGATTTCATTTTTCCGTAGGATGGATAGAAGGTGAATTAGGGTTGTTTCATATTTATAATAACATATCAGTATGTAAGTAATACTGATGTTATTACTTTATCATGAAACAACTAAAGAAGAAGAAGTTGAAGAAGAAAGAAATTGAAAAGATCGGTAATGGATATTACCTCTTCTTTGGAACGCTTCTTTGAATCCTCCACTTAAGGAACTAAGATTGGTCTTTGGAGAAGACCAGGACCTCTAGGATTATTCTAGGGAAGTGTAGAGGAAAACATGGCAGGGGTTGGCCGAGCTTGAGTGCTCAATTTGGTGTGAGGAGGAGGGGGAGGAGGTGCCCTTTTATAAGGGAGGAGAGGGGCACCTTAGGAATATCTCAAAATATTATTTTATATTAAAGTCAAAATCATTTTATAATGGTTCCAAAGGGTCTTATTTCGAAGATAAAGTGGGGATGGGTCGAAATCCTATCAACCAATAGGATTTAGACAAGTTTAGGGTATTATTTTAACCTTATCAATTAGATTTAACTCTAAGTTAATTAATTTAACTTTTACCGTGTCTTTTTGTTTTCTTTCACTATATGGTTAATACACTTACTATAACATGCCAAACGAACCCCAAATTGTTTATTATTAATATATATATCCTTATCTAAGTCATTTGGCCGAACCTTAGATTTTTAGGAATAAAATAACAATTAGTAATATAATATTTGGTTTAAAAACTATTTTGTTTCAATTTTGACACTATTTGATATATGATTTTTGTGAAAGTCATAACAGAATTATATGTTCAAAACAAGTTGATTAAATCAACACTAATATATCATAGTAACCTAGAAAATTAGTGGAATTCATAAAAAGTCTCAAATTACATTTATTTTGGTATTTATATTATCAATTATGTCAATATTTCATTAATAAGATAATTACTGCATCATCATTGTGTCATAAATAAATTATATTATGTGATGTCTAAAAATTACAAATAAAATACCATCATGTAGGAAATCTTTTTAGATTTCTAATGAATATTTACAATCGAATTTATCTTATGTATAACCCCATATTAAAAATGATTTACTTATTAAACTTTGATTTTAACTATTTTAACCCTTCTTTAAATAAATTAATAATAAATGTCCTAATCTAATCCAAGTGGGCCTAAATGGTCATATTTTATTCCTAAGTTTGTTTTTGGTCGAATTACACTTGTCCAATAGAATTAGAACATGTTTTAGGGTAATAGTAATATCATATTTACCCTTAGTTACCCTATTTACTATTAACCGCGGTAAAAAAAGTAAAAAGTTACTATTCACCAAAAAATTATTTTCATCTCATTGAACCACATTTTAGTCCTTGATATTAACCGTGTCTCTCGGATTTTCAAAATTCCATTCACAGAAGCGGTAAAATTAAGTTTTATGCAAAATTCAGTTTTTAACCTACCACTTAGTGTTTTCACTATTCATCAAAAATTGAAAGTTTTCAGAAAAATACCAAAATTTCACCCTAGGCTATTTTCGATATTCTGAGTCCAAAAATGAAGTCCATTTTGAAAAATAAAATTTATAAAATTTTAAAAAGTGGTTATAACTATTCATAACGGCTAGTTTTAATTGCATATTGTTGTTTAGTGAAACTCGGTATTGCGTACGACGCAAGCTATCGAGGAAGGTCGCGATTGCGTGTAAAGCAAGCCAAGCAAGTGTTGTGTAGAAAAAGATTTCTTTGATGATTTATATAACATAAAAGTCTCGGGTGTTACATTACTATAACGAACCATACTTTACATACATTGTTAATACTTCAAAATTGAAGCACACTTATTACAACATATGACAAAACCACAAAGGACCGTATAGGTATAGTGTCTTTAGAAACTGGGAAACATAAACAACTGGTTCATAAATCTTCTACAGTGTCTCCCATTTATTTCATCATATCTAGGGTCCCTTTTAGCATATTCTACTTAATATCCATCTTCCTGACCTGGGGAAAAGAAAACATAAAAGGGTGAGCTCAAATGCTCAGCAAGGCAAATAAAGGAAATAAAAATCATATCATATCATTTTGAAAATCAAAACCTGCAAAAGAGATCATAATATCTTAACATGGAATAAATCATAGAAGTGAAAATGAGATCCCCATAATCATAACATAAAACTTGAAACTTTGTGGCATGCACACATAATCATGGAAAATCATTTCTTGTTAGTCATGACTCATTGCCAAGACTTTCTTAGTGGACAAAGTCCCTTTCTGAACCGAGTTCACTCCTCGTTTCAGTCCTGTATCACTGAACCGAAATAACCTTCCGTTCCAGCCATGTCTATCTCATGAGATATAAAATCTTTACCCAATGCATTGGAGGGAGATATAGGTCCCACCCATCTTATAATGAATCCTTTCTTATGTGTGCCACATAATCATAAATCATACATCATCACATAACCCATGTAATAAAAAATGGAATTCTTAAACAACATGACATCATAAAACAATTCATATAAGATAAAGGAATTCATAAAAATGTTTCCATCACAACATAATCAAATCCATGTAATAATAGGGATAGAAACAGAACCCTTTTATTATCTTAGATTGAAAATAATTTTGATAAAATACTTGAACTTCATTCTTGAGGAAAATATCCTTTCTTCTTCAAAAACACTTTTACTTTCTTAACATGTCATACAATTTTAAACTAAAAGAAGTTGATTAAAAATAAACTTGAATACTTGTAAAGGAAGCTTCTTTGAAATAATGTTTTAAAAATCCATTCATGCCGTATAAGTTAAAAAAAACATTCTTCGTACTTTTGTCAGAAAAGTCAAAAAGTGCCTCGTACGAGAAAAACGACAAAAGATTCCTTTCATATTCTTTACTAAAAACTCACCGAAGGGTAAAATTGGATTTAAACTATTGTAGGTGGATGAAAGTAATATTACATA
Organism: Viscum album; assembly: GCA_963277665.1. Lineage (NCBI taxonomy): Eukaryota > Viridiplantae > Streptophyta > Magnoliopsida > Santalales > Viscaceae > Viscum > Viscum album. The sequence goes on along the minus strand of OY728142.1, from coordinate 1,739,482,082 downwards.
TTGATGAAACATGTATGTGGATGATAAAATACACCCCAGTAAATACTTACGAATAAACAATCTCGGATAAAAATGAGATTGTGATATTTCCCTTACCTTAGGTCCGATTTGCTTTGTTCGTGTCTGAAGCTCCTGTATAATGGTTTAAATAATGTTATTGACTTATTCCAGAATCATAAACAATCTCATTTTATTTGATTATGGGGATATTACCTCTGATACCAACTATAACGACCCATACCTTACATACATTGTCAATACTTCAAAATTGAAGCACACTTATTACAACATATGACAAAACCACAAAGGACCGTATAGGTATAGTGTCTTTAGAAACTGGGAAACATAAACAACTGGTTCATAAATCTTCTACAGTGTCTCCCATTTATTTCATCATATCTAGGGTCCCTTTTAGCATATTCTACTTAATATCCATCTTCCTGACCTGGGGAAAAGAAAACATAAAAGGGTGAGCTCAAATGCTCAGCAAAGAAAATAAAGGAAATAAAAATCATATCATATCTTTTTGAAAATCAAAACCTACAAAAGAGATCATAATATCTTAACATGGAATAAATCATAGAAGTGAAAATGAGATCCCCATAATCATAACATAAAACTTGAAACTTTGTGGCATGCACACATAATCATGGAAAATCATTTCTTGTTAGTCATGACTCATTGCCAAGACTATCTTAGTGGACAAAGTCCCTTTCTGAACCGAGTTCACTCCTCGTTTCAGTCCTGTATCACTGAACCGAAATAACCTTCCGTTCCAGCCATGTCTATCTCATGAGATATAAAATCTTTACCCAATGCATTGGAGGGAGATATAGGTCCCACCCATCTTATAATGAATCCTTTCTTATGTGTGCCACATAATCATAAATCATACATCATCACATAACCCATGTAATAAAAAATGGAATTCTTAAACAACATGACATCATAAAACAATTCATATAAGATAAAGGAATTCATAAAAATGTTTCCATCACAACATAATCAAATCCATGTAATAATAGGGATAGAAACAGAACCCTTTTATTATCTTAGATGGAAAATAATTTTGATAAAATACTTGAACTTCATTCTTGAGGAAAATATCCTTTCTTCTTCAAAAACACTTTTATTTTCTTAACATGTCATACAATTTTAAACTAAAAGAAGTTGATTAAAAATAAACTTGAATACTTGTAAAGGAATCTTCTTTGAAATAATGTTTTAAAAATCCATTCATGCCGTATAAGTTAAAAAAACATTCTTCGTAATTTTGTCGGAAAAGTCAAAAAGTACCTCGTACGACAAAAGATTCCTTTCATACATATTACTAAAAACTCACCGAAGGGTAAAAATGGATTTAAACAATTTTAGGTGGATGGAAATAATATTACATATTGATGAAACATGGATGTGGATGATAAAATACACCCCAGTAAATACTTACGAATAAACAATCTCGGATAAAAATGAGATTGTGATATTTCCCTTACCTTAGGTCCGATTTGCTTTGTTCGTGTCCGAAGCTCCTGTATAATGGTTTAAATAATGTTATTGACTTATTCCAGAATCATACATATTGATATGATATCATATATGGTCATATTATTAGCTTCTTGTTAGTAATATTTCATTGTTACTTGTTACTCGGGTCTTTATAACTTTTTGTTCTTATGCGTGTTTTGTCGAATAAATTCTTATTCTTATCTTTAGGTTATAGATAATTCATTTCCAGAATGGTATTAGTGTAGTATATACCATATTCATTCATTCAATTCATTTATATAATCATTATGAAATGAAGATCATGTAGAACGAGTCGCATCACATCGTGGAGACGGTATTCCGTACGTACGCACGAGTGATGATATCGTTCCTATGATCGTGGAATTGTATTGGAGTATATATATATTATTTCAGTATCAATATTACTTCATAATAATCATATATAGTTACTCATTACACCATTATACCCATCCTTGTAAGGTGATGGTGGAAAATAGATTACACCACGGCGTGGAGACGGTATTCCGTACGTACGCACGCGTGGTGATTTCATTTTTCCGTAGGATGGATAGAAGGTGAATTAGGGTTGTTTCATATTTATAATAACATATCAGTATGTAAGTAATACTTATGTTATTACTTTATCATGAAACAACTAAAGAAGAAAAAGTTGAAGAAGAAAGAAATTGAAAAGATCGGTAATGGATATTACCTCTTCTTTGGAACGCTTCTTTGAATCCTCCACTTAAGGAACTAAGATTGGTCTTTGGAGAAGACCAGGACCTCTAGGATTATTGTAGGGAAGTGGAGAAGAGAAAATGGCAGGGGTTGGCCGAGCTTGAGAGCTCAATTTGGTGTGAGGAGGAGGGGGAGGAGGTGCCCTTTTATAAGGGAGGAGAGGGGCACCTTAGGAATATCTCAAAATATTATTTTATATTAAAGTCAAAATCGGTTTATAATGGTTCCAAAGGGTCTTATTTCGAAGATAAAGTGGGGATGGGTCGAAATACTATCAACCAATAGGATTTAGACAAGTTTAGGGTATTATTTTAACCTTATCAATTAGATTTAACTCTAAGTTAATTAATTTAACTTTTACCGTGTCTTTTTGTTTTCTTTCACTATATGGTTAATAAACTTACTATAACATGCCAAACGAACCCCAAATTGTTTATTATTAATATATATATCATTATCTAAGTCATTTTGCCGAACCTTAGATTTTTATGAATAAAATAACAATTAGTAATATAATATTTGATTTAAAAACTATTTTGTGTCAATTTTGACACTATTTGATATATGATTTTTGTGAAAGTCATAACAGAATTATATGTTCAAACCAAGTTGATTAAATCAACACTAATATATCATAGTAACCTTGAAAATTAGTGGAATTCATAAAAAGTCTCAAATTACATTTATTTGGGTATTTATATTATCAATTATGTCAATATTTCATTAATAAGATAATTACTGCATCATCTTTGTGTCATAAATAAATTATATTATTTGATGTCTAAAAATTACAAATAAAATACCATCATGTAGGAAATCTTTTTAGCTTTATAATGATAGTTACAATCGAATTTATCTTATGTATAACCCCATATTAAAAATGATTTACTTATTAAACTTTGATTTTAACTATTTTAACCCTTCTTTAAATAAATTAATAATAAATGTCCTAATCTAATCCAAGTGGGCCTAAATGGTCATATTTTATTCCTAAGTTTGTTTTTGGTCGAATTACACTTGTCCAATAGAATTAGGACATGTGTTAGGGTAATAGTAATATCATATTTACCCTTAGTTACCCTATTTACTATTAACCGCGGTAAAAAAAGTAAAAAGTTACTATTCACCAAAAAATTATTTTCATCTCATTGAACCACATTTTAGTCCTTGATATTAACCGTGTCTCTCGGATTTTCGAAATTCCATTCACAGAAGCGGTAAAATTAAGTTTTATGCAAAATTCAGTTTTTAACCTACCACTTAGTGTTTTCACTATTCATCAAAAATTGAATGTTTTCAGAAAAATACCAAAATTTCACCCTAGGCTATTTTCGATATTTTGAGTCCAAAAATGAAGTCCATTTTGAAAAATAAAATTTATAAAATTTTAAAAAGTGGTTATTACTATTCATAACGACTAGTTTTAATAGCATGTTGTTGTTTAGTGAAACTCGGTATTGCGTACGATGCAAGCTATCGAGGAAGGTCGCGATTGCGTGTAAAGCAAGCCAAGCAAGTGTTGTGTAGAAAAAGATTTCTTTGATGATTTATATAACATAAAAGTCTCGGGTGTTACATTCTACCCCCCTTAAAAAGAATTTCGCCCTCGAAATTCGTCACTTTGTAACAAACAGATGAGGATAATTCTCCCTCGTCATATCCTCAAGCTCCCATGTAGATTCTTCAAGTTGGTGGTTCCTCCATAAAACTTCCACCAAGCGAGTGGTCTTGTTTCGTAGGACTTTTTCACTACGATCCAGAATCTCTATCGGCTGTTCTTCATAAGAAAGATCTTGCTCCAGCGGTACAACTTCTGAGCTGAGTACATGTGAAGGATCTGGTATGTACTTTCTTAGGAGAGATACATGGAACACATCGTGAACTTGAGAGAGATTCGGTGGAAGCGCCAATCGGTAAGCTACCTTCCCAACACGATCCATTATTTCGAAAGGACCGATATATCTAGGGCTCAACTTCCCCTTCTTTCCAAATCTCATAACCCTCTTCCAGGGAGATATTCGTAAGAACACTTTATCACCCACTTCAAACTCTAGGTCTTTTCTTCGGTTGTCGGCATAACTTTTCTATCGACTCTGATCTGCTCTTATGTGTTGTTGAATAGATCTAACCTTTTCTGCCATTTCATCAACGAGATCAGGTCCTAATAGCTTTCTTTCCCCAACTTCATCCCAGCAAGTTGGAGTCCTGCATTTCTTTCCATAGAGAGCTTCATAAGGAGCCATCTGAATACTGGAGTGAAAGCTATTATTATAAGAAAATTCTACCAAAGGTAGGTGTTGATCCCAACCTCCTTTGAAATCCATAGAGCAAGCTCTCAACATATCTTCTAGGGTTTGGATTGTTCTCTCAGACTGACCGTTTGTCTGGGGATGATAAGTAGTGCTGAAACTCAACTCTGTATCCAGAGTATGCTGAAGACTTCTAAGATAAAGTATGGATCACCAGTTGAACACAATCATATCTATTAACATAAAAGTTTATCGTCAATTGAAGCACACTTATTACAACATATGAGAAACTAGGAAAAGATTGCGTGACAAAACATACAATCTTAGTGTTTTAAATGTGGAAAAGAAGGTCATCGGGCATTTGAATGCCGTGATAATGGGAAGAAGATGTCTAATGATGCAAAAAAAGGAAGGGATACACAGAATGAACCTACTACACTTCAATGTTTCAAGTGCAAGGAGATGGGGCATTATGCCAATCAATTCCCAAATCCAAGGGTTGATGATGATGGTCGACGTCAACAAAATCTTAAGGCTAAAGACAAAGGAAAGTCGCATGCAATTTCTATCAGCGATGTGGAGTACGATAACGAAGTGGTGAAAGGTACACTTACCATCCACTCTAAAGTAGCATATGTTTTATTTGATTCTGGATCCACCCACTCTTTTATTTCTGAATACTTTTCTAAGGGTATCACCGTATTACCTCAACAATTAGATGTTGAGTTAGCTGTGACAACACCTAATGGCACATCAATCGCATCAAAAGTTTATAATTATTCTCCGATCGAAGTTTGTGGGAAAGTGCTTCCTGCAAATCTTGTGATCCTTCCTTTAGTGGAATTTGATGTGATTCTTGGCGTGGATTGGCTTTCTCTGCATGGAGCTCATATCAATTGCCAAAGAAGGGAAGTCACATTTCATATTCCAGATCAATCTACGATCGTATACCAATGCAAGGATGAACATAACCTTCCAGTGGAAATTTCTTCCATCTTATGGGTATTGATTCCACTAAATGAAGGTTATTTATCTCAAATGGTTGGTGAAAAACTCACGATTAAGAATATGCCCATTGTACGGGAGTTTGATGATGTCTTTCCGGAGGAATTACCAGGTCTTCCACCAAATCGTGAAGTTGAGTTTTCAATAGAACTCGTACCCGGTGCTTTGCTTATTTCAAAGACACCTTATAGAATGGCCCCAATTGAGTTGCAGGAATTGAAGAAGCAACTCCAAGAGAATCTTGATAAGGGATTCATACGCCCTAGTGCGTCACCTTGGGGAGCACCTGTTCTATTTGTTAAGAAGAAAGATGGATCAATGAGACTCTGCATTGATTATCGAGAACTTAACAAGATCACTATCAAGAACAAATATCCTCTCCCACGCATTGATGACTTATTTGACCAACTACGCGGAGCTCAATACTTTTCCAAGATTGATCTTCGTTCAGGGTATCATCAATTAAGGGTCAAAAGGGAGGATATACCAAAGACGGCTTTCCGTACAAGGTATGGACACTATGAATTTATAGTGATGCCATTTGGTCTTACTAATGCCCCTGCTATCTTCATGGATCTAATGAATAGAGTCTTTAGAGACTATCTTGATCAATTTGTGGTAGTCTTTATAGACGATATTCTTGTCTATTCAAAGAGCAAGGAAGAGCATGAAGATCACTTGAGAATTATATTGAAGACCCTGAGAAAGGAGAATCTTTATGCCAAATTTACCAAGTGTGAATTTTGGCTTCAAAAAGTTGCATTTTTGGGTCATATAATCTCAAAAGAGGGGATATCTGTGGATCCAGCAAAAACAGAGGTTATCAAAAGATGGTCAAGACCAACAACAGTAACTGAGATCCGAAGTTTCCTTGGTTTGGCTGGATATTATCGACGTTTTGTAAAAGATTTTTCACGATTATCTAATCCACTCACCAAGTTGACTCGGAAAGGAGTTAAGTTTGTCTGGACAGAGGAATGTGAAGAGAATTTCAAGGAGTTGAAAAGAAGGTTATCCAGTGCACCTGTGCTCACACTGCCTTGTAGTGGAGAAAGGTTTGTGATCTACAGTGATGCATCCAAGAAGGGATTGGGGTGTGTTCTTATGTAAAATGATATGGTGATAGCTTATGCCTCACGACAGTTGAAAATCCATGAGCAAAATTACCCAACACATGATTTGGAGTTGGCTGCGGTAATCTTTGCATTAAAGATTTGGAGGCATTACCTTTATGGTGAAAGATGTGATATTTATACTGATCATAAAAGTTTAAAGTATATTTTCACACAAAAGGAGTTGAATATGCGTCAAAGAATATGGTTGGAGCTGATTAAGGATTATGACTGCTCAATCCATTACCACCCTGGGAAAGCAAACAAGGTGGCAGATGCATTAAGTCGACAAGACCATGCTAGTTTATCCATGATGAGGATCACAAAAGATCCAATATTTATGGATTTACAAAGGATGGATCTTGGAATTATAATGGAAGGGGAAAAATCTTATCTTTCTCAAATGAATGTTCAACCATCTATACATGTGAAGATTAAAGAGGCACAGAAAGAAGATGTCGAGTTACAAAAGAAGGTGAGAAATGTTCCTGAATTCAACCTTGATTGTGATGGGATAATAAAGTTCAGGAATCGGGTTTGTGTTCCTCCCATCCCCGAATTAAATAAGGACCTGCTGGATGAGGCTCATAGTTCTTCATTCTCTATTCATCCTGGAAGCACGAAGATGTATAGGGACCTGAAAGAGTACTTCTGGTGGGATGGCATGAAAAGAGATGTTGCTGAATATGTCTCTCGATGCTTGGTTTGTCAACAAGTTAAAGCTGAGAGACAGAAGTCTAAGGGGATGTTACAACCATTATCCATACCCGAATGGAAATGGGAAAACATCACGATGGACTTTGTCACAGGACTTCCTAAAACATCCAAAGGCAATAATGCTATCTGGGTCATAGTTGATCGTCTTACAAAGTCTGTACACTTCATTGCTATTAGAGAGGATTTCTCTCTAGATCAGCTTTCCAGGATATATGTAAAGGAAGTGGTAAGATTACATGGAGTACCACTTTCTATTATATCTGATCGGGATCCAAGATTTACCTCGAAGTTCTGGCGAAGTCTTCAGCATACTCTGGATACAGAGTTGAGTTTCAGCACTGCTTATCATCCCCAGACAGACGGTCAGTCTGAGAGAACAATTCAAACCCTAGAAGATATGTTGTTAGTCATGACTATAACGAACCATACTTAGTGAGCAGTACCTATAACGACCCATACTTTACATACATTGTTAATACTTCAAAATTGAAGCACACTTATTACAACATATGACAAAACCACAAAGGACCGTATAGGTATAGTGTCTTTAGAAACTGGGAAACATAAACAACTGGTTCATAAATCTTCTACAGTGTCTCCCATTTATTTCATCATATCTAGGGTCCCTTTTAGCATATTCTACTTAATATCCATCTTCCTGGCCTGGGGAAAAGAAAACATAAAAGGGTGAGCTCAAATGCTCAGCAAGGCAAATAAAGGAAATAAAAATCATATCATATCTTTTTGAAAATCAAAACCTGCAAAAGAGATCATAATATCTTAACATGGAATAAATCATAGAAGTGAAAATGAGATCCCCATAATCATAACATAAAACTTGAAACTTTGTGTCATGCACACATAATCATGGAAAATCATTTCTTGTTAGTCATGACTCATTGCCAAGAATATCTTAGTGGACAAAGTCCCTTTCTGAACCGAGTTCACTCCTCGTTTCAGTCCTGTATCACTGAACCGAAATAACCTTCCGTTCCAGCCATGTCTATCTCATGAGATATAAAATCTTTACCCAATGCATTGGAGGGAGATATAGGTCCCACCCATCTTATAATGAATCCTTTCTTATGTGTGCCACATAATCATAAATCATACATCATCACATAACCCATGTAATAAAAAATGGAATTCTTAAACAACATGACATCATAAAACAATTCATATAAGATAAAGGAATTCATAAAAATGTTTCCATCACAACATAATCAAATCCATGTAATAATAGGGATAGAAACAGAACCCTTTTATTATCTTAGATGGAAAATAATTTTGATAAAATACTTGAACTTCATTCTTGAGGAAAATATCCTTTCTTCTTCAAAAATACTTTTACTTTCTTAACATGTCATACAATTTTAAACTAAAAGAATTTGATTAAAAATAAACTTGAATACTTGTAAAGGAAGCTTCTTTGAAATAATGTTTTAAAAATCCATTCATGCCGTATAAGTTAAAAAAACATTCTTCGTACTTTTGTCGGAAAAGTCAAAAAGTACCTCGTACGACAAAAGATTCCTTTCATACATATTACTAAAAACTCACCGAAGGGTAAAAATGGATTTAAACAATTTTAGGTGGATGGAAATAATATTACATATTGATGAAACATGGATGTGGATGATAAAATACACCCCAGTAAATACTTACGAATAAACAATCTCGGATAAAAATGAGATTGTGATATTTCCCTTACCTTAGGTCTGATTTGCTTTGTTCGTGTCCGAAGCTCCTGTATAATGGTTTAAATAATGTTATTGACTTATTCCAGAATCATACATATTGATATGATATCATATATGGTCATATTATTAGCTTCTTGTTAGTAATATTTCATTGTTACTTGTTACTCGGGTCTTTATAACTTTTTGTTCTTATGCGTGTTTTGTCGAATAAATTCTTATTCTTATCTTTAGGTTATAGATAATTCATTTACAGAATGGTATTAGTGTAGTATATACCATATTCATTCATTCAATTCATTTATATAATCATTATGAAATGAAGATCATGTAGAACGAGTCGCATCACATCGTGGAGACGGTATTCCGTACGTACGCACGAGTGATGATATCGTTCCTATGATCGTGGAATTGTATTGGAGTATATATATATTATTTCAGTATCAATATTACTTCATAATAATCATATATAGTTACTCATTACACCATTATACCCATCCTTGTAAGGTGATGGTGGAAAATAGATTACACCACGGCGTGGAGACGGTATTCCGTACGTACGCACGCGCGGTGATTTCATTTTTCCGTAGGATGGATAGAAGGTGAATTAGGGTTGTTTCATATTTATAATAACATATCAGTATGTAAGTAATACTGATGTTATTACTTTATCAAGAAACAACTAAAGAAGCAGTAGTTGAAGAAGAAAGAAATTGAAAAGATCGGTAATGGATATTACCTCTTCTTTGGAATGCTTCTTTGAATCCTCCACTTAAGGAACTAAGATTGGTCTTTGGAGAAGACCAGGACCTCTAGGATTATTCTAGGGAAGTGGAGAGGAGAAAATGGTAGGGGTTGGCCGAGCTTGAGTGCTCAATTTGGTGTGAGGAGGAGGGGGAGGAGGTGCCCTTTTATAAGGGAGGAGAGGGGCACCTTAGGAATATCTCAAAATATTATTTTATATTAAAGTCAAAATAGGTTTATAATGGTTCCAAAGGGTCTTATTTCGAAGATAAAGTGGGGATGGGTCGAAATCCTATCAACCAATAGGATTTAGACAAGTTTAGGGTATTATTTTAACCTTATCAATTAGATTTAACTCTAAGTTAATTAATTTAACTTTTACCGTGTCTTTTTGTTTTTCTTTCACTATATGGTTAATACACTTACTATAACATGCCAAACGAACCCCAAATTGTTTATTATTAATATATATATCCTTATCTAAGTCATTTGGCCGAACCTTAGATTTTTAGGAATAAAATAACAATTAGTAATATAATATTTGGTTTAAAAACTATTTTGTTTCAATTTTGACACTATTTGATATATGATTTTTGTGAAAGTCATAACAGAATTATATGTTCAAAAAAAGTTGATTAAATCAACACTAATATATCATAGTGACCTAGAAAATTAGTGTAATTCATAAAAAGTCTCAAATTACATTTATTTTGGTATTTATATTATCAATTATGTCAATATTTCATTAATAAGATAATTACTGCATCATCATTGTGTCATAAATAAATTATATTATGTGATGTCTAAAAATTACAAATAAAATACCATCATGTAGGAAATCTTTTTAGCTTTCTAATGAATATTTACAATCGAATTTATCTTATGTATAACCCCATATTAAAAATTATTTACTTATTAAACTTTGATTTTAACTATTTTAACCCTTCTTTAAATAAATTAATAATAAATGTCCTAATCTAATCCAAGTGGGCCTAAATGGTCATATTTTATTCCTAAGTTTGTTTTTGGTCGAATTACACTTGTCCAATAGAATTAGGACATGTTTTAGGGTAATAGTAATATCATATTTACCCTTAGTTACCCTATTTACTATTAACCGCGGTAAAAAAAGTAAAAAGTTACTATTCACCAAAAAATTATTTTCATCTCATTGAACCACATTTTAGTCCTTGATATTAACCGTGCCTCTCGGATTTTCGAAATTCCATTCACAGAAGCGGTAAAATTAAGTTTTATGCAAAATTCAGTTTTTAACCTACCACTTAGTGTTTTCACTATTCATCAAAAATTGAAAGTTTTCAGAAAAATACCAAAATTTCACCCTCGGCTATTTTCGATATTCTGAGTCCAAAAATGAAGTCCATTTTGAAAAATAAAATTTATAAAATTTTAAAAAGTGGTTATTACTATTCATAACGGCTAGTTTTAATAGCATATTGTTGTTTAGTGAAACTTGGTATTGCGTACGACGCAAGCTATCGAGAAGGTCGCGATTGCGTGTAAAGCAAGCCAAGCAAGTGTTGTGTAGAAAAAGATTTCTTTGATGATTTATATAACATAAAAGTCTCGGGTGTTACATTACTATAACGACCCATACTTTACATACATTGTTAATACTTCAAAATTGAAGCACACTTATTACAACATATGACAAAACCACAAAGGACCGTATAGGTATAGTGTCTTTAGAAACTGGGAAACATAAACAACTGGTTCATAAATCTTCTACAGTGTCTCCCATTTATTTCATCATATCTAGGGTCCCTTTTAGCATATTCTACTTAATATCCATCTTCCTGACCTGGGGAAAAGAAAACATAAAAGGGTGAGCTCAAATGCTCAGCAAGGCAAATAAAGGAAATAAAAATCATATCATATCTTTTTGAAAATCAAAACCTGCAAAAGAGATCATAATATCTTAACATGGAATAAATCATAGAAGTGAAAATGAGATCCCCATAATCATAACATAAAACTTGAAACTTTGTGGCATGCACACATAATCATGGAAAATCATTTCTTGTTAGTCATGACTCATTGCCAAGACTATCTTAGTGGAAAAAGTCCCTTTCTGAACCGAGTTCACTCCTCGTTTCAGTCCTGTATCACTGAACCGAAATAAACTTCCGTTCCAGCCATGTCTATCTCATGAGATATAAAATCTTTACCCAATGCATTGGAGGGAGATATAGGTCCCACCCATCTTATAATGAATCCTTTCTTATGTGTGCCACATAATCATAAATCATACATCATCACATAACCCATGTAATAAAAAATGGAATTCTTAAACAACATGACATCATAAAACAATTCATATAAGATAAAGGAATTCATAAAAATGTTTCCATCACAACATAATCAAATACATGTAATAATAGGGATAGAAACAGAACCCTTTTATTATCTTAGATGGAAAATAATTTTGATAAAATACTTGAACTTCATTCTTGAGGAAAATATCCTTTCTTCTTCAAAAACACTTTTACATTCTTAACATGTCATACAATTTTAAACTAAAAGAAGTTGATTAAAAATAAACTTGAATACTTGTAAAGGAAGCTTCTTTGAAATAATGTTTTAAAAATCCATTCATGCCGTATAAGTTAAAAAAACATTCTTCGTACTTTTGTCGGAAAAGTCAAAAAGTACCTCGTACGACAAAAGATTCCTTTCATACATATTACTAAAAACTCACCAAAGGGTAAAAATGGATTTAAACAATTTTAGGTGGATGGAAATAATATTACATATTGATGAAACATGGATGTGGATGATAAAATACACCCCAGTAAATACTTACGAATAAACAATCTCGGATAAAAATGAGATTGTGATATTTCCCTTACCTTAGGTCCGATTTGCTTTGTTCGTGTCCGAAGCTCCTGTATAATGGTTTAAATAATGTTATTTACTTATTCCAGAATCATACATATTGATATGATATCATATATGGTCATATTATTAGCTTCTTGTTAGTAATATTTCATTGTTACTTGTTACTCGGGTCTATATAACTTTTTGTTCTTATGCGTGTTTTGTCGAATAAATTCTTATTCTTATCTTTAGGTTATAGATAATTCATTTACAGAATGGTATTAGTGTAGTATATACCATATTCATTCATTCAATTCATTTATATAATCATTATAAAATGAAGATCATGTAGAACGAGTCGCATCACATCGTGGAGACGGTATTCCGTACGTACGCACGAGTGATGATATCGTTCCTATGATCGTGGAATTGTATTGGAGTATATATATATTATTTCAGTATCAATATTACTTCATAATAATCATATATAGTTACTCATTACACCATTATACCCATCCTTGTAAGGTGATGGTGGAAAATAGATTACACCACGGCGTGGAGACGGTATTCCGTACGTACGCACGCGCGGTGATTTCATTTTTTCCGTAGGATGGATAGAAGGTGAATTAGGGTTGTTTCATATTTATAATAACATATCAGTATGTAATTAATACTGATGTTATTACTTTATCATGAAACAACTAAAGAAGAAGAAGTTGAAGAAGAAAGAAATTGAAAAGATCGGTAATGGATATTACCTCTTCTTTGGAACGCCTCTTTGAATCATCCACTTAAGGAACTAAGATTGGTCTTTGGAGAAGACCAGGACCTCTAGGATTATTCTAGGGAAGTGGAGAGGAGAAAATGGCAGGGGTTGGCCGAGCTTGAGTGCTCAAATTGGTGTGAGGAGGAAGGGGAGGAGGTGCCATTTTATAAGGGAGGAGAGGGGCACCTTAGGAATATCTCAAAATATTATTTTATATTAAAGTCAAAATCGGTTTATAATGGTTCCAAAGGGTCTTATTTCGAAGATAAAGTGGGTATGGGTCGAAATCCTATCAACCAATAGGATTTAGACAAGTTTAGGGTATTATTTTAACCTTATCAATTAGATTTAACTCTAAGTTAATTAATTTAACTTTTACCGTGTCTTTTTGTTTTCTTTCACTATATGGTTAATACACTTACTATAACATGCCAAACGAACCCCAAATTGTTTATTATTAATATATATATCCTTATCTAAGTCATTTTGCCGAACCTTAGATTTTTAGGAATAAAATAACAATTAGTAATATAATATTTGATTTAAAAACTATTTTGTGTCAATTTTGACACTATTTGATATATGATTTTTGTGAAAGTCATAACAGAATTATATGTTCAAACCAAGTTGATTAAATCAACACTAATATATCATAGTAACCTAGAAAATTAGTGGAATTCATAAAAAGTCTCAAATTACATTTATTTTGGTATTTATATTATCAATTATGTCAATATTTCATTAATAAGATAATTACTGCATCATCTTTGTGTCATAAATAAATTATATTATTTGATGTCTAAAAATTACAAATAAAATACCATCATGTAGGAAATCGTTTTATCTTTCTAATGAATATTTACAATCGAATTTATCTTATGTATAACCCCATATTAAAAATGATTTACTTATTAAACTTTGATTTTAACTATTTTAACCCTTCTTTAAATAAATTAATAATAAATGTCCTAATCTAATCCAAGTGGGCCTAAATGGTCATATTTTATTCCTAAGTTTGTTTTTGGTCGAATTACACTTTTCCAATAGAATTAGGACATGTTTTAGGGTAATATTAATATCATATTTACCCTTAGTTACCCTATTTACTATTAACCGCGGTAAAAAAAGTAAAAAGTTACTATTCACCAAAAAATTATTTTCATCTCATTGAACCACATTTTAGTCCTTGATATTAACCGTGTCTCTCGGATTTTCGAAATTCCATTCACAGAAGCGGTAAAATTAAGTTTTATTCAAAATTCAGTTTTTAACCTACCACTTAGTGTTTTCACTATTCATCAAAAATTGAAAGTTTTCAGAAAAATACCAAAATTTCACCCTAGGCTATTTTCGATATTCTGAGTCCAAAAATGAAGTCCATTTTGAAAAATAAAATTTATAAAATTTTAAAAAGTGGTTATTACTATTCATAACGGCTAGTTTTAATAGCAAATTGTTGTTTAGTGAAACTCGGTATTGCGTACGACGCAAGCTATCGAGGAAGGTCGTGATTGCATGTAAAGCAAGCCAAGCAAGTGTTGTGTAGAAAAAGATTTCTTTGATGATTTATATAACATAAAAGTCGCGGGTGTTACATTACTATAACGACCCATACTTTACATACATTGTTAATACTTCAAAATTGAAGCACACTTATTACAACATATGACAAAACCACAAAGGACCGTATAGGTATAGTGTCTTTAGAAACTGGGAAACATAAACAACTGGTTCATAAATCTTCTATAGTGTCTCCCATTTATTTCATCATATCTAGGGTCCCTTTTAGCATATTCTACTTAATATCCATCTTCCTGACCTGGGGAAAAGAAAACATAAAAGGGTGAGCTCAAATGCTCAGCAAAGCAAATAAAGGAAATAAAAATCATATCATATCTTTTTGAAAATCAAAACCTGCAAAAGAGATCATAATATCTTAACATGGAATAAATCATAGAAGTGAAAATGAGATCCCCATAATCATAATATAAAACTTGAAACTTTGTGGCATGCACACATAATCATGGAAAATCATTTCTTGTTAGTCATGACTCATTGCCAAGACTATCTTAGTGGAAAACGTCCCTTTCTGAACCGAGTTCACTCCTCGTTTCAGTCCTGTATCACTGAACCGAAATAACCCTCCATTCCAGCCATGTCTATCTCATGAGATATAAAATCTTTACCCAATGCATTGGAGGGAGATATAGGTCCCACCCATCTTATAATGAATCCTTTCTTATGTGTGCCACATAATCATAAATCATACATCATCACATAACCCATGTAATAAAAAATGGAATTCTTAAACAACATGACATCATAAAACAATTCATATAAGATAAAGGAATTCATAAAAATGTTTCCATCATAACATAATCAAATACATGTAATAATAGGGATAGAAACAGAACCCTTTTATTATCTTAGATGGAAAATAATTTTGATAAAATACTTGAACTTCATTCTTGAGGAAAATATCCTTTCTTCTTCAAAAACACTTTTACTTTCTTAACATGTCATACAATTTTAAACAAAAATAAGTTGATTAAAAATAAACTTGAATACTTGTAAAGGAAGCTTCTTTGAAATAATGTTTTAAAAATCCATTCATGCCGTATAAGTTAAAAAAACATTCTTCGTACTTTTGTCGGAAAAGTCAAAAACTACCTCGTACGACAAAAGATTCCTTTCATACATATTACTAAAAACTCACCAAAGGGTAAAAATGGATTTAAACAATTTTAGGTGGATGGAAATAATATTACATATTGATGAAACATGGATGTGGATGATAAAATACACCCCAGTAAATACTTACGAATAAACAATCTCGGATAAAAATGAGATTGTGATATTTCCCTTACCTTAGGTCCGATTTGCTTTGTTCGTGTCCGAAGCTCCTGTATAATGGTTTAAATAATGTTATTGACTTATTCCAGAATCATACATATTGATATGATATCATATATGGTCATATTATTAGCTTCTTGTTAGTAATATTTCATTGTTACTTGTTACTCGGGTCTTTATAACTTTTTGTTCTTATGCGTGTTTTGTCGAATAAATTCTTATTCTTATCTTTAGGTTATAGATAATTCATTTCCAGAATGGTATTAGTGTAGTATATACCATATTCATTCATTCAATTCATTTATATAATCATTATGAAATGAAGATCATGTAGAACGAGTCGCATCACATCGTGGAGACGGTATTCCGTACGTACGCACGAGTGATGATATCGTTCCTATGATCGTGGAATTGTATTGGAGTATATATATATTATTTCAGTATCAATATTACTTCATAATAATCATATATAGTTACTCATTACACCATTATACCCATCCTTGTAAGGTGATGGTGGAAAATAGATTACACCACGGCGTGGAGACGGTATTCCGTACGTACGCACGCGCGGTGATTTCATTTTTTCCGTAGGATGGATAGAAGGTGAATTAGGGTTGTTTCATATTTATAATAAAATATCAGTATGTAATTAATACTGATGTTATTACTTTATCATGAAACAACTAAAGAAGAAGAAGTTGAATAAGAAAGAAATTGAAAAGATCGGTAATGGATATTACCTCTTCTTTGGAACGCCTCTTTGAATCATCCACTTAAGGAACTAAGATTGGTCTTTGGAGAAGACCAGGACCTCTAGGATTATTCTAGGAAAGTGGAGAGGAGAAAATGGCAGGGGTTGGCCGAGCTTGAGTGCTCAAATTGGTGTGAGGAGGAAGGGGAGGAGGTGCCCTTTTATAAGGGAGGATAGGGGCACCTTAGGAATATCTCAAAATATTATTTTATATTAAAGTCAAAATCGGTTTATAATGGTTCCAAAGGGTCTTATTTCGAAGATAAAGTGGGTATGGGTCGCAATCCTATCAACCAATAGGATTTAGACAAGTTTAGGGTATTATTTTAACCTTATCAATTAGATTTAACTCTAAGTTAATTAATTTAACTTTTACCGTGTCTTTTTGTTTTCTTTCACTATATGGTTAATACACTTACTATAACATGCCAAACGAACCCCAAATTGTTTATTATTAATATATATATCCTTATATAAGTCATTTGGCCGAACCTTAGATTTTTAGGAATAAAATAACAATTAGTAATATAATATTTGATTTAAAAACTATTTTGTGTCAATTTTGACACTATTTGATATATGATTTTTGTGAAAGTCATAACAGAATTATATGTTCAAACCAAGTTGATTAAATCAACACTAATATATCATAGTAACCTAGAAAATTAGTGGAATTCATAAAAAGTCTCAAATTACATTTATTTTGGTATTTATATTATCAATTATGTCAATATTTCATTAATAAGATAATTACTGCATCATCTTTGTGTCATAAATAAATTATATTATTTGATGTCTAAAAATTACAAATAAAATACCATGATGTAGGAAATCTTTTTAGATTTCTAAGGAATATTTAAAATCGAATTTATCTTATGTATAACTCCATATTAAAAATGATTTACTTATTAAACTTTGATTTTAACTATTTTAACCCTTCTTTAAATAAATTAATAATAAATGTCCTAATCTAATCCATGTGGGCCTAAATGGTCATATTTTATTCCTAAGTTTGTTTTTGGTCGAATTACACTTGTCCAATAGAATTAGGACATGTGTTAGGGTAATAGTAATATCATATTTACCCTTAGTTACCCTATTTACTATTAACCGCGGTAAAAAAAGTAAAAAGTTATTATTCACCAAAAAATTATTTTCATCTCATTGAACCACATTTTAGTCCTTGATATTAACCGTGTCTCTCGGATTTTCGAAATTCCATTCACAGAAGCGGTAAAATTAAGTTTTATGCAAAATTCAGTTTTTAACCTACCACTTAGTGGTTTCACTATTCATCAAAAATTGAAAGTTTTCAGAAAAATACCAAAATTTCACCCTAGGCTATTTTCGATATTCTGAGTCCAAAAATGAAGTCCATTTTGAAAAATAAAATTTATAAAATTTTAAAAAGTGGTTATTACTATTGATAACGGCTAGTTTTAATAGCATATTGTTGTTTAGTGAAACTCGGTATTACGTACGACGCAAGCTATCGAGGAAGGTCGCGATTGCGTGTAAAGCAAGCCAAGCAAGTGTTGTGTAGAAAAAGATTTATTTGATGATTTATATAACATAAAAGTCTCGGGTGTTACATTCTACCCCCCTTAAAAAGAATTTCGCCCTCGAAATTCGTCACTTTGTAACAAACAGATGAGGATAATTCTCCCTCATCATATCCTCAAGCTCCCATGTAGATTCTTCAAGTTGGTGGTTCCTCCATAAAACTTTCACCAAGCGAGTGGTCTTGTTTTGTAGGACTTTTTCGCTACGATCCAGAATCTCTATCGGCTGTTCTTCATAAGAAAGATCTTGCTCCAGCGGTACAACTTCTGAGCTGAGTACATGTGAAGGATCTGGTATGTACTTTCTCAGGAGAGATACATGGAACACATCGTGAACTTGAGAGAGATTCGGTGGAAGCGCCAATCGGTAAGCTACCTTCCCAACACGATCCAGTATTTCGATAGGACCGATATATCTAGGGCTCAACTTCTCCTTCTTTCCAAATCTCATAACCCTCTTCCAGGGAGATATTCGTAAGAACACTTTATCACCCACTTCAAACTCTAGGTCTTTTCTTCGGTTGTCGGCATAACTTTTCTGTCGACTCTGAGCTGCTCTTATGTGTTGTTGAATAGATCTGACCTTTTCTGCCATTTCATCAACGAGATCAGGTCCTAATAGCTTTCTTTCCCCAACTTCATCCCAGCAAGTTGGAGTCCTGCATTTCTTTCCATAGAGAGCTTCATAAGGAGCCATCTGAATACTGGAGTGAAAGCTATTATTATAAGAAAATTCCACCAAAGGTAGGTGTTGATCCCAACCTCCTTTGAAATCCATAGAGAAAGCTCTCAACATATCTTCTAGGGTTTGAATTGTTCTCTCAGACTGACCGTCTGTCTGGGGATGATAAGCAGTGCTGAAACTCAACTCTGTATCCAGAGTATGATGAAGACTTCTCCAGAACTTCGAGGTAAATCTCGGATCTCGATCAGATATAATAGAAAGTGGTACTCCATGTAATCTTACCACTTCCTTTACATATATCCTGGCAAGCTGATCTAGAGAGAAATCCTCTCTAATAGCAATGAAGTGTGCAGACTTTGTAAGATGATCAACTATGACCCAGATAGCATTATTGCCTTTGGATGTTTTAGGATGTCTTGTGACAAAGTCCATAGTGATGTTTTCCCATTTGAATTCGGGTATGGGTAATGGTTGTAACATCCCCTTAGACTTCTGTCTCTCAGCTTTAACTTGTTGACAAACCAAGCATCGAGAGACATATTCAGCAACATCTCTTTTCATGCCATCCCACCAGAAGTACTCTTTCAGGTCCCTATACATCTTCGTGCTTCCAGGATGAATAGAGAATGAAGAACTATGAGCCTCATCCAGCAGCTCCTTCTTTAATTCGGGGATGGGAGGAACACAAACCCGATTCCTGAACTTTATTATCCTATCACAATCAAGGTTGAATTTAGGAACATTTCTCACCTTCTTTTGTAACTCGGCATCTTCTTTCTGTGCCTCTTTAATCTTCACATGTATAGATGGTTGAACATTCATTTGAGAAAGATAAGATTTTTCCCCTTCCATTATAATTCCAAGATCCATCCTTTGTAAATCCATAAATATTGGATCTTTTGTGATCCTCATCATGGATAAACTAGCATGGTCTTGTTGACTTAATGCATCTGCCACCTTGTTTGCTTTCCCAGGGTGGTAATGGATTGAGCAGTCATAATCCTTAATCAGCTCCAACCATCTTCTTTGACGCATATTCAACTCATTTTGTGTGAAAATATACTTTAAACTTTTATGATCAGTATAAATATCACACCTTTCCCCATAAAGGTAATGCCTCCAAATCTTTAATGCAAAGATTACCGCAGCCAACTCCAAATCATGTGTTGGGTAATTTTGCTCATGGATTTTCAACTGTCGTGAGGCATAAGCTATCACCATATCATTTTGCATAAGAACACACCCCAATCCCTTCTTGGATGCATCACTGTAGATCACAAACCTTTCTCCACTACAAGGCAGTGTGAGCACAGGTGCACTGGATAACCTTCTTTTCAACTCCTTGAAATTCTCTTCACATTCCTCTGTCCAGACAAACTTAACTCCTTTCCGAGTCAACTTGGTGAGTGGATTAGATAATCGTGAAAAATCTTTTACAAAACGTCGATAATATCCAGCCAAACCAAGAAAACTTCGGATCTCAGTTACTGTTGTTGGTCTTGACCATCTTTCGATAACCTCTGTTTTTGCTGGATCCACAGATATCCCCTCTTTTGAGATTATATGACCCAAAAATGCAACTTTTTGAAGCCAAAATTCACACTTGGTAAATTTGGCATAAAGCTTCTCCTTTCTCAGGGTCTTCAATATAATTCTCAAGTGATCTTCATGCTCTTCCTTGCTCTTTGAATAGACAAGAATATCGTCTATAAAGACTACCACAAATTGATCAAGATAGTCTCTAAAGACTCTATTCATTAGATCCATGAAGATAGCAGGGGCATTAGTAAGACCAAATGGCATCACTATAAATTCATAGTGTCCATACCTTGTACGGAAAGCCGTATTTGGTATATCCTCCCTTTTGACCCTTAATTGATGATACCCTGAACAAAGATCAATCTTGGAAAAGTATTGAGCTCCTCGTAGTTGGTAAAATAAGTCATCAATGCGTGGGAGAGGATATTTTTTCTTGATAGTGATCTTGTTAAGTTCTCGATAATCAATGCAGAGTCTCATTGATCCATCTTTCTTCTAAACAAATAGAACAGGTGCTCCCCAAGGTGACGCACTAGGGCGTATGAATCCCTTATCAAGATTCTCTTGGAGTTGCTTCTTCAATTCCTGCAACTCAATTGGGGCCATTCTATAAGGTGTCTTTGAAATAGGCAAAGCACCGGGTACGAGTTCTATTGAAAACTCAACTTCACGATTTGGTGGAAGACCTGGTAATTCCTCCGGAAAGACATCATCAAACTCCCGTACAATGGGAATATTCTTAATCGTGAGTTTTTCACCAACCATTTGAGATAAATAACCTTCATTTAGTGGAATCAATAACCATAAGATGGAAGAAATTTCCACTGGAAGGTTATGTTCATCCTTGCATTGGTATACGATCGTAGATTGATCTGGAATATGAAATGTGACTTCCCTTCTTTGGCAATTGATATGAGCTCCATGCAGAGAAAGCCAATCCATGCCAAGAATCAGATCAAATTCCACTAAAGGAAGGATCACAAGATTTGTAGGAAGCACTTTCCCACAAACTTCGATCGGAGAAGAATTATAAACTTTTGATGCGATTGATGTGCCATTAGGTGTTGTCACAGCTAACTCAACATCTAATTGTTGAGGTAATACGGTGATACCCTTAGAAAAGTCTTCAGAAATAAAAGAGTGGGTGGATCCAGAATCAAATAAAACATTTGCTACTTTAGAGTGGATGGTAAGTGTACCTTTCACCACTTCGTTATCGTACTCCACATCGCTGATAGAAATTGCATGCGACTTTCCTTTGTCTTTAGCCTTAAGATTTTTTTGACGTCGACCATCATCATCAACCCTTGGATTTGGGCATTGATTGGCATAATGCCCCATCTCCTTGCACTTGAAACATTGAAGTGTAGTAGGTTCATTCTGTGTATCCCTTCCTTTGTTTGCATCATTAGACATCTTCTTCCCATTATCACGGCATTCAAATGCCCGATGACCTTCTTTTCCACATTTAAAACATTTACTTGTCCCTTTAAGACAACTCCCTCCATGTTTCTTTCCACACTTTGAGCATAAGGGAAAGTTCATCTTCTTTTTCAGTGTGCTCTTTAGATTTTTCTTTGAATTCCATCTTCCTCTTCTTATCAAACCCATGTGACTGATGGGTTACTCCAATCTCCATCTCGACTTTGAGAGCACATCGAACGATTTCCTCGTAGCTATTGAAGTCTCTTATGGCTAACGCCCTTCGAAGACTTGGTTTTAAGCCACTAAAGAATCGATCGATCTTACTCTCAGGTTGGATAATAATACCAGAAGCGTACCTTGCAAGTCTTGTAAAATTTGCTTCATAGGTACTAACAGATTCATCATCCCTTTGCTTCAATTCAAGGAACTCTTTCTCCATCTTTGTTCGGAGAATACGAGGGAAGTACTTATTGAAAAATAAGTTCATGAACTCGTCCCATTCCATAGACTCAATTTCATCCCTTTGCCTCGTATTCTTAACAAGATTCCACCATTGATCAGCATCTCCTTCCAAACGATACACTGCTAGGATGACTTTATCATGTTCATAACATTGAAGAACTGAAAATATCTTTTCAGTAGTACTAATCCATTGTTCAGCAACTAATGGATCAGTAGACCCGCTGAAAGAAGGTGGACGCTGCCTCATGAAGGATTCAACAGAATGTTGCTCCCTCCTTTGCTCGTTTGGAAATCCTGCATGATTCATAGCTTGAGAAAGTTGTGTGAGCATGGCTACAATATTTTGTATTCCAGCTCCCATATCGTTTGGTTGCTCAGGGGGACAATCATTGCATTGCCCATCACATTCCGCATTAACACGGTTCCTTCGGGTTCCAGCCATTGACTAAAACCAAGAAGAATAGTGTGAGAAACACTAATTATAATAGGAAACCACATAATTCAAGAATAAAATTTTCATGCTTAAGGTCTTATCCTAGGTTATTCAAGTCCATTTCTAAAACACTAAGATTGTGTTCTATGCTTAGACTTATCCTTAGGGTTCTTACTAAGGCTTTCACATCCTAGTTTCCAAAGGTTGACTATACCTTTCCTCTGATACCAACTATAACGACCCATACTTTACATACATTGTTAATACTTCAAAATTGAAGCACACTTATTACAACATATGACAAAACCACAAAGGACCGTATAGGTATAGTGTCTTTAGAAACTGGGAAACATAAACAACTGGTTCATAAATCTTCTACAGTGTCTCCCATTTATTTCATCATATCTAGGGTCCCTTTTAGCATATTCTACTTAATATCCATCTTCCTGACCTGGGGAAAAGAAAACATAAAAGGGTGAGCTCAAATGCTCAGTAAGGCAAATAAAGGAAATAAAAATCATATCATATCTTTTTGAAAATCAAAACCTGCAAAAGAGATCATAATATCTTAACATGGAATAAATCATAGAAGTGAAAATGAGATCCCCATAATCATAACATAAAACTTGAAACTTTGTGGCATGCACACATAATCATGGAAAATCATTTCTTGTTAGTCATGACTCATTGCCAAGACTATCTTAGTGGACAAAGTCCCTTTCTGAACCGAGTTCACTCCTCGTTTCAGTCCTGTATCACTGAACCGAAATAACCTTCTGTTCCAGCCATGTCTATCTCATGAGATATAAAATCTTTACCCAATGCATTGGAGGGAGATATAGGTCCCACCCATCTTATAATGAATCCTTTCTTATGTGTGCCACATAATCATAAATCATACATCATCACATAACCCATGTAATAAAAAATGGAATTCTTAAACAACATGACATCATAAAACAATTCATACAAGATAAAGGAATTCATAAAAATGTTTCCATCACAACATAATCAAATCCATGTAATAATAGGGATAGAAACAGAACCCTTTTATTATCTTAGATGGAAAATAATTTTGATAAAATACTTGAACTTCATTCTTGAGGAAAATATCCTTTCTTCTTAAAAAACACTTTTACTTTCTTAACATGTCATACAATTTTAAACTAAAAGAAGTTGATTAAAAATAAACTTGAATACTTGTAAAGGAAGCTTCTTTGAAATAATGTTTTAAAAATCCATTCATGCCGTATAAGTTAAAAAAACATTCTTCGTACTTTTGTCGGAAAAGTCAAAAAGTACCTCGTACGACAAAAGATTCCTTTCATACATATTACTAAAAACTCACCGAAGGGTAAAAATGGATTTAAACAATTTTAGGTGGATGGAAATAATATTACATATTGATGAAACATGGATGTGGATGATAAAATACACCCCAGTAAATACTTACGAATAAACAATCTCGGATAAAAATGAGATTGTGATATTTCCCTTACCTTATGTCCGATTTGCTTTGTTCGTGTCCGAAGCTCCTGTATAATGGTTTAAATAATGTTATTGACTTATTCCAGAATCATACATATTGATATGATATCATATATGGTCATATTATTAGCTTCTTGTTAGTAATATTTCATTGTTACTTGTTACTCGGGTCTTTATAACTTTTTGTTCTTATGTGTGTTTTGTCGAATAAATTCTTATTCTTAACTTTAGGTTATAGATAATTCATTTCCAGAATGGTATTAGTGTAGTATATACCATATTAATTCATTCAATTCATTTATATAATCATTATGAAATGAAGATCATGTAGAACGAGTCGCATCACATCGTGGAGACGGTATTCCGTACGTACGCACGAGTGATGATATCGTTCCTATGATCGTGGAATTGTATTGGAGTATATATATATTATTTCAGTATCAATATTACTTCATAATAATCATATATAGTTACTCATTACACCATTATACCCATCCTTGTAAGGTGATGGTGGAAAATAGATTACACCACGGCGTGGAGACGGTATTCCGTACGTACGCACGCGTGGTGATTTCATTTTTCCGTAGGATGGATAGAAGGTGAATTAGGGTTGTTTCATATTTATAATAACATATCAGTATGTAAGTAATACTGATGTTATTACTTTATCATGAAACAACTAAAGAAGAAGAAGTTGAAGAAGAAAGAAATTGAAAAGATCGGTAATGGATATTATCTCTTCTTTGGAACGCTTCTTTGAATCCTCCACTTAAGGAACTAAGATTGGTCTTTGGAGAAGACCAGGACCTCTAGGATTATTCTAGGGAAGTGGAGAGGATAAAATGGCAGGGGTTGGCCGAGCTTGAGTGCTCAATTTGGTGTGAGGAGGAGGGGGAGGAGGTGCCCTTTTATAAGGGAGGAGAGGGGCACCTTAGGAATATCTCAAAATATTATTTTATATTAAAGTCAAAATCGGTTTATAATGGTTCCAAAGGGTCTTATTTCGAAGGTAAAGTGGGGATGGGTCGAAATCCTATCAACCAATAGGATTTAGACAAGTTTAGGGTATTATTTTAACCTTATCAATTAGATTTATCTCTAAGTTAATTAATTTAACTTTTACCGTGTCTTTTTGTTTTCTTTCACTATATGGTTAATACACTTACTATAACATGCCAAACGAACCCCAAATTGTTTATTATTAATATATATATCCTTATATAAGTCATTTGGCCGAACCGTAGATTTTTAGGAATAAAATAACAATTAGTAATATAATATTTGATTTAAAAACTATTTTGTGTCAATTTTGACACTATTTGATATATGATTTTTGTGAAAGTCATAACAAAATTATATGTTCAAACCAAGTTGATTTAATCAACAATAATATATCATAGTAACCTAGAAAATTTGTGGAATTCATAAAAAGTCTCAAATTACATTTATTTTGGTATTTATATTATCAATTATGTCAATATTTCATTAATAAGATAATTACTGCATCATCTTTGTGTCATAAATAAATTATATTATTTGATGTCTAAAAATTACAAATAAAATACCATCATGTAGGAAATCTTTTTAGCATTCTAATTAATATTTACAATCTAATTTATCTTATGTATAACCCCATATTAAAAATTATTTACTTATTAAACTTTGATTTTAACTATTTTATCCCTTCTTTAAATAAATTAATAATAAATGTCCTAATCTAATCCAAGTGGGCCTAAATGGTCATATTTTATTCCTAAGTTTGTTTTTGGTCGAATTACACTTGTCCAATAGAATTAGGACATGTGTTAGGGTAATAGTAATATCATATTTACCCTTAGTTACCCTATTTACTATTAACCGCGGTAAAAAAAGTAAAAAGTTACTATTCACCAAAAAATTATTTTCATCTCATTGAACCACATTTTAGTCCTTGATATTAACCGTGTCTCTCGGATTTTCGAAATTCCATTCACAGAAGCGGTAAAATTAAGTTTTATGCAAAATTCAGTTTTTAACCTACCACTTAGTGTTTTCACTATTCATCAAAAATTGAAAGTTTTCAGAAAAATACCAAAATTTCACCCTAGGCTATTTTCGATATTCTGAGTCCAAAAATGAATTCCATTTTGAAAAATAAAATTTATAAAATTTTAAAAAGTGGTTATTACAATTCATAACGGCTAGTTTTAATAGCATATTGTTGTTTAGTGAAACTCGGTATTGCGTACGACGCAAGCTATCGAGGAAGGTCGCGATTGCGTGTAAAGCAAGACAAGCAAGTGTTGTGTAGAAAAAGATTTCTTTGATGATTTATATAACATAAAAGTCTCGGGTGTTACATTTTCCACCCTCCTCTTTTATCAAGGACTCATGTTATGTTAGTTATTTTAGTTTCATTTTATCCTATATTGGTATATGTTCTTAAATATCTCCCTTACTTCAAATTTTATGTATAAATAATTAGTGTCATGACCCACCTTCACCAGAAGAAGGGAAAGGTCAGAAGATTTCTAGGCCCTTCCTTCTTTAAGTTGAAGGAGAGATAATGACCCCTGAGACCCGCCTTCAATAGGTCCTAGAGTGGTGACTAGCACCAAGGGTATAGAATCACATTCTAAATGGAAGGCATTACCCTTTATATTTTAATAGGATCAGGAGATAGAATGGTAAATCCCAACAACACCAAAAGCTAAAAGTAAAAGTAAAGCCAAAACAACCATTCCCATACGCATGTTCCAAAAGTAAATACCACAAAGTACAAGTGATTACAAAGGTAAAGTACCCAAAGAAAGGAAAAAAGCTACTACAACTGCCCCAAGGGTCCGAGCTAGTATGGTCATGTGCGATCCCAAAAGTCCTCCTGGAAACCTAATAGCAGTTTTATATACATAGGGTAAGCATACAAGTATACTTAGTAGGGGAAACCAAAGACTCTCATGCAAAAGTGGGGGAACGTACTAAGTCCCGTGAGAAAAAGAGTAAACCAAACACCTAACAAGGTAAACTATCCACCCAAGCCTCACCAAGGCACACTACCCAAAAAATTCAAGTCATGTAATGTATATAATAAGAGCACATCGATGTTTGGGTACCCCGTGCCACTTTCGCACTAGTTATTGAAGACATCCTATGCATCGAACCAATCACGCCATTCTCACCGCAGTCCCACTACCACACCTGCTAGCACACACCTGGGCCACAACCTCATGTAGTACCACTATCGAATCCCGCCCGCACACACCTAGGCTACAACTTTCACACGTAAAAATTCCTGTAAACACCTAGGCCAGAACAACCACCGCCATGCCTGAAGACACCTAGGCTAGAAGATCCTCCGCCATGCCCGAAGACACCCGGGCCTCATCCCGAAGAAACTTGGGAAACTACCTACCCGCACACACCTGGTCCATAACCACCACAGTACCCCGCCCAAAGGTTATTGGGCTAGTAATGGACCTCAGGCCATCACAGCCTACCCGAAGATACTTGGGATATCCGGGAAAGGGAGTAGAAAAAGAGCTAATAACCAGCCACTAATGGAAGTGTTGGAAAAAAAACCCTCCCCCATGAAATGGTGGTGTTGGGAACTAAGTGATCAACTTGGGTAGGGAGCGAATAAGAAACAAAAATCTACAAGTGTATGTATAAGTAACAAGCACTCACCCAAAGTTTAGGTTTTTCTTCAGCCCACCTAAAGAACACAAACAACACTACGTCCAAGTCACAACCCATGCCAAAACAAAACCAATTTGTCCCATCCTAGTTTGCATGTTCAGTAATAATACCGAAATTAGTTTTCTACAACTACTGGGAAACTGACACCATAATCACAATCTAAGGGAAAAAGATCCAGCCAAATGTCAAGCATCAACTACAACATTCACACCCGGTTCTCTTCTAAAGTCATAACAACAATGGGATAAGTGAGATCCCTCGAAGTACTGGATCCAAAGAAAAACCCTGAGACACTGCCTCGTGTCCACCCCAAATGGTTTCTCATCAACAAAGGATCCCACCCCAATTCGTGATATAAACAAGGTAACTACTCGGTCATAAAATTCACAACCACTGAATGCATAACACAGGGGATCCCATCCCCAATTCTCACAACCACCGAGAGTATAATAACAGGGGATCACATCCCCACCCACATCACCCAGCAAACGGCCCATGAGGGAAGAACAATCAAACCAATATTACCAAGGAAAGCATGCCCATGTCGGTATTTTCATATTTATAAGATTTAACACACTCCATGATTCTAATTTCCATGTACTTTAACTGGGGTTATCACAGAAGGGAAATGATCCAAGTGATTTCAATTTTTCTTAGCCGAATGTATGTAATTAACTAATTTAATTTTCACAGCAGGAGTTCACAACTACAAAACAAGCAATTTAAAACATCACGAGGGGTTCATTAGTATACAGAGAAAGACCACCAAGGCCATGATTTTCTGTAGGCGTAAGCCCGCATAATTCATAAATCATATAATCATGGAAGATCATAAAACAGAGCATCATTAATGATCACAGCCTTCCCCCTTCGTTAGAGTTCATTCATTATCTTTATTATGTTTTGGGTTTATCCAATTCTTCAGAAACAAAATCATTCCCACCCCGTATGATGCACAAAAAGGGGGAGATGAAGGAGAAATTCGTTACCTGTTATCAACGATCGATGCTAAGGCTTCGCACGGAACTTCACATATAGCGATGCGGCTCGCCTAAACGAAAATCTGTTCGTGAATGAAGGGTACTCCCGACGCTGATCGAGAAAAGAAGAAACCATGACTAACCCTTTAGTTTATAAGGGTCGTGGACAGTTGAGATAAGAACATGAAACTGTGTAAGTATTGGGGGTCATGGGTTGATCACGATGCCCCACACGTTATTAAAGGTATTTAAATGGATTAACACACCAGGTTAATTCATTAAATATTTAATTAAAACATTTATGGGTGTTACCAAGCTTTAAAACAGGTAAAAATAGGGATTAAAACCCAATTTTCACAGAAGGAGAGTGACTAGAAAAACCCTGACAAGGATGGGTGACGCCGATCGGTCTCACCAACCGGTCGTGCAGATCGGTCTCACCGATCAGTCACGCCGATCGGTCTCGCCAATCGGTCGCACCGATCGGCCTTATGCCGAGATGCTACCCCTTTAGGATTCAGATTTTTGGCAAAGGAAAGGACCTTGAGAGTCTAGGTCATCACATCAGATACCTCTCAAACCGTTCTCACCCTTGAGAATTCAAAAAACCCAGAAGGAAAGGGCAGTCCAAATAACCACCTTGAAAGATACCTCTCAAGAGTGGCCCTCATTGTTAACTAAGAACGCCTTTCTGTCAAGATCCAAGCAACATACCATGCCGACTGCCCCGCCATGTGGGTTAGGGAGTCTCCTTCCCCCTGTCAAGATATTATCTGCTTTGGGCGGCACTGACTTGCCCGCATGGGTTTGGTCGCATCCACCTTAATGTGCCTTGATTAGGAGTTAGGCCCTCCCCTCTCCATAGCCGGGACTTTTCACACACATTCAGAGGAAAGAAAACCAGTATTTCATAGCCAACAAGGTAAAACGTTCTACCACAAAAGGTATAAAAAACAGAACATCACAAACTCAAAACAACTATGGGTACTGGGCACACATTTGTTCTTCCCTCTCCCACGTACTCTCCTCAACCCCACCATGTCTCCATAACACACGAACCAAGGGAATGGTTCTCCCACGAAGCATCTTCTCCTTACGATCCTCGATCATCACTGGTCTCTGCTCAAAATTCATGTCATCCTCGATGTCCAGATCTCCCCAGCCGAGGACGTGTGAATCGTCGTGAAGAAACCGATGGAGCTGGGACACATGGAATACATCATGTATCCTCAGTAGTGGCAGTGGTAATGCTATATGATAATCCACTTCGCCGAACCGCCACAACACTTTGAAGGGCCCGATGAACCTGGGAGACAGCTTAATCCCCTTTCCGAACCTCCGTTGTCCATGCCGGGGGGAGAACTTCAAGAACACGAGGTCTCCAAACTCAAACTCCAAGGGCCTCTTCCTGGTACCATCATACGACTTCTGTCAGTCCTGGGCCACCTTCATCCTTTCCCGTATGAGCTGAAACTTCTCCGTCGTGGTCTGCACCACCTCCGGGGCAAGGATGCCTGCCTCTCCGACTTTGGTCCAACATACAGGTGAGCAGCATGGCCTCCGGTACAAGGCCTCAAATGGGGCCATGCCAATGGTAGAGTGAGGGATATTATTTTAGGCGAACTCTACCAGAGGCAAGTGTCGCACCCATGATCCTCCTGAGTCTAGAACACAGGCTCGCAGCATATCCTCCAAGGTCTGTATGGTGCGCTCTGTCTGTCCATATGTTTGGGGATGGAAAGCAGAGCTAAGATGTTGTTGGGTGCCAAAAGAAAGCTGAAATCCTCTCCAAACTCGCGAGGTAAACCCTGCATCCCTATCCAAGACTATAGACCTCAGAAATCCATGCAATCGCACCACCTCATCCACGTACCTTCGTGCCAAAGCATCCACTGCACTCGAATCCCTAATTTCCAGAAAGTGAGCTGATTTCATCAACTGGTCCACTACCACACACATGGCATCGTATCCCCTTGGAACTTGGGTAGTCCCATGATGAAATCCATTGAGATGTTATCCCACTTCCACTCGGGGACATCTAGAGACTGCAGTATGCCGCCTGGAACTCTGTGTTCAGCCTTCACTTGCTAACACACTAAGCACTTGGCCACAAACTCTACGACTGCTCGCTTCACTCCAGGCCACCAAAACTGTCTCTTCAGTCCCTGGTACATTTTAGAAACTCCTGGGTGTATCTCCATGGGTGAGTTGTGGAACTCACTGAGAACCTTTCCATGCATTACTTCTGGAACAAACAACCTTCCCGGGAAAAGCATCTGGTTCTGACCATCCTCTGTCCACCATTCCGAAGCATTCCACTGGTCAACCCAGTCATGCATCACTTTGCACTCTGGGTCTCCCCAATGAGACTACTCCACTTGCTACAACAAAGAAGACTGCACTGTCATCTAATACAAGAAACCTCTACCGATATCCATCCTCACATCCAGGTGTAAGGTAGCTAACTCCCCCATCGCCTTCCAGTTGTCTGCCAACTCTCAGAGCGCATCCTTCTGTGATCTCCTACTCAAGGCATCATCCACTACATTCCC
Organism: Viscum album; assembly: GCA_963277665.1. NCBI lineage: Eukaryota > Viridiplantae > Streptophyta > Magnoliopsida > Santalales > Viscaceae > Viscum > Viscum album. The sequence continues at coordinate 1,739,450,305 of OY728142.1, read as the reverse complement.
CTTCTCTGTAGTGTAGAAGATCTCGATGTCATAATCCTGGAGGAACTCCATCCACCTTTGCTTCCTCAAGTTTAGGTCCCGCTGGGAGAAGATATACCTCATGCTTTTATGATCTGTGAAGACCACAAAGTGTTCTCTGATGAGTTAGTGCCGCCATAGCTTCGGTGCAAAAACGACCACTGCAATCTCTAGGTCGTGGGTGGCATAATTACGCTCATGAGGGCGTAGCTGCCTAGACCCATAAGAGATCACCCCTTGTCGCTGCATCAACACACATCCCAGGCCCTGTCCTGAAGCATCATATAACACCTCATATGCCTCCCCTTCTTCTGGTAATCTCAGTACTGGGGCACTAACCAACTTCTCCTTCAGATAGATGAAGGATGACTCGCACTGGTCACCCCACATGAAGAGCTAGTCTTTCTTGGTCAGGGCTATCAAATGGGCTGCCACTCGAAAGAATATGGGTAAGAACCTCTAATAGTAACCAGCTAGCCCAAGGAAACTACGGACCAATGCCACATTCTTGGGTGCTTCCCAAGAACCAACTGCCTCAACCATTGATGGGTCCACCACTACCCCGTGCTCGGACACCACGTGCCCAAGGAACTACACTTCTCGTGTCCAGAATTTGCATTTTGGAAACTTCCCATAGAGCTGATGTTGTCGGAGGACCTCTAAAACTGTCCTCAGGTGCTCCACATTGTCCTTCTTTGATCTAGAATAGACCAGGATGTCGTTGATGAACACAACTATGAACTGATCTAGGTACTCCTAGAAGATGGAGTTCATAAGCCCTAGAAACACAGCTAGGGCATTCGTAACACCGAAGGGCATGACTACGAACTCGAAGTGTCCATATCTGCACCTAAAATCCGTCTTCTGGATGTCACTCTCCTTCACTCTCAGCTGGTGGTACCAATACCGCAGGTCGATCTTCAAGAACCATCCTTCCCCTTTCAGCTGGTCGAAAAGATCTTCTATCCTCGGATGAGGATAGTGATTCTTGATCATCACCTAATTCAGAATCCTATAGTCTATGCACAACCTGAGACCACCATCTGCCTTCTTTGAGAACAAGTCCGGAGAACCCCATAGTGACGCACTCGGCCAAACATAACCCTCTTCATCAGATCTTCAATCTGAATCCGCAACTCCCGTAACTCTGAAGGTTCCATCCGGTAAGGAGCCATTGAAATTGGACGAGCGCCGTGACGCAGGTCTATCACGAACTCAATATCATGTCGAGGGGGTAGAGTCATCACCTCCTCAGGGAAGAAGTCCAAAAACTCACGGACGATCTCTGGCACTTCCACCATCTCAACATCTACTGACTCCACTGACTGCTCGGCTAACAAGGAGAGGAGGGGTTCCTCTCACCTGATGCCCTTCTGACTGCTCCGCTCATCGGTGAAGGTAACATGGTGCCCACCCACGTATGAGATCCCAACCCTTCCTAGGAAGTAGTTGATGATGGAACACACAGAGAATATCTAGTCGATGCCTAGGATGACATCATATGGGTGTATCTATAGCAGAAGAAGATCCCTAACCGACTGATTTGTCCCTATCATCAGGTTGCATCCTCGACAAACAAATAACAAATCGGTCTAACCTCCGACTGGTGTGGTCAACACCAGAGGCACTGGAAGTCTCTCGGCATCTATAGCCAAGGCCCGAGCTAGACTGTGTTCAACAAAGGAGTTCGAAGCTGAGGTATCGAACAATGCAAAAGCAAGGGTACTGAACAAACTGATCGTACCTCGAACAACCTCCGACCCTGTTGGAACTGTTGCCTCCGTAGCGTCTAGCTGTCCATGCCCAGATACACTACCCCTCGGCTGTATGACACCTCCCTGACCACGCCCCGGTCAAGGTCCCTAAGGAGCACCCAGAGGTCGACCTCCTCCTCCTATGTCTGCCCTCAATGGAGCGGGAGCTCACTATCCCTGATGCTGCTTCTGGAAAGGCCTGGCTGAAAGCCACTACTAGGGCGGGTGATGGGGCTATCCGCCACCACCGTATTGTACCCGGTGTGGGAACTGACTCTGGAGGTGTCTATGGCTCCCACAGACAAAGCACCGCAGTCCTGGTCCCGAAGGAAAAGGGCGAGGACCAGGGGATCGAAACTGAAATTGTTGCGGCTTTCTCCATACTGTTCGGAACCTGGAGGGTCCTGACGCTGGTGGCCTGGTACTGATGGCCTTCCCCTTTGATGGTCCCAGCTGGATCCCTTCTCGTGACACACCTCCTAGAGCGTGCATCCTCTCCACCACTTCGGCCTTCTTCTGGACCTCCAAGTACATATGTAGGGAAAAGGGGGTAATAGCATACTGGAGGGAGGGTCAGAGCACCTTCTCCAAATGTCTTTCCCGAGACTCCATGTTGGGAAAGAGGTCTGGAGCAAAATATAGGAGGTCATTGAACTTGATTCCTAGCTCCCTCACTGACATACTACCCTACTGGAGGGAGAGTAGCTCTTGTCTCTTTTCCACCATCATCGTCGAAGAGAGGAACTCCGCCCGGAACTCCCTTTGAAAATCAGCTCATGCCACCTCAGCCTCTCTCCTCTCCCCCAGGTAAAGCGTCCACCACTGATATGCCACTCCACGCATCTGGCTGATGGCCAGAAGAACCCAGTACTCGGTCAGAGCTCGGATCAAGCCGAAGGCTATCACTAGCTCCTCTAGACAGCTCTCCGTCTTTATGTCAGAGGTGATGCCCTCATACTTCTCGAGGGTCTATCATTGGAAGGCCTAAAGTGTCTTGTTCCACTGGTCGTCCTCCTCCTCTCGATCAGCTCTCTGCCGATCGGCCAAGGTAGTCTCCGGGGCCTCGATCTCCTGTACCACACGTGGTCGCCTTCCATGTGACATAGCTGCAAGGTAAACAACAAATGCTTAAGCCCATGAGGTGAAGAATATTGTCTTTAAAACTTCTTAAACTTTTTGTTTATTCTTAATTCCCAAGACACCCCAGAAACACGAAAACACAAGTCATTATGATGCATGTACCTTTCCTAGGGTCTCTACCCTGTAATCTGTGTGGCCTCACTTAGTCATTCGGTAGGTCCAGAGTCCTTGCATCGGATCACGGGGGCCCCTAAAATCCCGTGTCCTAGTCGGTCTTCCCTAGCCTAATTCACGCACCAAGGTCATCCAACACTATTTCCATACCATCCAATTCAATCCTTACTGTGCCTAACTCCAGACACCATCTTATCTCTCAACCTTTCCTCTGATACCATTCTGTCATGACCCGCCTTCACCAGAAGGAGGGAAGGTTCAGCAGATTGCCAGGCCCTTCCTTCTTTAAGTTGAAGGAGAGATAATGACCCCTGAGACCTGCCTTCAATAGGTCCTAGAGTGGTGACTAGCACCACAGGTATAGAATCACATACTACATGGAAGGCATTACCCTTTATCTTTTAATAGGATCGGGAGATATAATGGTAAATCCCAACAACACCAAAAGTTGAAAGTAAAAGTAAATCCAAAACAACCATTCCCATATGCATGTTCCAAAAGTAAATACCACAAAGTACAAGTGACTAAAAACGTAAAGTACCCAATTAAAGGAAAACAACAACAGCAACTAACTTAAAGGTCCGAGATAGTACGGTCCCGCGTGATCCCCGAATTCCTCCTAGAAACCTTAATGCAGTTTTATATATGTTTGGTGAGCATACAAGTATAATCAGTAGGAAAACCAATGACTCTCGTGCACAATTGGGGGAACGTACTAAGTCACGTGAGAAAAAGAGTTAACCAAACACCTAACAAGGTAAACTATCCACCCAAGCCTCACCAAGGAACACTCCCCAAATAAAGCAAGTCAAGTAATGTATATAATAAGAGTACATCGATGTTGGGGTACCCTGTGCCACTTTCCCACTAGTTATTGAAGACATCCTATGCATCGAACCAATCATGCCATTCTCACCGTAGTCCCACTGCCACACCCGCCCACACAAACCTGGGCCACAACCTCAAGCAGTCCCACTGCAAAATCCCGCACGCACACACCTAGGCCACAACTGTCACATGTAACCACGCCTGCAAACACCTAGGTCAGAACAACCACTGCCACGCCCGAAGACACCTGGGCTAGAAGATCCTCTACCATGCCTGAAGACACCTGGGCCTCATCCTGATGATACTTGGGAAACTACCTTCCCGCACACACCTGGGCCATAACCACCACACTACCCCGCCCGAAGGTTCTTGGGCTAGTAATGGACCTCAGGCCATCACAACCTGCCCAATGATACTTGGGCTATCCGAGAAAGGGAGCAGAAAAGGAGATAATAACCACCCACTAATGGAAGTGTTGGGAAAAGCACCCTCCGCCATGAAATGGGGGTGTTCGGCACTAAGTGATCAACTTTGGTGGGGTGCGAATAATAAACACAAAACTACATGTATATTTATTGGTAACAAGCACTCACCCAAAGTTTAAGTTTTTCTTTAGCCCACCTAAAGAACACAAACAACACTACGTCTAAGTCACAACCCAAGACAAACCAAAACCCATTCGTCCCATCCTGGTTTACATGTTTAGTAATAATGCATAAATGTGGTTTCTGAAACTACTAGACAACTAACACCATAAGCACAATCCAAGGGAAAAAGATCCAACCAAATGTCAAGAATCAACTACAACATTCACACCCGGTTCTCTTTTAAATTCATAACAACAATGGTAAAAGTGAGATCCCTTGAAGTATTGGAACCAAAGAAAAACCCCGAGACACTACCCCATGTCCCCCCAGATGGTTTCTCCTCAACAGAGGACCCCACCCCAATTCGTGATATAAACAAGGTAACCACCAAGTCTTAAAATTGACGACCAATGAAAGCATAACACAGGGGATCCCATACCCAATTCTCACAAACACTGACAGTATAATAACAGGGGATCCCATCCCCACCCACATCACCCAGGAAATGGACCCTGAAGGAATAACAATCAGACCACTACCACCAAGCGAGGTAATCCCATGCCTGTATTTTCAGATTTATAAGATTTAACACACTCCATCATTCCAATTTCCGTGTGCTTAAACCGGGGTTATCACTGAAGGGATTTAATCCTGGTGCTTTCAATTTTTCTTAGACGAATTTAATTTATTAACCAATTTACTTTTCACAGCTGGAGTTCAAAACTACAAAACAATCCATTTAAAACATCACGAGGGATTCATTAGTACATAGAGAAAGACCACCAACGACCATGATTTTCAGTAGGTGTAAGCCCGCACAATTAAAAAATCATATAATTAGGGAAGATAATAAAACATAGCATCATCATTGATCACACCCCTCCCCCTTCATTAGAGTTCATTCATTATCTTTATTAAGGTTTGGGTTTATCAAATTCTACAAAAACAAAAGCATGACCACCCCACATGATGCACAAAAAGGGAGAGACGAAGGAGAAATTACCTACCTGTTATCAACGATCGATGCTAAGGCCGGGCGCGGAACTTCATGTATAGTGATGCGGCTTGTCTGAACGAAAAGCTGTTCGAGAACGAAGGGTACTCCCAACGGTGATCGAGAAAAGAAGAAACAATGGCTAACCATTTAGTTTATAAGGGCCGGGGACAGTTGAGATAAGAACGTGAAACCGCGTAAGGAGCGGGGGTTGTGGGTTGATCACACGACCCCACACATTATGAAAGGGGTTTAAACGAATGCACACACCAGGTGAATTCATTAAATATTTAATTAAAAAATTTATGGGTGTTACCAGGCTTTAAAACAGGTCAAAATAGGGTTTAAAACCCAATTTGCACAAAAGGGGCGCGACTGGAAAAACCCCGACAAGGCTGGGTGACGCCGATCGGTCTCACCGACCGGTCGCGTCAATCGGTCTCACCGACCGGTCGCGCCGCTCAGTCTCACCGATCGGCCATACACCGAGATGCTATCCCTTTAGGATCCTGATTTTTGGAAAAGGAAAGGACCCAATGAGTGTGAGTCATCACAATTAGATTCATTTTCACTCTCATTTAAATCTCTTAATAATATTTATGTACACCTGTTACCATGCCAAAATTGGTTAAGGGTTCTTTACTTTCTCCTATTACTTCATGTTTTGTTTTTTATGTTACTATTTTCAATTACATATGTTAGGTAATGTATTTACATGTCTTTATTACAATCCATTTCATTTATAAATTATTAGATATGGATTTATCTCTCACCAACCAATTTTATGAATATCTATATGTCATCGTTATGGTTCAAAAATTAGACAATGATTTTCCATGCCAAAATAATTGTGTAGTGAATACCATAGCAATTTGTTTATCAATGGAAGTAACCTTTATGAACATATACTTATCTAGTTGGTATTTATATGTATTTATTAAACATTCCTTGATCATGTAATAAATTATGATGTTGAATGAATCAATGTTATATGATCTATTTAGCACACTTAAGTAGGAGAATCAATTTATTATGAAGGGTGCACCCTAATTGCGCTCTAATGCATTAGTTAATATTTAGTATAACTATTCATGATGTTGGGACATGGGTTTACCAGATTACTTTATGATAATTTTCCCACCATGATGCCTTTGTGGGTTTATCCTTGAACTATGTTTATGATGCAGTGTTTTAGGTTGTTTCCACATTTCCCATGTTATGATTACCATGTCATATCATGACTTATTATTCATGTTCTTTTTATGATCCATGGATATTCCTATTGTCTAAAATATAATTTATTCCTCATGTTATGACTTTTTTGTTATTTTACATGGATTTATAGCTGACCTATTTTTTTTGTATGTCCTCAGGTTATCCCATGAAATTTGAAGTACGAAGGAATGATTTGGTCATGTTAAGGATGTTTTCAATAATGATTTTTTTTCATGTTCTATGTTGTTATTTAAGGTACCTAATTTATCAAAAACAGTATACCTCTTGATATTTTGGGTTATATTATGTGATTATTTAAGTTATTAAATCATGTATTAATTTTTAATAAGGATATGGGTTGTTATTGTTGGTATAAGAGGGAAGGTTTAGTTATTTTTTGGATTAGGATTAGAAAAAACCAAAGAAAGACTTAAGATTATAGAACTCTAGTGAATTATTTTTGGATAAGACCAATTATAAGAAAACATCCCTAAATATTGGAAAATAAATATTAAGTTGTTTATCAATAAAATACATCCATTTATAGTTATTACAAGTAGATGTGGTTTTGGAACATATGAACATAGAGGTAAGAACTCCGACAAGATGTTTTGGGCCTAAATTAGGGTAATTTGGTACAGGACAACGATCCTTACTATGAACATAGTATAAAACTCATGGGGGATATTCTTTGGTAAATTTATAAGCTCATTATGAACCATTTTTAAGTGAACAAAATTTTGGTAAGAATATATGTTAAGAAATAGATCATGGATAGCATAGTTTGAAGGCTAGAAACTCATAAGTTAGGTATATAAATGTAATTTATATGTTATCCATTTAATGTAATTGGATTCGACATCATGTGTTTCATTGTTTAAATTACTCATCCCTTGGTCTATATTGGATAAAGTTGAAACCAAATCAAAATTTTAAAGGTAGGGCTATCATCCATTGTTCTACATATTTCTTCTTATCATGAAAGTTTAGTAGAAGTATTCAAACAGCCCCACAAATCATAGGAGTAGAGATATTAGTGAAAATAGAAAATGGGGAAATTATTTCAGCCCATGTATATAACTCCTCCCCATTCAATGTTTGTGGGATGAAATTATCAGTGAACCTTCTCATACTTCCCATAGTATAATTCAATGAAATTCTGGGCATGGATTGGATTTACCTATATAGATCCATCAAAAATTTACATAAGAGGTAAATCACTCCCCATATAGTGAATAAACCCCTGATTCTATACAAGTTCATGGCTGAGGATGAATCTTATTTAGCACCATCATCTCAAGAATGGGTATTATTTCCCTATGAGAAAGATTATCTAACTCAAATTATTGAGACTAAGGAAAGAATCATCCTTAAAGACATGCCCATTATGAGGGAATATGATTATCTGTTTTATAGGAGTTTTCTGGTCTTCCCCCAAGCCAAGATGTTGAATTTTCAATTGAGCTAATACCTGGGGAATTACCATTATCCAAGACTCCATATATAATTGCTATTGTGAAACTTTATGATTTTAAGAAACAAATATTGGTGAATATGGATAAAGTGTTCATACACCCAAGTGTTTCACCATGGAATCCACTAGTCCTCATCGTAAAAAAGATGGACGGGTCAATGTGCCTTTCCAATGATTACCGTGTGCTCAACAAGATCATGATAAAGAACATGTATCATTTTTGATGAATTGATGAACTATTTGAACAAATAATTTGAGAAAAATACTTGTCTAACATGGATATGCATTCAGGATATTACCAAGTTAGGATTAAGAAGGAGGATATCCCTAAGACTACTTTTCATATGAGGTATGTGCACTATGAGTTCACAATGGTTCCATTCAGACTCATTAATTCTTTAGCGATCATAATGAACATGATTAATAGAGACTTTAGAGATTAAATCTAAAAAATTGTGGTATTATTTAAAGTCAATATTCTAATAAACTCCAAAACCAAGGATGAGCATGAAGAGCATTTTAGAACTTTGTGAAACACCTTGAGAAAAGATAAGGTCTATGAAAATGTACAAAAAGTGTGAGTTTTTTTAAAGTAGTCTCATTCATGGGGAATATCATCCAAAGAAATGATATATTTGTGGATCTTTGAAAGATAAAAGAAATTTAAAAATGGTCAAGGCCAACATATAGGACATATATCTATAGTGTCCCTAGGTTAGATATATATTATATCCGATTTGTCCGAAATTTATCATGATTTTTAAACCCACTTACCAGGATAACTTATAAGGGAGTAATGTTTTATTAGAATGATTAATTTAAAGAAATATTAATGTAGTCGAAAAGGGGGCTCATCACTACCCCTATGCTCACACTACCCCCAAGTGGAGGAACTATTGGTAATTTTTAGAGATGATTTGATGAAGGTATTCAGATGTGTATTGATGAAAAATGAAAAAGAAATTTCTTATACCTTATGGCAATTAAAAATTCATGAGAAAAAATATCCCACACATGATATATAGTTGACAACGGTGATATTTTATTTGAATTTTTTTTGACATTATCTCTTTACGGAGAACTATGAAGTATAAACAGATAAACATTATTTCAAATATATATTCATAGAGAAAGAGATGAATATGTTCCAAATAATATTGATAGATCTTAACAAGGATTACGACTACTCAATTCAATACCATCTTGGGGAATTGAAATAAATGATAGAAGCTCTATGTAGAAACGATCCAATAATTCTATCATCATTGAGAATTTCTAAGGATGTGATCTTCTTACATATGAAGAGTATGGACATGGGAATCATAAAGAATGGAACATCATCATTCCATTCACAAATTATTTCTCAACTATCTCTTTTGAATGGTAAAAGGATACTAAAAAAGATGACCTGAGAATTCATAAGAAAGTGGAAACTATAAGAAATGGGAAATCATCAAAGTTAAAGTTGAATGAAGAAGGAATTGTGAGATTTGGGCCAAGACTACATGTTCAATCAAATATTATGTTAATGAAAGAACTATTTGATGATTCACATATATTATCTTTATCCATTATTCTAGGAAACACATAGATGTATCGAGATGTATGAGAGAACTATTTGGTGGGATAACATGAAGAATGAGTTAATTGATTATACATTATTGTGCCTTGTGTGTCAACAAGTGAAGGCTGAATGGTAGAAGTCTAATGGGATGATACAACCATTACTTATACCAACACGGAAATGGGAAAACATCACTATAGAATTTATAACCAAACATCTAAAGGAATACAAGTGAAACAAGGCTATTTGGGTTTTTGTGGATCATATTAAAAAGACTCCACACTTAATGGTGATTTGATTGGATTTCTCACTGGATCAACATGCATGAATAGAAATCAAAGAAGTGGTAAGGTTTCATGGAGTACCTATATTAATTATGTCTGATCAAGATCCAAGATTCCCTCTACATTTTGGAAAATTCTCTAGCATGGTCTGAACACTGTGCCAAACTTTAGTTTGGATTATAACCCTAAACCTGATGTCCAATCTGAGCATACTATCCAAACACTTGAGGAAATTTTGTGAGAATTCACAATTATATTTAAAATATGATGTCACCAATATCTCTCTCTGGTCATGTTCTCTTACAATAATACTTTTCCCTCGAGAATCCAAATTGATCCTTATGAAGCCTTTTATGGGAAGAGGCACATAACAACATCATGTTAGGATGAAGATTGGTAACAGAAGCTTTTAGGTCCTAAAATAGTTGTGGAAATTATGGAGAAGGTTAAAACCACTCCATATTACATCAAAAATTATCAGAGTCAACAAAAGAGATTTTATGTCAATCAGCGACGAGACCTAGAGTTTGATGTTAGAGACATGGTATTCCTCTACATACATCTATGTAAGAGAGTGATGAGATTTCAGAAGAATGAAAATCATAGTTTAAGGTACACCAACCATTTTTAGATCCATGATCACATCAGAGTAGTGAGCTATTGACTAATACTCCCACCAAACATGTCTTATGTAAATGATGTATTCCATGTATCTATATTAAAAAATTACATACTAGAACCATCACATGTACTAATCCAGAGGTGGTACCTTTTGAGAATGACCTTTCATATATGGATAAGGTGGTGATGATCTTAGATCGGGGCAAAAAAGTTATACGAAATAAGGCAATTCCCCTCATCGAAGTGTTTTGGAGAATCCAAAAGTTTGATGAACCGACATGGGAATGAAAGGATATGATGAATTAAAGTTACCCTCATTTATTTTATTATGGTTGAAGTAAATTTTTGGGGAAAACTTTCTTAAGAGGGGAAGATTGTGACAACTCAAACTGTTATAAATAAAATATCCTTTTGATTTAATCTTTTATAATGTAATATAGTTATCGAAAAAATGAACTTATTTTCATTATTATATCCAATTGTATTTAAAATATTTATTAGAAACCTTACCTTTAATAATATATTTCCTAAATAGTGATACCATGATTAGAATAAATATAGGGATTTAACAAATCCAATTGAAACATAAAATATAAGTGATAAACTCAACAAGTAGGATCATACCCCATGAAGACCATTTCACATAGCTTCTAAGGGAGAAATCATTTTTGGGACTTTCCCTAGACCAATCACAATCTGAGATCCAACAACATAAGATTGAGTGATTCCATTTATGGGAGAAGTTCAAGTTCATTGAGATCATGACCCAAACCATGTTCACTGAATGACCCCGTGAAAGCCCCACCATCGCAAAAATTACTATTAGGGATTATATTGGTGTATTAGATAGATATTTACCAAGAAAATTGAAATATAAATATGTACATTATTATTTATATAATAATGAATATATTTTCATCCTACTATTGTTACATTGGAAATGATTTTTAAACCAGAAATACTATTTTTGGTTGATATTCAAATTCAATTAATAAATTTATGAATTAATGGGGTTTTAAAATAAGTATGACCTAATGGAATATTATTATTAAATAATATTTATCAAATATAAAATATCATATAATTTTTATGATGCCAAATGTATTTTTTATAAGGGATCAGAAAAAAACTGTTATTTGTCAAAACCCCATCCTCCTCAAATGGCCCGAAGTCCTTTCATTTTTTATTGATTGATAATACACCTTTCAAGGGATGAGGTGGAACCCTATTACATGCTCGTAGGCCATATAGGAACCAATGCCCGTAGGCACAAACAAAACATACAACCCAGACTAACAACTTGGAACTGCTCCTACCCAGCATCATCATCTTTGAAATCAGCTCTTCACCTCTGCATGGCTGTTCAGCTAGGCATTCCCATGCATGCACAGGCTTGTCCCGATGGCAGGTGCCATAACCTCTCATTCTTTCAATCCATTTAGCTCCTGCTATGGTGAAATCTCTTTTGCTCATCCTCCTTGTAGAGATTGTTCCTTGTAGTTTGGTCTAGTTTGTATCTGCAGGTGACCCGAAGGCCATTAGGGTAGCCCGAAGTCCCAACTGACCCGAAGGCCTGGGTTCCCGAAGGCCAATGAAGGACTCGAGGACCAAATCTGATGCCTGAAGGCCCAAACGGGGGCACATCTCCGGCTGCTACAGTGCCAAACAGTGTCTTCTACAGTACTGCTACAGTTCCCGCTACAGTTCTGCACACAGTGCCCGCTACAGTACTGCTACAGTACCAGAAATCATGCCTCTGCCTGGTTTTGATCCCTGGTCGCTTGGATGCACCATCAGAGACCTTGCCAACCGGGCTAAGGCTCATGTGAGTCAAAACCCCATAATGTTCAATAAATAACAGTTATTATTTTAAAACTGAGAAATAAATTATTTAGAAAATTATATCAATAAAAAGGATATAATTTTTGGAATAAAGCTGTCAAAATTGTTGAATAGTGAATTTTTCATAATTGTCATAGATAGCCGAATGTTTTGGTACATATTAAATACCATATAAATATATTGTGTGTTTTATGACATCATAATGGTCTAATAGTGATTTCATAAATAATATACAATGTATAATATTGAAAATATATGTTTTACCTTTAAAATAATGTAATTTTTAATATTCTATAAATCCTTATTGAATTCTCCACGACTCATAATATATTTTATTATTTTAAAATCATTTCTTTGAGAGTGTGACTCACCTCCAAGAAAGCATAGAAAATATTTTATTGTCTTTGTCCCTTGGGATTATAAAATAATGTGAACCACTCCATTTTGAATAAAATAATTGACAAACCCATGGTATGGTTAGTGGTTTTTAATATTTTATTATGCGGTGTCCAAAATCAAAATAATAAAGAAATCCCATTATTTTCCAATATAAACCCACCGATTCTCAAATTTTTCTACACTAAAACAATTTATAGCATGAAAAAACTCTTACCACTACTCCATATATTACTCTTAAGTCTCTTCCAAACTCTCAAGAAGCCCCTCCCAATCCACTGGAGTACACATTAAGGTATGGAATTCTCCCTCTCGTATTTTCATTAAGAATTTCATTTATGATATGTAATTTAATTTATATTTGATTTTGTTGAGATACATTCTTAACTATCCCAATTACTTTACATTTGATTTTTAAATTATGCTTCCCTCTATCATCCTCATGTATCCCTATTATGGACCCTTATGTACACCGATTACTATGGAGAAATTCCATAAGGTATTTTTCACCATCCACTTTAATCAAGTACTCATTTTATGTTATGTCTTTTAATTTCTTTTTTCCTATGTTGGGATGTGTTATTAAATGTACAATTACCTTATATTTGATGTATAAATTATGATTGTCCCTTTCACTCTCATTTAACCCTCATAAGAATATTTTTGAACACACGTTAACAAAACAGAATTTTGTAAGGGTTCTTTCTTTTCTCCTCTTTCTGTCATGTTTCTTTATTATGTTACACCTTATATTTCCAATTACCTATTTTGGGGAATATATTTGTATGTCATTATAACATTAAATAACATATATAAATTATTATCAACCCATTTCTATCTCATAAAATAATTTTATGAATTTTTATATGACAATATTATGCTGTAGAAATTGCACCGTGATTTTCCATGCCAAAATAATTGGGTGGTGAATATCATACCCATTTATCTATCAAGGGTATTCACCATTTTGGGAATATACTTATGGATTGGTCAATTACATATTTTTATTCCAAATAAATTATTTTTAAATAAATTATAATGTTCAATGAATTCATTTTATATGGTCTATGTGGAATACTTAATCATGAGAATGAAATGATTAAGAAGGGTGAACCCGTATAGTTACGCAATTAATTGGGTAATAATTAGTATCATGATACATCATGTTGGGATATGGGTTTACTTTATTCCTTTATAGGACTTTTTTCCACCATGTTGTCTTGGCGGTTATAGCGTTAACCTATATTTAAGATGTAGTGTTTTAAGTTGTTTCCACATTTCCAATATCAAGATTGTCATGCTATATCATGCATTATTAATCATGTTATTTTTATGCTCCATTGATATGTATATTTTCTAATATGCATTGTCTTCTTCATGTTATGACTGTTTTATTCCCTTAGAAATTCTTATATCTAAAACATTTCTTATGTATTTCCCCAGGCTATCCCTTGTTCTATTAAGTTTGAAAGAGTTTTTTGGTCATGTTAAGGATGTTTTAAATAAATATGTTTCTTTTCATGCTTTTAGTTGTTATATAATGTACATAATTTCTCAAAGACATTACACCTTTTGATATTCCAGGTTGTATTTAGTGAAATTTTAAGTAATTAAATCACATATTAATGATTAATAAATAGAAGGGTTGTTATAGGGACATCGAGTACTAGTCATAGCATTTGGATGATTATTTTGGTCTCCTATAATCAACCTCTTTAGATGTGTATGAAAAAAATATATTTTATCATTTTGATGATTATTACTAGAGGTAAATTATAGGAAATGATACTGATGTATACTAATATCTTATAATTGAAGAATTATTGTAGTTATAGAGAAATGATGTTGATACATATGATTTTTCTTCTAGAACAATGTTCAAAATGGATGTTTTGTCTAATTTAGATATTTAATGAATTCCCTAGTCTTGGAATCTTATCTGGTTGAAACAATAACATTGGATTGGATTTTCCTATTTTTATATTTTATATTGAGCCCTAATTACTAACTTATAATAAAAATGTTCCTTCTTGTGTCATCATTGATTTCATAATGCATCTCATAGATTTCTGTTGAAAACTGAAAATTCCTTGGGTATTTTGATCATAAAATGCCATTAAAGGTGTTGATGGGGACTAAAATATTTAAAGAACATGCAAATGTTGATATCGAATTTGAAAAGGTGCATAGTTTTAATGGTAGTGGGAAACAAGTTCCAAGTGAATCATTAATTGAAATCGAATCGCATCAATGGAATGAGAAAATATATTTTTCAAACATGCATACATGTAATTTAATTTGTTGAATCATAATATTTACATTATTTATATTAAGACTAAAAATTATAAAAATTTTATTTTTACATTAATTAAGGATTATGAAAAATTAATGGACCATATAAATGCTCATAATGACTTACAAACAACGAATGTAAAGTTTTCTTTATGGCCAAATGAGAAGGTAATGTATGCTCTAATTTTTTTTACAATGAAAAAGATGGATAAAGATAAATTCCATTGAATTTTAGAACACGTAAATGTAGATAATGTGTATTCAACTAACAACTGAAGGTTTTTTATTTGAATAATCATTGGTTTCATGGATTTAAATTTCATGAATCAAATAATTTTTATAGTAATTTCAACCATTAGAATTGTGTATATTATTGCTTGCAAAGGTTAATATAGTTTTACTGTTATTTTGAACATTCTTTGGAACAATTTGTGAGAAAACACTATAACCAATTGATCTTGAAAACATTTAGGATATATTTTTATTGACAACATGTGTAATAGAGATGATCTTTCCTCCACATATTTTCACTATAATTGTAAGTCCCCAGCCATAAACTTTACTTAATGTTGAAATAAATGAATAATTCACATTGAGGATCTTTTCAGGTTTATAGTTTTAGAGAATTAGATCAGAAATCATGAATTACATTCCACATTTAAACAAAGTGGATACATAAACGATAATATGTGTTTTCCCCATCAACGGAAACATATTTAAAAATAAAACATGGTTTCTTTCTTGACACATCCTTGACACTATCATATATCATGCACCTTTCCCTTGACCTTTGAAAAACATTTCAAAAACTTGGGATGAGCACAAAAAGCTTAGTAAGGGATATAAAAGTACGAAAGGAAAACATTAGTCCATGTATGAAATCACACTTTACTCATAAAATATAAGCATTTTAACATACCGCATCAAATCAAAAATAAATCATAGAAATAATAAGGCATAAAGGTAACTTGAGGCATTCATAACATTCTTATGTAGGGAGTAACCCTCTTGGTTATGTTTGGAATACCCATCATAGTATATTCCCTAAATCTCTTCGGAGAAACCTTAACGTTTAACTCCTCCGCGTTACCCAATGCATTGGAGAGCTATATCGGGCTCACCCACCCTTAGTTTGTCACGGAACCACCCATCTTCATAATAATTCAAAAGAACCGTAACATAATCATAACACATAACTTAATCATAAAAAAAAGATAACTTTCCCACATTGCAATAACAATATAACATTTTAAGATATTGAAATAATGAATCCATTCTAAAAACCATTTTCAAAACCATTTAATACATTTAATAAAGAGATTTTTAAATCAAGGTTTCCCATACCACATTGAAGCTTTTACCATTTTAAATAATTAATATCCATATAAATAAATCCTTAAAACAATTTTGAAAAACATGGATATTAATGAGAAATATTTATAAGATTAAATCATTAAAACATTTAAAATGATATTTTAGGTAAAGGGGTTTTAACAAAATGAGAGACACTTGAATACAATAATTGAAGAATAAAATTTAATCAAAACATTATAATATCATGAGAATATAGGGATTCATGATATAATATTCCAACGGACAGTATATACACCATATAAGAGTGAATTGGTGCATAACAACAATGATGTCTCAAAGGTAATGTAAATTGAGATTAAATCCATTATAATGATGGTATCCTTAAATTAAGGATAAATAAATCTCATAATTATGTGAAACAAATATAAATACACCTAATATAAGTGTATATTAAGTGTAAAATAATCAAAGGTCATTCGCACATATTCGAAAACTACATGTTGAACCCAAAGAAATCAATATTGGGTTAAGAAGTTCCCTTGACAGCCTAACATCGTCACATCAAATTTTAGAAAAAGAGTTGATGAGAGAGATAAAGGGTATCTCATAACTTTGAAATACAATTTATGGAAATAAGGATATATAAGAACATATCCCCACATAATAAGATGAAAATTAAAAGACATAACAAAAGAAGTCTTTTAAAGAGAGGAGGGTGAAAGGTTCTCTTAACGATTTGGGTAACTTTCGAAACGTACACCCCATGAAAGAAGTACTATAAAAAATTGATGTAAATAATCATAAATGAAATTATGTTACACAAAGATTAGAAAAATGGATAGTACATACACCACTCAAAAGGAAATATTGGCAAATTTAGCATGAATCTCACAAAAACACAAAGTGAGATAAAAAGCCCCTTATGAAATTTCGGCAGCCTAACGGCACCAATTAAAACATCCAAAAATCGATTTATGAGATCAAATAGGGTCTCTCAAAATATGTACATAAAAATTACAGAATGAGGAATATAAAATAACATCCCCAAACACAAGAAATATGAGCTTAAAAGAAATGACATAAAAAGAAGTACTTAAAAAGAAAGAGAGAGGTAGGATCCCTTACCTCGGGTACGACTTGACTAGATAGTTCTTTAACCACCTAAATAATCAACTTGAGTTAATTTATACATTCTTAATAACCTTTATCAAGTTCATTATTGATTTTATATCACTTACTACCTTGCTATGAACACTAAGTGATTATTTAAGTTAATAATGGTCGTTTTGTAGATCATTGATAATTGAGTAAAAATAAACTATTTATAATTACAAGTTGTCCATGTGGTAAAATATATATTATATCCAGAATTATATTCATTATTTAGATATCATATATATCATATATATCCATTATATACATGCATTTATAATATTACATAACATTTAGAGGTAAGAAATGAAATGCACCGTTCATGGATACGGTAAGTCGTACGTATGCATGAACGCTACTTCCATTTCTATTTCTTATTTAATGGAATTAAAACATAATGATACATAATAGTATTATAAATCCAGTATGGTATCATATATAATATCCTTAAATCTATCCTTTATACATACCACATATGGTATTAACGAATCAAATCACTTGGAGGGGGCGGTAGTCCGCACTTCCTAAAATGATGATATCACGTTTAACCATAATGGAAACCATAAAGGTATGCCATAAATGAAAAATACAGAATCTTAAGTAAAACATAAAAATATTATATATCATATATAAATATAGTGACTTTTTAATGTCCACCTTTGAGGGTGTTAAAATAATATTGAACAATAATCATTTCGTGAGGCAGAAAATCATCAACCACAGAAACAGTATGTTCTTTAACCATTAGACGAAGGTGTGTGTAAGTGTAGCTCGAATACATAACATAACAACATACTAGTATATTAAAGATACTAGTTTTTTTACAAAATAAAATAATAAAAAGATTTTAGGGGGTTGGAGAAGCAAAATAAAACATAAGAACACAAGAGAAAACACTACCTTTAAAACGGGTATCTCTCTTTGATTTAATCTCAAAAGATTCCTTGGAAAGGATTCTGCCCAAAGTGAGGCTCCAATGATGAAGAGAGGTATGTGGATAGATGAAATGGGTAGGTTTTGGTTGAGTCAAAGTCTTGAGAGGTTTGTGTAATGTGGTAGAGGTGGGGGCCTTTTATAAGAGGATAGGAGGGGCACTCTTGGAATGTTATAAAATATTACTTTAATATAAAATGATTTTCGGAAATTAAAGGTCCCACAATTATATATTTCTAGTATAAGGTGATAATGGTTCGAAATAAACACATATAATAGGTTTTTACAAGTGTAGGTCTTATATTTTACCTTATCGTTTCATTTTATTTACATCGTTCATTTATGAGGTAATCAATGCATCATCACGGTGTCATAAATAAATTAATTTATTTAATGTATAAAAATTATAAAAAATATATCATGTTTTATGAAATCTTTTTATCTTTATAATTAATATTTATAGTCAAAAATATGACTTATATAACCCCATTTAAAATTGTTTTAGTAAAACAACACATGTTTGTGACATTATAATTTTAACTTTAAATAAAAAGGTATTAATGTCATTTTCCAACCAAAGTGGCTCCATGGGGTCCCCATGTTGACCCATGGATTTTCATGGTCAGACATGACACATCCAATGAGGTTATGACATGTGTAGGACATTTAATATTATTAAAACATTATTTTTACCTTAAACTACACTAATTACCTCTAATCGCGATTAAAACTTAAAAGTTACTATTCACCAAAAAAAATTATTTTAATCCCACTGATCCACATTTTAATTCTTAATGACAACCATGTATGTTGGATTTTGGAAATTCAAAACACAGAGGTGGTAAAATTTCATTTAAACGAAAAATCAGTTTTTTAAGTACCACTTAGTGGTTTCACTATTCATCAAAAACTGATGTTTTCCACAAAAATACCAAAAATTCACCCTGAGCTATATTTGATATTCCGAATTAAAAAATGATGTCTATTTTACAAAATTCAAAACATATAAGTTACATTAATTAATTTAATAATTAATTCCCACTGTCAGAGCAAATAGCATATTTTTATGAAACAATAAGTATCAAAAGATTGACACTAGTTTAAGTCCAATTTCAAGATGAAATTAATTCCAACAACCACTATTGGAATAAATGGAAAAAATATATTCTAATTTCACTTTAAAACAAATTCAAAAGATAATCTAATCATATAAATAAAATAGATTAAAAAGAGGTTTTGAATTAAAATACAACATTTTTCACTATTCATTAAAAAATTAACTTTGTTGGAAAAATACCAAAATTTTACACAAAGTAAATTTTGATGTCATGATTATAAAAAAGAATTTTATTCTGTATAATATAACACATAAAATTGTAAAAAAGTGTATTTAAAAGAGGTTCTCCATCAAAAGGCGGTTAATCGACCTTTTAAAGAATATTAGAATGTTTACGAATAAAATTGGATTCATTTGCATTTTTAATCCTCTAAAATTTATTGTAAAGAGTAAAAATATTTGACAAAAATATATAATCATTTTTTAGTTAGTTCTGTTCATTCCCGCCATTACAACGGATAGGCATTAACTACCATTTAAAATAATATTATTTTATTATTATAGTGGAACGTAAGATTCCCAAGAAACTCGTTGTTGCATATTGGGTACGCCATCGAGCATAGAGTCCCCTTTAAAGTAATATTAATATTTTATTCACAAAAATGTATAAATGTGAAAATGACATATTCTTTATTTACCTGGGGTGTTACATCCTTCCCCCTTTTGGGAATTGTATCCTTCCAATTTTAAAATTGGGCTTGGAAACTTCATTGAAAAACCCACATCGGAACAAGAGTCAGTAAAACAATCACTTTAAAATAAAGAAAGAGAAGTAAAAAGGTCACCCGAGTTAACCCATACTAGGATTCCATGTAGGAAAACATGGATATGGAGGAAAAAACAAAGGGTCATGTTCTGAGGGAGACTGATAGTAAACATGTCTAGGAGAAAGTTAACCATAAGAATATCACAAACTTGTGATGGGTTAAACTGTATTCGATTCCCCAGTAGGAAAAGTTAACAGACAACATTTTTGTTTTAAGTTACTCTTCATTGAGGAATTTATTTTTTAGCTTAACTAAATCTTAATGAAACATACTTACTTGTCACGTAGACTTTAAACTTTTACTAGATTCCTTAATCAAACTCATATTTTCTCCAAAAGACGAGTTTTTAGGAAGACTTTCTTGCATTAAGAGTACTATAATCAACTTCTTGAGAATCACCTAGTCCAAAAAAGAGATCTATATATTTCCCATGTATTTAGAAAAAATCCAAAACCAAAATTGTTAGTATGAGATCAGATAATCCACAAAAGTATAATCATTTATAAAAAGAAAATCTATTCTTAATATCCAAAATTTGTCCAATAAAGAAACCCAAAGTTCAACGAAGACCATTCGATAAACAATTTTCCATAAAATTCTTCAAAGTAAACCAAACTAAGATTGAAACCCAAATTTTTGACGGATTTAATGACATAGTCTTACAAGGGATAAATTAACTTTTTTCTCCAAATAACATCAGTTGCTCTTAAATTCTCATATTGAAAAGTAATTAACCTAATCATATATCCTCGATGATAGGTTAATCATTTCCATAGATAACCCAAAATAAACTTACTCTTGATTCCTAAAATCAACTAACTAAAAATAATTAGTCAAACTAACTAGGGACTTCACGTAGTCCAGTGGTAGGCGATAAATACCAGTCGCACTTTGGTTGTGGGTTCGATTCCCACAGCTTTGTCTGATGCGACGGGTTGTCACACGGTCTGTGTGTTGTCCTTTTTCCAAAACTATATCATTCTTAAAACATTCCCCAAAAAGAGATAAAATCTTAAAAAATAATCATAACATATTTTAACATTAATTTTATCTCATTCCTTTAATTTTCCATCATAACATATAATAACCCATAATTACCTCAAAAGTAAGGATCATATAAACCCTAATGGTTACCTTTATAATTATCACCTGAACTTCCACATCGATTGGTCATCTCTTTCATGATGCATTACAGAACATACCAAGGTACAAGTGGTTGATCATGAATCCTTGATAGTTGGTTTAGAACAACCACGAGTTTCCTCATTGAATCCCTCATTTCATCCAGTCTCTTAATCAGAGAACCACCACAGTTTCCTTCAAACCTATTGTCACATTGGTGCCTGCTAGATCCATCCATTCACTAAAAACAGAAATTTCAGTGTGAGTATATCAAAACAACCATCATGTACAAATGAGGAAGATAAACACTAAGATATACTTACTCATTAAATTTATCTAAAACTAGGACTCTTTCTGAAATCCTAACCATTATGGTAATGTCACTTATGCCTAGAGAATACCCTAACCTCTAAAGTTATCTAAACTGACCTCTGATACCAACTATAAGGCCCCAGCCTTAAACCTTACTTAATGTTGAATTAAATGAATAATTCACATTGAGGACCTTTTCAGGTTTAGAGTTTTATAGAATTAGATCATAAATCATGAATTACATTCCACATTTAAAAAAAGTGGTTACATAAAAGATAGTGTTGGTTTTTCCCCATCAACGGTAACATATTTAAAAATAAATCATGGTTTCTTTCTTGACACATCCTTGAAACTATCATCATATCATGAACCTTTCCCTTGACCTATGAAAAACATTTCAAAAACATGGGATGAGCATAAAAAGGTCAGTAAGGGATATAAAAGTACAAAAATAAAACATTAGTCCATGTATGAAATCATACATTTCTCATAAAACATAAGCATTTTAACATACCTCATCAAATCACAAATAAATCATAGAAATCATAAGGCATAAATTTAACTTGAGGCATTCATAACATTATTACGTAGGGAGTAACCCTCTTGGTTACGTTTGGAATACCCATCACAATATATTCCCTAAATCTCTTTGGAGAAACCTTAACGTTTAACTCCTTCGCGTTACCCAATGCATTGGAGAGCTATATCGGTCTCACCCACCGTTAGTTTATCACGGAACCGCCCATCGTCATAATAATGCCCAAGAACCATAACATAATCATAGCACATAACTTAATCATAAAGGAAATATGACATTCCCACATTACAATAACAATATAACATTTAAATATATTGAAATAATGAATCCATTCTAAAAACCATTTTCAAAACCATTTAAAACATTTAATAAAGAGATTTTTAAATCAAAGTGTCCCATACCACATTGAAGCTTTTAACATTTTAAACCATTAATATCCATATAAATAAATACTTAAAACCATTTTGAAAACATGGATATTAATGAGAAATATTTATAAGATTAAATCATTTAAACATTTAAAACAATATTTTAGTTAAAGGATTTTTAATAAAAATGAGAGACACTTGAATACAATAATTGTGGAATAACATTTAATCAAAACATTATCATATCATGAGAATAAAGGGACTCATGATATAATATTCCAACGGACATTATATACACCATATAAGAGTGAATTGGTGAATAACAACAATGAAGTCTCAATGGAAATGTAAATTGAGATGAAATCCATTATAAAGATGATATCCTTAAATTAAGGATAAATCGATCTCATAATTATGTGCGAAAAATATAAATATACCCAATATAAGTGTATATTAAGTGTAAAATAATCAATGGTCATTCACACATATTCAAAGGATGACATATTAAATAACTACATGTTGAACCCAAAGAAATCAAAATTGGGTTAAGAAGTTCCCTTGACCGCCTAACGGCGTCACATCAAATTTTAGAAAAATAGTTTATAAGAGAGATAAAGGGTATCTCATCACTTGGAAATAAAATTTATGGCAATAAGGATATATAATAACATATCCCCACATAATAAGATGAAAATAAAATACATAACAAAAGAAGTCTTTTAAAGAGAGGAGGGTGAAAGGTTCCCTTACCGATTTGGGTAACTTTCGAAACGTACACCCCATGAAAGAAGGACTATTCAACAATGATGTAAATACTCATAAATGAATGTATGTACACAAAGAGTAGAATAATGGACAGTACATACACCAATGAAAAGGATATATTGGAAAATGTAGCATGAATCTCATGAAAACACAAAGTGAGATAAAAAGCCCCTAATGAAATTTCAACAGCCTAACAGCGCCAATTAAAACTTTCAAAAATGGATTTATGAGATCAAATAGGGTCTCTCATAATATGAACATAAAAATTACAGAATTAGGAATATAAAATAACATCCCCAAACACAATAAATATGAGCTTAAAAGAAATGACATAAAAGGGAGTACATAAAAATAAAGAGAGAGGTAGGATCCCTTACCTCGGGTCCGACTTGACTCGATCATTCTTTAATCTCCTGAATAATAAACTTGAGTTAATTTCTACTTTCTTATGATACTTTTTCAGGTTCATTATTCCTTTTATATCACTTACTACCATGCTATGAACACTAAGTAATTATTTAATTTAATAACGGTCGTTTTGAAGATCATTGCTACTTGAGTCAAAAATAAACTCTTTATAATTACAAGTTGTTCATGTGGTAAAATATATATTATATACAGAATTATATTCATTATGTAGATATCATATATACCATATATGTCCATTATATACATTAATTTATAATATTACGTAACATTTAGAGGTATGAAATGAAATGTACCATTCATGGAGACGGTAAGCCGTACGTACGCATGAACGCTACTTCCATTTCTATTTCTTATTTAATGGATTTAAAACATAATGATACATAATAGTATTATAATTCCAGTATAGTATCATATATAATATAATTAAATCTATCCTTTATACATACCACATATGGTATTAACGAATCAAATCACATTGAGGGGGCGGTAGTCCGCACTTCCTAAAATGAAGATATCGTGTTTAACCATAATGGAAACCATAAATGTATGAAATAAATGAAAAATACAGAAGCTTAAGTAAAAAATAAACATATTATATATCATATATAAATATAGTGACTTCTTAATGGCCACCTTTTAGGGTGTTAAAATAATATTGAACAATCATCGTTTCGTGAGGCAGAAAATCGCCAACCACAGAAACAATATGTTCTTTAACAATGAGACGAAGGTGTGTGTAAGCGTAGCTCGAATCCTTCACATAAAAAAATCCTAGTATATTTAATATACTGGTGTTTTTAAAAAAGAAAATAATAAAAAGAGTTTAGGGGGTTGGAGAAGCAAAATAAAACATAAGAACACAAGAGAAAACATTACCTTTAAAACATGTTGCTCTCTTTGATTTAAGCTCAAAGGCTTCCTTGGAAATGAATTGTGCCCAAAGTGAGGCTTCAATGATTAATAGAGGGATGTGGAGAGATGAAATGGGAAGGTTTTGGCAGAGACAATGGCTTGAGAGGTGTGTGTAAGGTTGTAGAGGTGGGGGCCTTTTATAAGAGGAGAGGAGGGGCACTGTTGGAAAGTTATAAAATATTACATTATTATAAAATGATTTTCGGATTTTAAAAGTCCCACAATTATATATTTAGAGGATAAGGTGATAATAGTTATAAATACACAAATCCAATAGGTTTTTGAAAAGTGTAGGTATTATATTTTACAGGATCTTTTCTTTTTATTTAAATCATTCATTTATGAGGTAATCAGTGCATCATCACGGTGTCATAAATTAATTAATTTATTTAATGTCTAAAAATTATAAAAAAATATCATTATGTAGGAAGTATTTTCATCTTTCTAATTAATATTTATATTCAAAAATATGACTTATATAACCCCAAGTAAAAATTGTTTTAGTAAAACAACACATGTTTGTGACATTATAATTTAAACTTTAAATAAAAAGGTATTAATGTCATTTTCCAACCAAAGTGGCTCCATGGGGTCCCCAAGTTAACCCATGGATTGTCTTGGTCGTCCATGACACATCCAATGAGGGTAGGACATGTTTCTAGTTCATTTAATATTATTAAAACATTATTTTTACCTTAAACTACACTAATTACCTCTAATCGCGATTAAAACATAAAAGTTACTATTCACAAAAAAAATATTTTAATCCCATTAAACCAAATTTTACTTCGTAATGAAAACAATTTATGTTGGATTTTTTTAATTCAAAACACAGAGGTGGTAAAATTTCATTTAAAGGAAAAATCAGTTTTTTAAGTACCACTTAGTGGTTTCACTATTCATCAAAACTGAAGTTTTCCAGAAAAATAGCAAAAATCCACCCTGAGCTATATATGATATTCTGAATTCATAAATGATGTCTATTTTAAAAAATTCAAAACATATAAGTTACATAAATTAATTTAATAATTAATTCCCGCTGTCAGAGCAAATAGCATGTTTTTATGAAACAATAATTATCAAAAGATTGACTCTAGTTTAAGTCCAATTTCAAGATGAAATTAATTCCAAAGACCACTATTGGATTAAATGGTAAAAATATATTCTAATTTCACTTTTAAACCAATTCAAAATATAATCTAATCATATAAATAAATTAGATTAAAAAGAGGTTTTTAATTAAAATACAACATTTTTCACTATTCATTAAAAAATGAACTTTATTGGAAAAATACCAATAATTTACACAAAGTAAATTTTGATGTCCCGATTCTAAAGAAGAATTTCATTTTGTCAAATATAACACATAAAATTGACAAAAAGTGGATTTAAAAGAGGATCGCCATCAAAAGGCGGTTAATCAACCTTTTAATGAATATTAGAATGTTTACGCTTAAAATTGGATTCATTCTCATTTTTAATCCTCTAACAATTATTGTAAAGTGTAAAAATATTTAAAAAACATATATAATCATTTTTTAGTTAGTTCTGTTCATTCCCGCCATTACAATGGCTAGGCATTAACTACCATTTGAAATAATATTATTTTATTATTAGAGTGCAACGTAAGATTTCCAAGAAACTCGTTGTTGCGTATTGGGTACGCCATCAAGCATAGCGTCCCCTTTAAATTAATATTAATATTTTATTCACAAAAATTGATAAATGTGAAAATGTCATATTCTTTATTTACCTGGGGTGTTACAATAATTATGCATTTATCTATGCATTTGGTTAAGGGAACTAATATTGGAGGTCCCATAAATTATTGATTGATGTATCTAATTAAAAGGTACTTTATTTATATTATTTATTCTTAAGTAAATAATTATTGTGACATTATTAACCATATAATTAGGTTTTATTTATATTATTTGACTAATACCTTGTCATTTGAAATCATATGTGAAAAATAAACATCAATCTTAATGATCTATTTCTAAATGAAATTTAGAAGAGGAGTGTCCCAAATTTTTTACTAGATACTTGGATGATATTGAGACTATATTCAATCAAGTTGGACATGTTGATAACATATTGACTAAATATCATCTACCCAGGAAATAAAAAATCTCCCACAGTATTAGCTGATCAGTTGGAAGGATCTTTAATTCTACATTGATAGAAAATGAATTATTACATGAACACAAATATGTGCTCATGAATAGTGACATTCTAGATCCATTTATTGAAGAGCACATGATACAAAAAAAATGATTAATGAGAGGTCAAGAATGAAATGATACATATATAACTATTAATAAGTAACTTATAGAATAATTTGAACATAGTGTAAGTTTATAAATATTTCAATCAATATAGATATTATGTTGATGCATATATTTTATAAATCTAATATTGTATATTAATATTTGAAGATCAAGAATACTGATACTAGAATAATTTTTTGGTAATATTTTTTCTGTATGGATTGAAGTATTTTAAAACATGAAAGATATTCTGATGATTATAATGTAAAGGTATTCAAATTTTTTATATTAAACTGGGAATAAGGTTTAATAAAATATAATAGTGGTATATTTACAGTTTTTGAATTGCGATAATATGAAATTATGACAAATATAATCAAGATAAACTACTATGATAATTCAATTGTTTTATTAAAATTCATGTTTTTTGATATTGACATGGGTTTTAAAATGGATTCCTTATATATTAATTCAATGAAGTTCTCTCGCTTCATGGATAATAGGGAATATGGATCAAATGATTTTTATATCTTCTCATCACAATTGAAAATGGTATATTATGTGATAGAAATCTTGGATGAAGGGTGGAGTGTAGTTTTTCACATAAGACAAAGAGAATTTTATGATATCGGTGATGAAGTGGAAGACTTTACCACTGACATTGTATCTCTTCAATATAAATAATCTAACTTATTTTTCATCATGATATTGAAAATATTCTATATTCAAGGGTGTATGAAGTAGATAAAGTAGTGATGGAGTAATATAATGATATGATTCAAGGAGAAATTTTTTTGTATATGTATTCATCCATTAACTATTTAACCACCAATTCCATATGTTATTCACTTCTAGTTTTGTTGGTCTCTTATCATATTTAAATTGATTTTTATGCGTGATTTAATTAGTTTTTTAAAATCTAATGCGATATTTTTTTTCTATGTGAAGTCATTCATTATCATACCTATGTATATTATGTTTTCATTACTATGCATATGTTATCATTTATAAATTTCTTTTTTTCATCATTGTTTTGAAATATATGTTGTAAAGTTATTTTTACATATATAAATGACTAGAATAAAAATGAAAACACGTTTAACTGATCTTAGTCGACTCCTAGTTGTCATTCACATGACCACATAGACACCTGATGATCTATTGGTTTCCCTCCATATAGAATCCATGACACCCTTAGTCCACTCCCATCAACATTTTATACACCCTTTATCTCCCACAAGTCAGAATCTAGCACACCCTTCATCACATCCTCATTAGTATATGGAATATTTTCTCTAGATTTAATAGGATTAGCATGCGAAAAATATACAATGAGGGAATATGTGGTCACTACTATTTCATCATGAGGATATTATAGGGTTACAATTATAAGTATAAAATTTATTGTGAATAAATTTATTATAATTTTATATACTAATAAATACTTTTTAATAAAATATTGAATCAATGAAACTAGAGAGAAAATATTAATATTTCAGATATTTGGAATCTAAACAAAATGAATATAGTTTTCCACATTGATTATTATAGGATCCCCAAATATGATGCTATAAGATTATCAGGCCACATTTTAGGCCTATTAGTGGATGAGTTAATTACCCTTCTGATTATATATTCTTATTGGAAGAATATGCCTCAATATTAGAAGAATGAAGTATTTCATTCCATAGTAAAGGTAAATTTAAAACATTTGGTATCTATTGAATTCCATTATTAATTTAATTTATAATATTTTTATAATTAATCTATTTGTACATATTTTATTCCACTTTATTGATTCTCATATTATCACATGAAATAAGATATTGTAACATTTGGGTAATAATTCAAATGATTTTAAAAGGAAATTATGTAATTAATTCAATGATACATCATTGGACACTCAATAACAATACAATAAGGTACGTGAAGGGGTACCTAGAGATTAGTTGGTGATATTTTTTGATAACCCCCTCCATGAGACACACATGGTATTAAAAAATATATTATTATATTAATATAATTATATATATATAAATTCATATTACTAGGATATGAGAATTAATGCATTACTATTAAATTACATGGTTTTAGATTTAGGATTATTCAGAAAAAATGCATCAATTTGATCTAAATGTTTCATCCCACACACCATCAGTTCAAAGAGTTTTTCCTAAACAATATTTTTTATTGAAATATTTTCATTAGTTTAAATATTTATGTTAAAACAATATCTATTTTACATATTAAAATTTTTATTATTTTTTCCTTAATGTAGTCAAAACATTTAGGGAAGCATGTCTCTTGAATATAATTTTGGACAAATGTTCATGGAAAATATTATGGGAGTTATGTGAATGATCCTTCCAAAAGAAGTTGGGGGTATGAATTCATTTTAAATTTCAATAAATTTTTATTAGTTTTCACTTTTTTAATATTTATTACATTAAATAAGATTGATATTTGATTTATAGGTAAAAATAAAGAACTATGGGATTCCAATACCAAACAGTACTTCTCCATATATTGTGATGATCCTGTTGGTCAATTTCTTGTGAAGGAGCACCATCTCCATGTGCATGGGATGGGTTCGAGACCATTTCTATCCCTGGTCCTTGATAGGTCACCATATATTGCACTAGTAATAAATCATGGGTATAGTTAATCCCTACCATGGGATGCTCAGAGGTAGTTTAATACAATGTAAATCAAAATTAATCAATAAGGGAGCAAAATCTATAAAAGGGGTCTCATATAAATATACATGATATGAAGGTCATTTATGATAAAAATTAATTGGTTTAATTATATCAGAAGACGAATGTATGGGTTCCTAGTGATATTGCATCAATGGATGGTTTGAGTGAGTAGTTAAATAAAAAATATCATAATCATTTAGTACACAAATATTTATTGGTTTTATATTTAAATTTAAATAATCAGAACTATTTAATATTTAAGAAAATTCTATACAGGTGTCGGTAGCAGGGAGTGGTTATAGAGAGATTGATCATGTCAATCTTAGTTCCTCAGGTATTGATGAGGGTTGATTTTGGATTCAGTGATGGTTATGTGTAACTAAAATCATGGAAGACTAAATAAATTCATCCTTATTATCTATGAAAAAAAGTTTTTCTAGTTGTTCTTAAGGTAAGAAGATGTTCCGTTGATCTTCATTTTATTTTCTGTTATGGTAGATCTTCAATTCTATATGTTTTTTATCTTTATGGTTTAGTCACATTGACACTGATTTTATTTTTTTGGTGGGATATAGAAGTAGGTCAAAGATATGTTTTGGTTGGTGAACCCTTATCACTTCCATTATTTTATGATTATTGGACTAACCACGGTAATGGGATTAGTGATATATATTCAAAATGGATGTTTTCTTTAAATAAAAGAATTTTATAATGTATTTTATTTAAAATAAAAATTTAATTGATTGAGAATACATTTATGTACTGTGATAATTCATTATTTTCATATTATTACATTCTTTATACATGATTATAAGTCATAATAAGTCTTATTAATATTATTTTAAATAAAATATAAATTACTGTTATGTTTTTTGATTTATTGATGTCTATGTTATTTTGATATGTGTATTTTCTTAACAATATTTCTGTGATTAATTTTTTTGATGCTCTACGTGGGTCAAGGTTAACCTATATAATAACTAAAATGATATTACATAATGTATATGATAGATATTTTGATTCAGAATTATTATATATGTTTTCCTTAATATTATACCAATATAATATCATTTTTTAAATACTATTTTCAATCATGTATTCACAAATCTTATTATACGAGCTCACAATTGGTATTGGTTGTATATTTATATCACTGTTCATCATTATAGAACATTTGTAAATATTTTAATAATAAATTATAAATTAAATAAAATTCATTTCCTTGATAATACATGTATATAAATTGATAATTCATTAGTTTAATATTATTACATTCTTTATACATTTCTATAGCACATAATATGTATTATTAAAATTTCATGATATAAAATATACATTATTAGTATTTTATTTTTGGATTATTTTTTTTATGTTATCTTGATATGTTTTTAGTGTAAAAATATAATAATTTTAATTGTTTTCGTGCTCTAATTAGATCATGGTTAAAATAAATAATATTTATAATGATTTTACATAATATATGTGATAGATATTATGATGGGGAATTATTATGATTTTTATATTTAATTTTTCACAAATATAAAATAAATATATAAATATGGGTTTTATTAATTTATTAGTGAATATTTTTAAATGGTATCACAATTTGTGTTGATTTTATACTCATGTCACTATTGATTATCATATATCATGTGTAAGTAGTATGTTTATGTTATAAATTTTTGGTTTTTATTTTTTGTTTATTGTGCTAGAGTGTAGATTTTATTTTTTGTTAGTAGTTATATATTATGATGGTTTAAATCGTCACTATATATTATTAAATAAAGAATATGTTTATACCATCATGAAAACCTAGGTTGTTTTGAGATGCAAAATTGCACCTAAAAATATGTTCAACAACACTTCCCATAAACCACCACTAAATGAATGAAAACTCTATGAGTTGGATAATGACACCAACAATAGGTGTGATTTAAAAAAACTTAAATGAACCATTTTGAAGAAGTATAAACCACAACCCAAATAAAAAATAACCATCTCTAGTGCCTCATTTTGTTGTAATGAATTATGTATTTGATAAGGCCTTAATTATAAAAGATGTTTGGAATGATGAATTTCATCACCATGAATTATGTCATTATTTTCCATAGGATTATTTATATTATGTCATGCATGGATTTATTTCAAGATCATGTGTTCATACATGTGGAATAATTTGACTGTAATATATTCTTACCGTATTATTTATTATATGATAGAATCTAAAATATTAATTCCTTTAATAAGTGTTTGATATCATCATTCGTTTGTATGAATTTTTCCAAGATATGATGAAAAGTATTACATATCATATTTCTATAATAAAATAGCATGTGTAAATAATTTTTTGGAGGTTTTGATGAATTATTATTGATTAAGTAGAAATTATATAGTGTAAAATGTTAGTTTAAGTGGGAATGACATGAAATTTGTTATTAAAATGTTTTTACTAATTCTAAAAAACTGTAAACCTGAAAGGACCATAAAATGTATGTGAACCAATATTTTTTAGAGATATTGTATTTTTTGGTGGTAAATGTTTGGGCGATCCAATTCATTTAAAAGATAGTATGTATGTAAGGTGTTTATTTGCACTCTATTTCTAGAGTACGGGTCTGGGGTAGCTATAGTTGGCATTGAAGGAGGGTTTAAATAACTTTTTAGGTCAGGATTCTAGTTGTGTTTAACATATGAGTTGAAAAGTTAAATTTTATCATAATTTACAAGTTATAGAAAGCTCATTAGGTTTCTTGTGGTATTATTGAATATTTTAAATTGTTTTCATATTAGTAGAAGACAACATTATTAGAATCCCTTGTATAAGTCTAAGGGATATGTCAAAGTAGAATATATCATTCAGATGTTTTTGTATTGTAGATATTTTCTAGTTTTTAAAAAAATTACATCCCTATCTTAATACAAGAATTGGATGTTGGTTTTCACATAAATATATCTTGGGATAATAAACCAAGAACAGTTTTATTGGGTATTAAATCAATCATGACCTTGTTCAGGAAAACGAGGCATAACTGTATACATGAGTTGAAACTAGTGAAGGATATGCTATGGTTAATTAGAATTTTCTATAATGAAAAATTATTTTCTTTTTGAAAATATATTGGATTGAAAAGAAAACAGAGAATTCATATTGATAACATAAAATAAAATGAAGAAATTAATGAGATAAGGTACATATTGATTGATAAGTGATTTTATAGACAAATAGTAATTTAAACTCTGAGTACATATGCTTAAATCACATTCTTGCAAAAAAATATTGTTTCAAAGGTCATTATAGTTTCAATACAATTAATTTTTTATTAGGGTAAAAATTACAATATAACCAAATTAAAGAAATATATATTGATTTGAATGTATAAAAGGATTAAATTAATATGTCATTAAAAAATACAAATTATAATTGAATTTTTATATTAATATGACCATTTAATCTAAAATTAATGACAATCATTCTACATTTTAGTATTTTTTGAAATATGATCACAAAAATGTTGTTGAGAATGGTATGTATCAATTCAAAATATGTTTTATAAAAGAATAAGGGAGAGTACAAAAATGGTTGAGAATACTGGTATATGATTTTTTTGATGAAAAAGTGAGTTTTGTAGTCTTACCATATGTAGTGAGGTTTATATCACAAAATAAATTGAATCATGTAACACTTATATATTTTAATTTGGAATGGATATTTATTTATAATATTATTAAATATTCTTAAATTTATGTGGATTATATGAACCATCTAAGGATTTATATTCAGCAGTTTTACTTTAAAGGTTTGGATAAATATATTAACTGGTTCCAATGACCTTAAAATGATATTTTATGATAAGGATATATTTTGTTTGTCATAAATTTTGAAGAACACATGATTTAGGTATGAATAACTCTTAGGTTTGATATATGTTTGATGTTGAGGTAATAAATGGATGAGTGATTTTGAGAAATGAAAGTTAGATAGTATTGATAGCCATATAATTTATTATTTATTTTAAAAAAATTGATCCATGATATTTTTGTTGAATTTCATCTAATTTGTGATATTATGAAATATATCGACAATATTTTTACTTTATAAATTGGTGATTAATAATTTATAGGTTTTAAGATATAGTTAATGTCTAGATAAATATATAATATCACAATGGATTAATTTCTTGATGATTAAAATTTTTTTGGTAAATTTTTTTATGAATAATATAAGAGTATGGTATATACATATGTGGGTGTATGATTTTATGAATTATGAATGCTGTTTTAGAAAAGATAAGTAACTTGATATATCCTGAGATTGTGTGGTATATGTAATATTAAAATTTATATACTGAATGATGAATATGTTGAGAATTTTCTCACCTACCTTTATTAGTTGGGATGAATAAAAATTTAAAAGATACAATCTATTTAATATGGGAGAATGTAACTCCTTGATATTTTTTAATATATTTGTTTCTAAATTCATTTTACATTCAAGAACTTGATTCACATACGACATTGAACAAAATTGATTTTCAAAATTTTGGATGAATTTTATTAAGAACATTTTTAAATAATAAAAACTATATTAAATGAAAATGTTAAAATCATTTATAAATTAATACAAGACATGATTAAGAACACATAGTTTTTTAAAAAATATTTTTTCAATGATAGTGGGTTTACATTATATATTAACACTGAATATTAACCTAAATGATAAATTTATAAAATTTAGATATTTATTTTTACAAAATTAAAATCATTTTTGAATTAAAAAAATAAAAATTTCTAATTTTTTTATATATTTATAAAATAACTAATTTTTTAGTGTAAAGTAAAAAATACTCATTTTGATAATACCCTCACAATTATGACATAAAAAATCAAAATAATTACCTTACTATTTTTAAAACCATTTTATATTTAATATATGTATTTATAAAGTAAAATAAACCATTAAAAAAAATAATCTATTACATTTATAAAACCAATGTTAATGTTTGGCAATATAGGTAACATTCTACTTCATAAAAAGATCTTATTCACTTATATTAAATAATCAGTTTTCATAACCTATAAAAATGAAAGATAAAAAAGTGATATAATATTTTATATCATTGTGATCATATTTTATAATAAGTC
The DNA here is from genome assembly GCA_963277665.1 of Viscum album. Lineage (NCBI taxonomy): Eukaryota > Viridiplantae > Streptophyta > Magnoliopsida > Santalales > Viscaceae > Viscum > Viscum album. Next base: position 1,739,415,342 of record OY728142.1, on the reverse strand, counting down.
AAATTAATATGTTTGGCATGAAATCATGATTACTAAGATTAATGTTAATGACCATGATAATGGAAAACTATTATTTTCAATGAATTGTTTTGTTAACATTGTGTAGTATTTATATAATGAAATAAAATAATATATTATTATAAGTTACTTTAATTTAATTTCAATACTATATTTTAATAATTTATCAGCCCTTCACTTGGTAATCCATACTAAATATTATTTATAATACTTAAAGGAGAAAACAACAATTTTTGAAAAAAAAATCTCTATATAGAAAATATTTTGATGTATACGTAAATTTTATATTAAATATAAAATGGATCTAACTAAATAGAGATTATATATAGTTTCATTACACAAAATGTGTTTAAGATGTGTTATTTTATATATTAATTAAAAAATATGTTACATTTGAAAAATCTAGTTACCCCGGTAAAACAAAAAAAATGTAAAATTAAAAAATACAAGAACAAGGGAATTCAAAATCTTTTAAAACATGTGTTTAAATAATTTGTTAGGATTTCAGGAAATATATCACCCATTGACACAATTTTTATCTATTTTAAAATTTTTAACAATCAATAGTGTCACATCATTATAGAAAAATAATGGATGTTCACAAAGGTTCCCTATTATTCACTAATAAAATTGAACACTTACACCCCATCATACCAAAACATTTAATTTGAATTTACATTATAAAATTTTCTAATTTTACTTCTTATATAATCCTATATCAATTTCATAATCCTATAGTCTCAATTAGTTAGCCTAATACCATCATTTCCAAGGAGACATTGAATACAAAGATCAAGGTACCAAAGTGGTTATTACTTACCCATTATATTTTCTTCATTATAATTTCCTTCAAAAACCACCCTATAAATAGTAATATTATTACCTCAGTATCATTATAATAATGATTTTTTATTATATTAATTTAAAAATCATTATTTATTCCTTTAGACCGACACATAAAAATAATATATTGTTAACCATGAATTTTATACACTGTCAGCTTCACCAAGTAACATTTTTCATATTGATATTTATTACATATAAAATCACATATAATTTTATTATACAATATAAAAAATTTAAATAATGTAATTATATTTATTTTATAATTATATTATACAAATATTTTACAATACTTGCCCATTGGGATGTATTGTGTTCATTTTTGGGTTTCATTTAACAACCTACTTGATAAATTCTATAAAACTATTTCATAGATGATTATGATAAATTAAATACTATTATTATTATTATATAAAAAGTTATTTTTTATTTTTATGTAATGGTTATATTTTGTGTTAAACTTTTTATTAAAATAATATATCCGATCTCTGAAATTACCGAAATAAACAAACGACGGTTAATTTTTCAAAACAATATAAGAAAAAAATAAATAAAAAATAATAATATGACAATAGAGAGTCTATATTAAATTCAATATATATGAATAAGGTTAAAAAGGTTGTAAATAATAAACATAATTTCATTATTTATGAAGTTAGGAACATTCATAGAAAGAATCAAGAATAAAGATGGTGATTTTTGTCTCAAAATTTCACCACTTGAGACATATTTATTATTTTACACGTTTTTTATTTGGAATGACGTATATAATTAACATTTAATATTTTTAATCCTGATACTATCATTATTAATGATATTTAATATTTCATTTTATATCATATCCTTTTTGAAGTTTCTATTTAATGGGTACTTGAGTTGTAATAAATTTTTCAACTAAAATTATTTTTCCATGAGTTAGAAATTCTCTAAATGATGATGAGATTTTAAAACCATTTATCCTAAAAATTCTATTTATAATTTTTATTTTCTCTTATTATCAATTATATTCACTTTATTTCAAAGATATCAACATCCTTGATGAAATACATTCTAAAATAAAATTTTGAAATTGGAAAGATTAACAACCATTATTTCCAATGGATTTTTCCCATCAATGTCCATATTTTCCTTAAAAATATTTTAACTTCCATGGGAACTCAAATATGGATTATTTTATATGATCCTAGTAATTATCTTGACCTATATACAAAATTATTGTATAATATTCGTTTTAGGTTGTTGTTTTTCAAACAAAAGTATTTCATATATTTAATTGTTTATCCATCCTTACAAAATCAAATGTTTCATATTTCACCCCAAATTTATTTTGATATTCGTTTCCTAATTTTAAGGCTATATTATTTATTTTTATTTTCGAAAAATTAATTTTTTTTAATTTTCAATTCATCTTTGGAAAATAAAATTTTAATGTGACTCATTGCATCATATTTTTTACAATAATATTAAAATCATTTTCAAATTTATTTTTTCGTATCATATTTCATGTAAACTCATACTTCAACAATATTTTTATTCCACATAAAAAATACTCTCTATGTCATCCTTATTTATTAAGGAAATTATTACTCTCATATATTTGTAAAGTAAATGTCTTCAAAAGATCAAATATATTTATTATTTATCAAGTGGTTTGTATACCACTCATAAAATAGATTTTCATTCATGTCGTTGTCCTTTGACATATCTTAGGCTTCATCGAGGGTATTATTAAAATTTTTACATAAAAATTATTTATCTAGATGTATTATATGTTTTAATGAAATACGTGATCTATCATTAATTTTATATATCTTATAAATTTACTATGAATAGGTAGGATTTTCTCTTCCAATTCCTTCCCCCTGTGAACACACTGTAATTTCCTTACACTAATAGAAGGTTGTTCAAGAAAATTTCATGTGTTGATTTACTAATAAAATTTATTGAATTATCCATATACCACTATTTATATGTGGTGTTAATTTTTTGTATGCCTACATATAAATAAATTTTATTTTTTATTGGGAACTATTAAAAAACATCATTTTTTATTCAAATATAGATGTTTATTAATTAATCAAAAAAGTTGAATATGTATTGTATTACAATACACCTTATTTCTCTAAATTGGTTATGATAATGTTAAATATTTTATTTACATGTAGAAAAGTATTAGCATTAAATATAATCTTATTCCAATAAATATTTGTTGGTCGGAGTGGACACTCAAGAGGGGGGGTGAATTGAGTTCCAATTAAAATTTCTGTTAAAAACAATTTCTATTAAAATCCCCCAATTTCAAAAACAAATTAAACTGTAGTGAATTTATATAGATTATAAAGGTTCAATTAGTTTCTCAAAGATTGATTAATTCTCAGTTAACGTAATCTTATGATTAAATTAACTTTTGAAACTAACTTACTGATTTATAACAAATATAAACACTTGCGAATTTAATTATCAAAGTAGCTTTGAAGATAGATTATATTTCAAAGTAATAGCAGCGGAATATGAAATAAATATGTATAGTATGGATATAGAGTATAACTATAAACACAGAGAGTTAACCAAGAGGTTCAGTCTCAAGCCGAGTCTTAGTCCTCTCAAAAGTTTTTATAAAATGATCCACACCCTGGATCGGGGTTAACAACAGTGAACACACTGTCCAGGTCACAAGACCTCTACCACAGTTCTTCGTGGGAAAACAAACAACAGCAGCAAGCTGTCCAGGTCACAAGACCTCTACCACTATCCACAGTGGGAAATGGAGTGCAAAAAGATTTGCTGAGGATTTACAGATCCTCCAGTGAAAGTACAGGAGTCAGTGTGTGTGTTTAATACAGCAGATAACACACACTGCTCAAAATGTAGAATAAATCACAGAACAAGAGATGTAGAGTTTAGAAGTGGTTCTGGTGATCTCAGTGTAGCTCTTGTATTCGATCAGAAGAGAGTTTGAGTCCTCTTCTCGTTTCTGTTTGAGAAACAGAGTGTCGTATGCTCCAGGTTCACAGGTAGTGAGAATGTAGTCGATGAAGTTCTTCAGGGTTCTTCTTGTATGCACAGAACACTTCTCGAGTATACTTGATTGTCTATATTCTTCTCTGTGTTCTTGATGGAACTCGTTTTTATCTTCTTGTGTTTCTGGTATATTTCGTCCACCACGCACTTCTCTGGTTCGCATTATTTTTGGGCAGCGTAGTCTTCTCGTATTTATCTCCCGACAGGGGATAGAAAAGATTTCTTTTCAGCAGGTACGAGGTACGGGTTCCTGAAATCCGACAACCAGATATTTGACAAATCATCAAAATGTATGATATGACCGTTAGATAAATTAAATGTAGGAAATAAAGAAATTAAAATAGTGAGTCGAGAATGTATGTCACTGTTGACTTCAACTGTGGTCTTCCAACTGTGGACTTCCAACTGTGGACTTCCAACTGACTGCTGACTTCAACAAAAGGCTTGCTGTCTGTAGGCTTGCAATGGTAGCTTTTACTCCATGTAACTGTAGCCTCTCTAACTGTAGACTTGTAATATCAAATTTGTTAGAACTGTATCCTTTGTCAACTGTAGACCTCGATCATCAGTAGACTTAGTCGACAGAAGCTGTCTAACTGTAACCTTGACTGTAGGCTTATGACTGTAGGCTTGTTCGACTGTGAACTTGTAACTGTAACCTTCGTATGTGAGCTTTGACAATAGATAGCAGTAGACTCGTAACTGTAAGCTTGTATTAGTCTTCGACTGTAACCTTGTAACTGTGAACTTATTGCAACAGTAACTTAAGGTGACAGTTAACTGTAACTGTGACTTTGAGAAGAAAACTCTGACTGTTAGCTAACAATACTAAACTTATGTAAATACTACTGTAAGCTGTTACAGTAAAGTTATGAGAGTAAGAATATGAACTGTTTAGAATAAAATACGTTTAAGCATAGAATAATAAGATTAATGCAAGGTTTTAATACATCATAATTAATGTTTAAGCATGATTTGGGATTATCAAAACAGGTGATTCCAACAATCTCCCCCTTTTGATAATCACAAATTATGTCAGTATGAAATATAGAAGTATCAGAGAGAAGTGTGCAAAACACAGTATTAGCAATATGAGCACAAAAATTAGGTATAATCCGCAAGGATTTCTCCTCTTTGTATAGGTTCATTTCTCCCTTGAGTTTCCCTATTTCTCCCCATTTCTCCCCCTATCTATTTCTCTTTATTTCTCCCCCTTTGTGATTAACAAAAAGAAAGACAGAGAGAGAGAAAATAAACATTGTATTAATAAGGAGTACAATACATGACCCAAAACGTGAATACATGATCCCTATAAAAAAAACATAAACAGACTCAATACTCTTCATTTGGAGGTAAGGGATCTTTTCCTTTGGAGGAAGAAGATGGAGCAGGAGGTGAAGGATCAACAGGCTGAGGAATGGCAGCAGGAATGTCTGGAGGGGCAGCAATAGAGGCTCCTGAAGGCCGGTAGTGAGTAGCTTGCCGAGGGATCAGCGGTCTAAGGCTTCTGAGGGCATCAGCAGGAGACATTATGGAAGAACCACTGGGGTTGGAGACAGGTAGGGCAGGAGGAACTATAACAGGTGTGCAGTCCACATGAAGAAAAGGTAGGAGCAGATTCCTGAAATCCATTATGATGTTTCCTCCTCTGTCCATGGCAGATAAGAAGTCATCTTTGTTTTCCAAGAATTTATCCAAAGCCGGGGTCAACTCTCGTAGCTTGCTAACTTGTTCTTTGAAGGCTTGAGTTACAGGAGGCAGCTTCATAGTTTCTAGCATGAGCTTGAAGTGACTGTTCAACTGATGCTTGGTGAAAATCCGATCAAAGTAATAATCCACTTTACTTTTGATGGCCTCATGAGAAGCAGTAGCAGCCTGCAGGTGCTCACGAACAAAGCCACTGACTTCTCTTGTAGTAGCAAGAATCTGTAGGTCTGATGTGTCATTTGCACGGGCCTGAGTAAGCTCTTCTCTGAGCAGGCTTCTAAACTGCTTAAGGTCCACAGGAGAGCTAGATGAAGGAAGGGACTTGACTGAGAATGCCACTATCTCCTTGAAAGACTGAGTCAGATTTCCAATCACTTTCTGAATGACAGCATCCTGATTGCTAAAGTATTCTTTTACTGATTTCTTGAAAGCCTCAAATACTTCCACAAACTGTTTGACCACTTCTTTGATGTATCGAATCTCACTAGCCACTAGTGTCTGAGAACTGCTCAGGGCAGTTAAAGAAGCAACTGATTGTCTGAGGGCCACTACTGCTCCAGTCCAGCTTTCAATTTGGGTGTGGCACACTTTCATTTCATCCATCACTTCTTTGATTGGACTTCCCACAACACATCCTAGAGATAGTTCTAAGGATTGTTCTACATTTTTCAGCTCATCAAAAAGACTGGTTTTCAATTCAGCAACAGACTGTCTGATGGTCTCCTTCATTTCATTCTTTAAGGATTCAAGGTCTTCCTTGGTGGCCAATCTTTCAGTTTCTAACACTGGAGAGCTGTTAGGTAGGATGACTGGATTTCTTGGTGGTTGGTTTTCCTCATCTGAATCCTCATAATTGAGTCCTAACACCATGTATCCTGGATCTGAGGTCCATCCTTCTATATCATACAGTACAGAGACTGAACCAACACGCTCCCCCTCACTTGGAGGTCCTTCCTGAACACTTTCTACTATCTTCTCAACTCTGGGTAACTCTAAGTTCTCTTCTGTAGCTCTAGCAGGTTCCATACTTGCTTCCTCTGTAGGTTTAGCAGTGAGGTTAGCCTCCTTCTCTGTTGGGTCATCAACCACTTCCATGAAAACAGTAGTAGAGACCACTCCTGCTTCCTGGTCAGACACTGACTTGTCTGTATACCCTATCAGAGGGCTCATACTGAGTTCTTTTGTTTCTTCACCACTGATCTCCTCGTTATCTTCTGCAACAGTTTCTTGATTTTCATTTAAAGCTCCAGCCTCTTCTGCTTCGACTGTATCACCCTCATCAGAGGTGTCCTTGACAAAATATTGAGATTCTTCTTCTTCTTCTGTAGTCTCAGTCTCACTGTCTCTTAGAACAGGTTCTCTACTAGGTAGTTCTTTTGGAGGGCTTGCTGCTCCAAACGTCACTGTCCTGACAGGACTGTGAGTAGTATCAGGATCACTCCCTTCATCAATTGGGGTGTTCTCTCTTGCAGAGTTACCAACTACTGCAGTCTGTTCATCATCTGAGTATACAGGTTCAGGCTCATCAGGCTTTAAGCCTGGATCTCTCCTATCTCTCGGTCTAGAGGGATGAGTAGAAGGGCTAAAATTCTCATAGATTCTCTCCTCATCATTCACCCATGATTTCTTCCAGGGATTCCAACTGATCTTCATGAATTTGCAGATTACATTCGATATACATACACTGTTCTTTGCCACTATCAACTCTTCTTGACTTCCAGCTACACCTTTCACTTTCAACATAACCGAAATGAGTTTAGCATGAAACAAGGCACTTGATTTTGAGCTTGCCTTTATCATGTCCTCCATCTGAGCCATCAGCAACCTACAAAGGTTGACCTTCCTTCCATGTTTTAATAAGTACATCAAGTAAATATCCTGATGATTCAGAGTTGAAAAATCTCCTCTTCTAGGACTCAGTACATGCTGAATAAACTTAAACAGAAGCCTGTCCTCTCCACACATTTCAGTAGCAATAATCTTCCTTACAGTGCCATTGCCTGTCAATTCTTCCAGAGCCGTCTCATGATCAAAGATTCTACTATTTGGAGGAGCCGCTCCAGAATAGTAGTTGTAAATACCCTCATGAGGAACTCTTAAACATGCAGCCCATTCAACGGATGAAAAACTGACTTCATTGCCGTTTACTCTGGATACTAGTCTATGCAGATCATCCTCTTCCTCGAACTGTAGATATTCATAGAATTCCTTCACCAGCTTCGGGTAGTACGGTCCATTATTGTTTGCGAAGCATTCGGTCCATCCTTGATCATTAAGCACTGCCAGTACTAATGATCTGCTCGATAAAATCCACTCTTCACTTAGCTCCTTCTCAGCAACTATTTCTCTCTTAGTTAGATGTGGATTAACAGGTCTTATCGAGGCGTTCCCGGTGCCACTGGATTCGACTTGAGTCCTCTTCGGCATTGGTGCATCTTCGTTGACAGTCGGGGGTCGCTTTGTTCTGGCCATTGGAACTGAATGAGGTTTCGAGGTTCGGTTGAAGGATTAGGGTTTAGGACTTGAGAGAGCAAGGGTCGAGATGAGTGGATTGAGATATGTTCGATGTTCTCAATTTTATCATTTAGGGATTTAGAAATAAAAGTATAAAGAAAATAAACGGTTCGAATTCCCGCAAAAATAAAATAAGATTAAACAGCGAAACCGCCTACAGAGAGATGTAACAGTGAGGTACACCGGTGAGGTCTAACTGTGAGGTTTCAACTGTGAGGTTTAACTGTGAGGTTTCAACTGTGAGGTTTAACTGTGAGGTTTCAACTGTGAGGTTTAACTGTGAGGTTTCAACTGTGAGGTTTCAACTGTGAGGTTTAACTGTGAGGTTTCAACTGTGAGGTTTCAACTGTGCTATAGTTAATCATACCTAACTCATGTTTGATGTAACTTAATCTCTCAGAATTCAAAGGCTTTGTAAAAATATCAGCTAACTGATGTTCAGTGCCAATGAACTCAAGAGTGATATCACCTTTTTGATAATGATCCCTCATAAAGTGATGTCTCACATCAATATGTTTTGTCCTAGCATGAGATACTGGATTTTTTGAAATGTTAATAGCACTTGTATTGTCACACCTTATAGAGACATGTTTGAATTGATATCCATAGTCTAGTAAAGTGCGTTTCATCCACAAGATTTGTGCACAACAGCTACCAGCAGCTATGTACTCAGCTTCGGCAGTAGACAATGCAACAGAATTCTGCTTCTTACTACACCAAGATACTAGTGACTTGCCTAAAATGTGACATGTTCCAGAGGTGCTCTTTCTATCTAACTTGCAGCCAGCAAAATCAGCATCAGAATAACTTAATAAATAAAATGATTGTCCTTTTGGATAAAATAATCCCAAATTGGGAGTATGTTTTAGATATTTGACAATCCTTTTAACAGCAGTCAAATGAGACTCTTTTGGATTGGCTTGAAATCGAGCACACATGCATACACTGAACATGATGTCAGGTCTACTGGCAGTAAGGTACAGTAGACTACCTATCATACCTCTGTAATTGGTTTGATCCACTGGTTCACCAGTTTCATCACTGTCCAACTTGCAAGTGGTGCTCATAGGTGTGTCACTGCCTTTGGTGCCATCCAAAGAAAAACGTTTTAGAAGATCTTTAATATATTTACTTTGGTTCAAAATAATACCATTTTTATTTTGAAAGATCTGAAATCCAAGGAAAAATTTGAGTTCTCCCATTAAACTCATTTCAAACTCATTTTGCATTATTTTTGAAAAATCAACACATAAAGAATTTTTAGAAGATCCAAAAATAATATCATCCACATAAATTTGTACTATTAAGACATCTTTAGAAATCCATTTAATAAAAAGAGTAGGATCAGCTATCCCTTTAGTAAATCCTTTTGAAATAAGAAAAGAGCTGAGCCTATCATACCAAGCTCTTGGAGCTTGCTTTAAACCATATAAAGCTTTAGATAGTTTAAAAACATGATTAGAAAAATGGGGATTTGTAAAACCAGGAGGTTGTTCCACAAATACATCCTCAATTATATATCCATTTAGAAAAGCACTTTTAACATCCATTTGATATAGTTTGAAATTCAGATGAGTATCATAAGCAAGTAATATCCTAATGGCCTCTAGTCTAGCCACGGGTGCAAAGGTTTCCTCATAGTCTATTCCTTCTTCCTGACTATACCCTTGTGCAACTAGCCTGGCTTTGTTTCTGATTATGTTACCAAACTCATCAACTTTGTTTCTAAACACCCATTTAGTGCCTATGGTAAGAGTGTCTTTAGGTCTTTCCACTAATTCCCAAACTTTGTTTCTTTCAAACTGATTTAGTTCTTCTTGCATAGCCATTACCCAGAATTCATCACTGATAGCATCATTGACATTTTTGGGTTCAAACTGTGAAAGAAAAGCTTGATGTTCAACCTGATTTCTTAGAGAAGCTCTAGTTTGTGTTCCTCTATCAAGATTACCAACAACAACATCTAAAGGATGATTCTTTAGAATCCTAGTTGATTTGGTAAAGGTTGGACTAGAGATTTCAGGTTCATCTATAGGTTCGGGTTCCACAGAGGAAGATTCTGGAAAAAGTCCAGAACTGGATGTTTTTATTACAGGTTCTTTAGATTTGTCATTTAGGTCTAGAACAGATAAGTCTTCTTCAACATCTTCAAAAGAAGTTTTAGACTCATGTGGATCAGTCTCATCAAAATTTATGTGAACAGATTCTTCCACACATTTGGTTTTCTTATTGAACACTCTATAGGCTTTACTAGACATAGAGTAACCTAGGAAAATTCCTTCATCACTTTTTGGAGCAAATTTATCAAGATTATCTTTAGTATTCAGAATAAAGACTTTGCAACCAAAAACTCTAAAGTAATTAAACTTAGGCTTCCTATTATTCCACAACTCATAAGGGGTTTTCTTAAGAATCGGTCTAATCAAGACTCTATTAATAACATAGCAAGCTGTATTTACAGCTTCAGCCCAAAAGTAAACAGGCAGGTCATATTCATTAAGCATAGTTCTTGCAATTTCTTGCAGGGTTCGGTTTCTTCTTTCCACTACACCATTCTGTTGAGGTGTCCTAGGAGCAGAAAAATTGTGAGCATAGCCATTGTGTGAGCAGTAAGATTCAAATTCTTGATTCTCAAACTCACGGCCATGATCACTCCTCAAGGTCTTAATCTTAAGTCCACTAAGATTTTCTACAGACTTAGAGTATTTAACAAAGGAAGAGCAGGCTTCACTTTTGTGAGCTAGAAAGTATACCCAAGTATATCTAGAAAAGTCATCTACAAGAACATAAACATAGTGCTTCCCATTTAGACTTGAAATTCATGATGGTCCAAACAAATCCATGTGAACCAGTTCAAGTGGTTGAGAAGTTGAAACTTCTTTCTTTGGTTTAAAAGAAACTTTGTGTTGTTTTCCCTTTTGACAGGGATTACACACTTTGTCATTTGGGAATTCAAGCTTAGGTAAGTCTCTAACTAGGTGTTTCTTAGAGAGTTTTCTAAGTGAGTGAATGTTGCAGTGTCCTAATCTCCTATGCCACAGCCAAGACTCTTTATGAAAAGCATTTAAGCAAGTAACGTTATGTTTAGCTAAGGTGTTTAAGTCAACAGCATAAACATTTTCATTTCTTAAGGCAGAAAATATTAAAGCATTTTTGGAATTATAAACATCACAAGAATTGTTTTCAAACATGACATTAAAGCCATCATCACACAATTGAGAAATGCTAAGTAGGTTGTACTTAAGTCCATCAACAAATAAAACTTTGGAAATTAATACTGAGTTAGTGTTACCAATCTGGCCTAGGCCGATGATTTTTCCTTTTGAGTTATCACCAAAAGTGACATATCCTCCATCAACCTTTATTAAGCTTTTGAAGCACGAATAGTCCCCAGACATGTGTCTTGAACATCCACTGTCTAAGTACCATACCTTCTTGTAATTGCTTTTCAAACAGATTTCCTACAAAACAGATTAGACAAGAAATGACTTTGGTACCCAGATTTTCTTGGGTCCAGATATGTTAGCAATCAAGGATTTAGGTACCCAGATTTGTCTTATGGGTCCCATACAATTAATAGATGCAACAGATTTAGAGAGATATACTTTATTTGATCTACAACTATTTAAATAACCAGTTGAGGCATACGAATTTCCAAAACTGGAACTAGCAGGATTTTTTTCAGACTTGGAAATAAATCGGGTTTTAGTAAACTGTCTTTGTCCAGGTTGGTATCCCAATCCAGTAGCATACTTAGGTGCAACTTGCTTTCCTAGCAGTTGGGTTAGAGTATCTTTTCCATTTGTGAATGTTTCTAAGTCCTTTCTAAGTTGTTCATTAGATAGTTTAAGTTCTGTATTCTCCTTTAATAATTGAACATTTTTCTCTTTTTCTACATCAAGTGCAGACTTGACACTTGCAGTAAGAGCATGCTGTTTCTTTAAAGACTTATATTTATCCTTTAGTTCATTACACGTTTCTTCCAGCATATTACAGTATTCAGTCAATTCATCTTTAGACATATTTTCAGAATCAGAACCAGATTCTGCTTCACCTTCAGAATAATAAGAGTTTAAAGTGGGAGTGTCTAAGGTTACCTCAGATGTGTTTGTCATGAAACACATATTAGCACGATTTCTTTCAGAATCACTAGACTCTGATTCACTTGTGTTGTCTTCTGAAGCACTCCAGGTGGCCTTCATAGCTTTCCAATAATTCTTGTCCTTGTACTCATATTTCTTCTTGAATTTTAACTTAGGACAGTCAGCTTTGATGTGTCCTTTCCTTTTACATTCATAGCAAACTATGTCTTCTTCTTTATCAGTTTTCTTCCAATCTTTATTCCACTTACCTTGTCTATCATACTTACCCTTGTAGTTTGGTTTTCTGAAGAACTTCTTCTTCCTATATAACTTCTTGAATCTCCTTGCTATTTGTGCCATCTCGGCATCACTGTCAGAATCTAAGTCTTCACTAGATGAGCTTTCAGTTGGTATGTGCACTTTCTCCTTGTCTTTGCTCTTTGATGCAGTAGACTTAAAAGCTACAGATTTTCGTTTTGGTTCCTCATCTTCCTCTTTATTCACCTTTAGCTCTTCTTCGTACATCATCAGCTTACCAATTAGCTCCTTGACAGGCAAAGTTCCAATATCACAGGATTCTCTAATTGAAACGGATGTGCCTCTCCATCTGTCAGGCAGACATCTCAATAATCTCATGATTTGCTCCTTTGCTGGAACAATCTTCCCGAGTGAGCTCATTGTGTTGACTATCTCATTAAACCTGAGATACATATCAGAAATAGGTTCATCAGCTTTCATCTTAAAGTTATCATATTTGATAGTATAAGTGTTTAACCGCATTTCCTTGACATTAGTTGTTCCTTCATGAGAAACAGCTAAGGTGTCCCAGATTTCAAAAGCAGTTTTACATGCAGAAATTCTATTGAATTCCTCATCTCCTAGAGCACAGTAGAGAGCATTCACAGCCTTACAATTATTATTGTAAGCTACTTTAGTAGGTTCATCCCAAGTTATTCTTTCAGTTTCTGGAATCTTGTATTGAGACTCTATAGCAGTCCAAATATCAAAACCCATACTTTCCAAATGAATTTTCATTTTGAGCTTCCATTGGGCATAATTCACACCATTAAAGAAGGGTGGCCTATTAGTAGCAGCACCTTCTAGTCTATTATCCATAAGGAAATTCTAGAAAATATTTTAAAGAGATAAAATTTAGAACTAACAGAAATTTAAGAGCTTTTAGATAAAACCACAATCACAGTGTAAAAACAGAGAGTTAAAATAAAACTTTGAGCAAGTATAACAGAGCTAAACACAACCTCTGATACCAAATGTTGGTCGGAGTGGACACTCAAGAGGGGGGGTGAATTGAGTTCCAATTAAAATTTCTGTTAAAAACAATTTCTATTAAAATCCCCCAATTTCAAAAACAAATTAAACTGTAGTGAATTTATATAGATTATAAAGGTTCAATTAGTTTCTCAAAGATTGATTAATTCTCAGTTAACGTAATATTATGATTAAATTAACTTTTGAAACTAACTTACTGATTTATAACAAATATAAACACTTGCGAATTTAATTATCAAAGTAGCTTTGAAGATAGATTATATTTCAAAGTAATAGCAGCGGAATATGAAATAAATATGTATATTATGGATATAGAGTATAACTATAAACACAGAGAGTTAACCAAGAGGTTCAGTCTCAAGCCGAGACTTAGTCCTCTCAAAAGTTTTTATAAAATGATCCACACCCTGGATCGGGGTTAACAACAGTGAACACACTGTCCAGGTCACAAGACCTCTACCACAGTTCTTCGTGGGAAAACAAACAACAGCAGCAAGCTGTCCAGGTCACAAGACCTCTACCACTATCCACAGTGGGAAATGGAGTGCAAAAAGATTTGCTGAGGATTTACAGATCCTCCAGTGAAAGTACAGGAGTCAGTGTGTGTGTTTAATACAGCAGATAACACACACTGCTCAAAATGTAGAATAAATCACAGAACAAGAGATGTAGAGTTTAGAAGTGGTTCTGGTGATCTCAGTGTAGCTCTTGTATTCGATCAGAAGAGAGTTTGAGTCCTCTTCTCGTTTCTGTTTGAGAAACAGAGTGTCGTATGCTCCAGGTTCACAGGTAGTGAGAATGTAGTCGATGAAGTTCTTCAGGGTTCTTCTTGTATGCACATGACACTTCTCGAGTATACTTGATTGTCTATATGCTTCTCTGTGTTCTTGATGGAACTCGTTTTTATCTTCTTGTGTTTCTGGTATATTTCGTCCACCACGCACTTCTCTGGTTCGCATTATTTTTGGGCAGCGTAGTCTTCTCGTATTTATCTCCCGACAGGGGACAGAAAAGATTTATTTTCAGTAGGTACGAGGTACGGGTTCCTGAAATCCGACAACCTTTATCAGATATTTGACAAATCATCAAAATGTATGATATGACCGTTAGATAAATTAAATGTAGGAAATAAAGAAATTAAAACAGTGAGTCGAGAATGTATGTCACTGTTGACTTCAACTGTGGTCTTCCAACTGTGGACTTCCAACTGTGGACTTCCAACTGACTGCTGACTTCAACAAAAGGCTTGTTGTCTGTAGGCTTGCAATGGTAGCTTTTACTCCATGTAACTGTAGCCTCTCTAACTGTAGACTTGTAATATCAAATTTGTTAGAACTGTATCCTTTGTCAACTGTAGACCTCGATCATCAGTAGACTTAGTCGACAGAAGCTGTCTAACTGTAACCTTGACTGTAGGCTTATGACTGTAGGCTTGTTCGACTATGAACTTGTAACTGTAACCTTCGTCTGTGAGCTTTGACAATAGATAGCAGTAGACTCGTAACTGTAAGCTTGTATTAGTCTTCGACTGTAACCTTGTAACTGTGAACTTATTGCAACAGTAACTTAAGGTGACAGTTAACTGTAACTGTGACTTTGAGAAGAAAACTCTGACTGTTAGCTAACAATACTAAACTTATGTAAATACTACTGTAAGCTGTTACAGTAAAGTTATGAGAGTAAGAATATGAACTGTTTAGAATAAAATACGTTTAAGCATAGAATAATAAGATTAATGCAAGGTTTTAATACATCATAATTAATGTTTAAGCATGATTTTGGATTATCAAAACAGGTGATTCCAACAATATTATTGTTATCAATGTGGATTATGTATTGATTATTCATTTTATCAGATAGTTAATGAATTGGACTAAATTAGGGATAAGTCAGCCCTGAATAGATAACTCCTTTATGCATCATTTAGTCTCATGATACCAAATGTTTGGTAATTTTTTTCATATTCAACTAATTAAAGAATTATTTATTTGTTTAATCCATTATGAAAATAATGATTCATTGACTTTGATGAAAATAATTATGTCTTGGACTGGGCATTTTAATAGATTTCCAAAAATATAAATTCCCTCACTATGAATTCAATTGTTTTCATCAATGTTACTATTTATATTATTTCATACATAGATTTATTCAATATATGTGTTCATTAATATGGAATTATTTTACTCTTATTTATTTATTCCATATTATTCATCCCATGATAGATTCTAATAGATTTTCCCCTCACTAAGAATTTGAGCTCACCAATCTTTTGTTTTAATTTCCTGAGGTTATAAAGTAGTGTATTGCACATGATATGTCTAGAAGATAATTGTACGTGTGAATAATTTATGAAATTTATTTAAGACATACTATGGATTATTTTGTGTCTTATATAGTTAAAAAATGTACTTTAGTTGAAGAAAAAATGGACTGTATTAGTTAAATGTTTTTCCCAAATCTCTAAAACTATAACCCTAAAAGGTTATTCAAATTTTTTTCACTAAAGATTTGATAGTGATATTTTAACTGTTGATGGTAAAAATTGTGCTGATCATGTTTATTTCATTAATGACATGTAAATAAGGTGATTTTTTGTACAAGATTCTAGGAATGTGGTTTTGTGGAGTATTACTATCTCCTTGAATGAGGTTAGTATATATGAAGGGGCTCGATAAATATGATCCAAAAGAATAAAAGTCTTAAATAGATGACCCTTAAAGGAATTTTTTATCATTATATCTAGGGATAATGAGACCAACTCATAAAAATGGTCAATATACTCCTTCATTGACTACTGACCCAAATAGAGGCTCATGAGGCCCACCACATTATCTAACTAATAGTCCCCAAAAAGGAACCTCTAAAAAACATGGGATTAAATAATCACCATGTCATCCCAACTTGTAGATGATATGGGATCATGATATTTCACTGATCCAAACTCACATTGAATAATGTTAAGAAAACCCTCGACCATAATAATTAATAGTTATAAAATATAGAAATACATATTTTATTGTCTCATGCCCCTCAAAATCTTATATAGGACCCTGATTACGTAAAAATATAGATATATACTAAAATGAAACTAGATCAACACAATTTTTTGAGTCTAGGTGCTAGCATCAACTAGCTAGTCCACTCTAAATACTTTTTAATTATTTGGATATTTTCTTGGTGGAATAATCTAAATATAATAATAAAACCAAAAACACAATCAATAATGACCTAAATCTAAATCATATAAAAATATAATTGAATATCAACTCAAAATAACAACTATAAAGTATTATTCAAAAAAACTAAACATTATATACAACATCTCTTTTAAAACTACTTAATATTTCCCATTTCAAATTATAAAACTTCATATTTATCTTTAAAACAAATTTAAATCAAACAAATCAATTGAAATAAATTTATTTCACATTTGTAAACAATGTAAATCCACAAAATTACCTATTTTTATCATGAATTAGTCCTAAAAAACAGTCCCTTGCTTTTTAAGGAACACATATTTTAAAATTTTCAACATGACATCCATATTTGAAAAACAAATTCAATTTCAAAATCCATTTAAAATTAGACTAAATTTCATCATTACAACATAAAAGTCACCTTTTATTAGCTCAATATGATTCAAATATAAATAAAAAATGAACTATATATGAATAATTTCAACATAAAATTTCAAATTAGGTTATTGGAAATGAACGAGTTGGCAACAAGGTTTGGTGGACCATTCTCCAATATAGAATACAACTCGAAGGGAACAAAAATATTCACATTATTACTATATGGTTTTCTAAATTGTGTGGGGTAACTATGTGTCTCTAATTATTAATTCATTTTTACCTCCAAATCATGTAAAAAATTCTAATCACACATAAAACATTAATATAATCTCAAATAAAGATAACATGAGATGAAATGACCTAAAGAACAATAATGAAATATTAAAAATCAAGATCCAATGACCAAAAACACATAGAAATCCATAGATCGGGTTGATTAAGATACCACAACACTATTTCATCCCCAGCAAAATGAGTTAATATGACCCTAGTCTCCAATCTATCAAATACCCTGAAAAAAAAGGGTTCTCCATGAACCTAGGTCTACTAAGAATACCATGATCTAATACCATATTGTTCACGAACCATACTGGGTCATCTCTCTATTGTACACCCAAACTATCCCACGATATACATTAGGGGTAAACATGATCCCCTCATCTGAAAAACAAGTACCTAAGGATTCTCAATAAAGCCATTAGAATTATTAATCCCAATAAATTACATTTAATATAAGTGAATTTTCTCTATATATTCAATCATGAACCATATAGAAATTGAACTTATGTACCAAATCACCTAAAAAAATATATAGATGAAAATATATCCTAGAAAACACTACATAACCAACGAACATAACTAACTAAACATAAAAAAATAAAATCAGTTGTACAATGTAGGATCAAGAGTACAAGACTCTGACAGGCCAATATATATATAATAAAAAATAAAAACCAAAATGAAATAATGAACCTGACATGATCTTCATACGACCTCTTTTTCATCATCCATCAATAACACTACTCACTCTAATAGTTTTCTAAATATGATATATGAATATGAAAAATAGACTTTTTTTTCTAGTAATGCCGAGTGAGACAATTAAGGTGTGAGCATAAAAAAGCTCAATAGGAAATCACCAATGTGTCCTTGAATATATTTTATTAAAAATAAAAACAATTATAGTTTTAAATATAGTTAATAGATAAATTTTATTCATTTAATAAAAAAAATATCTTTTCCAATGAAATAATATCTCAATCCCAAACATGTTCTAAAGAAATATTTAAAACATATCCAAAACCATATTTATTTAAATTAACTATTGAAAACTATCATTTTGATAAAAACCCAACTCACACCTATCAAACCAAATAAATGAGACTAGATACTATAAGTAGGAATATAATATAAAAGTTAAAACCAATGGGATAATTCCATAATAGAATATAATGCTGGTAATTTGTAACGAAACTAAATAAAATAAGTAGGAAATTATTAAGAATATGTAATCATGGGAAATTCAGAAACATCATTGGAGGAGAATATAGTTATACATAGTTTAAATTTAACTATTGGTATGTCAATGAAGTTACCAAGTCAATAACCAAATTTAATTTTTCAATTTGACTCACTAGTTTCACTCCCTCGTGTTTTATAAGAATACATCTCAATGTACGATCTAGTTTTTCTAATGAGAACTAGGTGGTAACTATCTCTTGACCCTCACTATGAATCCTATGATCCATTGAAAATAGTAAAATTGGGAGATATGGTGTCCTTCACATAAAAAATATTTATCAAGAATCCATAAAAACCAAATAAAATTCTCATCCCATATCCCAATGATGACCCTATGATATCCCTTCATAAACAACATGGTTTCTATATGAGTGACCAATTTAAAATAAAACATTTAATGTAATAACTAGTCCTTATACATTTGAAAATAATAGAATATTTTTAAACAAATTTGAAAATAATTTCTAAATAAATTAAAATAAAAAATTATTTTTGAAGTCCCAAAAGGGTCCATGTAGTTTTATTAAGAATGAATCATTTAGAAATCCCTCTTTTTATGAGACTCGTTGAAGAATAAAGGAAATTTCAAAACCTATATTTATAAATAAGTCTGCCTATGTGCTTATATATATATATATATCCATATATATATATATATATATATATTCATACACATACACATATAGGTTCATAATTACATGTATATTTATACCCATGTTTGTAGGAAGCCTCAAGATAACCAAGGAGAAATAAAATTTAATCCATTTATAAAAACAAAGGTTTTAATAGAGTAATCCACCAAAATTCCACAAGAAACAAGAATACAAATTAAACAACACTTCGAACCCATAAAAAATCATATTCAAGCCTTATAAATCCAAACATTATCAATTTCAAAAATAAAAACCCACTAAAAACCAATATAGACATTTTATCAAACATACGAAATTCACCAATACTCTTCAGTATCAATTAAAATAAAATAAAATGATTTTAAAATTTCATTATAAACCCACTATAAACCTCGAAACCATAAAATTTTACTAGAATCACATTTATAACGATCAAGAATATATCGTGCATGAAGAAAAAAAGAAATAATCGAACCAACAACCCTAAACAATGTATGTATTGAATAAAAACAATGGAAATAAGAATAAAAATACCCTAGATGTGTTCCAAAAATGTTAACATCGATAATCGATGTGAAAATAATAAAAACACTACTTTAGGGTATGGATAAATAGACATAAAGAGAAGAGAGTAAATGAAAAAAATATAATAATAGTTGGAGAGAATGAATATAGGATATACCTCAAAGAAGACACCCCGAATCAAGGAGGGAATCCTCAAAAAAGGATGCTGGTAAGGAATGAGGTGATCACCAAGCCCCCTTGCACGTAATTAATGAATGGAGAGTAAAAAACATCATTTTTAGTCTTAATATAGGAGGTAGATTTTGGAAAAATATAGTTTTAAATGATTTTGGTCACTACACATTGTTTAGTAATCTATGTGACCCTCATTAGAGAGAAAATGAGCACTACACAGTTGGATAAAATATTCACCAAACATTACCATTGGATTTATCATTTTTTTGAGACACCTGCATGGTTTATATGATTATCGAAATCATGTGGGATAACCATGAACCCTTCACAAAAATTCCATGAAAATAAAAACACCCACACGATCGACTTAAAACATAATTAAAAGACAAAGAATATATTAATATTTAAAATAATAAGTCTGGGAGAGTTTATGGTGTGACTTATGAAATGTTTAATGAGTTAGGTTGATAAGAAAACCAATGTGAGGATGATTCATAATGGGTATTATAGGGTGGATGAATTTTCCCAAAAAATGATATATTCTATAAATAGTTTTGTGGTGTTTTGCGATCCCTAGGTGCATAATATAATGGATTCAAGTAGGGGATGTGACCATCCTATGGATGATATATGACGATTGAAGAGGTTGATTGACCTAGGTGCATGATATTTTGGAAAAGATTTTTGGGGGCATGAAAAGGCCCCTTGGGATATTTTCTAATAGTTATGGGGATAGTTTTCCCTTGGGGGTATATTGTTTGATGTTCCAGGGAAGGACAAGGTTTACTCTGAGTGATGGTACTCCAAATTATTAGGTAGGACACGGTTCCCCTTGGGTTATGATACTTCAGGTTCTAAAGCATGACTAGGTCCCATTGGGTGATCTTCTATGATGTCCACTGTTGGGCATGAACCAACCTAGGTGATATTATGAAAATTTTGGAAATAGAAGTGGATATGCGCAGATGATATTATAAAAGGGTTTTGGGGTAGTTCATGGTTACCTTGTATAATTATGTGTTATTTTTAGAGACATTCGTCACTATTTGAAGTAGGTATGGTCACATTGAGCGTCATCTTAGAACCTGAGGATTAATATTGATTTTTATGGAACTTTATTTGTTTATTTGATACATTTATCATATAAATTTGAATAAAGTATATTTAATATCCATGATAAGTGTGAAATTGTTCGTCGACTATTGAGTTTTACTCACACCCTCCTCAGACAGCTCTACCATATTTGTTCTTGAGAAAACTTATTATTTAAAGGATTGGGTATGGTAGAGGCCCAATGATTGATAATCATTTTTTCATAGGTTTGATAAAAATTGTGATGATTTTAGTCTCATGTATTGATGTAGAACCTATTATATATTTTATTTATTAATTAATTTATATATTTCATCAAATCAGTGGGTTGTCAATTATGTTTTATAGTTGTGTGAAAATATTTAATTTTATATAAATTGGATTTTTTATTTCTTGTATGTACTATTATTATTTTATATAGATGTTATTTGTTAACTTTTATGATTGTATTACTCTGAAATGAGATTATAGTCTCCCCACAGTATCACTTTTTACACTTTCTACTAGATACTAGCCTCTAGAATAGATGGGGGGGGATGCCTGAGGTCATGTATCACCCCGATTAGGACACAAGAAAATTATATACTGTTAGGGTATGCTACAAAAAAATAATAGAGATTTTCTATTTTATTAATATTTTAGTTATGGTCAACATAGAATAGGAATGCGTCATATATTATGAGGGATCTCATATTTGTGCATCTTGAACACCATTTTCAATGGGATGTACATGTTTCTAGGGATACATGATTGTTTTTATTGGTTTTTTGGTATATGTAATCAATGATTTGTTCAAAATATAATGTTATTTGATTTATTAATTTCTGTTTTTGGATATTTTCCTATTAGGTAGAGTCATGTGTGAATGCTCGTTTCTTGCAACACATAATCCACATTACATAAGCATGCATGCATGTGATTAATATCATGAACGATGGGGGATAAGTTGTTTAAAGTTTCAATAATAAACTATACTATGTTATCCTATATAAGATGTTGACATAATTATATTCATATGAAACCTAATATTTTATTCTAATGATAGGTCATGTGTGTCATATCATGAGATATCCTTAGAATATGTCTATATAGTCCCTCCATGCAAGTTACACATAGTGACCCATAGTGGGTTGATGTAGTTATTTAATACCATAGTTATGGACCCCTATTGAGTGATTATGATTCTATTTAAACTATTTTAATTCTAATAGACAACCTATATTCCATCCCCCCATCAATTTTATTTGTGTAATTCTACTTAACTGAAACATATGACAATGATTTTACTCAATATAAATCATTATAGGATGATATTTTTATATGCACAGATGTATCGTAGTCCCTAAGGGGGTAGTCAATTTTGTGGGTTCCCGAAGAGTTGAGTTCTTGAGAGTAGGAAGTTGACACATTATATGACACATTATATTTGTATATATATATGGGTACCATAGACTGGGTGATTTGGTATGCGAGTTACCTTGTAATATTTGAAATAGGAGGATAGATGTTTCTCCATGAGCTATGCATTAAGTGAGACATGGATTATGATCTAGGTGTTAAATACTATGAGAAAAAAGATATAACTTGGGATATTAGTTTTTCTAGTGTTATGACTAAAAATTAAGACATGTAACTAAAATTTCTTGATGAGTTGTGGTATATGTGGTTAACCCAAGGGAGGGGGTATCCTAGAATAGTTAGTGCTATAAATATAGGAATAATGGGGATGTTATTTTTATTTGAGATTGATACATGATAATTGATATCAAATAAGGTTCATAGGCACAAATATTCATTATGAATAATGGAAATAGAATCATAGGAGTTTATTGAGTTTTTATAGGTCTTAAATCATGGGGGGCATGGGCAAATGACTTTTAAGAACATGATACGATGTTTTATTGTGTGTAACTCATGGGAGTGTGAGTCGAGTTACTAGATCATATTAAATTAGAGTGAACAGATAATTGGATTTTGATTTTATTAATATGGATAATGCAAGAAAACCAATTATATGTGAATTAGTATTTTAGTCTACATTCAGAGAGGATATTTCGGGTTGACATGGAATTGCAAGGGAAAATTCATTATGCATGAAGGAAATTCAAAGGTGGGAATTCATTATTTTTAGGTAGTTTTGTAATAATGATTAATCATTTTTGGGTCAAGGATCGATTGGTAGATGGAATTCTTGAGGTAATTGTGGCATATGATTTTTTTAAAAAAAGGGTAAGTGTCCCTATGTGGTGTTAGGTATAATCATAAGTAGATCAGAATTCTATGAGATGTTCAATCGATGTTTTATACATAAAAGGGGTATTCAGGGAGGGGTGAGTGTGGATAATAAAGGGTGACACATGTGTGATTTTGAAACTATATTAGTCATTGTGCATGAGGAGTGGAGTTTTATAGTTTGGGAGAAAACCGTAGATTTTAGAAGGGTGTGATCCTTATTGAAAAGAAAATTTTACTAGATTATAAGCATAATTCTCATTGGGGACAAATAGTGGGTAGGGATTTGTGTTTTGAAATGAAGCTTAGGTATGCATGGGGAGGTCATTTCAAATCATTACATGAAGTAATTGAGGGAGAATAAGATGATATGATTATGTTTTTCTTTTATTAGGGATATGATAATGTTATTATTATTGGAAGAATAGAATCACACATGTAGTTATAAACCTTGTGTTTGTATGGTCAGGGATGATGTGAGACTAGTTAGTGGATAGTCAATATGGAACTAATATTCAAGTGAGTAGTGACATATAATTTTATCTCATTCCATAAAAAGGTTCCAGATTTTATATTCAAATGAGATGTTATATATAATATATGTTTTGGAATTGGGATCTAAATAGTGTTTATGTGATCTTAGAGTGAGTAAAATAAGATATGGGTCAGTGATCATGGGAAAATTATGAGGAAATATGAGGTATCTTTATTATCTAACTATGTCTTTATACAAATGGTTCATTACTGACATCAATGTAGGGTTGTAGATGATAACTTAATTTTTGTAAGAAGTAATCCATTTTGATCAGATTATGAGAGACTGCATCGGTGAGTGCGGTCAAAGGTTTTTTGGAAAAGGTCAACCATAGGAGGAATGATCCATGTTTTAGTGTGAGATTGGGAGAAATGTGGTGGAAACTGAATTGGGTGTGTTGTTAAACTGCTATAAATTCATTTTAGAAGGATATTCTTATGACATGGATCATTATCTCTAAGAATCAACCATCATTTGAGGATTATTCTAGTAGAGAGAAACATAATATTTCAAATTAATAATAATTTGATTATTTTGTTTCTTAGGGTAGAGGAATATAGTTAAGGGCCTTAATTTTTTTGTTGGTGATGAAAAAATAACTTCCATTTTTATAGTTTATGTTTTTTGTGTCTGGAGATGAAAAATAAAATCTGATTCGACATTTTAGGTTAGAATGTGAAGAAATAGTGGAGGCTTGATGTATATGTTTCATTGGGATTGATTTCTAAATGAAAATTTGACATATTTATGGCATGAAGTGTTATTATGGGTTGATTATATGAACCCATGTCATCATACCTTGTGAAAATGTGAGTTAATTTGAATTTAGGTCTTCCAGTAGGGTATGATTCAAGGATCATGATATAGTTTGGTATTCAAAGTATTGATAAAACCGGTAGATATGTATTTTATGTGGATGAAGTCCTATGAGGAGTTTCAAGGGATCCATTAAATGTTGTTGTTGGGTCACAAGACCCCCTGGAAAATTTAGGATATAGGTGGATGGTCATTATTTGACCAACCTATACTTATGTCGTGATGGATTTCCATTAGGCTCTATCACATGTAGAAAATAACACTACTCTGTGAGAGGGATTACATTCCTCACAGGTTTGGGCCTCACTTGCTTGAGGCATGTGACACCATTACCCATAGGGGATACACAATGGTGGTGTTAGGTAAGGAATAAACCCTCTACCTTTGGTGGTATTTCCATGACCCATTGGGGATTAATCAAAACATTTATAGGAAAAGAAATGAAAAGGGGTAACCCTCATGATTTTGGAAAAAAATTTCTATTTCAAAAGAAATTAATGAGGGAATACTCTCAATTTTAGGGTCCCCACCCCCTTGTAATTATATGGGGATTAGATGCTAACAGAAGTGGAATTATCAAGATCTCCCTCTGATCCTATTACTCAACTGCCCATGTAAAAGAGTGTGTTTTATGGAATTTATCTAGTGTATTTTAGGTATATTCTCTACCTCTTCATAATTTCCCCTTTCCTTTGGATTTATAAAATATTTGGTGCCTCTGGGTTAGAGATTCAATGATGATTCCATCAAATCATGGCGGAATAATCCTAAATCAATAGGGGTCACACATGACCTGGACAATGGACATGATTATATGATGATTCAACATTGTTTATGATACTTTATTTAGAGTTATATATACCTATGAATTTTTATATGGGTTTTTTTAAAATTGGATGAAATTTTTATGCAACTATGTATTGAGTGATAGGAATCTTGTTAGCAAGTGTTCCAAGAACATATTGTGAGTTTTTTCATGTTAAAGCTCTTAGTTTTTATATGTTAAAGGCACAAATTGAGTTTTAGGTGATTATTTATCTTTTAGTTAAACTGAATAATTAATTATGAATTGTTATAATCAACTATTTGGACATCGGGGATTGAAATTGGAGCTCAAGAGATGGTATGAACTTGGATGTGGCTTGGATGAACCTTTTCGGCAGTGACCAATATTTATTAAAGGTAATAACATATTTTATGAATGTGGAGGTATCTAAAAATATATCTATTATATATAAATATTTATGTACTATATGATTAAAAAATTTACTAGTAGATGGGATTAACCTTTAATTGAAGAAAATGTATTCCATAAATCTGGATGAACAGAATGGAAGTCTTATGATCTAATATAGATCCTTAAAAAATAGCTTGATACATATTCCATGTCTAAAAAAGGGATTGAAATTAAATTTTTTCTATGGGATATATAAAACATAAAATAGAATAGAGGAAATGAATGAGATATAATAGAACTTAGGATTGGTTCTCATATTCTTCAGCTTGTTAAGGGGAGTGATAAAATGGGATAGTTGGACTAGGGATTATTTTTATAGAACCTTTTGATTACTTTTACCCTTTATGTTTTTTAACTAGATAATGGGGTTATTTTTTCATAAACACATATATCTAAATAAATAAGTGGGAATAATATCATTTGGAATTATTGAAATTTTTGGTGTGAATGAATGACCTAGGTTTCTGGAAGGTGATAAGGGTTTATTCCACCCATCTAGTGTTATGTCAACATGGTATTAACTATGATACTAACTAGGCCATGATGTGATTATAAGGATGTTAAGGGAAATTATTCTCTATGAGCGAATGTTTTTGGTCTTGAAATTATTTATAGCGTGAAATACATTCTAGGATGTCTGCACAATGATGTGGCATACAGGATGTTAGTTGGAGACTCAATTTTTATTTACCCTTGAGAGGACTTGTATATGGAATGAACTATGATTAATATTGGGTGTCACCATAAACAAAATTATAGATGGTGACAACATAGAATATATTTAGGGGGAAATATGTGTTATGGTCGTGAGTGGTTGAAATTTGAAATTTATGATGAATTCAAGCAAGAGGAATATTGTATGATAATGATGAATGTTCTATATTATGGGGTGGTCATATTTCAACCAATGTGATATATGTTATACGATGTTATGAGCTGAACTACGATCCCTAAGATTATGATATGATGGTTCAAGGTAGAATATGTGACCAATGGATGAATGATAAATGAGGTTATGGGGAAGATAATACACCAAGTGTGTCATATATTATTATAGTCTATATGGTAAGACAAGGTCCCTTGGGTGAGTTTTTATTTGTTTTAGGTATAGTATTCCCATAGGTGTATAGTTGATGAGGTGTTGGGAATGGACATAGTTACAACTAAGTGACATTAATTTTGGTTTTATAGAAGGACATGGTTCCCCTTAATAGGTGATACTTCCAGCTCTGGGGTAGAACTATTTCCCCTATCTTATTTTCTATGTGTTTTAGGGTTGGATATGGTTCCCCATGGGAAATATTCTCATGGTTATGGGTCTATATGTGGAGCTACATGGGTGATATTTTCCAGGTTCCAAGGATATATGTGGATCCTCCATGTGAAATTATAAATAGGTTCTAATGTAGGACATAGTTCCCCTTATAGTTATGTGACATGCATAGAGGAATCCAAAACTAGACGAAGCAAGCATGGTCAAAAATATATGTCACCTTTAACCTAATTATCGATAGTGATTATTTAATTTCACCTTATTTTTTTATTACATTGAGAATATCGGATGTACATAAACAATATTTACTACACAAGATAGTGAGACCATTGGTGGTGGCCAATTGAGTTTTACTCAATCTATAATCTGGAATCCCTGACACTTTGGTACATGATGAAATTTCATGTGATTATGTTCAGGAGGGAAATAGGAAAAGAACTGATTTTTTGGATGAATATTGGGATGCGGTGAGGTTTTTGGATTGTAACTGATCTATTTATATATTTTATGTTTTCACTAATTTTTGTATGTGATCGGCTCGATTGGTAGTCTATTAGGATATATTCTTTTATAATAAAATTTCTTTCGATATAGCATAGATATTATTTATTTATTCCACATACTCTGATTATTTTCAATGACTATTGTTTTTCAATTCTCACAATTTTATCACTATTATATGTGGGTATAGTCTCCCTATATTATTACCTTCTATCTTTGCTACTAGTATGTTGACTTTAGTGCATGGAGAGGTGGCTCTGAGGTCATTATCAACCTAATATAAATACTAATAAGTGGTCTCCAGTCAGGGGATACTAGAATGGATAGTCACTTACTGATATATTCAAAAATACTTAAGTTAAGGTTTTTATTTTATTAAATAATTAAATAATTAAAATCAAATATTTAAATCATTTATAATGGAATAATTAAATATTTTTTAATGAATGTTTTGACATATTTATGTTTGAAAATGAAGTTGATGGGGGGAGTTTGATCATATTCGTGTATTGGAAAATTTTGGGTGGGGTAATTATTACTATCATAATTAATAGTATTGAAATTATTATATTTATTAATATTGAAACATTTATATATATATATATATATATATATATTATCCGCTCCAATTATCCTCTCCCCTCTCCCTTTTCATGTATATTTTATCGTTTATTTTAATTTCATATGACGTTCGATCAATGATCCATCTGTAGTAAAGTGACCACAATAAAATGATAGAGATAATCCGTCAAAATATTTTCATTTTCATTACTATTTAATGGTTCACTCTATATTATAAGAAACATGTGTGATTTTTGAAGGGGTTTGATGAAGTAATGAAATTAAACTTTTTCAACTATTGATTTTCTATGTGTGTACTTTTTATTTAATCAATGGAAGGTACCATGAACATATTATTATTATTTTATTCATATCATCTAGTGTCAGTGTGAGATGTCCCAAACCACACCCCCATATCTAGTGAAATACCCTTTCATCATGAGTTACATATCTTGAAATTTATTACATATAATTAACTCCAATAATTATTAATGTTTCATGTCTTTTTGAATTAATATAAAAATTGAAAATAACCCATCACCATTTTTTCAAACACATGTTAGATATTTCCAAGGATCCATAATTTTTCACTATAATATTAATGGTTTCTTATTGATTTTTAAAGACATATTAAACGAGTGAATATAGGTTCCTATTAAATGTAAAAAAATAATACTAGTATCATGTTAATGATGATACCCCCATAAATCATGCCATAATCATATTAAAAATCACAATACATAAATAAAAAAATGTTACAAATAAAATAATGATATGTTAAAAAATAATGACACATAATTAATTAATATAAATAAAACATAATAAACACGTGGTTAAAAGACCCATTATTATAAGGTTACCAACTTGGGCCTCAGAGTGGTGGCTCTCTCCCTCCCTTTGCATTCTAGGGTTCCCCCTCGATGTTGATTCGGAGGGGGGAGGCCTCCTGCCTGCATCTGGGATGACGTCGCCTCCCCTTCCATTTGCTAGAATTTTATTTTTCTTTTGCAGTTATGGGATTTGAAGGTATTTGCAACACTATTTTTAGCTTTGTATTTTGAGGCTGGAAGCTCAGAAGGGGTGTGCGGAACCACTCATCATTGTTCCCTACCCCATCGATGGTTTCTTGTGCTTCCTTGCTTCTCTCATCTAGGACTCCGGCGAAGGTGGTTTTGTGGTTTAGATCTGACTGGATCCATGCCTAGAGCGGCGTTTCTGGGTCAGCTTGGCCCATATCTCCTCATCGGCGATGCTACCTCGGTGTGAATTTTGGCTATTCAGTCCTGGGAGACGGTGGCTGACTTCACGATCCTGGTATTCCTTCCTCTTCGGGTTTCATGGATGGGATGTCGGTGTAGGTCTTATGGATGGCGGTGGGGTTTTGCTACATCTACGGTGCCTATGATGCCTTCAACGAGGGAGGAGTCATGGTGGGTTGATGTTGTCAATGTGTCGGCACTGGATCCGGCTATTTTGATATGCTTTATGTGAATTGGAAACTTCTGGATCCGCATTTCATCCTTTTTAGTCTGCAACATTCATATTCGATGGACGGGCATCGTGGTTAGTCCCCCTGGATTGGACGAATTTCTATGTCGATGGTGATCTTCAGCGGCCTCTCTGGCATGAAGGTGCGATGACAAATTGATGGTGATGATTGTTTATTCTATTTCCAAATAGGAGGATCTGGTTTGGTTGTTTGGTTCGGTTTGCAGTTTATTGTCTGGTCGAAGACGATGATTTTGGTGATTGATTTCACCAGTGGTGGTTTTGCATTGTTACTTACAAATCCATTGAATCCTCTAAGATGATCTCCTTAGCTTCTATATTGGCCCAGGATTGTTTTGATGGCGGCGCTTTGAGCTTGTGATTGCTTCATTCTGGGGAACTTTGACAGTCTACCATGCTGGGACGAAGTACTTATATGTAATCATGCTCAGGGCTGCACCCCTTTTGTTTTTTGATTTTTTTGTCTTGATGTCACGGAAGTCCTGGTTTCCCCTCTTTACCCTTAAAATAGGGCTTATCCAAAATCAATAAAAAATATCCTTCGGGCCATTTGGATATGGTTACCCACTAGTATCAAAGTAAAATATTGTCCTCTCTGATAAGGATACTTGATAGGTCACTATATCCTAATAATTTTATATACATAGTATCTTAATTATCTTTATGAAAATTGCATCCTCCATGTCATAATACCATAATAATTCTATATATATTTTTTCTTAAAGACCCCTTTGATAAGGCTACCTGCCAATGGCACAATAATATAACCATTCCATTTATATAGTATCTATGGAGAAAAATAATTACCCAATGCATTTAAGGGATATATAACTAGGACCAACTATCTGATAACATTTTTAGTATCTATATATAATATGAACTACATATATGGGAGCGTAAAAATGAACCATTCAAAAGTATAATATGATCAAGGTTTAAACATGAGGAAGGGATGTGGGTATCAATGTAGTCAGTACAAAATCAATCAAATGGAATATATATCTAAAATAATACATTTCAATCATAATAATAAAGTATCATATACTCAAACAATGTATAAAGAAATTATATATAATATTACAAATAGTGTTTTCTAATTAATGAAATGGAAGGGATATCTAGGGGAATAAACATCATTCAGAATATAGAATTCCAGAGTATTTTTAGTGTAAATTATATTATAAATTTAATATATATATATAAATGTTTTTAATGGTTTTATGAGTGTATTTTCAATATAAATTTATTATAACCATACATTTATATGTTTTTGTTTTATTGGGAGGACTATGGAACACATTAAAAGTAAGAAAATGACCTGATGAGAACTGGACAGTATATCATTTTTAAAATGTGAAGGATATGTCACAGATATATGATTTTATGGGAGGTTCTAAACTTTTGTTTTGTTGTAAGATGCATTATGTTTCCAAGTTATTGATTATGGGGGGTTGGATGTGTTTCACAATCCATTACTTGGGGTTCACCATTTTTATCTTTCGTTGAAACGCCCGATGATTTCCACATCCATAATAGGGTGAAAAGAATCCTTCCAAAGGCTGGTGGTCTTTTGGGGTTTCAAACCCAACAACACTTAGGATCCCACATTGTTTAATATGATCGGAAGTCGGGCTCATCACACCCTTTTGGGGAGAATTTTAGCCTTCTCCTAGACACTATTATAGATTTAAGATATTTTCAAAAACCTCTTCCTAATCACAATACATGACCATTTACCCAAAAATGATGATCAGGAGGTAAAATATTTCATATGTGAAGGGAGAGGTCTATTGATAAGTCTATCTATATGTATATAAGGTTATTAATTTGTTTCCCAATTAATGCTATGCTTCTTATAATTTAAATCCATGTAGCGATGAACTCCAAAAATTTCTATCATCTATAAAGGAGAAAAATATTTAAAAGATATGTTTTATCTAGTATGAGGAGTCCTATGAATATTTATTATAATATTAATCAAAACCCACATAATGTTTTCATACTGTCTGGTTTAACATCATGGGAAAAGGAAAAATATGTGAACTCTTAGGAACTGGGTATTTGAACATGGACCTTAAAGAGGCATCGTATATATCCTGGTTAGAGAAGGAATCAATGTCATTATAGTTTATTTTTCTACTCATTCAATAGGTGAATGAGGGAAAAATCTAATCCCATAGGAGTGATTGGGTCTTGATGGATGAAATGATGGAGACTTGGGGGAAACATACATGGAAATGGCTATTTATTTGATCATTGGCCTATGAAATGAATACTATATATCATGGTTACAATAAGAATTAGAGTCATCAAAGTTCATTGGTGCAAGGGATTATACACTGGGGATTCCCAAATATGGGGGTAGTAATATCATGAAACTTATCGGGGCTTACACACTAAGGTTTCCCTAGATGGTAGATACTATTGATGAAAATGATATGATCATTGTAACTCCCTAGTCCCGTGGGATCTATGGTCAGTGTGATAAAAATGATAATAAGAAATTAGTCTCACTATATAAGAATGCATACCTTATGTACTAGGACAATCCTTTTTTATGTTTAATTTAAAGCTTAGGCCTTGGGAAGGTGTGTTCCATATCCATATTGTTGTAGGAATTAGAGTTATTGTATTTCAGTTTGATCATGGAATACACACTAAGGTTTACACAATATTTGGGTAGTCATATCATTTCATTGAGAAGAGCTTACATAATGATGTTTCCTTAATATTGGGGAAATCATATCATGCCACAGATTGGGGATTACACACTATGGTTTCTCTAATATTGGGGTAGTAATAACATTACACTGATCAGGGCATAAACAATGAGGTTTCCCTCACATATATAGACTCATGATGTGAATTATATTCTCACAAAAACTCTCTAAGACCACATGATCTATGCTCTGTGATAGAAACATGTGATAGTTAGTAATCAATGTCACTACATATGAATGAAAGCCTTATGTGTTGGGACATCCCTTTGGATATTTAATTTTATTCTTGGGTCTTGGGGAGGAATCTTACATATTCGGGTTATAAAAGGAATTAGAGTTATCATAGTTCTATTTGTTTGAGGTTTATACACTAACATTTACATAATATACTTACGTGATATGGTTATCGGGTCCCGGACCCTCTTCTTATCATGGGATTCTTTTTTTTCTTAACATGATTGGGGATACTTAGATATGGACCTAGTGATATATCAATGTGTCCTGGTTTCTTATAGAACATGACTAAATACAATATCATGATATAATTTACTTGTCTGGAGGAAGTCACATAATTTGAATGTCATGTATGAAAGCTATTCCAGGATAAGGGATGTCTTTTCATGGTTGTATTCCAGGAATGTATGTGTAATCCTTGACATGTCTTATGAAAATCACATGATTCTGGTTGAAAAGTCTAGAGGATGACAGAAGACCTAACTAAGGATTGTTTTTTCCTTAATCACATGATCTGGGACGACATGTCTGGAGAGTGTCGAATGACTTGTCTGGAAAGTGTCACATGACATGTATGACTTTTTTGGAGTACATCACATGAACTAGGTTAACATGTATGAATGATTCCACATGATCAAGGATGAATTTTGTAGAGGGAAACTTGTGGTCTATGTTGCCTTGTCCTGATGTTGTCATGAGACCTAGATGACATGTCATTGTGTCATTTTGAAATGTTACTCACAAACATGGAGGGTGCTATGAGATATGGTTAGAAGGCCTAAAGTGTTCATCAAGACCTGTATGAATTATCCTAGAGTCTTTGTATAATTTTGACAACATGTTTATGGAAATTTCATGATCTAGATGGCGAGCCTAGAGGGATTCATGATACTCATGTGGCATGCCCGAAGAGCATCACGTGACTTGATTTTCATGTCCGGAGGACATTAAAAATTTCCAAATGTTATGTCAAGGGGATGTCACATGACTTGGGATACATGTCCTAGTGTTTTTACATGACATAGACCAGTCATACAAAGTGAATGAGGATCATCGTATACGTTATTCACATAACTCATCCTTATTTTAGTCTTTATTCTGGACATTATTACATATGTGCCTTAGATTTTCTCAGTGTTAGATTGTTTAAGTATTGTGCGACTCTACTTATTTGAAGTATTTTCTTCTCATAATCTAATTGACATTCCATAAGTCCTTTGCATGATATTATGAGTGATCATGAGAAGCACATATGCATGTCATGTGAT
Source organism: Viscum album (assembly GCA_963277665.1). Classification (NCBI taxonomy): domain Eukaryota; kingdom Viridiplantae; phylum Streptophyta; class Magnoliopsida; order Santalales; family Viscaceae; genus Viscum; species Viscum album. The sequence goes on along the minus strand of OY728142.1, from coordinate 1,739,381,459 downwards.
ACCTTATCCAATTTTGTAGAATTTATAACTTGAATAAGACCCTATGATCCAATGATTGGATGCTTTGATAAGTTATATCTTGATCTCCCTTGGATAAGGGATAGTGCATAAATGCATTTTTTTGTGCTAAGGAGGAGGTTTTAATTAGAATCACAACCCTAGTTAAATGTATCCTTTTATAGCATGTATCTTGTAGATTTAGGATGGAGTTGGTATAAGGATTTTTTATTTTTAATTTTTGTATAATCATATCGTTGGTTAACCTGGGGGAATCACATGACTTTTAGTGACTGCAATAACATATTATCGATTCCATATTTATTAAAATTTATCAAATTAAAGGAGTATTTCATAATTATGTGGACATTCCCTGGACCTTGAAAAAGGTATGTATGACATGTCTATGGACCTTTGAGATATTGGGATGCCTGTTGAAAGGATTTTACGTGATCTGAGATTAATTTTTTAGACTTCAATCAGACAAAGGAGTCTTTTCAGGGGGCATTTCTGTAATCAATCTATCATGCCAATTGGTCTTGATAGACCATGTTGTCTTGTTGAGGGGGTTTCATATAATCAATGGTGATCTATCTTGGAATATATCATTGTTCGCATAAAATTAGTGTATCTTACCCTAAAAAAAGATCATATCATTTCCATTTGTATTTCCATGTTTATTTTACAAGGGGTGGGTATCCTGTGTGTTTGTGTGGGTGTTGTCAAAGAAAATCACTCTCCCTATTGGTGATGTGTCACATGTCTGATAATGGGTTTTGTGGTGATATAAGTGAATTTCCCTAAAAACTGCCATTTTTATTTATTTTTGGAGGGGAGCGTATGATTTCATGGAAATGTATACAACTCTTCCTATGATGAGGGTGACATGCTAGTGGGATCTTATGAGACAATACAGACATGTCCCCATGGATTTTGTGGCATCTTATAAATTTCATGGGTGCATTTTATGATAATTTATGACCGAAAAAGGATTAATCTCTTTTCATATTATTATCCATATTTTACAAGTATTTTTTGATGGTTGTATAAAATCTCATCCTTAATTAGGTAAAGAATGTTTTTAATTTATTGTAGTTTAATTAATTAAGTGACCTGGAGCGCGTGCCTATGCACCACGCTGCGGGTCCCGGGAAGCATTTTATTTAATTTAAATAATTGCAGACATTTCATGAAAATTGTCATGTCACGCATTGGCGTGGTGTTCGGGTTTTAAATAATTAATTAAGGATTGAAAACAAGTAATAAATGATTTAAATAAGATTTAAAATAAATCGATAAAGGATATAAAGAAATTCTGGAATAAAATAAAGAGGGTGTTACGGGAAAATTTAAAATAATTAAAATAGGGATTCCCTTTTTTAATTATTTTTATTATTTTACTTTGAATTATTTTGTTTTATTTTATCGTTTTTAATTTATTTTTTTACTTATATTTTATTTTTCTTCTTATTTTCCCTTTATTTTATTTTTCTTTATTTTCTCCCTTTTCTTTTTTCCTCTCCTCTCTCCCTCTCCCACTCATCACATCGCACCCCTCAATCCCATCACACCAACCAACAGCCCCTTCGGAAGGCCTCTTCTCCTCTGTTTGATGTCTGATTCCTTCGATGTCTGGTGCTCAGTAAACCCTAGGGAAATATTAACATTGTTCATGTGGAATATTTCTATTCCGTTGAGTATTTGGTGTGTTGTTCGTTGCAGAAGATTCATACCTTGTTTTGGGTTTTTAAAAAAATCCTTCATTTTCATCCATTTTAGGTAAAATAAAAAGTATATTGTGGATCTTTGAGTCATATAAAACTACAATGTAGGGTTCTTACTCACTTTCCCTCCATTTTATTGCGATTTATAAAAAATACACGATTGTGCCATTAGTCGGTGCCTACCTGCTTTTTTGCAATTTTACCCATTTAAGTTACATTAATGGTTCTGTTTAATTATTGTAGCCTTAATCATCTTAAATTAATTTTTTCGAATGGTTTCAACAATATCAGACACCTCTTTGGGTGTGCCATCATATTCAGTGTATTTTTTAGTTAGCCGGGTTATTTATTTAATTTTCTACAGATATTGCACAACCCCTTTTATTGTTTTTAAATTAAATGTTTAGTTGTTTGAATTATTGCAGAAAATTTGGAAACACCTTTGGGCGTGCCGGCAAGACTAGTGTATTCTTCCATTGGCTATGTTTATTTTTTGATTAATTTAATGTCCTGTGAAGCAAAATTTTGTTGTAATTAAATTAAATAATTAGTTTCCTAAACATGAACTTCAATTGTTGGATCATTAGAACCTGTTTTTATGAAATTTTTATTATTTAAATATGCATTATCCACTGAGGTTGATATGATATGTATATTTCCTTACAAGTTGTTGTGTTGTACTGTTAAATTTATGTCTTGTGATGTACAGGTGTATCTGATTAGTTTTCTAGCTGCAAATTTATATGCTAATAATGTCATATCTGCTGCTGTGAAAAATTTAGTTAAATTCATGGCGGGGAAAGGAGGAGGGTCCCATATTAAGGGAATCACTTAGATCCTCTTTTCCTGATGGGTTAACTCTATGTGATGGGGTTGAATGTCGTTGGCTTCCCCAGACCGAGACTTCCTCGGACTTTATAATACTTTTTGAGAGATACCAGTTCCAAAAGGGCCCAGCGAGACAGATCTGTTGGAAATGTGGCTAAGCCATCCTTAGATGAAACTTGAACCCTTTTTACGAGATCTGGATGGACTCAGGGTATATCTTTACCTCTGTTGATACTTGGTCTTTCGAAAGATTTATTTGGACGGGCTCGGTGGCATTGGAAAATTGACGAATGTTCCGTAGCGATACCTTCGGGATGGGCTCATACTCGAACTCTCAACTTGAACCTTAAATAATTATACAATTAAGGATTATGATATTTCTAATTGAGTCTATTGAGAATTGATATATTTCCCCTGATATGTGGAAGTGTTCCTAGTTGACACTAGACCGAACCCCAAGTTAAAGCACATGCTTGGGGTATACTTTTTCCTAGTTTTACCTTTCTTTACAAGCTACATATACATACATACATATATATATATATATGCATTTTTGTGTATTTATGATGACATGTACCCTTTCAGACTACCAGATTAGTCTAAATCAGGTGACCAATCACGAGTTCCTTTTGGGAGCTGGGTCGACTTATTTATTTCATTGCACTGCAATTAATTTTTTGGAAATGTTTATGTAATGGAACACTGTATTTTTATTTTTGCATGAAATGGAAAGGTTTAGACATAATGGGTTCCAGCCTACTTAGATTTTATCTCACACCCTACTCGGTTGTCGTCAACACACGAGTAGATTACAATCTCATAGGTATTGACAAGGGGAAGCATGCTCCTTCTGATGCTTGACTCTTAAATATTGCTTAGAATGGAGGTTGGGGAAGAGGACCGAGCCTTTCTTGTGATGCAGTTGTTGCTTGTGTATTTTCTTTTAGTTGATCGTGTCTTCAAGTTATATTTTTTTCACTTTCAACTTATACTCATATAATGGCATGACACTCCATTGTGAGTTTCCACACTCGGTTTTTATTCTTCAGTTGGATTATTTAAATTTCTCTTACTTGAGTTTGTTTATTCACATGTTTCTGCTACTTATTATTAGTCGTTATTTACTTCCAATATGATATTATATGTTACCAATGATGGCATGGTCTCCCCAAAAAACACAAAAAGGGCCCTCCATACTATTCTGCGACCTCTAGAGTTTGGAGAGATGTGCTTGAAGTTATGTGACGCACCAATCCGACCACTGTCTTAGAGGTGAGCCAGGTTGGGGCGTTATAAAGTGGAATCAGAGGTGGTTTTTCATTTTGTCTTACTGTTTGGGATAGACATGAGACTAGGATATAGGGATTGGGAATGTACTTTTTGCTTCGACAAAGCTAACCCATATATATGAGAAAACTCCAATTCCTTGGTTGGTATTGCAGTTATTGATTATGCCGGTTACTATTGATATGATTTCACCATGGGTTATTCACATGTATTGCATTGTTATTATACTGGTATTATTGAAAAATGAGTTTACTATTGCAGCCCAATGATACGAGGGAAAAAATATCCCATGCATCATGATAGGCACTATTGGATTTAAATTCCATGAATATTGCCATGCCATATCTACATTCAGTGTGCATTTTCCTATTGCATGTGAGTTCTATTATACCTAGTGGTAGAATTTTGAATTTGTTGGTTTATTGAATATAATGTTGTGTTAGTCTATTATATGTTAGCCTGACTCAATATAGGAGTGGGCTATATAACTTTTTAGTAATCCTTTTTAGTTGTCTCATCTATATCGAAACCCATCTCTTGAGGAGGGTTGTCTGTTGTTTAGTTCTCAGAGGTAGGCTATGTACCTGACCTCTTTTTCACCCTACTTGTTTTATCACCTTCTTTACTATTTATCTAAGGGTGTGTTTGGCTGTAGTAGACAAATGTCACCACGAAATCTTCATTTTGTGTCTCCGGAGAGTGGCAATGAGCTCATTCTAGGGATGGTGGGTCCGGAACCACCAGTGGTTCTTCTCATAGAGCCTCCTATGGCGCTACCTCCTATAAATCTTCTAAGGGACCTTGATGCTCAGATCAGGGATGGTCTCCACAGGTTTATGCAATTGGTTAAGAATATTCCTAGACTTGACTCATCTATGACAGACCTTATGTCAGACTTTCTGTAGCGGCACCCTCCCCCCTTCTCTAGGAGTGGCGGCCTTCAGGCTATAGAATCATGGATAGAAGTTCTACAGTCTATCTTCGAACACCTTAAGACACCTCTAGAGAGAAGGGTCAATCTTGCAGTCTACATTCTTTATGACACCACCAAAAACTGGTGGGATGTTGTTTCTCAGGATGAGTAGGCTATTTAAATGGATTGTACTGATTTCCAAGTAGCCTTCTACAATCACTTTTTTCCATAGACTCTAAGAGATGATCGTGCGCGGGAGTTCCTACATCTCCAGAAGGGCTCTATGACTATGTTAGATTATTCTACCAGTTTCACTGAACATCAATGTTTTTCTCCATCTCAGACTGGTGATGCGCAGACTACAACGAGGCATTTTGAGGATAGACTTGAGTACACAATCTGATCACAGTTGAACGTCTTCCATTTGAACATGTTTAGAGAGTTCGTGAATCAGGCTCTGATGTCAGAGAGAAATGTCATTGAAGATAAAACCATGAGATAGGGTGGTTTAGTTCCGAGACAGGGTGATGGATCTTCTGGTAGTAGGAAACATCGTTTTCAAAGTTCATATGGGATAAATTCTATCCAAACATCACGTTTGGATAGCTCTATTACATGTTATCCGTGCGGTAGGGATGGTCACAAAAACCCATAGTGCACAAGAGATCTGAAGGAGTGGTGATATTTTAGCATGATGGGTCAACTTCAGTGTTTTTTATGTTCCTTCTCTTCAACATCTAATGGTAGAGCATCCGCACTTCCCCCTCCATCTAGTATGGGATCTATGACTCTACAGCAGGCTGGAAATTATTTTTTTCCACTGGTCGATCAGGCCAAGGAAATGGCGGAGGTTGTGGTCATGGAAATCAAGTTCCAAACTATCAGTGTTAGTAGGGTGGACCAATTCAGACCAACCAGGTAACGTTTCAGGGTCGTGACTCAGGTCCCATGTATGAAATGCAATCAGTACGAGAAGAGCAGAGTGCATGTCCATAAACAGTTAGAGGTACTATTATAGAAGTATCTACTTTATTTTCAGCTATTTTTTGTACTGGCACATCACACTCATTTATATCAGTTGATGTTGTTGAAAGATTTGGTTTTCCAATTGAGTACCTTTTTGGCCTCATGTCTCTCAACACCCCTCTTGGGGTCAGGACAGAGGGCATACACTAGTGCCAAGAGTGCCCCTCGAGATAGGTGGGTACCACTTTGATTGTAATTTCTATATCCTCGATATGTTTGGCATTTTAGTCATTCATTGTATGAACTGGTGTTCTTCTTACCAGGACCAAGTGGATTTATATCACCTTCGGGTGTCTTTTACATCCCCTAAGGGTGAAATATATCTTCACAAAGGATAATGGGATCTATAGGCAGTCCAAGCTAAGCTTAATTATGAAGGGTTGTGCAGAGTGACCTCTCAGTTGGCAAGTCTCTTCATGAGCGATCAAGGAACACCACTAGGTGAATTCCTTCTAGTGTTGGTGTTTTTAGGGACATCTTCCCTGATGATTTATCTGTCTTACCTCCTATGAGAGACATGGATTTCACTGTTGAGATCATTCCAGGTGTGGTACTAGTGTGTATTACTCCTTATAGGATGGCGCCAACAGAGCTACAGGAACTCAGAAAGCTGCTTATAGACCTTGAGGCTAAGGGTTTCATCAGACCTTGCACATCGACATGGGGTTCACCTGTCCATTTTTCCATGAAGGCAGATAGTACCCTATGTTTATGTGTGGATTATCATCGACTCAACCAGTTCACGATAAATAATAAATATCCATTTCCTCAAATAGATGATCACTTTGACTAGATATGAGGAGAAAATTTTTTCTCTAAGATTGATCTGAGGTCGGGATATCACTAGGTGCATGTACGACCATCTAACAAACCACGTACAACATTCTGAAGTAGGTATGGCTTGTACGAGTATCTAGTTATGTCATTCGGCCTTATGAATGAGCTGACAGTCTTCATGGCCCTAATGAACCAGGTTTTTCATCCATATCTTGATTCCTTTGTGGTAGTCTTAATGGAGGACATCTTAGGGTATTCACGTTTCAGACACAACCATGCAACACATCATTAGATCATGCTGAGTACACTAAGAGAGAACCAGCTATATGCTATGCTAAGTAAATGCCACTTCTGGATTGATATGGTAAACTTCATGGGTAATATTATATCTGAATAAGGGGTATCAGTTGACCCAAAAAGGTGAGCGTCATGGTTTAGTGGGAGTAGCCCAAGAGTGTCTTCGATATCTACAGTTTCTTGGGGATTGCTGGATATTACAAATGATTCATCTAAAATCTATCCTGATTAGCAGTGCCTCTCATGTCCTTGACTATGAAAGGTATACAATTCATTTGGTTAGAAGCTTTTGAAAAGTCTTTCTAGGAGTTGAAAAGAAGACTGACCTCAGTCCCAATACTGATTCTTCATGAACCTAGTAAGAGCTATAATGTTTATTGTGATGCTCCAAGGATTAGACTGGGTGCAGTTTTGATGCAAGGTGATCAGGTCGTGGCTTATAGATCCTGCCAGATGAGACCTCACGAGCAGAATAATCCTACACATGACCTTGAGTTGGAAGATGTGGTTCATGCTCTACATTATTAGAGACACTATTTGTTGGGTGAGATATACGTTGTTTACATGGATCATTAAAGCTTGAAATATATATCCACTCAATGAGACTTAAACTTAAGGAAACATAGGTGGGTTGAATACATGAAGTCATTCGATTTTGAGATTTCTTATACCCCTGGAAATGGTAATGTTGTGGTGGATGCTTTACACCACAAGACACCGACTCAGGCTGTGTAGGTAGCCAACAGTGAGTGGCAGATGATGGCCTTATTTTAAAAGATGCATATACAGGTTCAAGAGAAGAGTTGACAACTGGTTCTAGAAGATCTTACAGTGACACCATATCTTATAGAGAAATTCCATAGGAAAATTTTGATTGAACCTTAGGGTATCATTTTCAAGGAAAGTGTTACATGGGAGAAATCACCTACTGGTTGGGTTGTTGATGGCAGTAAAACTCTCCTTTACCATGGCCGTGTATGGCTACCTTCAGGTATATGAGAATAGATAATGAAGGAATATCATACCTCTATTTTGGAAGTTCATCTTAGGCTGGACAAGATGTATAGAGACATGTGTTGACACTATTGGTGGCCTGGTATGAAAAAGTAGATAGCAGGTTTGTTCACCCGGTGCTCCACCTACCAACAGGTGAAGGTAGAGCACTAGTGACCTGCTGGACTCATAAAGCCTCTATTCATTACTGAATGGAAATGGAATGAAATTACCATGTATTTTTATATAGGATTACCAATATCTCTTCGAAGCAGCGATGCAGTATGGGTGGTTGTCTATAGGTTGACCAAAGTTGCACACTTCTTGCCTATTTGAGAGACCTTTAAAATTGATGATTTGGGAAGGTGGTATATCTAGAAAATTTTGAGACTTCATGGTGTACCTATTTCTATTGTCTCGTATAGAGACGCCCATTTTAATCCATGGTTCTAGAAAGGCTTCCAAAGGCACTAGGCTCACAGGTACTTTTGAGTACTACATATCTCCCCCAGAGTGATGGGCAATCTGAGAGAGCTATACGAGTGTTAGAGAATATGTTACAGGCTTGTATCCTTGATTTTGGAGGTTCTTGGGAGATGAATTTACCTCCTATCATGTTTACCTATAATAACAGCTTCTAGGTGACAATCCATATGGCTTCATACAAGGCTCTCTATGGTAGACCATGCTATTCTCCTTTATGCTGACTCGAAGAAGGTGAGGCAGCTCTGTTGGGTCCTCATCTAGTTCAGGATAATTCTAAGCAAGTTCAGCTGATTCATAATCGTATGACTATAGCTTAATCCAGGAAAACGCCTTATACCGATCGTCGCCGCAGACCTCTGGAGTTCAATGTGGGACATTGAGTCTTTCGGCATGTTTCTCAAAGGTTGGGTCCAAGGTGGATCAGGAGATTGGGAAAGTTATCACTGAGACACGTCGGGTCGTTCAAGATAGTTGAGAGAGTTGGGTCGGTAGCCTATCAGTTACTGATCCCACAAGGGTACCATGTCATGCATGTCATTTTCCATGTATCTCAGCTTCAGAAATTTCATTCAGACCCATCTAATTATTTTGACTCTGATGACATCGATCTTGACGCTGATGCATCCTTTGCAGAGAATTCGATTTGTATCGTCAACCATAGCATGAAAGTCATTTGAGTCAAGTTAGTCCCACTGTTCTAGGTGTTGTGGAAACATAGATGTGTTTAGGATGAGACCTGGGAGATAGAGACGGATGTACGTGCACAGTAACCAGAACTCTTCTCTAGCGATGTTCCACTACTATCAGAAGAGAAACTCAGGGACGAGTTGTCTTATGTAGTGGAAGTTGTAACGTCCCAACCTTTATCAGGTACAAAACATTTTTACTTTATTGTAGTCTAATTAATTAATTGACCCGGGGCTTGGACCTGCGCATCTCGCTACAGGTCCTGGGCAGTTTTTTATTTAACTTAAATAATTGAAGACTTTTAAGGAAAAAATGTCACATCATGCTTTGGCATAGTGTTTGAGTTTTAAATAATTAATTAATTATTGGTGAAAAGTAATATGATATTTATAGAGTATTTAAAATAATTAAATAAAGGATAAAAATATATTATGAAATAAAATAAATAGGGGGGTTTGAAAATAATTAAAATGGGGGATTCGTTTTTTTAATTATTTTTATTATGTTATTTTCCATTATTTTGTTTTATATTATCTTTTTCTTTTATTTTATTTTTACGTATCCTTTATTTTTTTCTCTTATTTTTATTTTCTTTTTTTTCATTTATCTCTTTTCTTTTTCCCTCTCCTCTCCCCCTCTCCCACTCATCACATTGGACCCCTCAATCCCATCACACTAACTGGAAACCACTTCGTAATTGTACTACTCCTCCGTCCAATGTTCTATTCCTTCACCTTGAGGTGAACAATAAACCTTAGGGAAAGGATAACATAGTTAAAGTAGAATCATTCAATTCCGTTGAGTATTCTGCGCATAGTTCGTCATGGAATATTCTTACCCTATTTTATGGGTTTTCAAAAATCCACTGTTTTCATCAATTTTAGGTCAAATCAAAGTCTACTATAGATTTTAGAGTTATCTCTGACTACAAGTTAGGGTTCCTACTCTCTTTCCCTCCATTTATTTGTGATTTATAAAAAATGCACCATTGTGCCGTTAATCGGTGTCTACTAGCTTTGTGAAATTTTTCCCATTTTACTTACTTAAATGGTTTTTCTTAATTTTTTCATCCTTAATCATCTTAAATTAATATGTTTGAATGGTTTCAACAAGATCTGAGTTAGGTTATTAATTTAATTAGTTGCGGGTATTGTGCAACCCCTTTTTATTATATTTAAATTAAATGAATAGTTGTGTAAATTATTTCAATAAAGTTAAACACCCATTTTGGTGTGCCGACATGATTGGTGTATTGTTCCATTAGACGATATTGTTGTTTGATTAATTTAATGTGTTGATGAGAAACATTTTATTGTAATTAAATTAAATAAATAGTTTCTTGAACATGAACTTTAATTGTTGGATCATTGGAACTTGTTTTGATGAACTGTTTATTATTTAAATATGAATTATCCGCTGATGTTGATATGATATATATATTTCACTAGTGCAGAAAACGTTTTTTACGTCACCATTTTTTACGTCGGTTATATAAAACCGACGTCATAATATGTAAAACGAGGTTTTTTACGTCGGTTAAGAAATAACCGACGTAAAAACCTGTGTTCGGTACACATTTAACGTCGGTTATACAAATAACCGACGTTATTAATCTCGCGGCTTCGTTTTTTACGTCGGTTATTTTTATAACCGACGTAAAAAACGCGGTTTTCGAAGGCCCTTTCACGTCGGTTATTGAATAACCGACGTAACAAACGCGGTTTTTGAAGGCTTTTTGATGTCGGTTATAAAATAACCGACGTAAAAAAAGAATCCGCAGATGTTTTTGACGTCGGTTATTCCATAACCGACGTAAAAAAACGCGGATTTTGAGCCATTTTTTACGTCGGTTATTATATAACCGACGTAAACAATGAATCGGAGGAAGTTTTTTACGTCGGTTATTGAAATAACCGACGTTATAAATGTTTTTAAAACAATTATCACGTCGGTTATTGAATAACCGACGTGATAACTCAATTAAAAATTTACCCAGACCCGTGGATTGTCATTCGCGAGTTTACCTTCGACAGTCGCGACTCGTCTCTCTCGCGCGTAAACCCGAATCGGCTCGTCCATTTCGTTGGTTTAGATTCGTTTTGCGATCATCGTTTCTCATATTTAATCTCCTCGGATCAATCATCTAAACTCGCAGCACTCAGGTAATCCTCCCACTCGTTCGTTTTTTTTCGCGGATAGTAAATATATATGTGTTGTGATTTTTTTGTTGAAACTAGCTAAGATTCTTCGATTGCGAACCCTTTTAACTCGTTTTGGCACCATAATCTTATTTATCATCCCTAGATCTATTTGTTCGACTTGCAATATTGAGTAATTTTATGATTTCACTAATTTTTCATCGTTTTCTATAAATCCCCGAGAGGGTTGGGGCGTGTCCATTTGGATGGGTTGCCCTTTTACAGTTGTTACTACTTTATTCACACACAACCATGGCATAGGTGCATGGATTTGGGGTCGGGGGGTGTCCAGGGGGGTTTACAAGGGGGTGGGTGGGTGTGGGGGGCTGTCCAAGGGTGTGGGTGGGTGTTGGGGGGTGTCCAGGGGGGTGTCCAAGGGGGTAGGGGGTGGGGGGTGGTGTCCAGGAGGGGTGGGGGGGCTGTCCAGAGGGTTGGGGGGTGTCCAGGGGGGTGTCCAAGCAGGTCGGGGGTGGGGGGTTGTGTCCAGGAGGGGTGGGGGTGCTATCTAGAGGGGTCGGGGGCTGTCCAGAGGGGTCGGGGGGTGTCCAGGGTGGTGTCCAAGGGGATGGGTGGGTGTGGGGGGCTGTCCAAGGGGGTGGCGGCCTGTCCAGAGGGGTCGGTGGGGTGTCCAGGGGGGTGTCCAAGGGGGTGGATGGGTGTGGGGGGCTGTCCACGTGGGTGGCGGCCTCTCCAGAGGGTATTTGGGGTTGTCCGGGTGGGTGGGGGGGCTGTCCAGAGGGTTGGGGGATGTCCAGGGGGGTGTCCAAGGGGGTAGGGGGTGGGGGGTGGTGTCCAGGAGGGGCGGGGGGCTGTCCAGAGGGGTCGGGGGTGTCCAGGGGGGTTTACAAGGGGGTGGGTGGGTGTGGGGGGCTGTCCAAGGGCGTGGGTGGGTGTTGGGGGGTGTCCAGGGGGGTGTCCAAGGGGGTAGGGGGTGGGTGGTGGTGTTTAGGAGGGGTGGGGGGGCTGTCCAGAGGGTTGGGGGGTGTCCAGGGGGGTGTCCAAGCAGGTCGGGGGTGGGGGGTTGTGTCCAGGAGGGGTGGGGGTGTTTTCTAGAGGGGTCGGGGGGTGTCCAGGGTGGTGTCCAAGGGGATGGGTGGGTGTGGGGGGCTGTCCAAGGGGGTGGCGGTCTGTCCAGAGGGGTCGGTGGGGTGTCCAGGGGGGTGTCCAAGGGGGTGGATGGGTGTGGCGGGCTGTCCAAGGGGGTGGATGGGTGTGGGGGGCTGTCCAAGGGCGTGGGTGGGTGTTGGGGGGTGTCCAGGGGGGTGTCCAAGGGGTAGGGGGTGGGTGGTGGTGTTTAGGAGGGGTGGGGGGGCTGTCCAGAGGGTTGGGGGGTGTCCAGGGGGGTGTCCAAGCAGGTCGGGGGTGGGGGGTTGTGTCCAGGAGGGGTGGGGGTGCTTTCTAGAGGGGTCGGGGGGTGTCCAGGGTGGTGTCCAAGGGGATGGGTGGGTGTGGGGGGCTGTCCAAGGGGGTGGCGGCCTGTCCAGAGGGGTCGGTGGGGTGTCCAGGGGGGTGTCCAAGGGGGTGGATGGGTGTGGGGGGCTGTCCAAGGGGGTGGATGGGTGTGGGGGGCTGTCCAAGTGGGTGGCGGCCTCTCCAGAGGGTATTTGGGGTTGTCCGGGTGGGTGGGGGGGCTGCCCAGAGGGTTGGGGGATGTCTAGGGGGGTGTCCAAGGGGGTAGGGGGTGGGGGTGGTGTCCAGGAGGGGTGGGGGGCTGTCCAGAGGGGTCAGGGGGTGTCCAGGGGGGTTTACAAGGGGGTGGGTGGGTGTGGGGGGCTGTCCAAGGGTGTGGGTGGGCGTTGGGGGTGTCCAGGGGGGTGTCCAAGGGGGTAGGGGGTGGGGGTGGTGTTTAGGAGGGGTGGGGGGGCTGTCCAGAGGGTTGGGGGGTGTCCAGGGGGGTGTCCAAGCAGGTCGGGGGTGGGGGGTTGTGTCTAGGAGGGGTGGGGGGCTGTCCAGAGGGGTCGGGGGGTGTCCAGGGGGGTTTACACATCGATTTGTTTTATATTTCAAAATTGTTATATTCAAATTATGATTTTTTTCATATAAACATATATTTGTCTTATCTAAAAAATATATATATTTTTGCTATTTTTTATAGGTAATAATGAGTCGAAGTTGGATTACGGCACATCGAATGAGCAATGAATATGAGGAAGGTGTTGATGCCTTTTTGGAATTTGCTAAACGAAATGTTCCAAGTAGTGACATTTTTTTCTGTCCATGCCTGAAATGTCTGAATATGAAGAAGTTGAAAAGTAGAGAGATAAAAGATCATCTGATTTGTCATGGTTTCAATCCGAGTTATAACCCTTCGATTTGGCATGGCGAAACTGGACAGAATGTCACTGATGATAATGAATCGCAAGATGGTAACTCCGATGGAATTGATGAAATGATTCGCGATATTGTAGCAGAACAAATTGAGATAGAACCGAGAGTTGCACGTCTATATGGTGATGCCGAAAAACCATTATATCCTGGTTGTACAGATTTTACGGTTTTGTCGGTGGTGTTAAGATTGATTAACCTGAAGGCGAAACATGGATGGAGTGACAGAAGTTTTACAGAGCTGCTACAATTGATGAAAGACATTCTTCCAAAAGATAACGATCTTCCAGATTCACATTATAAGGCCAAAAAAATATTATGCCCGATGGGATTGGGATACAGGAAAATACATGCATGTCCGAATGACTGCATTATATATAGGAAGGAATATGAATTTCTGAAAGAGTGTCCCAAATGTGGGACATCACGGTATAAGGTGAAAGAAAAATCACAAGCTGATGTAGAGATTACAAAGCTCCCTTCAAAGGTATTTTGGTATCTTTCTATAATTCCTCGTTTCAAACGTTTATTTGCTAATTCACATGATGCAAAAAGGTTAAGATGGCATGCTGATGAGCGGGTATGTGATGGAAAAATACGTCATCCAGCTGATTGTCCACAATGGAAGAAAATTGATGCCCAGTACCCTACATTTGGAAATGAAATTAGAAATCTGAGACTAGGCTTGTGCACAGATGGAATGAATCCATACCGAACCCTCAGTAGCACACATAGTTCATGGCCTGTTTTATTGGTAATTTACAACCTCTCTCCTGAAGTTTGTATGAAGCGCAAATATGTCATGTTGAGTATCATGATCTCTGGTCCAAAGCAACCCGGCAATGATATTGATGTATACTTGTCACCGCTGATTGATGATTTGAAACTTTTATGGGCTGATGGTATTAGGGTGTATGATTCTTATAAAATGGAATATTTTCAACTGCATGCAGTGCTTCTATTCACTATAAATGACTTCCCAGCATATGGAAATTTGTCTGGATACAGTGTTAAAGGGCATAAAGCATGTCCAATTTGCGAACAACAGACGTCATATTGTCAATTGCATCATGGGAGGAAAACAGTGTACATGGGTCATCGAAAGTTTTTGCCTATGGATCACCCTTATAGAAGACTAAAAAAGGCATTCAATGGCTCACAAGAATTTGATACTGCACCTCAACCTTTATCCCCAGAATTGTATTTTGAGAGGGTGAAAAACCTTGATGTGACATTGGGAAAGACACAGAAATCTGGTAATGATAGACATATTTGGAAGAAAAGGTCAATATTTTTTGAGCTACCATATTGGAGGTATCATGAAGTCAAACATAATATTGATGTCATGCACGTGGAGAAGAATATCTGTGATTCTTTGATCGGAACATTGCTAGATATTAAAGGAAAGACAAAAGATGGGTTGAATGCAAGGTTAGACCTACTGTCAATGGGAATACGTTTAGAGTTAGCTCCCACTCCTAAAGGAAGACGAACATTTCTTCCCCCGGCTTGTCATACATTATCGAAGAGGGAGAAAAGTAGCTTCTGTCAGTGTCTTCATGATATCAAAGTGCCTCAAGGTTATTCTTCAAATGTAAAAAATTTTGTCTCATTGAAAGACTTGAAGTTGATAGGTATGAAATCACATGATTGTCATGTCATGATGCAACAAATTCTACCAGTTGCACTGCGTGGAATATTGCCCATCCGTGTCAGAAAGACTATAATGAGGTTGTGTTATTTTTTCAATTCAATTTGCAACAAGGCGATTGATGTGAATGCTTTGAACATTTTGGAAAAGGATGCAATTATTATACTTTGTCATTTGGAAATGTATTTTCCTCCAACTTTTTTTGATATGATGGTGCATTTACTGATTCATCTGGTTCGAGAAATAAGGCTTTGTGGACCTGTATATCTTCGTTGGATGTATCCTTTTGAAAGGTATATGAAAATATTAAAGGGATATGTTAAAAATCCATATCGACCTGAAGCCTCCATTATTGAAAAGTATATTTCTGAGGAGGTAGCAGAGTTTTGTACGAGTTACTTGGCTACGGCGCAACACATAGGTTTGCCTCCATCTCGCCATGAACGGGTTAATAATGAGGGAAAGGGGATTCGTGGCTTGAAAGTCAAATCACTGTCAGCTGAACATATGAAGAAGTTAGAATCATACATCTTGAATAACATAGCTGATGTTCAACCGTATATCACATTGCATATTAATGAGTTGAAACAATGTCATCCAAAGAAGAAAGAAATGTGGATTTTGAATGAGCACAACAAAACTTTTTTTCCATGGTTTAAAAAGACCTTGCTTGGTAGATCAGATGTATCAGAGACATTAAAATGGATAGTGGGTGGTCCATCTTTAAATGTGATAACATGGTCCGCTTATGACATTAATGGCTATACATTTCATACGAAAGCTCAGGACAACAGAAGTGCAGTTCAGAATAGTGGTGTATTGGTGTTTGCAGAAGCAATGCATTTTTCGAGTGCTAAGGACAGAAACCCAATTTCGGCATCAAGTGCATATTATGGAGTGATTGAAGACATATGGGAGGCTGATTACTTTAAAATTAAAGTTCCCGTTTTTAACTGTAAATGGTTTATCGGTAACAACAGTGTCAGACACGATGAATTTGGAATGACACTTGTTAATCTGAATAGATTGGAAGACACAGCTGATTCTTTTATAATGGCAACACATGCCAAACAAATTTTCTATGTAGTAGATCAATCAGATATGCAGTGGGCTGTTGTTTTACAAGGGAAAAACCAATATGTTGGTGAGGATGAATTTGATGAAGATGCTGATTTATGTGAGATCCCTACTTCCATGGAAAGATTAACAGAACATAATGATGAGTATGTTGAAGACATGGTTTGTGCCATTAGGAACGATCACGACGAAGGAATTTGGGAAAACAATCCAACTGTACATTCCTAAAATTACAGGTAACACAAGTATATATCTTGTTTACATTTAGTTTTTTCATATAATGTTAGATACTGTAAATTTTTTACTTATTAAAATATGTATCAAACCAAAATGATAAAACAATAAAAACCGTAAAGAGGAGAAGTCCTGCGCGCACCGGCAACCGGTCCTCTCTGTCTGTACCACCGGCCGGCCGCTGGCTCACCACCGGCCGGCCGGTGGTTCAGACAGAGAGCCTTCCTCTCTGTCTGGATCACCAGCGGCCGGCCGGTGTTGAGCCAGCGGCCGGCCGGTGGTTCAGACAGAGAGGAAGGCTCTCTGTCTGAACCACCGGCCGGCCGGTGGTGAGCCAGCGGCCGGCCGGTGGTACAGACAGAGACAGAGCCTCTCTGTCTGGATCACCAGCGGCCGGCCGGTGTTGAGCCAGCGGCCGGCCGGTGGTTCAAACAGAGAGGAAGGCTCTCTGTCTGGTCCACCGACCGGTCGCTGGATCACCACCGGCCGCCCGGTGGACCAGACAGAGAGCCTTCCTCTCTGTCTGGATCACCAGCGGCCGGCCGGTGAGGAGCCAGCGGCCGGCCGGTGGTTTAGACAGAGAGGAAGGCTCTCTGTCTGGTCCACCGGCCAGCCGGTGGTGATCCAGCGGCCGGCCGGTGGTCCAGACAGAGGAAGGCTGTCTGCTCCACCGGCCGGCCGGTGGTGAGCCAGCGGCCGGCCGGTGGCATCAGTGAGTCCACTTTTCAGCTTTCTTATGCCAACTCCTTGGCAACATTTTGCCTGTGTTTACCATGTTTATCATTGTTTAACATGCTTATCATATTACCGATGTTTACTATTATGTAATTTAGTACACTTTTCTATTTGTGAACTAATGTTTGTTTTTTTGATTTGAAGGAAAATGACAGATCAATCAGTTGATCAGCCACATGATTCTGGAGATGAGCATATTGGTCATACATCTGGGGAGGAACATTCACATGCTCCTATTACGAAAAAGAGTTCAAAGGTTGGTAAGCGTGGGTGCACACGTTTACCAAAATTATCACTTGCCCGTACGAAGGAGGAGAGGATAGTCGTGGAGTTTGATGAGGATGATCTTCCTAGAGGTCCAAATGCTAAAGATTTTAAGGGTTTTGTAGCAACTCAGGCTAAGAGCAAAGTAAGCATTCTTTATGATGATTGGAGAAGTGTGGATAAGGCGATAATTTCTCAGCTGTGGGAGACCATTTTGGTAAGATCTTTTGCTATTGTTTGACTGTTCTTTAAATGTTTCTAGTATATATAATATTTTTAACCTCTTTTTTATCAGATGACATTTGATATTCCTGACACTGGAGGAGTCAGGAAGAAATGCTTATCGTTGGCTGCTAGGAGATGGAGGGATTTCAAATCAACCCTCTCATCTGATTTCATTTATGGTCATAGGAGTCGTGAGAATCCATGTCGTATATATCCTTTTATAGATGAAGACACATGGAGACAATTTTTTGAAAGTAGAAGAAAAGAATCATTTTTGGTAAGGGCAATGTAAACTTTTATAAGCTTTCTTATATAAATGATCTTATTATTGTTTTGTTAATGATTACTTATTCTTAATTTACAGCAAACAAGGAAAGCTCATCAAGAGATCCAATCTAAAAATGTATACCCTCATAGTTTATCTCGGGGAGGGTATGCATTATTGGAAGAACAAATGATGGCAGAAAAATTTCAACAACTAAGAGCTGAGTCTTCAAGCTCTGGAGAGGTGGCCCCTCCATCCCCTCCATCTAGACATGAGAAATGGAAAAGAGCTCGGAAGGGCAAAAAAGGACAATATCTTTCGGAAGAATCGAGACTCGTAGTTGAGAGGATTGTAAGATATCTATTTTATTTATTTAAGTTTACTATTTTCGTCATATATTTCCAATCATTATAGAAAAGTTCAATTAATTATTACAGGACTCTCTTGAGGAGCAGAGTTCACAGGGGACATTTACACCATCTGGGAGGGAAGATATTTTATCTGTGGCATTGGGAAAGCCCGAACATCCTGGCCGTGTAAGAGGATATTCGGCAGGTGTATCGGTAAGAAAAGTGTTTCCACGTTCCTCAACTTCTAACGTTGAGGGAGTTTATAAAAAAAAAATAGAATCGTTGGAGGCTGAAGTCCATAATATTAATGCGACAATGGAGGACAAGATTAGAGCATCGGTGCAGTTAATGTTTGCAGACTTGCAAAGACAATTTCAGGGTGCAGCTCCCACTCCACCTCTCCCAGTAGCTCCCACTCCCCCACCTCAGCCTGCGGACCCCATTTTTGATCCTCCTCCTCCGCCGCAGCTACCTACTTATTGTGAGTTGTATGTTGATGATCCTCAACATCATATAGTTGCATATGGGATGGTATATTGTATAGGAGATACAGTTCATCATCAACAGTTAGAGGTAGAGAATCAGAGGGTCACTGTACAGGATATTATAGATAGATCAGCTCGGATACCATTACCTACAGATGAGGTGACGACAGTTGGACATAGTATCGGCCATTTTTTACTTTGGCCATCCAGACTTCTTCGACTCATTACCATAGAGGTATGGATGTTATATCTTTTATTTTATATTTTTATTAATGTTTTATCATTTGAAAACTAATATATTTTTCAATTTATTTTTACAGGAATACTTCAAAGGTAAAGAAATACTGTATAGACAACAACAAAGACAGATAGCTATGACATCAGATGCAGATACTAGCAGTCTTGACAAATTGTCAAGATATTCAAATTTGTTGGCGGATCATTATGACTTTACAATGGAAGCTCATGTCTGTGGACGTGAACTATGTGTGGGGATTATGAAAAGTGATATCATGGAGTTTGTCACTGGAGATAAGATGGGCATCAACGTGGTGCAAATTTTTATCATGTAAGTCTTAACTCCTTTTCCTTGCGTTATATTTATTAAAAATGTAAACTTATGTCTGCTTTGTATTAGGTATATGTATAAAATTTGTGAGAGGAATGAGCTGACAGATGTATATGGATTCATGGACCCACAATTGATTTCCCCTGAAGCATGTGCATTGGATGAGGAACAAAGAATGCTTTATATTGCTGATAGATTTGAAAAGAATGTAATCACACAGTGTTGGATGATGCCTTTTTGTGAGAGGTATGAAACACATCCCTCTCAAAGAGTTAATTATATTTTAACATAAAAAACCACTAACGTTAAATTTCCTTTTCTCAGGGATCATTGGATGTTAGGGGTTTTTTGCCCTAGGGAGAAAACACTTTATTGGATATGCTCTCTCCATGATGATGTGCGAGAAAGTTTTAAGAATATATTGGAAACGTAAGTTTCAATTTCACAATAGTTTTATATATTATAATGAATTTTAAATTTACCCCATTCGTATTATTTTCTAACAGGGCATGGGTCCACTTTCGAAAAAGCGCAAAGAAAAGGAATTACAAGATCAAATATGTACATGCGAAGGTAAATATCCATTTATAATTTGTACATTTTGATTTATTACATAAAAATAATATATTGAATTTACACTCATTCAAACAGAAATGTCATGAGCAACAAGGCATCATCGAATGCGGATATTACATGTTAAGATTTATGTATGAAATAATAACAACTGGGACAGTTCTGAGTTTTGACCTGGTAAGATTTCCTCTTTCTAATAATATTTCAATTTGATTTATTCATTATACACGTTGACTACTATCCTTTTCCTTTGTAGCTTTTTGATGACCCTCAACCCTTTACTGCTGAAGATATCAAACACTTACAAGTGGAGTGGTCAAATTATTTTACAGGTTCGATTGACTTTTAGTTGTTTGTAATGTAAAATGTAATTTTGAATATTGTCAATGTAATTGTGTATTTCGTAGTCGTTTAGGTTGGATTTAGTTTTTTTTGAAGTTGACATTGTAAGTTTTGAATGTTATATAAGTGAATGTTTAATTTTTCTCTACTTCTTGTTTTGGTCTACTGTTGATGGTTTTTCTGGTCTGGATTTTGGTATGGGGGGAGAGGTTCCAAGGGGGTGGGTGGGTGTTTGGGGGGTGTCCAAGGGATATGGGAGGGGTGTCCAAGGTGTGTTTGGGGCTGTCCTAGGGGTCGGGGGGGGGGGGGGGTGTAAATGAGGGTGGGGGTGTCCAAGGGGTGGGGGTGTCCAAGGGATATGGGAGGGGTGTCCAAGGTGTGTTTGGGGCTGTCCAAGGAGTCGGTTGGGTGTCCAAGTGGTGGGGGGGTGTCCAAGGGATATAGGAGGGGTGTCCAAGGGGTGTTTGGGGCTGTCCAAGGGGATGGGGGGGTTTCCAAGGGGTAGGGGGGGTTTCCAAGGGGTAGGGGGGGTTTCCAAGGGGTAGGGGGGGTTTCCAAGGGGTCGGGGGGGTGTCCAGGGGGTGGGGGGCTGTCCAGTGGGTGGGGGGGTGTCCAAGGGGTGGGGGGGTGTCCAAGGGATATGGGAGGGGTGTCCAAGGGGTGTTTGGGGCTGTCCTAGTGTTCGGGGGGTGTAAATGAGGGTGGGGGGGCTGTCGAAGGGGTGGGGGGGTGTCCAAGGGGCAGGTTGGGTGTAAATGAGGGGGGGGGGGGGTGTCCAAGGGGTCTGGGAGGGCTGTCAAGGTGTGGGGGGGTGTCCAATGGGTGTTTGAGGCTGTACTAGGGGTCTTGGGGGTGTCCAAGGGGTGGAGGATGTCCAAGGGATATGGGAGGGGTGTCCAAGGGTTGTGGTGGGGCTCCAATGTGGTGGGGGAGGGCTGGCCAGGTTGTTAGGTGGGTATAGATGAGGGTGGGGTTCAGTTGGGGCTTGGGGGAGGGCTGGCATGGTTATTTTTGTTTGGTTTCTGGTTGCTTTTTGGTGAGAGCAGTGCAATTATTTAAAAAAAAAAAAAATTCTTTCACGTCGGTTATAAAATAACCGACGTGGTAAATAAATCGGTAGGGGTTTATCACGTCGGTTTTTTCTAGAACCGATGTGATAAACCTTTCCCGGGGATTTTATCACGTCGGTGCTTAGTATAACCGACGTGATAAAAGGCCTGGGAATCGATTTACCACGTCGGTTATTGAATAACCGACGTGCTAAAACGTTTCCCAGGCCTTTTTATCACGTCGGTTTCCTAAATAACCGACGTGGTAATAGGCCAGGGGAAGGGTTTATCACGTCGGTTATGACATAACCGAAGTGATAAACGATATCCCAGGCCTTTTATCACGTCGGTTTAGGGAATAACCGACGTGATAAAGCCCCCCGCGCATATTTATCACGTCGGTTATTATATGAACCGACGTGATAACCACCGTGAAGTTAGGGATATTACGTCGGTTTTAAATAACCGACGTAAAAAACGTTATTTATAACGTCGTCCGTATTAACGTCGCCTAAAAACCGACGTAAATAATAAAAAATAACCGACGTAAAAAACGTTTTCTGCACTAGTGTTTCTCTGAAAGTTTTTTTATAATACTATTAAATTTATGCCATGTGATGCACGGGTGTATCTGGTTAGTTTTCAAGATGTGACTTTATATGCTGATTATGTCATATCTGCTACAATGAAAACTTCAATTAAATTCAGGGTGGGGAAAGGAGGTGGGTCCCATATTAAGGGCCATGATTAGATACTCTGTTCCTAATAGGTTACCTCTATGTTCTAGGGGGAGATGTCGTTGGCTTTTCCAGACCAAGACTTTATTGGAATTTCTAATACATTTGAGTGACACCGGTTCCAAAAGAGCCCATCCGGACGGATATATTGGCAATGTGGCTAAGATAGACTCAGATGACACTCAACCCCTTTTTGCAAGATCAGGACGGACTCCGGGTAAAACCATGCCTTGGGTGATACTTGGTCTTTCAAAATATTTCCTTGGACGAGCTCGTTGGCATTGGATAAATTGACGGATTTTCCATAGAGATACCTTCGTGTCGGGCTCAGACTCCAACTCTCAACTTGAACCTTAAATAATGATGCACATAAGGTTTATGTTATTGCTAATTAAGTCTATTGAGAACTGATATATTTACCCTAATATGTGGAAGTGTGCATGGTTGACACTAGACTGAACCCCATGTTAAAGCACATGCTTGGGGTATACATTTTTTTCATAGTTTTACCTTTCTTTATAGTTTATATATATATATATATATATATATATATTTGTGTTCATGCATTTATGCCGACAAGTACCCTTTTATACTACCATCTTAGGCATAAGAAGGTGACCAGGAACGGGTGACGTTTGCGACACGGTCAGACTTATATATTTCATTTCACTACAATTATTTAATTTGAAATGGTTATGTAATAGAACAATGAATTTTTATTTTTGAACGAAATGGCATACATTAGACACCATAGGTAATGGAATACTGGGATTTTATCTCACACCATGCTCGAGCGTCGTCGACACCATAGTACATTACATGCTCGCAGGTATTGACAAGGTGAAGCGTGCTGCTTCCAATGCTTGACTGTTCATTAATTTTTAGGATGGAGACTGGGGCAGAGGACCGAGCCTTGCTCGCGATGCAGTTTATTCTTGTTTCATTTCTTTTAATTGACTATGTGTTTGAGTACTATTTTCCATACTTTCATTTTATACTCATATCATGGCATGTCACTATTTTGTTAGTTTCTGCACTTAGTTTTTATTATTCAGTTGGATTATTTACATTGCTTCTGCTATAATTATTTTATTCACATGCTTTCACTACTTATTATTTTTTGTTTTTTACTTCTACTGTGATATTATCTATTACCTATAAGGGCATAGTCTCCCCACTTACACAAAAAGGGCCCTCACTACAAGTCGGCAGCCTCTGGTGTTTGGTGAGATGTTCTTGACGTTATGTGACGCATTGGTCTGACCACCGTCTTAGAGGTGCATCGGGTCGGGATGTTATAGGTTGAAAGATTCCATCCAGTAGAAACGTAGCGTGACTTGTGGGATATCTTATGATAATAATCACCAATCTACAAGTGTTTTTGAAACCTTCACAAGACGAAGTAAGATTCTCAAAGGGACTCCACATGATCTTCAGTAAATTTTACACTCCACATGAAATATAATCATGACCTTCTTAGGGTTATGCGATTATGTACCCTATTACAGGTTATGATATTTGAGTGTCTTCGACAGCATATCATCTTTTTATTTATGGGGGAAATAAGAACCATACTTTGAGTATTTCTTCCATTTTTTATTTTTTGATAATCATTTGGATGGTGTCAACAAATCCCCCCCCCCTCAGGATCGAGGTTCTCTAGGAAAAGGGATCAGTTTTAAGGAATGTAACTGTCCATCCAAGACATTGGGATACCATAAATCAGTGTCTTTGGAGACATTTGGTCAATAGGGTGAAAATTTTTATTCTGTAAAAGACCCTATAAATAGAGGAATATAGGGTCTACGACTACCCAACACTCATAGTTTTTTCAATTTTCCTTATCCAGGTGACCCTTTCACAAAACCTCTTATATTAACCTATAGCAAGACCTATTCAAACAAAATTTTTGGGAGAACTGACCATCAAATAGGTTACACAAGGATGCTTCATAGGAACCATTTCATGATATTTATTCCCCCTTCTCTTTCTCAAATTAATCAGGAAGTGAATTTTAGTAACTATTTAAACCTTGTCTATAAGACTCCATAGTTATCTTTGTTGGTTTCTTTGGATCTACTGGTTCAGTATCATGATCAATCAATAATTAAAAAGATCACATGACCATGTCAAGGTCACATGATTAGGAGTCTCATGAATGGTTGAGTAGTTTTATGATGTTTGGTTGGTTTATGTGGTCTATGGGATCTTCTTAAGCTATGTGATTAATGAATCTTATATACGATTGTGATTTCTCTATAGACTCATGTGATGCACATGAGGATACTTGAATTATTCATTTAATTGGATGATATTTTCACTTGTCTAACATGTACATCTTAATTTTTTGAAGATGGATTTGATCACTCCTAATATATCTCACAATCCATCATATAAGGAGGCTAGGGTAGAAATGGGTCATCAAGATAAAAACATTGCATATTTTGATGATACGTTCTACAATGTTGTTTCTCATTTCAAATAATATTGATGGACATTATGGGAGTGATCATTAGGTAAAACCCCATTCATATATTCTTCCCCCACTATGGGTTTTTTTACTAATGGAACTCACATTTCTTTTCTATAATTGTCATTCATACGAACCTATTGGGTTATAAAAACCCATAATATCTTTCAGGAAAACATCCCTCATGCATGCTATGTTTTCTCTGAGGGGGAGCATATTAATGGGTATGATAACATTCAAACCCATAATCATCAATATGAAGAGGCATGAAACAGATTCTGATATCACTATATACTATTCGATAATGGGGATTTCTACCACCCAACATAATATTGGGTGGGATCCCAACTAGGACTTTCGGTCATGGGGATGTTGTGGAATAGATCGGGCATGTCCCTTCTAGATGAAATACATTTATTCGATGTTTCCCATAGATCCAAAGCTTATCAGGATGTAAGAGTTCATTTGGATATCACAAAATATTTCCTATTGTAATAAGGGTATGATGTCAGACCTATTCAGACTCTAGAGTCCGAAGACAAATACATTCCACTGAACACATGGTGATGTGGGTATTAGTCCCTAGTATTTCAAGCAGATCTGCAGTGCACCCATATTGGGAGAGATGTATGATGAGTTATTCCCCCCATGGTTAACATGGGATAATATAGATATGACTCCTCCTCTCAATTGAGTGTTAATCAATCTTACTGAAAAGGCCCTCCAGAAGGAGTGACTTCATGGGGAAAATATTCCTTTCAAGACATGGGTGATATAATTCCTCAAGAAATATCATTTCTAAATGTAATACAAGTTTCCAAAGGCCTTTTCTATGAAATAATCCTGCATTGTGGAGGGAACTTATTGGATAAAGTTGAATAATGGATATTTAACAATATGGGATGAGAGGATGGATTTGATAATGGTCAGACTATAAAGCTAACAAATTTCCATGCAATATACATGAGCATTTACATACTCATTATGAAGGAAAAGTGTAGAGTTTTGTAATTTTATCTCAAAACTTCCATTTCATTAGTTTTGGGTATTTTTTCTAAGTCCTTATATTTCTATATATTAGGGTATTTTATCATAGTTCTTTTATTGTTGTGGTTTAGTGTCTCTTAGATCGGACCATCTATTGCATTGGTATAGGGACTTCTATCTTGAAACATATATTTCTGTAGTTCAGGGACATTTAGCTTGGACCTTCAGATACTCTGTGGTTTACTGTAACATTTCCAGGACATCTATTGGTGATTATAAAATATGGGGAAGTCATACCAAGGATGACCCAATATACATTATGGTTCTTAGTTCTACTACAATGTTGCAGAGTATCGCGAGGACTGGAGTTCATTTCCATCAAGGAGGACATACCACCACTTGGTGTATCAAGTCCCCTATGCATCACCAACATGGTTTAAAAATGTGAATCCAATATTTTCCAAGGTCCCTAAATGATTTTTGGTGAAAATAATATCTAATAGAGAATATATCGGGAAACTGAGTCCAACTTGATAGTTTGAATATGATTTGTTCATTTCATAACACAAAAGTTTGAGCTATTAAAAATGGAATGTAGAGTACATGCCAGGACTTACCCATAATACCATGTGGATTTGGGTTCTACCACGGTGCTACTAGGTCTCACATTGATCATAGTCCCTTCCCTACAAGGATGGGATGCCTTTGGTTGGTAGGTCAAAGCTCTTATGCATTGGTATAACGGTAAAACAATGGTGTAATAACTCTCTTCAAAGGTCCATGAATGTTTTATGAAGACTCAAACATCCAGATAATTATGTTGGGTATGGAAGAAAATATTTCCAAGAAGGTTTTTAGATCCCTAGGCTAGCTTAGATTTTTATTTTGAATCTCAAACCATAAAATATGTTGTTTTGAGTCACAGGGAATTAGACATCAAATGTTTTTGGAACAGAGTGTCACATTCTTTCTTTGAAAAAGGGTACAAAACATGTTGACTTGACATTGATGATTTCAAATCCACTTGAATATTATGAATATGGGTATTATAACTAATTTCTTGAAGTGTTCGGTCATGATGATGGTATGGGAAAATTGAATCAGGAATGGCACAAAACACTCTATGGTATTGAGTTATTCCATGATGACATCAGGGCTCACAAGTATTTGTAATCCCTTTTTATACTATGACACATTTGGTTGACAACCATAGGCGCATTTGAAAGATCCATAATTATACATTAATAGTCAATAAAGGACCCCTTGTAGCCTAGTATCTATTTCTAGGGTCCATGGATGATTTATAGTGAACTAAGATGCTCAAATTAGGAAGTGTGATTAGTGGAAATCATATCATTCAATTAGGGTTCTGGCACAGTAAATGTTTCTTAACCACATAGTGAACACTTTATCTCAGCGAGGAGGTGTAAGGATTAATCACTCTATCTTTTTTCGGGACCATGGGTGTCCCGCTAACATAGATTTTTATTTACCAGGGATACAAGGTAGGCCCTATGAGGTTTATAGAACCTCTATTTATTCCCTAAATGTTTCATAAACTATATAGATGGAGATTTTATTTAGTAAATACATGAATTTAACTCCATTCACCCTTTAGAAGATTTTTATCTCACATTTTTTTGTATCTTTTTCTATTAGTATTAGGGATTTCAATTTGGACCATCAAAGGCTAGTGTTTATGGTTTTATAAATTTTACCAAAATATAGGCAGTTTATGATTGTGATGCCCATGAACCTAATATAAGGGGAATGTTACACAAGAACCTAATTAAGAGACACATGGTCAAGAGTACATCAAAATCCTTTTGAGATGGAGATAAAAATGTTTAAAATTATGGCTCTATGTACTCCAATATTGGGTAATTATATGAGACAATCATAATGGGGATGTATGAGAATACCCTCTCATGTTGTGTTATGCGATAGTGATGTTAGACTCAAAATTACTTGAAATACATCCTTATAGAGCCAATATATATATCTAGTTGGTAGGTCTGATCCCATATTCATTGATATCATGGTCAAGCATAATGATATATTTTTCTTTTAAGTTCCATGAAAAGAGTGTTGAAAATTGATGTGCTCAAGAAATGAATTGGGTTTAAGGGCTGTGGGGATTAAAAGATTGAAGAACCACATAATACTCTAGTAGGCCAGCGTTGGGATCTTATGGTCCTTTGATAAGGGATGGATGATGGTATATAAATTTTTACATCATGTAGTGGGGATGTATTTTTCATATAATTTTAATGACATATGACCCTAAAATTTTCCTTATAGTTTAACATCATGTGGTAAGGACGTTTGATGAATTGGTCTATCCCACATGCAGTTATGGGTGTATTTTTTTTCATTTTATATGTTACAGATGAACCCAATATTGGATATCTGAGTTTCACTACATATCCTTTGATGAAAGTTATCAATACACATATATTTATCGAGAAACAATATAGTTTAATGTCATGTGACATGAATGTTGGACCATTGATTTAAAAACAGGATAGTGTTGCTGGGCCCAAGAGTGGAGTTCTGGGAATCACTACGTATCCTATAATTACATGAATTTTGTTAAAAATATTTAATGAAAGAAGAACTCTCCATATAGGTCTAAACCTCACATATAAGAGGACATTGTTTCCATTTATTGTTATTCCTAGTCTCAGGATAAGATATTTTGACATCACTGCATATCCTGTGATAACTAGAATCAATCCACACATCATTATTTAATGGGAAACTCTCTATACAGCTTTGACCCATATGTAAAGGAGGTAATTATTTTGATTTATTGTAGTATCTGGACCCAGGATCAGATATCCAAGCATTACTAAGTATCCTCTGACAATAGTTGTCAAGACACATGAATTTATTGAATGATAAACTCTATTTGTAGGTATGAAAAACATGTAGATGGGGGAATTATTTACATTAATTTTTTAGCTAGTCCCAATATCGTATATTTGAGAATCTCTATATATCATGTGATAACAAGTGTCAAGAAACACAAATTTATTGACTGGGAAAATATCAAAATATGTTTTACTCATAAATAGTGTGGGGAATTTTTTTGAATTATTATTAAATGTGGATATAGTATCAATGATCCATGCATAAATTTGTATCATTTGATAACATGAATCCAACCACACAAATTTTGTAAACAGATGCATAGTGGGAGACCAACACAAACAATATTTATCCCCAAAGTTGAGGTCCCCAAAAATATTTTGTTTTATTTCATGAAAGAGATAGTAGCCCCGCTGTTTAAGGTCATGAATTGAGGAATCATGGTGTTCCATTTATGGAATTTCATCTAGAATCATGTTAACTCTGTCATAAACTATTATGTCTCAGTTGCATAGGGGAACCCTTTGAAAAATTCCTAAAATCACATGATCTATTCTTGTTGTATGAACCTAGAAGTGGAAAGTTTCCTTTCATGAAATAGAGGAAATATAGAGAATGGACTTGGGAATTAGGATTCATGCAGTGGTTGGGACAAGCTATAGTATCTAGGAAACCTATCATATCTTATTTAAAAGGTTAATAATGTTTTATATAGTTCTATATACCCAGACAGTTTAGTATCGCATATAAATGACATCAGCCGTGTAGTTTAATGTCTTACAATAAGGATGAGGGTTTCCTGACATGGGAGAAAATAAATGTTTGGGATTGACATAGTTTAATGTCATGTGGTGAGGAAATATTATATATATTTTAACTCCATATAGTCGGGAAAATGACATTGTTCTGTTTATCATCTTAATGAAGGATATTCTCCATATTTTTTAACACAATGTAATAAATATGAGAGATTATAGATTGTAGTTATGGAATGTATTTCTTAAAAAACCTCTCATTGTTGGGGGTGTGACATGTTCCCCATTTTTGTGGCTATTGAGTATGATCCATTTTGATATAAATTATGTAAGATATAATTCCCTTCCCATTTGGTTGTAGGTTAGGTGGATTATTTCCTTGTATCATTGCGATTCTGAGATCCAACACCAATTCTCATTGAAGAATTATGTTGAGCGAGACATTTTTATTGATGGCACATGTGATATAATTATGATGGACTTTGAGGTTGTGAAATATAAGAAACTAGGGTTCGTTGATACTCTCCAACTCATCCACTATGTATGAGATTTCCCATTATCTGGTCGTTATCAACAAATTGATATTCAAAGAAAGGGAAACTACATTTCTATGGGAAACAATTCATTTGGTCATTACACTAATGAATATGGAATTTCATGTGTATCAATATGTATGGTGGTATGGAAGGACCATAAAGTATATATGAGATTTTATAGAAAGAAATTCATATCCTTACTCAAAAAATTGATGATTATATTTGATAGTCTTATTGAGGTCTTCAATTGTCCCATTTATCACTGCATGATAGTGGTAAGAATGATTGGACACAATGTTTTACTCTGTATAGAATTTCTACAAATCATTAGAATAGATCTTGGTCCCATTATCTATAAATATCATTTGAGGGACTCTGAATCTAGAGAAGATATGAGTCATTATTATGTGGATTAAATTAATTTTCTTAACTTCATTGAGGGGTTTTTACTAAACCCATTTGAAGAAGATGTTATTAGAAGTAAGTATGTACTTTAACTGCTTAACTATTACTGGGGGATATGTCCGAACAAAGATCATTCACCATTTAAAAATGGCCAATTATATATAGGTGTATGTGGAAATTTTGGAGGTTGATGAATGAATTTTTCATGAATTTTACATGGATTACATTTCCTGTTTAATTGCTCATAGTCATGTATCTCAGTTTTCTAGAACTAACAAAGACTCTAGATTGTGTGGGAATTCCTCATCCTAGACTGATGAGAACTTAAAGAGACTATATTTACATCTTCCATGATGACAATAATATCTCTTTCTACTATGCATATTTGTAGTATTCTTTATAATCTACACATTTATAAAAATTTCTTCTCATTCACACCATCTCTTAGGGTAAAGTTCATCACTCTCCATAGAATATGTTCCCTTATGGATTAGTCTATTAGGAGAGTCCATTTTTGGGGATAATAAATTAGAATCTCCATACATCTAGGGGTAGATATTGGATGATCATGGTCTTGGGAAGTGTTTACCTAATTGTTATACTCCATGTCATATATGATGATCCATGATACCATCCTTCACTGTTTGATGAGGAAGGTCTCTTTCTCATGTTCAGGGTCAACCAAGAATGTGACTGAATTATCCAATTTATTAGTACAAGAATTATATGACCAGGGGAAATGATTCAATATGGTCTCTAAATGGAACTCAACCATTAGTCCTGTAATATAGCTAGTGATATGGGCCAATTATTCATTTTTTGACTCCATATTCTCTATTGATCTAATTTATCACTAGCTCCAAATGACCTTTATGTTGAAGTAGGATATTTGTAGTTGTGTGGATAGTTTTAATACAATGATAATGTATTATCATTTAGAATCATTATTCATGCATCCATAAGATAGTGAGAATGATCAGGGAAATATTACTATGTATAGAGAGAAAAATACAATCCCTAAACCTTCCAGTTGAGAAATTTATTTTCTATAATTTTTACAATTAGAAGATGGTAGTAACCATAACAATACATCATCCATGTCTGGGGAGTTTAATAGGCATAGAAAACCTCATCATAATTATGTTTTGGTTCCCATGGTTCACTTTCATGGGTGGGATGTGACACTAGGAAATCATCCAAGGCCTGCTCTTTCACAGCGTTCTTTGACAAAAAATAGTCATCATACTATTTCAGAATGACCGGTTATTGAGAAAATCCCCAAGTCATAATAGAAAGACTATGGACATAAATGATATGATCCATATGATTAACTTGGTGGTATTCATGGTGCCATGAGAAAAGCCTCCCATTTTTTCACTAAAAAGATGACTGTAAAAAAAATTATTCTCGAAATCAGAGTATCATGTCTCAGAACATAAGATCATTTATAAAGGTAGTGTAGATTGTTCTAATTCCCCAAATATTTTCTGTGTGTGTGGAGGGTACCATAATATGATTCCACGATGGATATTTATATGATTAATTTATTCCCTTCCATTAAAAAAATCTAGACTTGTGGGTGTAGCAGGTACTTCTAGAGACCCACAAAGAATTATTGGTGTCCATCATCCCATTGGTATGAGATTCCCTTATTCATTATCTTGGTGAAGAGGAGTGATTTTTCATCAATTTTGGATAGGAAAAACTAAATATAGACAAGGATCCATTGGTTTCCCTCATTTCTTTGAGATTTCAAGGGGGTGACATTTCTAGAATAGCACTAGTCTTTTCTGGGTAAACCTCGATGCCATAGTGACATACTAAAAATACATGGAACATTCTTGATGCTACCCTAAAATTTAACTTCAGTGGATCCATCTTTAGACTAGGTTGTCATATATTATCTAAGACTCATTGAATTCTGGGAAGTGATCACACCTCTGTTAGGATTTGAAAACCAGGTAATCGACGAAACATTTGACTATTGACCCCAAGAAGCACTTAAAGGTGTGATGCATGGTGAGTTGTTATGTTAAACCAAACGTTTTTAATCCAAATGGAATCACTTGATAGGATATTATCCCCAAGGGTGTTTTGAAGGTAGTGGATTCCTTATCTTTAGGGGCCATATTTATTTTATTTTACCCAGAATACCTATCCATAAAGAATGGTACATGGACTACTAAAGCTGCATTGATCAAGGGTTCTATCATCTAAAATGGAAAATTACCATTTGAGAAATGTTGACTACAATCTCTATTATCAATGAATACCTTCATATGCCTATTCTTTTTGTTGATAAAGATGAGTTTGGTGATCTATCTCTGATATTTCAGTTCCCATAAAAATTGTTTTTGATCAATTTTTCAAAATTTGTATCAATATTTGTATCATGGGATGGGTGAATCTTTTTAGATGGCCCCTAGAAACATAAATGGTCATTGGGTAAGATGAGATGGTGTGTATCCACATTTGGATTTAGTTTAAAATTTCTATGTAATTCCAACTGAACAGATATCAACGCTGCTTTAGAAATGAGATGTACATCTCTTTCTCTTTGAGAGGCAAGGATGCACTAATCAATGTACGATATGGGTCTTCAAACCTTCCAAGATTTACCGGATTGAGATTATCATTGGTGTTTGAGATTTGATCCTAAAATTTTAGAAGGGTACTTCTAAGGACACTCTTATCTTCTTCAATATATCTTTCCATGGAGGAATTTTCATATGAGGTGGTCAATATGGGAGAATCTCTGTTACTGTTGGGGTGAGAGGGTCCCTCAAAAAATAAACTATCATCCTCTACTACTAGAGTCACTATAGAGAGATTCTAGAGCTAATTTCATTTTACACTATCACTACCTAAAGAAGAATATTGTTAATCTAGGATCATGTCTATTAGATCAATTAGATATATGGGTTGCAGATAATCGCTATCAAGCATAATACATGGATTCAAATTGGTAGTCCCCAAGACTTTGGGGGTTGCATACTAAATATCAGTATTCCCCATTGATTACTTGACATCCCTTTTAAATAATCCTACTTCATCATATTTGTCTTCGTAAGTATCAAATGAGATGTTGTCACCATATAGTATGATGGCCTTTCAATCAATGAGATATTTCAAACAGTGATGAAACGTTGAAGGTGATCTCACATGGAAATTAATCCAAGTTATTATGAGAAATACATTATATGAGCTGACTTTCTAGATCACCATGAACTCAGTTTTGGATTTTAGATCCCCAAACTATGTTTTTAGATTGATATTCCCGAGAGTATTTTTCTCATGCCAAACGTACACTTGAATGATCATCTTTGTAGAAGATAAATATCCCCCTATATATCCCAAATTTATAAAGTTCTAAATTATATTGAGGTTGATCCAACAAAAATTTTCGATCATATACCTTTGGATGTTGTCACTGTTGAGTATTCGTGAAACATAGTGGGGATCAATGTGTCCATAGATGACCTCTTCCTGAACTTCTTCTACGAATGAGATGGACAAATGGAATTCTGATGGAATGGTGTCCACTCAATAAACTTGAGATATAGAAAATTATATATTGAACTCCTATGGGATTTGGAGGTATTTATTTTGTGCCTTCGTGAGTTCTTTTGAAATATAGATAATATAATAGATTGAGATCTTGGTTGGGGGAATAACTAACTATTTCAGAATATCATAATATTGTGCCATAGGTTTATGCTTCCCAAGGTTGGGTTTCTCCAAATTGTGGGGCTCAGGAATTGATAATTCTAAGGTATATAGGTATACTTATTTTGACGAGGATTCAAGAGCATTTTCTACAAGTGTAATGGGTCATGCCAACCTTCCCCATTATCTTATATGATCATATAATCACACTATTAATTGGAATTCATGTAAGATTACTGGTCATAGATGACTATTGGAGGGTTATTGGAAAAATCCATGTTCTGGTTTGGAATTATATAGTTCTTATATATGATTATCATCTATATATATGTCCCTTATAAGGACTTGACAAAAATATTAGGTTCAAACATGCCCACATTGTCCCTTGTATCCTCAGTTCTTGCACAAGTGGCCTCCTATTCCCTGACTAGCTACAAAGAACTCATATTCTATAGAATATTTATCATCATAGAAGGGTTATTCCAAGAGTAATAATTTTAAATAACTGAATATTATATCTTCATATAATGAAGATTATATTTGGTGGGGTGGTTCCCTTGTTTATGATTTTGTAGGGAGGAATTATAAAAGAGTAATATCTTGTTTCAAAGCATAATTTTATTATTCCTATTCTATCTCTTCCTGTGTGTGATAGCTGTATCCACCATTGAATGATTTAATCAATGTCACCTACCATGGTGATGGACCCATTTTTGGTATATATATATTAGATCTCCAGGTGTCATGATCTCAATTATCTATACTTATATTCGTCTAGTTGTTGAACTTATATCCACACATGGATGAACAATTATGATAATAACTTTCTAATATTGATTGAGAAAATGATATGTTGGTCACTTGTTTTGATGGGGTATCTAGAATCACATGTCTAGAATCAACCATTATTTAGAGGTTGTCTTGTAATATGAATAAATATAGTATGTTATGGACCAACATCCCATGGAAAGGGAAGTGGTCAGGATGACCGACATGGTTTACCTCAATGGGCTTCCAGGGCTATGACAACTTGAGTAGTTTATATCCCATGGATATAAGTAAATAAAAAATAACTTTTGCATTTTTGAAGAATTGATTCTTATTAATCCAATGTCTAGATCTCATGTAAACCTAATCTCTTATTTCCTCTGTTTGAGAGAGATTTTATTGTTTCTTCCACTCAATTGGAGGAACTTGATGGTTCAAGACCTTCCTCAGTTCATGAAAAGGGAGTGCTACAAGTTTGAAAGTGAAAACTACAATATATGAATTTCCAATAATTTTCCCTTATGTTAGAGGCCTGAGATTATATCACCTTAGTTCCACTAAATAGATTATTCTTGTTATTTTATTGTTTATTTAAACACAAAGATCCCACTTAGATACTTCATCGGGATGAGAGGTATTTTCACCCCACTCTAGATATTCATAGAACATAGTTCTAATAATTGAACATATGATATGGGGATACTGAGTGAATAGATTAAACCCTTTGAAATGGATATGAATTTATATTCCCTCTTATTTTCATGTTTCATGGAGTTTTTAGGTTTAAAATTGTTTTTTCCGTAGTGTAGAACTGAAAATATAAATTAATCGACAACTGAGATCTTTAGATACTACAACAGATCCTACAAGAATTTTATTGTACTAATAAATTTCTAGATCTATCTATGTATTTATGAAACACCTCATCTTGGTAATCTTACTTGGATCTCAGGGGCCCATCATTGGATGACATTGGGATACAAAGTGCGTGTGATGTTGTTTGGGGTCTCCCACACTGTAAATATTAGAGAAGGAAGGATTATAAATACTGTGTGTGGGGGGGGGGGGGATTCTCATCCACCCATTCAGGATATGGATTCTTCTAATGTTGAACTACTTTTTTTCTCCCTTATAGTCCTTCCCTTAGAGTTTCCACGGATTTGATGGAACTTGGGAATTCTATAGGTATAACTATTTGAGTTGCCTTCTGTCTACATGGATAAGGAAAGGTTTAATGTTGTGGTCTCATGTTTGTGTCCCAGTAATTCAATATCCATCCTAAGAATGAATTACCTCCCTAGTGAGGGATATTATATCATCGTAATGGATGTAATTAATGATCGTTTTGACATCTTCATTTTCGTAGACTGGCTACTAAGATCTGGAGCTGGTCCAATTATCAGATGCTTATCTTTCAAGTGGATCAACAGTTTCCAGATGTATGAGAATAGGAATATTTTCCTTAGCATTAATGAGATACCCAACTAGAATATTTTCATTGAGTAGCTCCATGCTGAGTTGTATGAGAGTATGTATCTCATTCTAATATTGATTCAACTATTCTATAGTGGAAGGATTTTATATTCTTTTAGGTAGTGATTGGGATTTCAAAACACCTTTCCCTTTATGTGTGAAGGTGTTCTTCTATAGAGATAGAAGCATGATATTTATAGGTTCTAGGATTTGTATCCTTCTACGCTTTATGGTATATGGAGCCCCATTGGGTGAATCTAGATCATCCTCTCTGGGTATTTTTTTATATATTTCATACAACAGTATCTATGTCTTGATCCACATTATCATTTTTGATGATGCTAACGAAATTTCCAGAGGTGTATTGGAAAATGGAAGTTGTCCCATTACTCATAATGAAATATGAAGATTCAACACAAAAATCAATAGGGTCGTTTCTCAGAACGTTCACCATATCGGGTTGTTTTCGCTTCCGAATTAGTTTGGGTTTGATTTACTTCACCATATTTTCTCCCATCATGGTAAATGAAAAGTAAACATAAGGTATTTTTTGGATATGTTTTCGGAATGGGCCCTGAATAGGAGTGGTTGATCATCTGGTAGGAGGAACAGATGGGATTCCAACCATTTACATTTACCTGTATCGTGGAGAAATCTAATTAACTCTACGGTGATATTGGTGGTGAAAGATTCCCCAACCCTATGGCATTTGGTATATTCGGGGATGCAATTAGCATTGTTTTATCCTATTATTGAGGATTAAATGCTTATAGTCAAGGACTTGATGATTTTTGGGATAGACATTGAGATATAAATGCCCCTAGTCATGAGTTCGATGGACGATATGAAACATCCCAGGATTTCCACATAACCATATTAGGGGATTATGATCCTAGTGATAGTGATTGAGATAAAAATTCCCCCAACCTAGTTTGATGGTTTTTTTTCAAGCCACATCCAACATATATTGTATCCTCTTAGGTGTTAATGATTCAAGGGGTGGAGGTGGTGGTAGATGTTTTCCTAGTTTTCATGGGAGTGGTTTTCTCTTGGGAAGATTCTATAGAAAATTATATTGTGTCTTATTTGATGTGTCATAGCTATGCCTATGTAGGATCCCAATGAATTGAATGACCATGATGTACTTATTCTTTTTTAAAGAAGTTATCATTTTGATTATAACATCAGTTTCTGTGTTTAAACAACATTTAGGTTGTTTTGAGTGTCCTAGTTTGAAGATCCTCGGGCTTTCTAGACCCTCCATTTGTGATGTCTTGAAAGCGTTGAAGTGTTTAAATTATGTTGTAATGACCAATTGGATCATGCCTTACCTGATCTTCTATATTTTCTAGAGTGTATTACATTATCAGATGTTTTATCTCAAGTATTTTACTATTTTGTGAAATTGTGAAGTGAAATTTTTTATATTTCTCTTGTCCTAAAATATGTACATATCATGTATCTCTAGAAATTAGTCAACAAAGAGTTTTAACAATAATTAGATAAACACTGTGTTTGAATTTTTTATGATCCTCCATTCTTGGGTTCTAGTCTATAAAAAATGATTTCATATCATAATAATAATATAGTGTATTGATGATTTGAAGGTGATGTTAATATTAGGTATAAGGGAGACATCTAGCCTTCATTTACTAATGAGTTTCCCACATATTTTAACTTAGATAAGGAATGAACTCTTTTTATAGCTCATATGGGATGTCATATTCATAGGTGGAAAGGGGGAAAATGTTGTGAGGGTGTTGTTTCTAGATAAATCTATCCGTATATAAATGTTAGCATCCTCTTTATCAAAATTACAGCTGTCCATCTTACTAGATCACGTATGGTGATTCTCAGGGTCTCCTTCTAACTAGAGTTGAGTGCTTCTAAAAGTTATTGGGGGTTACTATATAGGAATGATATAGATGTTTCAATAACCTCTATATTAAATGGTGTCAATGTTTGGAGGACCTCTCTATACATAGGTTTTTGGGAAAGGGGAGTATTTCCTTGTCCATGAGAGATATATCTAGGGGGAGGTTGATGGTGATGGATTTCAGGAGTAGAGACCATGTGATCTATATACACACTACCTCAAGGAGGACTATCATAGTAATGACCACATTCTTCTTCGATTGAAGAGTCTAAAGACCCCCAGGGTGTTGATAATCTATCTTGGGCAACCTCAAGTACAATGGAATTTAGTAGATTAAAGTTATTATCCTCATTATTAATCATGGAATGAATATATTGACCTAGATTTTTGGATTGTGAAGATATTTCAGATTGACATATGATGATTTCAAGAATATATTGACAGGAATTTAGTATTGTGGGAATATAAGCTAGATACTAAGAAGATTCTTGAATATTTCATAAATATTATTCATTATTGGATGAAATATAAGCATTCCTCAATGGATGTTCTACTCTAACTTGGTGAGCCTCATTCAGAATAGGGACATGAGACCAATCCCATGACTTTGGAGTATGTATCCATTCTTTTTTGAAAGGAATATGAGCTTTCCTAATGGAATGTGACTATCTTTCTTGGTGATCCACAGTTGGAATGGGAATATAAGACCGATGTGAATTTGAAGTATCCAACATAATATTACAACTAGCCACTGAAATAGGAGAATGATTTTTAGCATCCTCTTATATATCCTCTAAAGGATGTCGGTGTTGTCATTTTTTTGGAAGAAGTATCAATAGGATAATAGATTCAATGAACCACTGTAATATTCCATGTAGCTTCACTAGAAAGAATATGAGAATGGTCTAATGAATTTTACATTCTCACTTAGTAAGACATTTATAGATCAGGGATATGAACCAAATCATGGGCCTTTGGAGTATTCCACAGGTCTTATTTGATAAAAATATGATCCACTCCCAAGGACTATTCCACTATCTCATGGTCAAACACTTCATGAATATGGACATGACTATGATCCTAGGCCTCTTGAATATGTCACTAGTCTTCTTTGATATTAATTTTCCTATGTCTCAAGGATTAGTATACTGTGACTTGGTGGACCCTAATTGGAATGTCATTATGAGACCAGTTCAACACCTCTTATGTTATAGGAATATGATAATAATCCTTTAGATTAGAAGAAATAATTTCCAGTTTCTCTTGAGAAATAACTTGTTCATAATGATTAGTGTGTTGTGATATATAGGCTATAAGGATAAGAATATTAACCTATACTTATATTAGTACTAGTGTTGGAATATTCCAGAGAAGTTCATTCGCTATTTCTAAGATGTAATGACATGTTTGGAAGTCTTTCCATGAATGTAAGCTTGCACAATTTTTCGTCTCCACAATATAATAGAATATATACTTAATTTAATTTAGGATATGATCTC
The DNA here is from genome assembly GCA_963277665.1 of Viscum album. Lineage (NCBI taxonomy): Eukaryota > Viridiplantae > Streptophyta > Magnoliopsida > Santalales > Viscaceae > Viscum > Viscum album. The sequence continues at coordinate 1,739,342,060 of OY728142.1, read as the reverse complement.
ACTTCCTTCCTCATTATTCCATCAGAATATTCCAATTGATTTAGGAATGAGGGTAGGGATCTACACCACCCAATTCTTGGTACTGGAATATGCTCGACAACTTCATATAAGTGAGTAGGAATATTATCCCAATTCCCCGTTACTGTCAGAATATTCCAGCTGAAATCATTAGTGGGAGTGGGGATATGAGACCACTAATGATTATCCAAAGCCTTATGCACTTGATGTTTCTTCTTAATTTACCATACATTTGTATCATAGCTGGCAGTTTGAGAGTGGTACACTTAGTAGAAGACTTATGTGAATTGGTGGGATGTTCCAGGTGAAAGTGGTTGGAATGATCTGTCCTCAATGGCCATTAAGCTGGAAGGGAGTCATAGTGAAATCCTTGGTCCACCGTCATCTTATACTAAATGGGGTGATTTTTTAGTCCAATGATAATATTATTAAGCTATTTATGATAAAAAAGAGTTCCACTGGCTTTACTAAATCATTCTTTTAATGATGTAGATTCATCAGCTTTATTAATTGGAGAACCTCATGTAAAATCTCAATAATTGGTATTGTACCATGTCAATGTTATTCTTAGAGGTGTGAATTTTCTTCATATCACTGAATATGTTGAGAATGTGATGTTATTTGGTGAATCACATGTTTTGTATCTATAACTAATTTTCTTAAATGATGACTGGATGAATAAATTATCTCAGATTATGGATTTTCCATTGAGATAATAATCTTTAGTCATGAAGACTTCAAGTAACAGGGCCTCTAATCAATGAATCATCATAGGCATGATGTGTGATCAATCAAATATGCACGTGTATCATAATTTTCACTTCTTATCATATATTTGGCCATTATACTCATGTGGACTTGTAAAAATAGGGATGAAACTTATTTCATGATAATCCTAACTATAGAGGAACCGTCATTCATTTTAAAGGATTCATTTTAGATTTTCCTTGTTTGAGCTGGATATGACAAAATCATGGAATGACATGTAGTGAACCTATCATTCTATTATTTGTGTCTTTCATGTTAGTTTCAACATTTTTGTTTCTTAGAATGGAATATTGAATGCTTTGGTAGAAACAAAATGGACTGAAAGGAACTTGGAAGTATATCATTTATAACATGTTATTGAGATAACAAAGTTAAATTACTATATGTTAGGTCAAAAATTTCATTTTGTTGGAAGACGATATGACTTTTACAGGTGATTGAATTTGGTTGGTTGACTGTGTTGCACAATCCATCATATTGATCACACCATTTTTATGTTTCATTGAAATTCCCATCATTTCCCACATCTATAACTGAGTACGGATCTATATTCCAAATTCTGATGGTACATTTAGATTTCAGAACCAACAAAACCTAGGAAACCACATTGGTTGAGAGGATGGGAGTCCGGGATCATCACAGTATTTTGGGGGGAATTTTTCCATACTTCGAGACCTTCATATAGATTTATGATATAATCTAAAATATATTCTTATTCCCCATATAATAGTTATTACCCTAATTAGATGATGAAGTTGTAAACCACTTCATATGTGATGGTAGAAGACTATTGATGAGTCCATATTTATATACCCAATATTCTACATCCATTTACCGATTAATGGGAATATTATTATATTTTAAATCCTTGTAACATTTCACTACATAATTTTCTATCATCTACATAGGCGATTAATATTTTATGTATGGGATTGAGCCATTATGAGTCACCCTAAGTATCATGTTCATAATAGGAATCAAAACCTACATAGTTCATTAAAACTGTGATGATTTATTTTAGGAAAAAAGGAAAATATATGTGGACTATTTGGAACTGAGTATTTGAGCTCTGTCCTAAAAAAGTCATCTTATGTATCCTGATTATCAAAAGTAAAATATTCATCATAGTTTATTTTACTGCATTGTCAGATGATGGATTATGGAGAAGCATCACCTAATAGGAAATATTGGGTCCGAATGGTTGAAATGTTGGATACATTGGAAAAAAATGCACCAAAGTGGGGGTTTATTTAATCTCAAGCATTATAATTTAATCCAATATATACTTGTTATAGAAAGAATCATAGTAATCCTAGTTCTATATGGTCATGGATTACACACCGAGGTTTCCCTAATATTGGGTTAGTCATATCTTTCCATTGATCGGGTCTTATGAACTAATGTTTTAATGGGTATTAGAGACTCATTATGCGAATGATATGATCACTAAAACTCCTTAATACCATGTGAGATATGATCGATGTAAAAAATATTGTATAGAAAGTAATCAATATCACTATATATGGATGCGGGCATTATGTTCTAGGAATACAATTTGGATGTTTAATGTGAATCTTAAGTCTTGAGAAGCGTTCTAACAGATCCTAGTTATAGAGGAAATTAGAGTTATCATAGTTTGTTTTGATTATGTCTTACACACCAGGGATTCCATAACAATGGGGTAGTCATGTCATGCCACCGATCCAGGCTTATACCCAGATTTTTACCCAATATTTGGGAATTCATATCATGGAAAAGATTAGGGATTACACACTAAGGCTTCCCTAATGTTGGTGTATCTATATCATTCCACTGATCAATGCTTGCACACTGATGATTCCCTAGATGTTAGAAAAGCATGAAGAAAATGATGTGATCATTGCAACTTCATAAGACCACAAGATCTATGCTCAGTGTGAGAGACAAATAGATTTCAAGTATGAAGTCTTACTACATATGGATGAATACCTTATATACCAGGACAACCCTTTTAATATGTAATGTGAAGATTTGGACATGGGAAGGAATCCTATATATTAGTTTTTTTAAAAATAATTAGAGTTTTCATAGTTTAGTTTTATAGAGGCATACACAGAGAGGATTCCATTATATATGCATTGAACAATGTTATCATATCCCGGGGTGTGTTCTTGACATGGACTAATAGTCTACCTAACATACATGAGGATTATTGGATATATCATTAGTGAAAGATTCATGTATTATGGGTAATTAGTAGACGTTTATAATGACATTCAGAAGATAAATTTTCTTTTATAGAGGATTTCAGATAATCTAAATATAATTTCTTGAAGTTATCTTATAATCCAGGATGAATTTTACAAGTTATCTTTCTGAACTTTTTTAGGATTTTTAAACATGTTTGATGTCAATAACATGTCCAATATTGACATGTATGGAGAATTTTGCAATTCCTAGTTAAGTATTGCCTAAACACAATCCCATTATCAGAGATGACAAGTCCATAGAGCGTCACATGACCTGGATGAATTTTCTGGAGGATTTCACATGATCAAAATTGACATGTCTGAATGAAGAAACATTATCTAGGATGATATGTCGGAGTACATCACATGATCTATGTTTTCATGTCATAATTTCATTACGATACCTAGACGACATGTCTTGGGGTAATCAGAAAACCTAGCTTACATTATTGGAGGGTGCCTTGAGATATGGCTGGTAGGCCCAAAGGGATCCGTGATTCCTATAAAACATAAAATGGTGTCATAATATAATTTAGGAGATATTTTTGAAGACATTTAATGATTGGGATTGAAATACCAAAGGTCTTTGTGAGGCTCGGGTGTCATTCTTGGAGTGTGTCATGTGACATTCTTGTCATTTCCAAAGGGAATCACATGATCTAAATGGTATGTTGAGGGGATGTCACATGACATGGGAGGCAAGTCCTCATACTATCGCATTATTTGGATGAGTTATATGAAGCACTATAGGATCATAATATATGTTATTTTCATAAGTATCTCTAATTTTAGTCTTTATTCTATCCTTTATTGTATTTTTGCCTTAGATTTTCTCAGTGATAACTTTTTTAGGATTCACATGTCTTGGATGATATGCAGGATGTCCTTTGAATAATTTGTTTGAAATTACAAAAGTCATCTTAATGATGTTAGGAGTGATCTCACGTATACATGTCTTGTGATCCCTTAAGTGATTACCTATGTATTTTAACTAGAGAAATACCATATGATAATGTGATTGACCACTCTGAGAAGTCTGGTAATTTGATCATGTCTGTGTGAGGGATCATAGGTTGATTAATTTTGTTTTGTTAAGGGGATGGGTATCATAGGCCACACCATCCTTATTATAATTCACCATGTACAATGTGTATCTCATTGATTTGGACTGGAGTCAGTGGATGGTCTTGGTGTCATGTGTCTTCACATGATCCCGTTGTTGGTCATCTTGGGGGTGTCGCATGATTTTCTATGATGATAACACCATCCCATAAGATCCACATTTATAGGATAATGTCTATTGAAAGGATTTTTTCTAAATCATGTGAACATATGAAGGATCATCCACTAGGTTAGGCTGACATATATATAAAACATCATGAGATTATGATGATTGTTTAAAGGCTTTAACGTGAACATAAATTCCTTATCTGATATCTTCTATGAGAAAAAGGTTGCCTGCCCCAGGTACCTCATGTGATCAATATGTCATGCCAAAAAGGTATTTTAGCAATGTTCTATCTTGTCGGGGGGTGGGGGTTCATATGATCCATGGTGATCTCCTAGGACATACAACTCCATTATCATAAAATCATAAAATCATCCCCCCTCAAGAATCTCCCATCACTTCCATTTTGTTGTTTATTTTATAAGGTTTAGTTATCTTTCAATTAAGTATGAGTGTTGTTGAAGAACATATATGTAACAACCCGAGATTTTATAAGATATATTCTTTTTTATTGTCTTTCATATGTTCTGTTGTATGCTACACCAAGATTATCTTGTGCTATACGCAATACCGTATTAGCTTGCAGTATACGCAACACTAATCATGGATCGTGTTACACACAATTTCAAGTTTGTTTGATAGTAGTTATTATACACAACATTTAGTGTATATATATATATTCAATGAATAAATGAAATATGGTTGGATTTTGTTATATGCAATAGCAAAGGAGTCTTTCACTACAGGCAACCCTGCCTGGGATTGCATTACACGCAATCACAACCTTCCTCGATAGCGTGTGTTGTACACAATACCGGGTTTCACTAAACAATGATATATGGTTATAATATTATTATAAAATAGCTGTTATGAATAGTAGTAAATACATTTTGAATTATATGACATTATAATTCAACTTACACATTTTATAGAACATGGTACGGGAACAAAATAATTTTTTCAGGTAAAATAAGTATTTTTCAAAAAATGCAGTTTTGCTGCCTTTTGATGGCGCACCCATTTTAAATATAATTTTTGACAAGTTTATTAGTTAAATTTTACAAAATAAACGTATTATTTTGAATCAGGATATAAAAATTAACATGGGATAATGTTTTGATATTTTTCTGATAACTTTTATATTTTAATGAATAGTAAAAACACGCTATATTTTAATTAAAAACAACTTTTTTCATCGTAATATTTGATATGGTTAAATTATAATATTTAATGGTTTTAAATTATAAATAGAATATATTTTTACCATTTAATATAATGTATATCATTAGCATTGATTTTACATTGAATTTATAGGTAAAATCATTTTAATCTTTTGCAATGTTTTAACTTTTAAAACTTGTTTTCTTAACAACGGGATTAATTTTAAATTAATTTATACAACCTTTTTTTATTTAATTTAGAAAAATGGGTTCCATATTTGGAATCAGTGGGTACAAATTATGATAATAGGCTAGTTTTTATTTTTGGGCATCATGAATAATAACTGTGGTAAATTTTATTTACCATAGTAAAACGTAAATCTGGTAATTAAGGGTAAATATAATATTATAAAATTACCCTAACCCTTGTCATAATATAATTGGATTCTTATATTTCGTCCTAAGGCATATTTTCGTTGAAATGCAATCCATTGGAACCCACTTGTAGGTGATTGAGACCATTAGTTTATTTTATTTAAAGGAAAGTGAAATATGTCTCACTCAACATTAATATTTAATGTATTTTTAATATAAGTTTATACAGAATATAAATTCGGTTATAAATACTAATTTGAAAGATAAAATGTTTTTATTTATCCTGGTAATTTATTTATAATTTTTAAGAGATATTTAATTACCATAATAGCTTATACTTTAATGATGCAGAAATTATTTATTTAGTGAAAAATAAGTATTATAGTTTTTATTGAAATAATAATACCCATTAAAATGATCAAAAACTTGACCAAAACATTTTTTTAGTGTATATATACATCATAAGTATACATTGACCGAATATTTAACCTTTTGAAGTCTTATAAAAGTTATTTTGACACTTAGATTATTTTATTTTAAATGATGTCAAAGTTGTCACCTTCATAATTTAATAAATATAACATTTTAAAAGTTAGGTGTTTTAGAATATAAATCTGACTAAAAGTATTATTATTAAATCTACAAGATTTATCTTCATCCTAGTATTTTATTTTTAATTTTTATGCCACAGATAAGTATATTTAATAATTATACAAAAATTTCGTAGAAATTATTTTATTAAGAGAAGTATCAAATAAATTGTTTTACAAATAGTAAAATAAATATTATATGAACTATTTAATGTGATCCAATAATTTTCTAGATTCATATGACATGTTATAAACCTATTAAATATATTATTTCTAATATATCATCTATGTGGATTTTATTTAAATTCAAATAAATGGAAAGTGTCAAAATTGGCACTATTTTTATTTTATAAAAATAACAGATTATTAATTTGTTTAAAAATCACAAAAATATTTAAAAATTATAAATTGAAATTTATGTAGTCTAAAATTTCATAAAGTTTCCAATTATGGAAAATTAACAACACATAAGTAATTATTTATAACCATTCAAAATTTGGAATTTTATTACCACAAATAAAATTAAATAGACTAAATAAGGTTAAATCAAAATGATAAGGTTTAAAATAAACTCAAAACATGTCTAAATTTTATTGGTTGATGCGATTACAACCCTATATCATCTAATATTCAAATTGAGTCGTTTTCAAGGTTTTTGTGTAGCGTTTGAAGTTATATTAAACTAATATTTTTGAGGATTTCAAAGGTACCCCTCTCCTCCCATATAAAAGGGAACCTCCTCCCTCTATTCTTTACACAACATTTAGCCTTCAAGCTCGTCCAAACCCTTCCCATTTCCCTTATAAAATTCAATAGAAACATTCAAGAGTTCCTGGTATTATTTAAAGACCAATTTTAGTTCCCAAAGACGAGGTTTCAAGGATGTGTGTCGAAGAAGAGGTAATCTCTGTTACTGATTCTTTCAAATTTATTTCTTCTTCTAATTCCTCTTATTTATTTTTTTAATTATGAATTAATAATATCAGTATCACTATTATACTGATATGTTATTATAAATATGAAACAAACCTATTCCAAATTCTATCCATCCTATGGAAAACGAAATCACCGCGCATGTGTACGTACTAAATACCGTCTCCACGCCGTGGTGTAATCAGTTTTCCACCACCACCTTAATTGGATGGGTATAATGGTGTAAGTAATAACTATATGTGATTATTGTAAATTGATATTGATTCTGAAATAGTATACATAAACTTCAATACAATTCCACGATCATGGGAATGATATCATCGCTCGTGCGTATGTACGGACTACCGTCTCCACGAACGCGATAAGATTCATTCTTCATGTTAACTATTCATGAATGATTATAATGTATATATAATGAATAATAATGAAATATATGAAATAATATTGCTACTGGATTTATGTATATATATATCTATGTCATCTATTTAATTCCACTCAATTTAATACGAAAACGAAAACATCATTGAAGAATATGTATGACCTACCGTCTTCCTGAAAGGTGTATTTCATCATATATATGTTTATGCTGAATATTTATTATATATAAATAATGTTTTAAATTATGAAATTAAGGAAATAAGGATATAAGTAATAATATCAAGAACAACAATTCCAAACCACGTATGATAAATGAAACGATTTTACCCAAAATGTTGCTTTATCATTGATTTACAAAAGAATGGGTAATATAAAGTCATAAGTGAACCATATATGATATCATAAAAATTAATATGATTCTGTAATAATTCAATGACATTATTTAAATCAATATACAGGATGTTCAGATAGGTACGAAGTATATCAGACCTAAGGTAATGGATAATGTTGCAATCCCAATTGTTTTTAATCCGAGATTGCTTATACATAAGTATTTACTGGGGTTATATTTATCATCCATGTCCAAGTTTTATAAAAATGTTTTCATGTATGTTTAAAGTCTGTTTTACCCGTTTTTGACTTTTACTACATGGTATGTAAGGAATTTTTTTTACCATACAAGGTAATTTTTCACTTTTACGGAAAAAGTACTAGAAGATTGTTTTTTAACTTATATGGCATGAATGGAGTTTTACGGTTTTATAATGCCTTATTTTCAAAAATCTTACTCTACAAGATTTCATGACTTTTTTCAAAAAAATCCTTTTCTTTTAAAATTGAATGACATTTTGTGAAAATAAAATGATTTTCAAGAAGAAAGGATATTTTCCTCAAGAATTCATTTCATGTGATTTATCAAAACCATTTTCCATATAAGATGACATTATTTCATGTTTCAAGTATAATATCTCTATGATTTATATGGATTCACTTTTCATATGATGAAATGATATCCATTTGTTTTATATGGATTATGTTATGATGGAATGATGTTTATGAAACCCAATTTAATATTTCGGGTTATGATGAATGTTTTATGATTGTTTTGTGGCACACGTAAGAGTGACGTCAATGTGAGATGGGTGGGAACTATATCTCCCTCCAATGCATTGGGTAAAGATTTATATCTAATGAGATTGAAATGGCTAAAACGATAACTAAATCTGGTTCAATAATACAGGGCTGTAATGGCATGTAAACTCTGTTTAGTAAGGGACTTTGTCCACTAAGATGGTCTTAGCAGTAATGCCTTGGATACTACGGAAATCATATCATATTCTTAATGATTTTACAGAATTAGAAGTTTTATTACCATGTTATTTTATCATGATTTATGTTCCATTATGATCTACGCCTTACGTACTGCCATCTTTTATGTCATTTCTCAAGATCTTGAGGTTTAAACATTATGTTCATGTTTTTAAGTTCAAATATATATATGGTTTCTTTTATTTTATCCATGATTACCGTTACTGAGCATTTGATCTCACCCTTTTTATGTTTTCCCCCAGGATTAAAAGAAAGGTTTTACTTAAGGAAACAATAAGGGGAAGATTGTTATGGGAGATGTTGAAGATCTTTCAACATGATTAAAAGTTTATATTACTAGTTTCCAAAGACACTAAACTATTATGATCCTTGAGTATTGGTTTTTGTTACGTATTAAGTATTACACAAAAGTAATGTAATGTCCATGTACGTCAATCTTTGGGTCTCTACAGTTGGTATCAGAGGAAAGTTTTAGCTAACCTTTGGGAACTAGGATGCACAAACTTTAGTGAAATCCCTAGAGATATATCTAAGGTATGTCTAGGGATGTCCCTAAGGATAAGTAAACGTATAGGTTATAGTCCTAGAATTATGGTAATGATATTATAATTACACCTAAGATGTTAGATATCAAAGGTAATCCCCCTTTATTATGTTGTTTTCCCTAGATTTTTTTTCCTCCCACACTATTATTTTTGGGTTTTAGATGATGGCTGGAACCCAAAGGAACCATGTTGATGAATGTATTAGAAGATGCAATGATTGTCCTCTTGAACAAACCAACGTTATGGGAGATGGAGTGAAAAATCTTATTGGTATACTTACACAGGCTATGAATCATTCTAGACTTCCAAATGAGTAGAGAATGGAACAATATTCTATTGAGTCCTCCATGAGGCAACGTCCACCTTCTTTCAGTGGGTCTTCTGATCCACTTGTTGCTGAATAATGGATCAGTACTATTGAAAAGATATTTTCCATACTTTGATGTTCAGAACATGAAAAATTCTTTCTGACTATTTACCATTTAGAAGGTGAAGCAGATAAATGGTGGACTATAATTAAGAATACAAGCCCCCAAGATGAAATTGAATCATTAGAATGGAACGAGTTCAAGAACTTGATTTTCAGTAAGTACTTCCCTCATATTCTTAGAACAAAGATGGAAAAGGAGTTCCTTGAGCTTAAGCATAAGGATTATCAATCTATTGGTATATACAAAGAAAATTTTACAATACATAAAAGGTATGAATCTAGCTTTATCATCCAACCTGAAAGTAAAGTTGATCGATTCTTCAGTGTCTTAAAACCAAGTCTTCGAATATTATTAGCTATAAGAGACTTCAGTAGCTATTTAGAAATTGTGCATTGTGCTATCAAGGTAGAACTGTAAGTTGGTGTTACCATTCCATCTCATGGTTTCAACAAGAAATGAAAGATGTATTTCAAGGAGAAATCTCAGAAAAATGGTGAAAAGAAGATGAATGTTTCTTTATGCTCATGGTGTGGAAAGAAGAATGGGGGTGATTGTCTAAAAGGGACTAGAAAATTTTTTAAGTGTGTAAAAGAAGGTCATCATGCAACTGAGTGTCTAAGCAACGGAAAAAGGGTTGATAATGATGTGAGTAAATAAAAGACTACAGAGAATGCACCACCAACACTTCAATGCTTCAAGTGCAAGGAAATGGGGAATTATGATAACCAATTCCTTAATCCAAGGTTTAATGATGATCGGTGCGAGAAACCTCTTAAAGCAATGGACAAAGGGAAGTCACATGTGATTACTATTGGCGATGTTGAGTATGACAGTGATGGTGTGGAATGATTATGTGTTTATGTAATTGGATTCCAAAATAATGTTGTGGAATCTAATTTATAGTAATGTGGAATATTGGAATATTTATGTATTGGTTTATTATGGTTTTCAATTATTATATGGTACTGGTAACTATGAAAAGTCATTAAAATATATTAGGAAGCAGCTGATATGCACATAATGAAGGGATAAGGATAAAATTAAATGTTTGATAGTATTCATGAGCTCATGACTGATATAAGGACAAATTTATATCATGGTTTGAGTATATAGAATTTTTGGATTTTGGTATGTGGAAAGATTTAACTTTAGACAGCATTCTTGTTTTCACTAAGGTTCAATGGGTATTCATTTTTCAAGATAATACATGATTACGGTATTCACATGATTGGAATGTGACCAACAAGAAATATGAGGGATAAATTAAGGTATTCACATTCTTGTTATATAACCTTTTTAGTAATCATTCTCTTTATACTTTGAGTTTCAAAAGAAGTTTTTGGATAAGCCTAAAGATTGGAATGGATTATTTTGTACATAAGTTGGTATTGTTTAAGGTTAGAAATTTTTTTAGATATTATTGATATAATTTTGTAATAGTGTAGTTTAAGAAAATGGAAAACCTGCAGAATGGGAGACAACCCGTTGTGTCAGACTAGGTTGCGGGAATCGAACCCACAACCGAAGTGTGACAGGACTTTATCGCCTACCACTAGCCTACAGAAAGTCCCTTGTTATTAGAAACTAGTTTTATTAAGCGGTATGATAGATGATGTATAAGTCCATTTTTGGAATCATATACGATTAACCACACCATAGATGGACTTATGTATATTTGATAATTTTTTTTCTATCCTTTTGTTTGAAATAGGTAGAATGACCCGTTATTCCATCACATGATCTAATACTTCACGAATGAAAAATTCAACTTCATTTCTTTAAGAGATAAAGTGGAAATTATTAAAGGCACAAACAACAGTGAGATTGTACCAAAATCAAGTATTTATTTCTTTGGATTAGAAAATTCTTCAATAATAGGGAAATGTTCTTGATAACCAAAAATGATGTCCTAGTGCCCTGATATATGATGAATCAGATGGTACCTTAGAACATAAAAAATTTATGGCTTTGTGATTGTTGGCTTTGTCATAGCCACATTCTCTACCACTCTCCATTAGAACTAGATAGTTAGATTTTTCTTCCAAATCCATATTTTCACCTATGTAAACCTAGTGATGCGTTACTTTGGGTAATCGTTACATTTCATACTTTAGTTTTTAAAATTAAGTTTTAGTATTACTTTTTACGATGTGGGTTTCTATGAATAGTAAACAATTTATAACAGCGACGAATTTCAAGGGAGAAATTTATTTTAAGGGGGTAGAATGTAACAACCCAAGATTTTATAAGATATATTCTTTTTAATTTCTTTCATATCATCTGTTGTACGCTACACCATGAATATGTTGCACTATACGAAATACCGTATTAGCTTGCAGTATACACAACACTAATCAGGGATCGTGTTACACACAATTTAAAGCTTGTTTGATAGTAGTTATTATACGCATCATTAAGTGTATATATATATATATATATTGAATGAATAAATTAAATATGGTTGTTTTTTGTTATACGAAATAGCAAAGGAGTCTTTCACTACACGCAACCCTGACTGGGATTTCATTACACGGAATCACAACCTTCCTCGATAGCGTGTGTTGTACACATTATCGGGTTTCACAAAACAATGATATATGGTTATAATATTATTATAAAATAGCCATTATGAATAGTTGTAAATACATTTCAAATTATATGACATTATAATTCAACTTACACATTTTATAGAACATGGTAGGGGAACAAAATAAATTTTTCGGGTAAAATAAGTATTTTTCAAAAAAATGCAATTTTTCCACCTTTTGATGGCGCACCCATTTTAAATATAATTTTTTACAATTTTATAAGTTAAATTTTACAAAATAAAATTATTATTTTTAATAATTATATAATAATTTACATGGGATAATGTTTTTATATTTTTCTGATAACTTTCATATTTTAATGAATAGTAAAAACACACTATATTTTAATTAAAAACAACATTTTTCATCATAGCTATTTATATAGTTAAATTATAATATTGAATGGTTTTTAAGTATAAATAGAATATATTTTTACCATTTAATATAATTTATGTCATTAGAATTGATTTTACATTGAATTCATAGGTAAAATCATTTCAATCGTTTGGAATGTTTTAACTTTTAAAACTCGTTTTCTTAACAACGAGATTAATTTTAAATTAATCTATAAAAATTTTGTATATTGAATTTAGGAAAATGGATTCCATATTTGGAATAAGTGGGTCAAAATTAATATAATATTCTACTTTTTATTTTTGGGCATCATGAATAGTAACTATGGTAAATTTTATTCACCATAGTAAAAGGTAAATCGGGTAATTAAGGGTAAATATAATATTATAAAATTACCCTAACACTTGTCTTAATATAATTGGATGCTTATATTTTTTCCTAAGGCATATTTGGGTCGAAATTGAATCCATTGGAACCCACTTGGAGGTGATGAATACCTTTTGTTTATTTTATTTAAAGGAATGTGAAATATGTCTCACTAAACTTCAATATTTAAAGTATTTTAATATAAGTTTATACAGAATATAAATTCATTTATAAATACTAATTTGAAAGATAAAATGTTTTTATTTATCCTGGTAATTTATTAATAAATTTTAAGAGATATTTAATTACCTTAATGGCCTATAAATTAATGTTGCATAAATTATTTATTTAGTGAAAATAAGTAATATAGTTTTTATTGAAATAATAATACCCATTAAAAGGCTCACAAACCTGAAAAAAACTTTTTTTAGTGTATATATACAACATAAGTATACAATGACCGAATATATGACCTTTTGGAGTCTTATAAAAGTTATTAGGACAATTATATTATTTTATTTTAAATGATTTCAAAGTTGTAACTACTGGAAAAGAGCCTATACCCACGATTCAAAACCGTGGGTATAGCCCCGAAAACCGTGGGTATAGCCTATACCCATGGTTTTGGGAACTGTGGGCTGGAACGACGTCGGGATAGGTCCCCAACCTATACCCATGGTTTTCCAAAACAGTGGGTATAGGTGTCCTGCCACCATGTCACCGAAACATATCCAATGGTCACGGTGTCAATGGCTTTTACCCACGGTTTCAAAACCGTGGGTATAGGTCCTAAAATAATGCAGGCACCGAGTTTCGATCTCGCGACCTCTCCGCTAAAAACACCACGTCTAACCACTACCCTAACATCACCTATATATATATATATTTAGTTAAATATATTTATAAAAACAGTTGGTATAGAGGGAAGAACCGTGGGTATAGGGTTCCCGCCAAAAAAGTTTCTTTCCCGCAAAAAAAAAAAATTCCGCGCAGAAAAAGGTGACCTATACCCACGGTTTTTAATAACCGTGGGTATAGGAATTTTAGCCCAGACCTATCCACACAGTTTTACCCAAAACCGTGGGGATAGGTACCCCTATACCCAGGGTTTTGGGAAACCGTGGGTATAGGTCACTTTTGAGGACCTATCCCCACGGTTTGGGAAAACCGTGGGGATAGACCCCCCTATACCCACGGTTTTGGAAAACCATGGGTATTGGTCTTCAATAGACACCTATACCCACGGTTTTTCAAAACCGTGGGTATAGGGGGGGTCTATCCCCACGGTTTTGGAGAAAACCGTGGGGATAGGTCCATCTTCCAGTAGTGTGTCACCTTAATAATTTAATAAATATACCATTTTAAAAGTGTGGTGTTTTAGAATATAAATCTGACTAAAAGTGTTCTTCTGAAATATTTAAGATTTCTCTTCGTCCTAGTATTTTATTTTGAATTTTTATGCATCAAATAGGTATATTTAATAATTATAGAAAAATGTTGTAGAAATTATTTTATTAAGAGAAGTATCAAATAAATGGTTTTACAAATAGTAAAATAAATATTATATGAACTATTTAATTTGATCCAATAACTTTAATGATGAATATGACCTGTTATAAACCTATTAAATATTTTATTTAGAACATATACTCTGTGTGGATTTTAATTAAATTCAAATAAATAAATAGTTTCAAAATTGACACTATTTTTATTTTATAAAAATAACATATTATTAAATTGTTTAAAAATCACAAAAACATTTAAAAATTATAAATTGAAATTTATGTAGTCTAAAATGTCATAAAGTATCCAATTATGGAAAATTGAAAACACATAATTGATTATTTATAACCATTCAAAATTTAGAAATTTATTACCATAAATAAAATTAAATAGATTAAATAAGGATAAATCAAAATGATAACATTTAAAATAAAATCAAAACATGTCTAAATTTTATTGGTTGATTATATTACAACCCTATATCATCTAATCTTCTAATTGAGTCATTTTTGGAGGTTTTTATGTAGGGATTAAATTTATAATAAACTAATATTTTTGATGATTCCAAGGTGCCCCTCTCCTCCCTTATAAAAGGGCACCTACTCCCTCTCATCTTTACCCAACATTGACCCTTCAAGCTCGGCCAACCCCTACCCATTTACCTTATAAAATTCATTAGAAACATACTAGAGTTCCTGGTATTCTTCAAAGACCAATTTTAGTGCCCTAAGAGGAGGTTTCATGGAGGCGTGTCGAAGAAGACGTAATATCTGTTACTGATTCTTTAAAAATTATTTCTTCTTCTACATCCTCTCATTTAGTTTTTTAATTATTAATTAACAATATTAGTATCACTAATATATTTATATTTTAATATAAATATGAAACAACTCTATTCCCCATTCTATCCATCTTACGGAAAACGAAATCACCGTGTGTGCGTATGTACGGAATACCGTCTCCACGCCGTGGTGTAATCAGTTTTTCCACCACCACCTTACTTGGATGGGTATAATGGTGTAAATAATAACTATATGTTATTATTTTAAAGTTATATTGATTATAAAATAGTACACATAAACTTCAATACAATTCCACGATCATGGGAATGATATCATCGCTCGTGCATACGTACGGACTACCGTCTCCACGAACGCGATATGATTCATTCTTCATGTTAACTATTCATGAATGATTATAAAGTATATATAAGGAATAATAATGAAATATATGAAATTATAATGCAACTGGATTTATGTATATATATATGTATGTCATCTATTTAATTCCATTCAATTCAATAAGGAAACGAAAACATCGTTGAAGCATACGTATGACCTACCGTCTCCGTGAAAGGTGTATTTAATCATATATATGTATATGATGAATATTTATTATATATAAATCATATTTTACATTCTGAAATTAATGAAATAAGGATAGAAGTAATAATATCAAGAGCAACAATTCCAATCCCCTTATGATAAATGAAACTATTTTACCCAAAAGGCTTCTTTATCATGGATTTACAAAAGAACGGATATTATAATGTCATAAGTGAACCATATATGATATCATAACATTGAATATGATTCTGTAATAAGTCAATGAAATTATTTAAATCATTATACAGGAGGTTCGGATACGTACGAAACATATCAGACCTAAGTTAAGGGATAATGTTTCCATCTCAATTGTTTTCTATCTGAGATTGCTTATACATAAGTATTTTCTAGGGTTATATTTATCATCCATGTATATGTTTTATAAAAAAGTTTTCATGTATGTTTAAAGTATCTTTTACCCATTTTTTACTTTTACTACATTGTATATCAGGAATTTTTTTTACCATACGAGGTACTTTTTGAATTTTCTGGAAAAGGTACGAGAAGATTGTTTTTTAACTTATACGGCATGAATGGAGTTTTATGGGTTCATAAAGCCTTATTTTCATGAAGCTTACTCTACCAGATATCGTGACTATTTTTAAAAAAATCATTTTCTTTTAAAATTGAATGGAATTTTGTGAAAAGAAAATGATTTTCAAGAAGAAAGGATATTTTCCTCAGGAATTCATTTCAAGTGATTTATCAAACCCATTTTCCATCTAAGATGACATTATTTCATGTCTCAAGTATAATGACTCTATGATTTATATGGATTCACTTTTCTTATGATGAAATGATATCCATTTGTTTTATATGGATTATGTTATGATGAATGATGTTTATGAAACCCAATGTATTCTTTCGGGTTATAATGAATGATTTATGATTGTTTTGTGGCACGCATAAGAGTGATTTAAAAATGAGATGGGTGGGACCTATATCTCCCTCCAATGAATTGGGTAATGATTTATATCTCACGAGATAGAAATGGATGAAACGATAAGTAAATCCGATTCAGTAATTTTGGGCTGTAACAGCAAGTAAACTCTATTCAGTAAGGGACTTTGTCCACTAAGATGGTCTTGGCAGAAATTCCTTGGCTACTATGGAAATCATATCATGTTGTCAATGTTTTTCCATAATTAAAAGTTTTACACCCATGCTATTTTATCATGATTTATGTTCTATTATGATATGTGCCTTATGTACTGCCATTTTTTATGTCATTTCTCATGATCTTGATCTTTAAACATTATGTTCATGTTTTTAAGATCAAATATATATATATATGGTTTATTTTATTTTCACCATGCTTACCGTTACTGAGCATTTGAGCTCACCCTTTTTATGTTTTTCCCCTAGGATTAATAGAAAGGTTTTACTTAAGGAAACAAAAAGGGGAAGATCGTTATGGGAGATTTTAAAGATATTTAAACATGATTAGAAGTTTATATTCCATGTTTCCAAAGGCACTACACTATTACGATCCTTGAGTGTTGGTTTTTGTTATGTATTAAGTATTACGAAAAAGTAATGTAATGTCCATGTACGTCAATCTTTGGGTCTCTACATTTGGTATCGGAGGAAAGGTTTAGTTAGCCTTTGGAAACTAGGATGCACAAACTTTAGTGAAATCCATAGAGATATATCTATGGTATGTCTAGGGATGTCCCTAAGGATATGTATACGTATAGGTTATAGTCCTATAATTATGGTAATGATATTATAATTAAACCTAAGATGTTAGATATCAAAGGTACTCCCCCTTTATTATATGGTTTTCCCTATAATGATTTTTGCCTCTCACTCTATTCTTTTTGGGTTTTAGACGATGGCTGGAACCCAACAGAACCGTGTTGATCAATATAATGGAAGATGCAATGATTGTCCTCATGAACAAACCAACGTTATGGGAGATGGAGTGAAATTTTTATTGGTATACTTACACAAGCTATGAATCATTTTGGACATCCAAATGAGAAGAGAAGGGAACAATATTCTATTGAGTCCTTCATGATGAAACACCCACCTTCTTTCTGTTGGTCTTCTGATCCACTTGTTGCTGAACAATGGATCAGTGCCATTGAAAAGATATTTTCCATACTTCGATGTTCAGAACATGAGAAATTCATTCTGGCTATTTACCGTTTAGAAGGTGAAGCAGATCAATGGTGGACTCTAATTAAGAATACAAGGCCCTAAGAAGAAATTGAATCATTGGAATGGAACGAGTTCAAGAACTTGATTGTCAGTAAGTACTTCTCTCGTATTCTTAGAACAAAGATGGAAAAGGAGTTCCTTGATCTTAAACAGAAGGATGATGAATCTATTTGTATATACAAAGAAAATTTTACAAGACCTTCAAGGTATACATCTAGCTTTATCATCAAACCTGAAAGTAAAGTTGATTAATTCTTCAGTGGCTTAAAACCAAGTCTTCGAATGGTATTAGCTATAAGAGACTTCACTAGCAATGAAGAAATTCTGCGTTGTCCTATCAAGGTAGAACTGGAAGTTGGTGTTGCATATCCATCTCATGGTTTTGACAAGAAACGAAATATGGAGTTCAAGGAGAAATATCAGAAAAATGGTGAATAGAAGATGAATGTTTAGTTATGCTAAAAGTTTGGAAAGAAGAATGGTGGAGATTTTCTAAAAAGGACTAGAAAATGTTTTAAGTGTGGAAAAGAAGGTCATCGTGTAGCTGAGTGTCTAAGCAATGGAAAAAGGGTTGATAATGATGTGAGTAAAGAAAAGACTACAGAGAATGCACAACCAACACTTTAATGCTTCAAGTGAAAGGAAATGGGGAATTATGACAACCAATTCCCTAATCCAAGGGTTAATGATGATCGACATGAGAAACCTCTTAAGGAAAAGGATAAATGGAAGTCACATGAGATTACTATCAGCGATGATGAGTATGGAAGCAATGTAGTGGAATGATTATGTGTTTACGTAATGGGATTCCAAAATAAGGTTGTGGAATCTAATTTATAGTACAATAGAATATAGGAATATTTATGTATTGGTTTATTATGGTTGTCAATAATTATATGGTACTGGTAACTATGAAAAGTAATTAAAATATCTTGTAAGGCATATGATATGCGCATAATGAAGGGATAAGGGGAAAATTAAGTGTTTAACAGTATTCATCAGATCATGACTGATATAAGGAATAATTTATATCATGGTCTGAGTATATATAATTTTTGGATTTTGGTATGTGGAAAGAGTTAACTTTTGACAGCATTCATGTTTTCACTAAGGTTCAATGGGTATTAATTTTTCAAGATAATACATGATTAAGGTATTCACATGATTGGAATGTGACCAACAAGATATATGAAGGATAAATGATGGTATTCACATGCTTGGTATATGACCTCTTTAGTAATCATTATCTTTATACTATGAGTTTCGAAAGAAGTTTTTGGATAAGCCTAAAGATTGGAATGGATTATGTTGAACATAAGTTAGTATTGTTTAAGGTTAGAAATTTTTTTCTCGATATTATTGACAGAATGTTATAATATTGTAGTTTAAGAAAAGAGACAACCTGCAGAATGGGAAACAACCCGTTGTGTTAGACTAGGTTACAGGAATCGAACACACAACCAAAGTGTGACATGCCTTTATCCCCTACCACTAGCCTACAAGAAGTCCCTTGATAGCAGAAACTAGTTTTATTAAGCAGTATGATAGATGATGTATAAGTCCATTTTTGGAATCATATATGATTAACCACACCATAGATGAACTTATGTATATTTGATAAAAAAATTTCTAACCTTTTGTTTGAAATAGATGGAATGAATTGTCATTCTATCACATGATCTAACACTTCACGAATGAAAAATTCAACTTCATTTCTTTAAGAGATGAATTGAAAATTGTTCAAGGAACGAACAACTGTGAGGTTGTACCAAAATCAAGTATTTATTTCTTTTGATTAGATATTATTCAACAATAGGGAAATGATCTTGAAAACCAAAAATGATGTCCTAGTGCCCTCATATCTGATGAATCATATGGTACCTTAGAACATCAAAAATTGATGGCTTTGTGATTGTTGGCTTTGTCATAGCCACGTTCTCTACCACTCTCCATCAGAACTATATAGTTAGATTTTTCTTCCAAATCCATATTTTCACCTATGGAAACCCAGTGAGGAGTTACATTGGGTAATCGTTACGTTTCATACTTTAGTTTTTAAAATTAAGTTTTAGTATTCCTTTTTACAATGTGGGTTTCTACAAATAGTAAACAATTTATAAACCTGTTGAATTTCAAGGGAGAACTTCATTTTAAGGGGGGTAGAATGTAACAACCCAAGATTTTATAAGATATATTCCTTTTAATTTCATCCGTATCTTCTGTTGTATGCTACACCAAGATTATCTTGCGCTATACGCAATACCGTATTAGCTTGCAGTATACGTAACACTAATCTCGGATCGTGTTACACACAATTTGAAGTTTGTTTGATAGTAGTTATTCTACGGAACGTTGAGTGTATATATATATATATTCAATGAATAAAATGAAATATGGTTGGATTTTGTTATACGCAATAGCAAAGGAGTCTTGCACTACACGCAACTCTGACTAGGATTGCATTACACGCAATCGCAACCTTCCTCGATAGTGTGTGTTGTACGCAACATCGGGTTTCACTAAACAGCGATATATGGTTATAATATTATTATAAAATAGCCTTTATGAATAGTAGTAAGTACATTTTGAATTATATGAAATTATAAATCATCTTACAGATTTTATAGAACATGGTGTGGGGAAAAAATAATTTTTTCGGGTAAAATAAGTATTTTTAAAAAAATGCAGTTTTGCCGCCTTTTGATGGCGTACCCATTTTAAATATAATTTTTGAGAATTTAATAAGTTAAATTTTACAAAATAAACTTATTATTTTGAATCAGGATATAATAATTTACATTGGATAAAGTTTAGATATTTTTCTGATAACTTTCATATTTTAATGAATAGTAAAAACACGCAATATTTTAATTAAAAACATCTTTTTTCATCGTAACAATTTATATGGATAAATTATATTATTTAATGGTTTTAATGTATAAATAGAATATATTTTTACCATTTAATATAATTTATGTCATTAGAATTGATTTTACATAGAATTCATAGTTAAAATCATTTCAATATTTTGCAATGTTTTAACTTTTAAAACTCGTTTTCTTAACAACGAGATTAATTTTAAATTAATTTATGAAACTTTTGTGTATTGAATTTAGAAAAACGGATTCCATATTTGGAATAAGTGGGTCAAAATTATGAAAAAGGGTACTTTTTATTTTTGGGCATCATGAATAGTAACTACGGTAAATTTTATTTACCATAGTAAAAGGTAAATCAGGTAATTAAGGGTTAATATAATATTATAAAATTACCCTAACACTTGTCTTAATATAATTTGAGGCTTATATTTTTTTCTAAGGAATATTTGGTTCAAAATGGAAACTATTGGAACCCACTTGGTGGTGATTAATACCTTTAGTTTGTTTTATTTAAAGGAATGTGAAATATGTCTCACTCAACTTTAATAATTAAAGTATTTTTAATATAAGTTTATACAGAATATAAATTCGTTTATAAATACTCATTTTAAAGATAAAATGTTTTTATTTATCCTGGTAATTTATTTATAATTTTTAAGAGAAATTTAATTACCTTAATAGGGTATACATTAATGATGCAGAAATTATTTATTTAGTGAAAAATAAGTAATATAGTTTTTCTTGAAATAGTAATACCCAATAAAAGGCTCACAAACCTGACAAAAACCTATTGGTAGTGTATCTATAAAACATAATCATAAAATTTTCGAATATATGACCTTTTGGAGTCTTATAAAAGTGATTATGACACTTATATTATTTTATTTTAAATGATGTCAACGTTGTCACCTTCATAATTTAATAAATATAACATTTTAAAAGATGGGTGTTTTAGAATATAAATCCAACTAAACGTATTATTATGAAATATATAAGATTTATCTTTATCATAGTATTTTATTTTTAATTTTTAGGCGACAAATAAGTATATTTAATAATTATACAAAAATGTTGTAGACATTATTTTATTAAGAGAAGTATCAAATAAATGGTTTTACAAATAGTAAAATAAATATTATATGAACTATTTAATGTGATACACTAATTTTCTATATGAATATGACATGTTAGGAACCTATTTAAAATTTTATTTCTAATATACCCTCTGTGTGGAGTTTATTTAAATTCAAATAAATTAATAGTGTCAAAATTGACACTATTTTTATTTTATAAAAAAAATACTATTAAATTGTTTAAAAATCACAAAAATATTAAAAAATTATATATTAAAATTTTTGTAGTCTAAAATGTCATCAATTATCCAATTAAGTAAAATTAACAACACATAAGTGATTATTTATAACCATATAAAATTTAGAATTTTAGTACCACATATAAAATTAAATAGATTAAATAAGGATAAATCAAAATATGGTTTAAAATAAGATCAAAACATGTATAAATTTTATTGTTTTAAGCGATTACAAAACTATATAATCAAATATTTTAATTGAGTCATTTTTTGAGGTTTTTATGTGGGGTTTTTATTTATATTAAACTAATATTTTTCAGGATTCCAAAGGTGCCCCTCTCCTCCCTTATAAAAGGGAACCTCCTCCCTCTCATATTTACACAACTTTGAGCCTTAAAGCTCAGAAAAACCCTACCCATTTCACTTTTAAACATCATTATCAACATACTATAGGTCTTTTTCCTCTTCAAAGACCAATTTTAGTGACCTAAGTAGAGGTTTCAAGGAGGCGTGTCAAAGAAGAGATAATATCCGTCACCGATTCTTTTAAATTTATTTCTTATTCATATTTCTCTTCTTTAGTTGTTTCATTATGTAGTAATAACATCAGTATCACTCATATACTGATATGTTATTATAAATATTAAACAACCATATTCCACATTCTATCCATCATATGGAAAATGAAATCACCGCGCGTGCATACGTACAGAATACTGTCTCCCCGTCGTGTTGTAATCCGTTTTTCCACCACCACCTTACTTGGATGGGTATAATGGTGTAAATAATAACTATATGTGATTATTTTAAAGTGATATTGATTCTCAAATAGTATACATACACTTCAATACAATCCACGATCATGGGAACGATATCATCGCTTGTGCGTACGCACAGACTACCATCTCCACGAAGGCGATAAGATTCATTATTCATGTTAACCATTAATGAATGATTATAAAGTATATATAATGAATAATAATGAAATATATGACATAATAATGCTACTGTATTTTTTTATATATATGTATGTAATCTATTTAATTCCATTCAATTCAATAAGTAAACGAAAATATCGTTCATGCGTACGTACGGCCTACCATCTCCATGAACAGTGTATTTCATCATATATATGTATATGCTAAATATTTATTATATATAAATCATGTTTTACATTGTTAAATTAAGGAAATATGGATATAAGTAATAATATCAAGAACAACAAGTCGAAACCATGTACGATAAATGAAACGATTTTACCCAAACCGCTCCTTTATCATGGATTTACAAAAGAACTGGTAATATAAAGTCATAAGTGAACCATATATGATATTATAACAATGAATATTATTATGTAATAATTCAATGACATTATTTAAATTATTATACAGGAGGTTCAGATACGTACAAATCATATCGGACCTAAGGTAATGGATACTGTTGCAATCTCAATTGTTTTCTATCTAAGATTGCTTATACGTAAGTATTTACTGCTGTTATATTTATCACCCATGTCCAATTTTTATAAAAATGGTTTCAAGTATGTTTAAAGTCCCTTTTACCAATTTTTTACTTTTACTACATGGTATGTAAGGAATGTTTTTACCATATAAGGTACTTTTTGACTTTTGCGGCAAAAGTACTAGAATATTTTTTTAACTTATACGGCATGAATGTATTTTAACGGTTTCATAAAGCCTTATTTCCATGAAGCATACTATACAAGATTTCATGACTATTTTCAAAAAAGTCCTTTTTTAAATTGAATGGCATTTTTGAAAAGAAAATGATTTTCAAGAAGAAATGATATTTTCCTCAAAAATTCATTTTAAGTGCTTTATCAAAACAATTTTCCATCTAAGATGACATTATTTCATGTTTCAAGCATAATGTCTCTATGATTTATATGGTTTCACTTTTATTATGATGAAATTATATCCATTTGTTTTATATGGATTATGTGATGATGGAATTATATTTATGAAACCCATTTTATTATTTTGGGTTATGATGAATGATTTATGATTGTTTTGTGGCACAAGTAAGAGTGATTTCAATATGAGATGGGTGGGACCTATATCTCCCTACAATGCATTGGGTAAGGATTTATATCTCAGGATATATACATGGCTGAAATGGAATGTAAATCCAGTTCAGTAATACAGGGCTGGAATGACAAGTAAACCCGGTTCAGTAAGGGACTTTGTCCACTAAGATGGTCCTGGAAGCAATTCCTTGGCTACAATGGAAATAATATCATGTGCTTAATGATTTTCCACAATTAAAAGTTATATTCCCATGCTATTTTATCATGATTGATGTCCTATTATGATCTATTCCTTACGTACTTCCATGTTTTATGTCATTTCTCAAGATCATGATGTTTAAATATTATTTTCATGTTTTTAAGTTGAAATATATATGGTTTGTTTTATTTTCGCCATGGTTACCCTTAATGAGCATTTGAGATCACCCTTTTTAGGTTTTTCCCCTAGGATTAAAAGAAAGGTTTTAGTTAAGGAAAAAAAGGGGAAGATTGTTATGGGATATGTTCAAGATCTTTCAACATGATTAGAAGATTATATTCCATGTTTCCAAAGACACTAAACTATTACATTCCTTGAGTGTTGGTTTTTGTAATGTATTATGTATTCCACAAAAGTAATGTAATTTACATTTACTTCAAGCTTTGGGTCTCTACAATATATCTCCCCATTAGTGATGTATCACATGTTCAATAAAGGGACTTGTGGTGTTTCATGATCATTTTCATCGACAACTATTCTATTTGTCTTTTGAGCCAGAGGGGAGAGAATGTCTACATGGACATGTCTGAAATCCCCTCACATGATGACAGTGACATACTATAGGGGTCCTATATGAAAATAAAGACATGTCGTCCAAGATTCTGTGGTGTCTTTCAAATGTCATGGGTGCATATCATGATGATTATTGACCACAAAATGATTCAAATTTTTTTATATTATTCTCCATATATTACAAGTATTATTGGATGATTGTTAGGTGCCTATAGGTTGAAAAGTCACGAGACTTGGGGGAGAACTTCTAACAAATTCCACATGATAATAAAATCTCTTGGACATCTTTTGAATAAAAATGATGCCTATAAAATGGTCTTCAAATGATCTTCAATAGTTTATACACTATAAATAAAACATTCCCATGAGCTTATGAAAATCATGAAATCACATGTAATTTTCTAGTTATGTGATTTTCATGTCTTGTACACCTTCTCTTATTTTGAACTATAGTGGAAATAATACCCATAATTTGATTATTTATTCAATTGTGGATTTTTTAATTCTTATTTGGAAGGTGTCAACAGTTTTATGTATTGAAAATATATTAGATTTTTTTAAATTGAACTCAATATAATATTAGTAAGATACATTGAAATATATCCAAGTAGAGAGATGGATAGAGGGGTTTATAATGAAATTATATATATTATATGGTATTTATATGGTGGAGTTGGTATATTTTATGTAATTATAATATATATATATATATATGGGTAAGGGTTTCCTGGAGATTTCTCGTTGATAATATAGAAGTGGTTATGTTTCATGAAAATGTATTGAGAATAGATTTTAATTTCATATAGTTTTTGATAATTGGTTCAATTATTATCGATTATAATCAACCGAGAAATATATATGTATACACATACATGAGGATTTTAAAAGTTTATAATTATTTAATATTAGAGGTGTTAATAAAAAGGAATCCTTTATATTATAGTAATAGATTAAAATTAATGTAAGAACTAGTGTGGATAGATGTTGGAACAAGTGAGGGCTTGTGCATGCATGGGGTATCCCATAAACATAGTTGGAGAGACTCTCCCTATATATGTTAACCATAATTGTATTATTTTTTTGTCTGATGTCATGTCATGATTAATAATGCATGAAACATTTGAGAGAACCTCTTATGTGAGAAAACATAATATATATATTTTTTCTCGGAAGGTGGTGCCTTAGTCGAAGACCAAGAAACAATTTATTTAGAAGAAAACAGAAGTTACATGAGTCTAAAGGATGGAATCTTATTTCAAACTTTTTTAATAAAGAGGGAGTAAATCATTGGGAATGTCATATCCCCAAGTTGTTCCGTGCACGACTCCCTCATTTTCAAGACCATATGCCACCATATTCGCTTAACGAAAGGCATGAGTGACGATGAAGTTAGTATACAAAAGCAAAGAAATACAGTTAATCCAATGTGTAGTAAGTGTCCAAGCTACATGCACCACACCATTCTTAATGGCCTAAACAATAGTAGTCGAATAACTTTCAATACAAATGTTTCTCTAACCATTTTTATTAGAAATGTAAATGGAATGGAAAACAACCATAATTTCCACTTCTAGAGATGAGACAACACCATAATTTCTAAAGAAGAATCTGAGGCACTGACCAAGACAATCTCTATAAATAGCACCATAACATGCTGGTCCCAGGTTTCCTTTAGAGGTGCCATCAACATTCAATTTGATCCATCTTGAAAGAGGGGATTTCCAAAACACCTCAAAAATTGTGTCTAGGTTTTTTGTAAATACCATAAATTTAGAGACGATGGAGGATCTCAAAGTCTCTGACAGAGTATTCACAATAAGGCTTTTTCAATCGAGGTAGCATCTCGAATAGAAATAAGAATCCGCATCCGACTATAATTAAGTCTAAATGAGAAATTATTATGAAGAATATCATTTGTATCATACCAGATCACATGGAGATTCTTAGAAACGATAGTTACGTACTAAGTAAAATGTGCATGGTTCTCTTGCTTTGAGTGGATGGAAGAGGGGTGGGTTGAATTTTTTGTTTAAAAAATTAAACAAAATGGACAAATGAAAGTTCAAAATTAAATGATTTAAAATATATAAAGTTATAAATTTAATTAATAAATGAATTAATTAATTTGATATGTATGGTAAATTTAATTCCAATATATATTATGTGAGTAATAAAAATAGATACAGTTGTATCAAATTTTTGCATTTTTGTGTATCGATATTGAATGATGCAATCTTTAAAATAAAAGAGAGAAAACTAGTTTGATAAAGGAATTTTATAATAAATTGGTGAGATCCCCTACGTATCATCCTCCCAGGTTGAGAGGATTATGTTATAACTACCTTGATCTTGTATGTTATAGAGTAAAAAATAATTCACTATTATGGTTTATTATCACTCTATTGGGATTTTTTGGTTGCCAAATTACTCATCCCTTACTTACTGGTAGTAAAAACCCATTATAGAAGAATATTATGAAATATATTATTTCTTAGTAGAAACCCATTGAAATTTAACTCCCTTAATATATTAAAAGGATGTGTACAATTGAGATTAGAGATAAAGATATGATATATGAATAACTCATTTGATATCTATATAATTGGAGTTGTATCTTTTATATAACATTTGATGATCCACTAGAGCTTCACTTTTAGAGATCCAAAATTGAAATGAGGATCTTAGAATTTTTTTTGGTAAATGGTAGATCTTCAAAGAACCCATTGGTCCCTATTTATTGGCTCCAAAAGGGTTGGGAATCATATATAATTTCAGGGATTCATTAAATCTGAAGAGGATAAAATTTATGATTATTAAACCATTATTAAAAGAATTCATGGACATGATGTTTCAATTCCATCGACTACCCAGTGCACCTCACTAGATGTCTAGAGGGTCACTTAATGCTGATATATTTTGGAAAACCACCACCATACAACTTCTAATAATGAGTTTTTGGCTAAAGTCCTTCATAAAGAATGAAAAACTCAAGATAGGAGACCAGTTGGTTCGTGATTCTCTACTAGCTACCGGTTGAATTCTACTACATGTGGAATATCTATCCATTACCACTGGTTGGTTAAGGGAACTATACCAGATTGCAAATTCTACGTTCACTACTCTAAATTCCAGAATGTCTACCTCAACTTCCCATTAATTACATTTATGGATATTCCAACCCGATTTAATAGTCATAAGACAAGATGAATTATAGGACCAAGCCTTTAATTAGGACAACAAGTTGACATTCAATTGAATTTAAGTTCTCTATTATGATAATCAATTACATGACATGAAGTTTAAAATATATCTATAAAACACAATTTAATTGTTAGAAACCTAAATTAGTGTTTTTGATCATGAAAACGCCATGATAGAGATAGAGGTATAAAAACAATATCCTTGAAGATGATAAAAAACACATCATAGAAAATTATATATCTAGCATAAATATATAAAAGTTTTTCATGATGTCAATATACGATACTAAATAAAAAATATTAAAAACAATAATTCCATAAGAAAAAATAAAACATTTAAATCACATTTCAATAAAAAATCATTTGTGAAATAAATAATAAATAATACATAATAATATGTTTCAATAAACTCTACCAATTTTAATGCTTATAGAAAATAAATATAAAATTACCCCCATTTGAATAAGTCTAATTAATTTAAAAAATAATCCCCCATTTGTAACAGTAAAAAAGAAAAACAAGAATATGAAGGAGAAACAGAAAGGGAAAATTTAAAAACAATTTTTTGTAGTGAAATATATTTAGAAAAATAGAAATAAAAAGATTTTAAAAACACCTATTAATTCCCAGAATCATGTTAATGGGTAAACCACCAATATAGAGAGAGAGATAGAGAGAGTTAGAAATGATTAAATATTTTTTTAAGGAAAAAAGAGATTTAGAAATCAGAAATAAATAGTGAATAGAAAAATAAAAGAAGAATGAAAAAGGCAAATTTTAAGGAAAAGATGAAGAGAATAAAAGGAAAATCAGAACATACCATTTCCTTGACACTCATTCATTACTCTAAATATTGGTTATTCCTTCACTGAATTATTTTGTCATTGAAAGAGATTAAATATGTTATGTTGAATGAGAAAACATACCTCAAAATAATCTATTGATTTGAATTTTATTAAGAAAATTTTCTAAAACCATGCTATAAGGATAATTATATAATATAATTTTTACTCATCATTGATATTACTTTAATGTGGTTAACAATTTAAACAAAGAGAGATAATGCATAATTTCTCACATGATATTAGGATATAATTTGAAAATACCATGTATTCAAAAGGATTGGAAATAGATTTATTTTAAAAACATATATTAGTAAAATTATAATAAATAGTATTTATTTTAGAAATGTATAACATTAAAAAAATCAATAATTTCAATTAAAATTTATTTTTAAAGAAAAATGTCTCTCCTAAGGAAAATTTTAGAATATTGAGATAAGTAATCATCTAAAATGATAACACATGGGATAAATATGAATTATTGATAATAGATAAATGATAAAACAAATAATTGAAAGATAAATAATTATTTTTAGAACAATAGATGAAAAAAAAGATCAATATAAATATGTTTTCAAACAATTTGTCCAAACTTTAAAGAAGATAATCACAAGTGTACTATTCCCAATTCACCTTTAATAAAGTCAAAATAATCAAGATAAAGTGTTTAGTGAAAATATCAGTGAGTTGACATTATTTCCATATAAATTATAATTAGATATAACCCTTTTGGAAGTGATTTGTTAAATTGTGATGATTAATGTTAATTTATTTAGTGGGAGAGTACAAGATATGATTTTTGAGAATATTAATAGAACTATTATTATGTATTTAATTTGGATACAGTCATACTGTAACCTAAGTTCTATAATGGTGCATTTTATCCATATTATTTTGGTGTATCAACTTTTGAAACCTATTTATTCTACTTCATCTATCAGAAGAGTAATTGATTTCTGCATATTAATAATCTATTAGATTATAGAGCTTTTAGTTATGTTGAAATCTCCAATTTTTTGTTTTATATCTACTTAGATCCCTCCATAGCCTGTGCGGGAAAAAATAGTGAATTCCAAAGTAGTGCACTTGGAAAAAAACCAAGATTTTTTATTTCCTTTTAAATAATAAAAAATCATTTTGATATATTTTATATGATATTCCATTGGATTTGATTGAAAAAAAGCACAAAGAAAAACACTAAACATTATATTATTCCTTGTCATAATATGATAAAGTGGACTACCAATCATACTTCTATAAACTTTTTGTCAACTATCTTATAGGCGCAACCAATTTTTATCTTACATGATGTACTAATGGGCATATGAATTACCTTAACATGATCCAAGAAAAATATTTATAGGAGTTCGTTAGTTTTTTTTACTTGCTAACGAAAAAAATCATTATTTTTAGAAATTTAAAAAACCAAAAAATAATTTTAGTTCACTAATAATTACCATTTCATTTTTTCCATTATATCTGAAACCATAAAATAAAGAGATCCATTGGATGTGATGATAATAAAAACATATACACAAATTTTAATAAGTAACAGATCATTTGAGATATGTTTTAGAAAAAGAGTTGAATTAGGCTTCCAAATTTTAAAACCATTCAATAAAAGAAAATAATATAATAATTCAAGATGAGGTGGAGGGATTTATTTTAAATCATAAATAGATTTTGTTAATTTTAAATCCTGATTTGTAAACATTGGTTTTCCAAAATTAGGTGGTTTTCCTAAATAAATCATGAATAAAACTATTTAAAGAAGATTTTCTTGACATCCTTTGAAAGATGTTTGGAACTACGGTGATAGGGGAATTCCAATAAGATTCAAATGGATTATAACTGAGTGATGGATGAAAAGGTCCCACCATCGTGAGTTCATTCATCATAGTTATAATAATTAGATACTAGAGGAGATTTTTTTAATGCTATTACCATGATCATGTAACTTATTACATAAAATCTTTTTGATCCAATGATGGAAGGATCATTAAGTGTTTCAATGAGAGTCTATTAAAAACATTGTGTGAATTGATTTAGTTATTCTATCATCAAATTAACCAAATCTTTACCATTGTGGGAAACATTGATATTTTGGGGTACTTAGTGAGAGATGAAGGAAATATATTTAACCTCATTTTGGACTGATCTTCTAATATGAGTTTCCGCCTTTAAACATAAAATGAAAATTTCAATGTAATTTTAGAATCCCAATAGTGTATATGTATTTATTTTGAAATTATATTAAAGTATTAGATAGCTTTATTCTCACACAACCCAAAGTCTATATGAACCTATGATTTAATATTACATTATAACTATGTTGGTGGATTGGTGCATATGATATGAATAAACATATTATGAAATATATAGTGAAATTTTACCTTAAATTAAAATTTCATGATTTATTTATAATAAAAAATCATAAAATTACAAATTAAATAATCTAATGATAAAAAACATATTTTTTAGAAGTAATATATTTTTCTACACATTATGATTTTTATCTAAATAAATTATATTTATCACTATTAAAATTGGATTTCCATGACTGACTTCTAATCATTTGTTGCATTTTCTAATGGCCGGTTTAAGGGTTTCTGGTACCCAATACAGAACATTACCACCTCCACACACCAATTCACAAAATTCATATCCATTTCAAATTCAAATTCATATATCTAAAACCAAATATCAACGCAACATGCCCTCGAGCCATGCACTTGCCAATGTACGACACGCCTATCTGTGCACCTGTCCACCCACCTTCCATCAAGACATGCCTCGATCCAAGATCCATCACCATGAGCCACCGTTCATCGCAAGAAGACGCCAGAACCATCAGCTGACGACGTCACCGAAGCACTGTCATACCACCACCTTCATCCCGTCCACCGGAGAACAAACCATGATGCACGTTCCATAACCTGTCTCGAACGAACAAGAAAAATGATTCATCCACTTAAACTGGAGAACTGTTGAATTTCACCATCATCCATTGACAACACCGAAGAATTTACAAACCCAGAATCAAGCACTCAATGGTCTAGAACTACCAGGCCAAAATCGGCGAGCAAGAATCCACCACTAGATCAAAACAAAACAACACGAAACAGAATTCCCCAAACCAACAAAAACCAACTCAACCTCAAAACCGCATCATAGCCAGCATTAATAAACCCTACTCAAACATAAAATCAAATAAGAAAAAGAAGAAAAGGCACCTCATCCGCTCAAAGAAAACAAGATCCGGACGCCGCCATCTGACAACTCCACAGAAACAATGATCTACCTTCAAACACCCAAATCTGGAAGAAGGGACGGTCTCAGACCACCAGGCCAAGAACTCAGGCGCAGATTCACCACTCTGTCAAATAGAAAGACACTAGTGCACGCATAATGAGTCAAACAAGTTCATAACCATAGTGGAACACCACCCCAACCAGCCGAACCAGAAAGGTGAGTGAGTGTAGATTCCAGAAGGGGAATGCGGCGTGAGAACCCTAGAAAAGTGATGTAGTTCCCCTTACTGGCCCATCTGTTACATTGAAAAGCATTCATTCATTTATTATCCAGTTTATATTAATAGAGATAAAATCATTTAATTGTTAAAATGATATTTTTTAGAACAATATTATAAATATGGAAATAATTTTTATGTTAACCAATTAATGAAATATTGATTAATGATTTTAATTAAATTTATTTATTATATATCAATAAAATATTTGAATAATTTGTTATATAATTTTGACTAGATAATTAATGAAAATATATTCAATTTTATTATTAAAAATATTTTTTTTTCTTTCTAAAAAAAATTCAAATCTTTTTGAGTGAATATTTAAAAATTAAATTTTGGATGTTTTTAAAATTGAATTGGATAAATATAATTCCAGATATAGATTAATCATATAAAAACATTTTAATAAGTCCAATTTTGTAACTCCTTGATTTTTTAAAGAATTTTGTACTCAATAGCATGCTTAATAAACAACACCAACTTTAAAGTGAACTAAGATATACAATAAGAAAATATTATTTAAATATGACTATTATAACCTAGCCTATAGATTGGAAGGTATAAATATTAATAGCCACATTATGATAATTTTTCCTAAATTATTTATATAATTAAGTTTTATTTATTAATTTATAATAAATAATTACTCAATTTTTAGTAAAGGCATTTTATTCATGAAAAATATGTATTTTTTGATATTTTTTTTAAATATTCTTGTATGGAACCAACCTTAAATATTAAATATTCTAGTGATTTTAAACTAGAATTAACATTATCACATTTCTGAAGATAATTTTAGTTTAGAGTTTTAAATAATTAGTTTATAAAAAATACATAACAACTCAAACATTACAAATTAGACACTTACACTTAATATCTTTTTTTACCATTTTTTAATATTAATTCATGGTTTTTATTATTATCAATCTTCACTATTTTCCCCTTGATCACATTAATGTATATATTCTCCCTTAATAATTTGAAAAATAATTTAATCATTAGGTGAGTAGAAAATCATTTTAAGGGATATAAAAAAATGGAAAACGTTATTCCAAATAAAATCCATAAAAAATTTTCCTAATAAAATAACTTTTTATTCTGAAAAAGGAACCGTCTTTTCTAAAATATCATTATAATTCCATTTTAAAATAAATAGATCTTTA
Source organism: Viscum album (assembly GCA_963277665.1). Classification (NCBI taxonomy): domain Eukaryota; kingdom Viridiplantae; phylum Streptophyta; class Magnoliopsida; order Santalales; family Viscaceae; genus Viscum; species Viscum album. The sequence goes on along the minus strand of OY728142.1, from coordinate 1,739,307,971 downwards.
TGAAAAATCATTAGCATGAACAAAAATATAAGTTGGTATCTTGGGATATCATTTTCCATATAACTCGTACGAATATTATAGCTCTGTTGGATATAAAAGGAGTAACCATAATATTTACATTTGGAATAATCCTCACTACATTATAACTATAGTATCTTAGGAAAAACCTAGTCTGTTATCTTGGTTCCATTTCCCAATGCATTGGAGATTTATAACAGGATCACATTTCCTAGGTTTATCATGGAACTACCTATCTTCATAAAAATTTTCGAAGTATCATAACATAATAATATCACATAAGTCATTCTTAAAAGAAAAATTCTTGAGAAAAATAAAATTTTCATTTTGAAATCACATTTCGTTATTTTCACAAAACCAAACACTAAAAAATGATATAAGTTTAATTAAAAATAATATTGTAAACCTGTAAAATAAGAATAAAAACAATAAAAGTTTATGAAAGTGATAAAATTTGTTCGTTATTTATAAATAAAAAATCAATCATTCGGACTTTTTTAAAAATAGTTTGATGAGTAACATTAAAAGAGGGTTTTTTAAAAAGAAATAAAACCTCCAACAAAATACCTAAAAAAGTTCCACTTAAAAAAACATTTGAGAAAATTTCGAAAATAACCATTTTAAAATAATCATTTACATTTAAATAAATTAAGAAAATAATTTTGTAAACATTTAAATGAAAGAAAATTAATTTGAATAATAAATACATAAAACAATTAAAACGATGTATTTCTAGATAAAGAGTCCCTTATAAATATCATATACATGAATTTAGTATCAATCAAAATAATTAATTATGAGTCTTCGATATAAATCCACATAAAAAAATTGGAAATAAGAAAAATAATATATTCAAAATTATTTTCATACATAATATTAGATTTATATAGTCAACAAGTAGAAGTTTAACCCAAAAAAGGGAAATTTGGTTCTGAATTCCCTTACCCCAAGTATAAATTTCTTAAATAGTGTTCAATCATACTATATAATGGCTTCAATATTGTTATTATCTCATTAAAGAACAATATTAATATTTTTAATACCTTATTTGATGATTTTATAACATCTTATGACCCATTTATTAATAATATCTCATTATTTTCATGGTTTCAGGCCTATTTGTTGCATGGTTTCAGGGACATTTGTTTCATGGTTTCATGATCAGTTCATTTGTGTATAATAGATGATGGTCTATTAAAATGGGATAAAATATATATATGTTTAATGGAATAATATTATTGATCATCCAAAAAAATAATGATCCCATATGTAATTTTTATGTATACATGAGGATGTTTCTTTAGATAAAACATTAATGATTATTATTTAGTTTATTTTCATTTTTTTCGAACATCACGAACTCGTTTTTTCTTATTTAATATTATGTGTTTATATTAGTTATAGAACATGAAATAGGTTATAATTTACCTATTTAAATTTTTTATAACTTGAATGAAATTTTTATGACCCTCCATGAAGGTGGTAAAGTTAAATGCAAAATAATTATTAATAGAGAAAAAAAATTTACATGATTCGGACAATAGTTTCATTTCTTTTAATAGAAGGACATGATAAATGAAATGGACATGTGATATTAAATTATGCACAAAAAAATATAGTATATAAATTATTTTTTTAGTTATTTTTCCTTGATTTATGAAGGATGTGGAGAGAAAATAAGAGAAGAAAATAATTTTAGAGAGATGGTTTGACAAAATTACAACTTGAATATCACCTATATAAGATACCCTTGAAGACATTAGATTTGGTATTTTGGTAAAACAAGAATAACTAGAATGTGGTTATATTTATTTGGATAGTATTGGTATGATATATTTTGAGCTTCAAGGAATTTTAGTCATAATGGGGTGGAATTAATACTTGACGAGAGGTGGTATTAAGTGATTAAAATAATTATTATTTTATATTAAAAGCCAACCACAATAGTGATTCATTTCGGAAATCATATTTGTTTAGTTGATGACTTCTACCAATATATCTTTGAATCATGGGGTTTTTTTATTAAGCAGTTGTAACGCTTTTTGATCAGTGGCATTTATTGAATTAGTTTTCATTAGATGTCGATCTCATATCATCATGGGAAAATGGTTAGGGATCCTTTCCTAATTGTTTATTCTTCATGTATCACTTGTCTTTCAACTTTAGTCTGAATAAAAACCCCCAATGCTTCAATTTGGATTAACCTACCTGAGATTACTCTTCCATTATCTAATTTGGTGATTATATGGATGATTGGAAACATGTTGAGTAGATACCTATATTCAGATACACACACTATCACCGATTTTCATCCCATATATCCTCAGATTTGAATTAAGGTTGATGTCTCAATGGATCCATTAGAACTCGTTTTCATCGAGATAGAAGATGAGTACTACTAGAAGAACACGTTTTAATTGGAAACATGGGTTTTCTTCTATTTATCTTGTCATTGAGTGGACCATAAATCCACTATATTCTGGAATGGGTTGAAAGTTGTTCCTTCAGTAGAGTTTTTAGCTGATCAACAAGATTCCATTATTCTAACTTGTGTAGCTTATTAGCAGAAAGAAGTCTTAGAAGTAGCTAGGGTGAGTTTATTGGGTTGTGAGGTCAAGAAAGATGTGTTTATGATTGGGAATATCATTATATATCCATAGTCATAGAGGTTGTCTTGGACTTAGGTGGCTCTACTACTAGCTAGGAGATTGGGTATGTGTGCTTTGGTGCTTGTGCAAATCATGCACTAGTGTTAACATCCAAGCTGAAGGTGAAAGGGATTTTTGAAAAGCTAAAACGAGACATGAAGGTTTTTAATCAGGGACCTATTGCGGTGGTAAGTGATAACCATGGAAGAGATGTTTCTACTCATGAGGATGAAAGGGGGTGCACATGATTTCCATTCATAGGAGAGTCCTCAGGGTGGAAGTGGGCGCAAAATGGAGTACCAAATGGGTGTTTATGAAGGTACGACATCACCAATGGGTGCTTTATATGCTGAGGTGGTGTACCCAGGGAGATACATTTTAGTCCTCAGGACATGTCCTATAAGGGGTTGGAAACCTTTGAGTTGGGAAATTTATTTGAACTTCTACTTAAGGATTATCCAGTTTAGTAGTGTGAGGTTGAACTGATTAGAAACTCGATAAAAGGGTAGAAAGATCCTAGGAAAAAGTCATGTGAATAATATTATTCACGTGAAATAGAGGTTTCTTATGGTTACAGGCTTCCAAGGTCAAGGAGAAGAAGAATCCCAAAATACATTCGAAAGGACTGAAATAAGTATTCATTTTTTCTTCCTCATATGGAGAAACGTTCAGTAAAGATACTGAAAGAGAAGAAGTTGAACAACGATAGTCAAACTCCTCTAAAGGACACTTGTCAACTAGAGAAATAAGGTTATCTACTTTACCATTCACATGAATTTATTATGATACCAGAAGAATAAGCTCTTAAATAGGTTCATTCACTTGACACTATGGAAGAAGAAGCTTCCATGATGTTGGGGAGACCTCTTAGGATGGCTCTAAATGAGGAGAAATAATTCCGGATCGATAGATATGACCTCATTCTTGTTTGGGGTTTCAATAATGGTATTATTATCCTTGAAAATTACATCCAATTTTGGTATAACCTTTTATTTCAGTTCAATGATCTCTTAATGGACGAACCAAACACCTAGGGGTGTAACATTTCTTGGAAACTATTTATAGAGACTAAATCTGGGAGAATTAATCTTCACTTTACTGCTACTACTATCTCATTATGTGGTTGACCAATGGTTATCAAAATGTTTACATAACAAGGATTTAATAATAAAAATAAGATTTTCAGTCAATTCAAATAAAAGAAAATATTATATTTTAAATTAATATAATAGTAAAATGAAAAGGGGGGTTTTAATCTTAAATGTTTAAAACATAGAAATGTTTTTATATCTGATTTCAATGTGAAATTGATTCAAATGACATTAATTGGTTTTATTGATGTATAATAGGACTAATTAATGTTTTAGACCAATTTAAAATATAATTTAACTGTATAAATAAATTTTATGAAAAAGAAGATTTTAGATAAAATGTTATATTATTATTTATTCATAAAAAAAATTAATTCTATTTAAAAAATACCCAAATATTTACCCTAGGATAATTATGATATTATGTTATTAGAAATTAAATTTATTTTTTCTTATAAAATTTAAATATTATTAAAAAATTATTTTTAAAATAAGTGCCCCGTTAAGAGGAGGCAATATTTTCTTTTAGAAAAATATAGATTTTCATGCTTAAAATTGGATTTGATCTTAACTGAAAGACAAAAAAATATTGGATGAATATAAAAAAGTGTGATTGGATATAAATATTATAAATTTAATTAATATATATCACTAATAGTGATTAATTAAATGTGTTACGATAAAATTCGATTACGTGAATACAAAAATGTTTTATAATAAAAATATATCCTTTATATAAAATTAGTTTTTATTTTCAATTATAATTAATTTTTAACAAATTAATTTATTTAATAAACATGTGTATATAATATTTTCATAATTTAGTTAATCACATTAATTTACATTATTCCAACAACAAGGTAAGAACTGTCACATAATAATTTTTAATCATTTTTAAACTCAATGTGGAGTATCATGTATGATATGGAATAAAATGATTCCATTTAAAATATAAGGATGTTATGTTTTCCAGTCATTAAAAAACTTTATCCTCAAAATTTGAACTAAAGAGAAAAAAACCAAGCATATGAATTTTCAAAAAACCGTTATTGAAATACCACAACAAAACATGGGCCAATAAAACCTCAAATTAATAAGAGAGAAAAGAAAGTATGAATGTCACATGAGATAAAACATTCGTGGATTATATGTATGAAAACATGGAAATGAATGAAAAGACCATACTATCATGTTCCAAAAGAGAGTTATAGGAAAATGTAAATGAGGTAGTAGAACATCAAATAACAATAAATCTATTATGGATTAAAAGGACATTGATTTCATGGTATGAAAATAAAATAGATAGAGTTTTTATTTCAAAATGATTTTCCTAAAATTGAGTAATTATTTCACTAACTTGAATAATAACATAGGGAAACATAATTACTTGTCAACATTAATTTCATCCTTTAATAAATTTCCAGGGCAATATCATCCTTTATCTAAATCACGAGTATTCAAAATGAATTTTTTATACCTAATACATCAGAATCACCATCTATAAAATAAATTAAATTATAACTATTTATTCCTCTTTTAATTATGAAATTAACTTGAACTAAAATGGATAGTACAAGATAATGTAATTATAGAAAAATAATAAACCTTCATATGACATAAAACTACATTAATCTTCAATATTTAACTGTAAAACCCAAATCACAACAAATGTTTTTTAAAAATAATTTTCCTTAAAATTCATAAAAAATAAACCCCAAAAAAATTTTAACTAAAAATTCAGAAGGATTTTATAAAATAGTCTCCCAAGATAATTTTACTATTTATCTTTAAATAATATCAATTTCTCATAACATCTTATACCAAAATGTAATGTCCCAAATCATATAATCTTTGATATATAAAAGTCATTTCTATAAAAAATATGAATTACTATGAATCATATATGCTTCCAAAGGGTTGACCAACATTTAGTTATCAAATAAAATCTGCTATTATTCTCTTTACCATAATCATATGAGGTTCCCAAAATAGTGAAAATATTCAAAAAATAGAATTAATCACAAAATCACCAAATCATTTTCTAATAAAATGGTTATCAATTATATAAAACATACGTTCCCAAAATGAACATAAACTTTATCTATTATATGGTTTAAATAAGAAAATATATTTATACTAACCATGACACCACGTAGAATAGTGGTAGGTGATACACCCATTTCGACCATCAGTTGTGGGTTTGATCCCCACAACCTTTCCATATGTGACGGGTTGTCATCCATCCTATGTGTTGTCCTTTTTCTAAAACAATATTAATATAATCCTGAAAAAATTCTTGAAATTTAATAAAAATTCTAAAAACAACATTAATATATTTTAAACTTAAGGTTTTTCTCATAACATTCATTTCACAATCCAAAATATAGGATCCCATAATTACATCATATTATGAGATCATATAAATAAAAATACGACAAATTACTTTAAACATATTTCTAACAAATGTAAAGTAATTTTTACAAAAAATAAACTTTTAAATATCATAAAATTAAGGGTTACACATACCGTAAAAATTATCAAATTTTATGTTTAGTTAATAGGTATGGATTCCATCTAACATTTTTTTCCAAATTGATGAGAAAAACTTATATAGATAAATTCATTTTTCTTCTTGATTACAATAATATTTTTAAAATACTAATGTATTATAAATTTGATAAATCAATACATAAAAACAAAATTCATTAAACATCCTTCTTAAACTACTAACAATGTTTCCATATCTCATTACTTAATACTTCATTACGATAATCAATGACATAAATTAAATACTCATGATTCATAAATATCAATCCAATCATATTTTATTATTTATGGAAAAGAAAATGATTCTTACATTAAATATAAATTTCAAGATCTTCTTAATATTTCATTAATCTTTTTCCATGTTTTTCTACATTAAAAAATTAAATGTTCATGCCACATATGAAATTTTACTTTTCCAATGAGTTGAAATATTTTAGATATTGAAATAAAATGAAAAGGAAACCATGAACCATATTTTTTTTAGAAATTAATATGTATTGGATAACTCAAATAATTTATTGTAGGTGATTTCAATACTCAAGAACGTGTAAAATATTTTGAATAGTATTTTCTAAAAATAGTGAAGATAAAAACATTTGGGATGGATAATACTGTCATAAAATATCTCTTTCATTAATGATTGTTAAAGATCCATTATATGTATAATGAAACATCATCAAAACATGTATAATGAAAATGTTCATTTTTAAAGATAATACCCTTATAAAATATATAATTATTTAACCCTAAATTCTTTTTTACCTAAATGGATTAAATCTATATATCGAAACCTCAAAAATATCATTATTCTCCAAAAATCAATTACCTTAAACCACTAATGGGGTGATTAATACATTGAACTTATAACCATACCTCAAATTGTAAACCCAATAATGATATCCATGACTCTTAATAAACCATCATAATATCTAAAGATATCTAAAACATCCTTTGATACCAACTGTAAGGACTCAACATTAAATAGTATATATTATACTGATTTTAAGATAGAAATCACAGTATTTTTTTTTTGGATCTTTTAGGCTTATATTTTATGGGAATTAGGTCATAAACCACACATAAAAACTAAAAAATTACAATGTAGACACACCTACTGAATATATATATATTTGTTTTAAAAAATAATATTAAAACATGGATTCTTTTCCTTCTGAATATTAATAATTTCCCCACTGATCTCACCAATGTATCTATTCTCCCTTAATAAAGTAAAAAATCATTATAAACCATTGGGAGAGAACAATATCATAGCAAGGTACATAAAGAAATGGAATACTATAGTCAAGTGAAAATCCTTAAATTTTTATCCTAAAAAATAGAATTTTTATTCATAAAATGGAATCAACTTTTCAAAAATATCATTATCTTAACTTTTGAAATTAAATAATTTTTCAGGAAAAATAATTATAAAGAATATACAATAAAAGTATGTAACTTAGGACACCATTTTCTATATAAATGTTACAAATATTGTAGCTATTTCAACTACATTGGGAGTAGTGATCATAGTTACATTTGGAAAAGTAAGAAAAACATAATTCCTATAAACTATTAAGAGAAACCTAATCGGTTAACTCTATACATTTACCCATTGCATTAGAGAGATATAATAGGCTTAATAACTGTTAGATTTTTCACAAAACCCCACATAGTTATAAAATATTGAAAACAACCACAAAAAATGTTTAACAGACAAATATTTCATAAACGAGTCATTCTTGAAGAGGATAAATTTTCCCTTTCAAAGTAACATTTCAATTTATTCACAAAACCACACACTAATAAATGAATTTTTTTTATTTTAAAAATCATTTTTTATACATATAAAGGAATCCTAAAATAATTATTGAATAATTAAAGTGGGAAATTCCATTAAATCTGTATATGTTAAAAAATCATTTTTTACTTTTGTAAAAATATTGGAATGTGAAGCTTTATAAGTGGTTTTTTTAAAAAAATCCCCTTACATAAAACTAGAAAATACCCCTTTTTGAAAAAGTTTAAGAAAAATTAAAAATATAAAAATTTAAAACATTAATGAATATATTAACACCTTCATAAAACTAATATTTAAATATTCAACATGAAATAAAAATATTTAGAAGAGTAAATCATTAATACTTTCAATATGAGGTATTTTTAGTTAGAGTCCTCATAAAGTGTCATATAAATGGAGTGAGCATTGATGAAATGAATCGATTATGTGTATTTTATGTAAATAAACATAAAAAAGTGGAAATAAAACATATGATACACAAATGTCATTTTAGATATAATAATATAACAGCATAATCAATAAGTATAAGTTTAACCCAAATATTAGAAATTGAGTTAAGAATTCACTTACCTCAAATTCAGATTCATTCAAAATATTTCAAAACTCATTTATATTAGTTTAATAGAGGTTATAAAATCATTATGGAACTATATTAATTACTATAATACCTTATATGATGATTTTATGACATGTTATGACCCATTAATCAATAATATTAAATTATTATCAATGTTTTTGGTGCGTTTGTTTCATAGTTTCATGTTCAATTCATCTATGTATAATTATGGATGTTCCTATAAAATTGGATTAAAAATATACATGTGGAATGGAATAGTATTATTTAGCTTAAATAATTTTTAATGGACACATATATCATTTTAATATATTAAATTAGGATGATTCATTAGTTAGAACATTGATGATAAATGTTTTGTTTATTTTTGGTAGTTTTTACAAACATCACTATCTAATTTAATCTAATTTAAAATTATGGGTATATATTAGTTTCAGAATATGAAATAGATGATTACATATATATTTAAATATTATTTAACTATAATGAAACTTTTATGAGCAGTAATGAATTTGGTATTATAAAATGATAAATAATTATTCATTGAGATGGTAAACAGACATAATTTGGTAAATGGTTCTGTTTCATTGAGAAACAGGATATGATAAATGAAATGGATATTATATATTACATTAAAAAAATAAAAATATAGTATATATATGATTATAGAGTTATCATTACTTTACAGATAAAGGAGGTGGGGAGAAAATATAATTAGAAACAAAATTAAGATAGGTACATTGAGAAGATTACATCTTGAATATCACCTCCTTGAGAGAAACATAAAGACTGTAGATTCAAATTTCAGTGAAAAAAATAAAACATAGTGGTAGGTATAGTGATTAAGAGAAGTATTTTTGATATTTAAGGATCTTAATGTCTTATGAGATGAAATGGTGTTGTATTTTTAATATAGAAGAGGTGGGTTTATGTGCATAAAATAATTATTAATTTATATTTACAGCCAAAACATTGAGGTGACATTAATTTCCAGGGACTTGTAAAATAATTAATAACTTTTATTATATTTAAGTTCATTAAATACAATCCAATAAACATTAAACTTCTTAATTTTTAGGTATTTTAATCCTTTACCCTTTTAACATTATTCCATTTCATTTTTCACCTATAACTCGGTCAATAATGTTTTTACCATGGTAATTTTTTATGACTATTAATTAAAAAGACCATACTAACCATTTTGGAACATATTATTCCAATTATATAATCCGTTTTGCAAAATTCAAATCACATAATAGGAAAAATTATTTTTAAAATTAATCCTTTTGACATAATGAAAATATAGGTTTTTAAAGTGGGAAAATCAAAATTTTGAAAGTTTTTATCTCAATTTTAGTAGGAAATTTATTCAAATGAACAAAATGGTATTACGGATGTATAATTTGAATAAAAATACTTTTAGAAAAATATAAAATATAATTTTTATTTAAAATTAAATAATATGAAATATGAGTTTTGAAATAAAATTCCTTATTTTTTCCTATATATATAATCCATTTTACTAGATGAAATTGTCACTTGTGGGTACGTTTTGACTATTGCCTCAAAATTGTGACAAGATTCATTTTCCATCACCATGTATCATGGAATATTATTGATATGAAATTAATTCTTATATATTATATATATAACATAATTATTATTCATTAAATATAAAATATTTTCTACCTTCTAAGCACTCCCTATGTTGAAAAATGAAAACATCGATTGTGCGTACATGTGGACTACAACCTCCATAATGTGATGTGATTCATTTTTCATTTACACATTACTTGTATGGATATAATAATATATTCAAGTAATATATTTTATATTTATTTTATTATAAATATTCTATAAAGGTTATCTTTCATTTACCAATCATTTTTTCCATCTTTGGAATGGTGGAAAACATCACTCATGCGAAAGTACGGACTACTATCTCTATGAAGTGATGTGATTCATTTTACATCACTAATATATATATATATATATGAATATTACAAAATTGTATATAATGTTTAAATATTATACATATTATTTGATTAATATCCTGTATATCATGGAATCACGACCAATGTTGAAGGACCATAACTACCAAAGAAAAACATATATGATGAATCAAATAATTATCAGATGAAAATGTAGATATTAATAATGAAATACTAGTAAAATGTTATTGAAATGTTATAAGTAGATTGTATATGATATTATAAGTGTAAGAATTGTTTTTTTAAAGATTTATAAAATATCAATTTTTTTAATATGGGGGATTTAAGTGCTTACAAATAAAGTCGCACATAACTTAAGGGTTCTTCTTCACAATTTTATTTCATTAAGACATGTTTCATTTTATTAAAATCGTTATTATAATGGGATATATATAATAATGTTTTGAAATTATATATAATGTATCTTTTATAATTAATTTTACATTATGCTACAATTTAAATTATTTCAACTAAGGATATTTTATTTTAAATATACAAAAGTGGTAAGGGCATAGTGTCCCGAATTGTCTTCTTTGGAAAATATTGTTTATTATAAACCAATATCAATTTATTAGGTGTATCTATTACCCCATTTGATATTTTTATCATGAATATAATTATTTACATGTTTTTAGATTTTTCTTTTAATTTTAATTCTTTTCAATGGAATGTTTACTATAAATTTATCAAAGTAGTAAGAGTTTTATGTTAGAATACCATTTTTACCAGGATTTAACATACATAATTTTTTCTGACGATGAAATTATACGATCCATATCTATTAAATTTTATTTATTTTATTTTCCTTTTTTGTTTTTTTAGATTATATTTTTTTCATTTCATTTGCCTCTCATAAATTAATCAGGAGATCTAATGAATGATTTTAAAGAAAACTGATATCATTTCTCTCTTCGGTAATTTTTTTTATTTATATGTCCACATTTCCTTAAGAAAATCATGAATATATTTGATAATATTAAATTATTTATTACACTCATTTTGAACCATGTTTTAACGTTAATAATTTTTTTAACGAAATATATTTCTATTTCTTAAACAAGGTAGTTTTGACTTTTTTACTAAGAATCTGAATATATTTATTGTTTTAATATACACTACATGAGATTTGTTTCCAATAATAATGTATTATATTTTCTATGAATAATAATTATGTTTTTACATGGTTATTTTCAATGAAAATATTTCGCAAAATATTTTTTAAATTTATATATATAAATAAGTTATTTCAAAATAAAAGCGGTATTTTACTAAAGATGTTTTAATGTGATATATTTAATTTATTTTATTCTATAAAAAAATTTATTGATGTTTTTTATAATTTAATGGGTATCTGATCCAATGTAACCATATTTATTCTCTCGCTAGATGGTTTATAATTACGGTGACGAAATATTGATGAAACTCATTTTCTTTTCTAAAAGTAATGCATTGATGTAATAATAAATTCTTCCATGATCTTATGGAAAATATATTAGTATACTATGATTATATTATGGGGTTATATTATATAAAAATTTCTGGTCTTTCCATTAAAATACAAGGATGTGCGTTATTATTATAAACAAAGTATAGCTGGTAACATTATAAAATAAGTATGCGTGGGTTTTTAATTTTCTTCTAATGCATTATGTAATGATGAAAATTTTGTTGAACTATTAAGGGATGAAAGAGTTAAAAAAAATACAAAGAGATAACATAGTTAATTGGAGGGAAGTTACTCCTAAAAAAAATTTAAAAATTTTCTTGAAGGAATTTATATTATAGGACTTAGCCCATAATGATATTTCTTGGAGTTAACCTTGAATAAGGATGTGATTTTAATGTTTATTTCAATTCCAAAAACTTATATATTATACTTACGGTATGTTCTCATAGATCACAATTGATTATTTATGATTATTAACTCTTATGTGTTATATACTTGGAGTAAAAAACCCGTATAATATGCTTAATGATTAATGATCTTTGATGGATTAGGTATGGTTATTATATATTTTTTTCATGTTCATAAAGACTTATGAAATAACCCTGAATCCAATAACCCTCAGATAGTTCCTTATTTATTACATTGGTATAGATTCAATGCCTCAAATCCCTATGAATTGTTCAATTTATCTATTTTAATGGACTATATATGTACATGATACCTATTTTATATAATGAAATAAATTAAAAAATAGTAATTAAAACATTTTGAATCCTTAAAATCATTCGAAAAATTATTATTTATATCATATGGAAAGGAAACAAAATTAAAATGATCTCAAATTCTCAAAAATGGTAACATATAATAGAAGATATAATGAATCAATAAAGAATAATCAATATGGAAAATTAAATGAATGAACACACATTCTATTTAATCAATAACATGACTATCATTACTGGTTATGGAGTAATACATACAAAAAGGTAAAAAACTGAGCACACCTTCCATTTAATCAATAAAGTAAGAATAAAATGCATCCAAAGACAATATCATTGTGAAAATTTTATGAATAGTATTAACTTAATTATAAATGAATGAAATTATTAATCCTTGGAAATCATGTTCTTGGGCACATGATAACTATTTAGTTTGGAACTGTCACAAGATATATTAGAACTTCATGTTGAAACTCATTTATGTTTTGAATCATATTTGTCTCATGAGACATATCGATGCATCGAAGGGATATAACATTTTTAGCCCCACCCATCACTGCATGACCAAATCAGTCCTCATATATTGAAAAATTGATTTAATTCGGAATAATATATCTTAACAAAATACATCAATATCGAGTAAATGATATAAATTTATCAATATTTCCCAAGTTAATCAAATAATATTCATCGTAACTACTGTATATAAAAATAGTAAAGAATTTAAGAAATAATTATATCCATGATACAAAGAATATTGATAAAAATGATTTGAAATATTAAACATCATTAATAAATTTTTATCCATGTTAAATAAATCAATGTAGTAGTATAAAAACCACATAAAAGTGAATAGGTTAATATTAAAATAAATATCTCAATTAAATAGAAATTGTGATGAAATTACATACAATGATCACAACAGTGAAGATAGAATAAATAACAGAATATATTATATGTATTTAATGTAAATTACCATATAATTAGTGGAAATAGAGAATAATATAAAAAATTAATTATAAAAATTATCATAGAATATCAAAGTAAATGAAAGAATAAATAAAACCCAATACAAATGAATTGAGTTAAGAAATTCTCTACCACTTGAAAGCTTTCATGTGAAATCATATTGGACAAAATAATCCAGATTGATACATAAAATAATGTTATTTAATAATAAATCATGATATTGTATGTTAAATGTTATGTATATATAGAATATTAAATAAATTTGCTACATAACATTACAATATGCCTTAATAAAGAGAAACTGAGAAAAAGTACCATACCTTGAGTTCGACTCATCATATATATTCTTTATCTTCCTGAATAATAATGTTATATTAAATATTTACACTGTTAATAAACAATTTCATGATTATTTTTACATTTATTGTAATTAATTTAATGTTTCATACAATTATTCAATTAGGTTTACATTGGGTGTTTCGATGAATTCTACTTATGTGTTAAAATTGACTTCGATTGGTTGAGTATTGTTCTATGAAATAATTAGTCCAATATATAAATTATAATAAATATGAAATACTTATAATATTTTTACATAAATTATACTCTTAAAACTGATCATAATATATGGTTTTGAGAAGTTATCTACTTTATGTTCATGGAGATAGTAGGCCATAAGTATGGATGAGTAATGTTTCAATTTTTCAATAATCATTATAGAAAAAAATTAAGTAATATTTTTTATTAAAATAATTTTAATTAAATAATTAATACCACATAATTTTTTACAATTTTATTTTATATATATATATCATCCATCTGGTGTGGTGATTAAGAGACAGTCAGATCGCTTTGTGAAGGTAGTAGTACCACGTACATGAACAACATTGTCATCTTCTAGTGAGAGAAAATGTAATAACAAAATTGATATATTGTCATGTTAAAATTATATATATCTCATTTATATCATATTAATTTCATTTATATCACATATATTTTTAAAATTTATACTTATTACCTTCCATGTAAAGCATTAATAAAAAATGAATCATGTTTCTTTGTGTAGCAGTTATCTGTCGTAGACACAGTAGATGTTATTGTATCCCTTAATCAAAGGAAAGTAATAAAAGTTATATATTATATAACTATGAAAAAATTTATAATTATGATACAAATGTAAAATATAAACTTTATATCCATCATTTTAACCAACTTTGAGAGGTGTGGACAGAAAAAATTTCACATCAGTTCGCGAGGCGATATTCTTCCAGACACATGAGCGGCATTATCGTTTCCCATTTGAAGGTATAGGGGATGTATATAAGTTATGGACATAAAATAATAACATATAATTTCATGGGTATACTAATTTTGTTATAAAATAATAAATTAAGATTATTTCATGGTGTTGGAATAAAAATTAATTCAAACATGTGTAGTTACGAATTTTAATTTCTCTGACCACCTCTTTAGGATTATTTGTAATGTATTACCGTAACGTATTAATGACCCAAAAAATTATTCTAAGATGTGTATATGGAATTTGGGATGTTATTTGGGTAGGAAATGTCTAAACATAAAGGGTTTTAAGGTGTGGAGAAGAGAGGGTTAGGGGTAGCCTTTTATAAGTAAGGGGAGTGGCACACTTGTAATTTCTATAAAGAAAATTGTGTACCAAGGTTTTTCTACAAGAATAAAGGGCCCAAAATAAAGTATTATGGAGAAATATATATTATAATGTTGAAATATGTGCATAAAATATATTTTAGATAGGTTTTTAATAAATTTAAACCCTTATCTTTTTAGTTTAAGCCCCTTTGTCAACCCATTTTTACATTAACTATGGAAATTTATTTTTACTATTTTCAAAATTAATTATGATAAAATTATAAATTGAAATTAATATAAAATTTTAATTGTGGTAAATAAAATTTTTTATTCCATTTTAAAAATTCCATTAACATTAGTGTAAAATTTAAATTTAAAATTAATCTCGCAGACAAGAAGAGGGAAAGGGTTTTCATAGTGATATTATTCAAATATTTACAAATTTTTTATATCATAATTAATTATAAAATAGATTAAATGATATACATTTGATTAATATATATATATATATATATATATATATATATATATTATTGAATAAATTCTAAATTAAAAAAAATTAAAATATAATTTTACATTGTAAATAATTTAAAAGAAAAGGTAGTTTTTAATAGTATTGAGTATTTTTTAGTATTCATCAAAAATGAATACATTTCAGAAAAATAGAAAAAATTAAGATAAAAAATTTTATTTTATGATTTCAAAAATTAAGGGAATCTTATAAAATAATTTTTCTAAAAGTGTAAAAAACCAATTTTATCATAAGTTCATTATAAATGACTAAAAATTTTCCTATAAAAATTAGTTTTTCCGAAAACATTTCTTTTTTTGTTAAATGATTAATATTTTCTTAATTATATGTTTATGTAAATTTAATTTATTCTATTCATGTATAATAAACTTATTTTAATAATTTAATTTTTACAATTCACGCTCACCATCTTTGTAGCTAGGTTATAATAGTCATGTTTAACTAATATTTTAATGGTGTATTATCGCTTAAACCCATTATTGTGTGCCTTATAAGATACCGATAGTTTGAATTTATTTAACAATATATAAATCATAAACTTTTTGGTGTTATATTATTAACTAATAAAAAATTTCATCCCCAAAATTTCATTGATATTCCCTTTTAAAAAAATGAGAGCATTTCTTCTATACAATATCCCCTTGTTACCATATTGTTTCATCCATTTTATGATTTCTCTAAAGTACCAGTACCAGTAGAGTCGTATGATTCCTCAATAATTTATATATATTATCAAGAATATGTATGGGTTCCACACATTGAGATAGTTTTTTCAAATTATTTTTCATCACAGGGGAGCACATGAATTAGTTCTAGCATGTACTTCCTTAATAATGACATATAGAACACATCATGTAAAATTGAGAGACATAATTGAATTTACTAATGATAAAAAAAGTAAAATTATTTCAAAAAAAATAAATGGTTAATATATACCTTGTGTGTAGCTTTATCTTTTTATCTTACCATACAATACCCTTCAATGCAGATAACTTTAATAAAACATTATCTCCCACATGGAATTACAAATCCTTCCTCTCATTATCGGTATAACGTATTTCACTTACAGTAAGATACATTAATATGAACATGTATATAATTTAATGTTTTTTTATTTTATCTTGATAAAAGGAGAGTTTATAATTCACCATTTACCAACATCGTCCTAACATTTTGGTGTATGACATCTCTTTCAATATAATGATTTATACAAGGACCTTTGAATATTGAATGCAAACTATTATTATAAGAAAACCCTAAAAAAGGTAAATAATAATTCACCATAATTTTAACGTTATGTTCGAATAACCTCAACATGCCTAAAAATGTTTTAATTTTCCTTTCATATATAGTTCATCAGTTTGAGGATGGTTAACAATTCTTAAATAAAGATCATTATCAAGATCCTTATGAAGACTCTTCCTGAATTTCGATGAAAAATATGGATCATGATCAGAAAAAATTGAAATGGATGAAACATGATATCTTCCAACATCATTAATATATATCATTGTGAGGATATCAATAGAGAAATATACTCATATAGTGAGTAAAAGTGATGATTTGGTTTGGCGATCAATGATTACCTATATTTCATCATTATTTCAAATAGTTTTTTGTAGTCTTGTGATAAATTCAATAGTAATGTAATCCCATTTACACATTGGAATAAGAATATGTTTCATGACTCTTATAGGATTATATGTCATATATTTTACTCAATGAAAATTAAAATATATAGAATCATTTTTAATAATTTCCCGCATCATGATATCTCACAAAATATGTTTTCTCAAATCCACATATATGTTTATGCTACAATGGTATATAAATAAATTAAAACAATGATTGTCATCCAAAATTTACCTCTTTAGCTAACGTGTATATAGAAAACATATTCTTTTTCCAAATTTAGAAACACCATAATCACTCATGATGTTTACTATTTTCCCATCATTCACATCATTAATTTTTATATGAATATTCTCATTATTAGATTGATAAATTTTCATTTTTTATAATAAAAATAGTTTCAAAATAATTTAAAAAATGAGTTATGTCACTTATTAAATAATAATTCTTATACCCATATTTAATAGTTCCATGAACATAGGGTCTCTCTCAATCCTAATTTGGGTCATAACTCCATAATCTTTCCTACTCAATCAATGATCTGCATTATTTGCTTTCTTAGGGTGGTAGTTTATTGAGAAATAAAAATCCTTTTGTAACTTGAGCTATTAAATAAGTCTCATCTTGATCGATTTTTATAAATTGATGTATTTTATTCCTTTATGATCAATTTATATCTCAAAACATTCAACATAGTGATAATGTATCAATATATTCAATGAAATGATTATAGATTCCACGTACATATCATGGGTTGAATAGTTCTATTCAAAAGTCTTCGATTTATTTGATGATAATATAATAAAATTATCATTATTCATTAGTACACAACTAAGTCACATTTCGAATGAATCACTATATATATATTTATATATATATATAACAACACCATCATTTCCAGATGGTAGAGTTAATGTTAGGTCATTGACCAATCTTATCCACAGTTCATAAAAACATTACATAGATTCCTACGTGAAAACTAAATTAACACCTTTATATATAATCCTGGTTAATGTGCTTGTCATTGAGGAAAATTCTAAATGAATCACCAATAGTATCCTACAAATCCAATTACACTGTCAACATACGTTATTTCATTTTGTGTAGAAAATTATTTTAATACATTTATCTTTATAAAATCAACATAGATTCATTCCCTAGATATAATATGGTGATGAATTTTTTTTTTAAATTTAGAGATCACACTTAATAAATTTCCCATATAAATCATTCCTTATATTAATCTCAGGAATTATACACAAGTTATTCTCCTGATCATCATAGATTTTAGAAAACACCAAATTACCATTAATGAATACCAAAGAATTTAATCAAGACATTCATTGAATACTCTATAAAATAGTTCCGAAAATAGAGGTTTCATTAGTCAATATATGTAGAATTACTATAATTTCATAATTTCAATACCTTATTAATATTTCTTTTCATAATTTCTTCATTCATTAACCTGAATTGTTGGTACGTAGAATAAATCTCAATATTTGACAAAATATTAGCCTCATTGATGTTTATCAAATAAGTAATCAATACGAGGTAGAGGATAATTTCTATTTTTTAAATTACCATTTATTTCCCTATAATAAATTAATATCATCATGGATCCATATATATTTATAATGGAGGGAACATGGTCTTCCAATACTGAAACAACATGGATAATATATCCATTATCACCCAAATACTATAATTTTTTCTAAAACAACCCAAATTCTACATGGTTAATTCTATATAGTTTTTTTTTGATATTGGTCTTGAATTAGATATTAAATCAATGGAAATTTTAACATCACACTCTATGGGATGTCCATGTAATTCCTTAGGAAATTCCCCCTAATGTATTTTTGTATAATAGGTACATCCTAAATTTTAATATTACATTACCTATCCCTAGATTATTATTCTAGTCCTCTACACAAATATAATATAGTGTATTTATTAGGGGTAGATCGATAAATATATTAGATGATAATATTTTTACTCTAAAGATATTAAAATCTACATTTTCATAACGAATCATAATTTTTATCTTCTTTTAATAAATATTTTCATAATATTCTTAAATATAGACCATGTGAAGGATTATATCAAATTAAGATATATGTGTGATAATAAGGTCCACAAAAAATGAAAGATTGTGTTTCACAATGGGGATTACCTAACACAACCTTGATATAGTGAGACATCCTATAAGTGTTTTGATTTCCCACTCTATTCCTAAATTAAGAGGGATATTTATAATTTTATTGGAAGAATAGGTAGATATATAATATTTTGGGGAACCAAAATCAATAAAAGCATTATAAGAATATGAATATTTGATTATAGTATATTCCACAATATAACTAAGATCTTCCACATAAATTGTAGTTATAGTGTAAGCATGGCATTCTCTCCTTAGCCTATTATATGGTAGATAAACATAATACTTGAGACATTGGTTTGAATAATTACACATTTATTTACAACTAAATCACTTGAAATGATTTATTTTATTCTTACATTTGTATTCATGATCTAGATGACATTTTTCTCTAAAAAGATAATAATATCCCATTAATTTTAAGAATATTGCAATATGATTCTTTCCAAAGTCATCACATAGTGGATATAGATTCATTATCTTCTTCTTCTTAGTTGTATTCCCTCTATCTTGGTGCTTATTAGACCTCTGAAATTTTTGATTTCACTTGGAAATATAGGATCTATATAATTACTTCTCTATTTTTATAAAACATAAAACTATTTGTTCATATGATGAAATTTTCTGAGAAACCAGTGCCATTCAAATACATGGGTTAACCCTTCAAATAAATGGTCAATATTTCAGTCTGTGTTGCATAGGTACTCCATAGAATACCTGGAAAACATTGTATATATTGCCTCAAACTCATTAACACTTTCTTATTACTTTTTATTTATGATAATGAAATTTCACTTCATTTCAGTTTGTCTACAATTATGGAAATATTTTTCAAATAATTCATCCTTAAAAGGTTTCCATTCCATGAGTTATATTTCCTCTTCATCTATAAAATCTTGGATCAATAACCACTAAGGATCGGAATCACCTTTGATAAAATACACTATAAGGATAATATTTTCCTTTTAATAAAATAATAAGCACATAAATATATTTTCTATAGTCTAAATACAATTCTCATATACCATTTGATTAGTGGTCCCACCCGATGATGGGGGATTCTATCACATGAAGCATTCCAACATAGGATAATTATAGTATAATACACAATTTTTCCCCATCTGGGTAAGGTTAATTTTCATAAACTAATTAAGTTGACCTAATAAATACATGATTAAATTTGTTCAAATAAAAGCTATGTTGGCTTTATTAGTAGGAAAATCTCAACACTATCCATGAGAAATGATACCCTATTTCCTTTTATACATCATTTCTAAAAAGTGGAGTATACTGGATTAGATCATAAAACTGGGAATTTTAAATCCAAATGTATAGATATAAATATGTTGTAAGACTTAACATATATTAAATTTTTAAAATTTTTATTATAATAATCATATATATGATTTATTTGGGTACATATTTATTTTAATAATAGTTTGTAAAGAAAATGTGAATTATTAAAATTATATCCCCTGGGAGTAAAAAATGTGTTTAGTAAGGTCCATTTTTTTCACTTGCTGTTGATTGGGTAAATCCTAATGTTCCTTATTCAGAGTTATTACCCTTAGGTACCTCTTTTTCAGGACAACATCCACTTGTAGTATCCATACATTGATGTATTACTAGGAAAAACCACACAATCTATTTCTCACCAAAACATAAGTATACTAGTCTATTCTTATCATCAAAGCCTATAATATTATTTTGTTCCATAATGAATGTTTTATGTAATATAGTTTTCATGGGTTATGCTAAAATTACTTTGATACCAACTATAATGACCCAAAATCAAGTAAATCAAATAAAGTGCCTACATTATTACATTAGCATAGTTACATGGAATAAAATCCCAAAGGATTGATTAGTTTATCAGTTTTCGAGAACCATATACCTATATGATACACTGTTTATATAGGTAAATAAAATAAAAATCAAAATAAAGGAAAAATATGGAATCTTTGAAGACATTCCAAATATATTCATATCATGGGTAAGTGTAACAAAATAAGGGTGAGATCAAATATACTATAAGGATCAAATATAATAGAAGCTATCATGAATCAACAAATAATAATCAATATGAAAAGGTAAATAATTGATCACACATTTCATTTACTCAATAACTTGACCATAATAACTAGATAAGTCATAATAAATATAAAAAGGTAAATAATTTAACCCACATTCTATTTAATCAATAAACTGTGAATGGAATTAATATAGAGATAATATCCTTGTGACAATATAATAGATAATATTAATTTAATTTTTAATGAAGTAAATGATTAATAAATGGATGTTATTTTTTTTGTCTTGTGATACCTCTAATATCAATAAATTTCACAATATAGTTTACAATTATATATAGAAACCGATATAATTTATCCAACTAATTTTCCTCATAAGACATGTCGATGCATCGAGTTACTATATAATTATGGGTCTCATATGTCACTTCATGTCTAAATCAATACTCATATATTGAATAATAAATTTAATTCCTGAATAACATGTCTTATCATCAGATATACACATGGATTATAGGATACAAATTTATCAAAAATTTCCCAATTAAACAAATAACATTCAATGTAACCCCCTTTATAAAACTGGAATACGATATATGAAATATTTATATCCATGATACAAAGAATATGGATAATGATTATTTAAAACATTATCCATCATGAATAAAACTTTTATCATATTAAATACATAAATGGGGTTTTATATACGCCACGTAAAATGTAATAGGTTCATATTAACAAAAAAAGTCTCAAAGAAATAGAAATTGGGATAAAATACCTTATTATGAACATAACTTTTAAGTGAGAATTAATCAATATGTCGATTATCCATATCAAATTTAAATCCAACAAGAATAATTCTCAATACAAAATAAGATAAAATAATTCATAATACAAAAAATCATATAGCATCAAAGGTAATCAATGAAATAATATAACCCAATGAAAAGAAATTTAGTTATGAAATTCCTTACAACTTGTAAACTATCATGTCAAATACCTTGGATGAAATAATAAAAATTGGAATTTAAAATACCATAGATTATTATGAAATATTTATATTAAATTTAATAGGGGATGTATATATATGATATAAAATAAAACATATGTGTAACATTACAATATCACTCAATGAAGTGAAATTGAGACTAAATAAATTACCTTGATTCTGAATCCTGACGTAAATTTTTACCTTCACGAATAAAAAAGTTATGATAATTATTTTCATTATTACTTTTTTCAATAATGTTATTCCTTATATTTTAATTATTACCATGTTATATAAAATTAATTAGTTCATTAAGTTTACATTTTTTATTTCGATGATATTTATATTAAGTGTCAAAAATGAATTAGGTAGGATGAATATTAGTATTAGAGATCACAATTTAAACATTTAAAGAATAATAATAATGAAATAATCAATAATTTTTAAATGAATAATAATTTTAATACCAATTATGATTTATTTTATTAAGAAATAATGTATTTTATGATCACAAGGATGGTGGACATACGTACGCTTGAGAAACGTTTCAATTTTTCAATGATCTTTTTGGAATGTAGGGAAATAATATTTTATCTTTATAAAATTACTAAAATATCTGAATAACAAAATATTTAATCAAATATAGTTATTTATTTCTCATCCACATGGCCTGTTTATGAAAAGTGACTAACATCTCTCAGTGATGGTGGTAGTCCACACGTAAACGAATGATATTACTATCTTTCTGAGAGGGGAAAATCAAGAAAGAAAAATGATATACTATATATTAAGAATGATAAATATTTAATTAATATCATAATAATATAAATTATATCACATATATTTGTTAACATTATCCTTATTACCTTCTATGTAAAGTGTTAATGAAAAATAAATCATATCGCTTCATGTGGTGTTAGTCCATTGTACACACAAATAACGTTATCATATCACCTATAAAATGGAATGTAAAAATGTATATATGATATAATGGATCCATAGGTATAATTATTTTATAAATATAATATATATACTATATATTCATCATTATTCCCAACCTTGAAATGTGTTGATGAAAAACATGTCACATTAGTTCATGAAGAGATAGTCCTCCGTACACACAAGCCATGATATCATTTCCCATTTGAGGTTAGAGGAGATGGATATTGTCCATTACCTTAAAATAATAATATATAATTTTATGGGGTATAATGGTTTTTTATATTTCCTTAAATTGAGAATATTTTAACTAGATTTAAGAAGAATTAAAACAGACATGCATAGTTTGGTATTTTTCATCTTCTTGGACCACCTCTTCAAGAATATCGCTAAATTGTTCCTGGAATCACTATATAAAAAAATAAGGATTCTAGGATTATGGTATGTATGTTGGGAAGTTAATTTAGTAGGTACTAGCTGACATAAAATGTTTTTAATGTGTTAATACGGGAATGTAGTGGTGGGATTTTATAAGTAAGTTGAGTGGTGCACTTGAAATTTCTGAAAAGAAAAGTGTTTTCCCATGTTTTCCATATTCAAAAAGGGTAAATAATATATTTTAATCTATAATTTGATATTTTATGGTCTAAATATGTCCTTTTAATATATTTTAGATATGTTTTTACTTCATTTTAACAGTTATCATTTTAGTTTAACGCCTATGTAAAACCATTTATTACATAACCATGGAAATTAATTTTTAATATGTTCACTATTAATTATGGTAAAAAAATAAGTTGATCATATTAATATATATAATTATAATTAAAAATAGAAAAACAATTTTTTCAAATTTCTTTAACATATGTGGAAAATTTTAATTTAAAATTAATCTCACAAACTCTATAAGAATATGAGTTTTCAAAAAGAAAATGGTAAGAAGATTACAAATATTTTATTAAAAATTAAAATATGAAATTGATTAAAAGAAACTAAATTGGATTAAAATAAATATAATTGAACTATTAGTACTTTAAATTTTATTTAAATTATATATTAATTTTTTTAATAATTTAAATGAAATGGAAATTTATAGTAAAAAATAGTGTATTTCACTATTTGTCTAAAAATTAAACATTTCCTAAAAATCTCAAAATACCACCCTAATATAATTATTATATTATTATTTTTGAAAAATAATTTTATTTTATAAAAATATTTTATAAAAGTGTCAAAATTAATTTTATCAGAAGTACTCATGAAAATGAAGAAATTGTTTTCCTAAAAAAAAAAATTTTAGAAAACATTTTATTTTCTGTACAATTTTTATTTTTATATTTATAATAAATTGATTTCTAATTATTTTATTTTATAAATTTATAAACCATATAATTTAAATTATTTTTTTCACTATTTATACTCTATAACATAACCTTTAAGTAACATTTATTACATTTAAATAATATTTTAAAAGATTATTTTTCATTAAGACTATTTTTGCATGAATCACAAGTTATTATGATATTGAATTTATTTAAATATAAATAAATCATAATGTATGAGGGTTTTATAATAAATTCCTATCTTATTCAAACATATATTTATTTATTGATATCTCTTATATTCACCTTTACTTATCATATGATCTCACCCTTTATTAGGTTTCTTTTCCCATGTAATAAAGAAATATTGATTGTATGTTATGTCTTAGAATGGTTATAGTTGGGTTAAAATTATTGTGAAATAATTTATATATATTTTTTAAAAAATTATGTATATATGTTTACAAATACACTAAACCCGTAAGGTTTTATCATGGATCACAATGAGAAGTAAAAAATATTTTATGAACAATATAAAGTGTTTTTTATGAAAAGTGTGGGTCTCTACTATTGGTATTATAATGATGATTAATTAATTTTACAAAATAATATGAGAAAAATTTAGTGAGAACCCTTATGGTAATAGTAAATAATGGATAACTTTGAATTGTTTTGGTAATTTAGAATTTAAGTGGATATCCTAGTAATACATACATGTTTGGATAATATTATTGGACATAGTTTTTTCATATATTCATCTAAGAGTAATAAATAAAAAAATTGGTCAATTATATTTGGTTCCTCATTTTAATTCTTATGGAATGAGTTCTTAGTGTGAACCTAGTTTGACTATCTTATGGGGATATTCTTGGGATGATTACCAATATATTTATAATCAATTATAAAGAATTTGGATAGATTATAAACATGTGTGACCTAGTTTTAACCTATGGTGTCATATATTTAAATGAAGGTGTTATGAGTTAGTCATATAATGAATTATTTTTAATGATTAAATTATTAATCACCGAGATTTTTTTCTCAAACACTTTTTTTTAGTCAATGGATGGAACTATAGGGAATTATGATAATTTTGAATGTGATGGATGATGAAGTGGTTTACCTCATAAGAAAACAAATTAATTGAGTGATAGAATATGAAATCTTATTTTTTTTTCTAACTAATATTCTCAAAATAGGATTAGAAACCATCGTATAGGTGAGTTTTTAGATAAATAAAAAAAGAAAAAATGGATTTTGAAGTAGATGATAGTGGAAATAAGATTAATCCTCTTACATGTTAATAACATAGAAATAAACACCCATATAAAGTATCAAGTTAATGTGAAAATGTTTTTGGTGTATATAATAAGGATATAGAGCATGTAATTTCTAAGAAAAAATGAATAATTTTGTTAACAGAATAGATGGTAATAATAGTTTCCCAAAGGTGTCAGCTATGATTAGATGTTCTAAATATGGAATTTATTGAGCTTATAAAAATTTATGACATATGGTAGAATATAGAGATGTCGATCAGTAAGGTTACATGAGTAAATGGTTTATTATTGATGATAAAGAGGCTACGAATGACATATGAAATGTATGTGTTATTTTAATAAGATATATTTTGTTTAAATTATGAATTATTATTAAATTGTGGTTGATGGATCTTAATACATAATTAATATTTCATATTTTAGGATGGAATTATGAAAGAATAAGATGACAAATCCTAGTAAATGGTTTATGAAGTAGGTGAAATAATTTAAGTATTTATGCATCAGGATTTAGGAATTACGTTGAAGAAGTGTTTTATCAATGATGCTATAGTTATAAAAATGATCAAATATATAATTATTATTCTAATTTTATATTTAATTCAATGATTTTCAAAAATATACTTAATGGAACAATTTACCTAGAAAAGTGATTTAGTGGCATTATGAAATTTTTTGAGAACACATTATTGAGAGAAAGATAACGATTAATAAGGTCCTCATATTGGGATAATAATGTTTAGTTAGTATTATGATATGATTAATGCTGATAAATTAAATTGAATAGTATTGGTGACCTTGAGAATGATTAGTTATTGGATAACAAAAAAATTATAATGATGTTTATTCTATTTTTTATAATTATGGAATTTATTGAACAGTCCATGATTTTTTAAGGAAGAAGGATATAGTTATCTTTTGGAATCATTTATGTTTTCATTTATTTTTTATGGTGATTAATGTTATTTTGGAATGGATTATCTTGTTTTAGGAAACAATATGTTCATCGTATTTAATTTTTTTTGGTCTAACATTGTGAGTTAAATCATGTGGATTTGAGATAAATGTCAAAGTTAGTATTTTAAAAAATTGATTAAAAAATTAATTTTTTGGGTTTTTAATATAGTAAAAAATGTTATGGATGAGTTTTGAGGATAGATTTTTATGGAATGATTAATGTTGAAATTTGGGAGTTATTTTTGAGGTTTTAGATATTAATGTATTATTTCATCATATAGATGATTTATCAATATTGGATAACACATGGTATCCATTTTGGTTTTGGTAAATATCAATATATATAAATATTTACTTGTCATTTTTATATGGATATTATGAAATGATATAATTTAAATTTATTGATCCATGTTTGAAAACTGTTCCCTGAATATTCTTTTGGTGGAGTAAGAGATGGCATAGAAGTGTGTGTTGATTGACGCATAACCAAAGGGTGAAATTATCTTCATAAAATGGAATGAAATAAAGTAGGAATATTTTCTACTATTATTTATCTGGACAGTAAGATAATTCCATAAGTATAGGAAAAATGATAATTAATTTTTTTTTTCCATTTTTTGTTTATCTAAAAACAATTGATGGTCATTTTCCCCCCTCATTTATGGTTTTGTGGTCATTAGATTTAAGAAGAAAATTATATATAGAACTCTCTTTATTTTATATATTTTATATTTATCCTCCATGTATATATTTTCACTTCCTACTAATGTTATCCATGTTTAAGAACACGATTACACATTCTTTGAGGTAACTATCATGGTTAACATTTACCTTTTCAATGGATGTTTTATTACCCAATTATACAATTTGTATTTTCTACAATAGTATTTTTCAAATATTGAGACCTTTATTACTATGATTAAAATTATGAGGATGCAATTTATTTATAGGGTGGGTAGGGTGGATAATGTTACTTAGTAAAACCAATAATTTCATAAAAATTACTACATCCTTTTATATGAATATTAAATTATTATAATAACTCTCACGACCCATTCTCGGGGCCCGTTCTGTGACTACCCCAAGCCCGCCATCCATAGGCCAGGGGCTGGAGACTAGCACCAAAGGCGTAAATCCTAATAAAAAGGGAAGGCATTGGCTTTACGAAATGAAAGCACACTAACAGAGTACAAGCAGAAGCTACACTAAGTAAGCAGTATAACAAGTGTGCTGAAAGTACAAGGGGCCAGAATACAAGCCCAACCGTAAAGGTACAACAACTACTGAAAGTAAAGTATAACTCAAAGGACAATAGCTGAAAAGTGACAAGAAGCTCCTCGATCGTCCTCCGGGTTCCTACCTGAAGGGTAGGTACAGATTTCCTCCTCAGTACTCCACGTCAGTCTGTCTCCTCCAGGTACCGACTCGTCATGAGATCCACCTCAGGGTACCGACTTGTCATGAGATCCACCCCCTAGTACAAGCTTGTCATGAGATCCACCTCTGGGTATCGTCCAACTCTACAAGCCTAAACCACGATCAATGATGTCCGTCATCTGCAACCAACACAATGAAGTGCGGGCAAATCCCATGCAGGGGTGAGTATACGTCACTCAGTAGGGACCCTGAGACCTTCAAGGTCTCACTAAAATCCAACAAGGATATTCACAAAGAAAGTTCTCAACAGATAACCCTTACTTAGGTATAAGCCCATACTTAAACCTAAGTTAGCATGTAACCAATCACAGACACAAGGTATTACACATATATGAAGTCGACATAAGACCACTACTTAGTTATATACCCATACATATATGTAATTTATCTAGTAACCCATCTCAATCTTGAGGAAAGCACAAAGGTCATTGACTCACCTCAAACCAGGATTTTCATTATCGAAACCGCAACTACTGAAGAGATCAGTCTCTGACAAGTACAGTGATCATTTAATGACTCTGAGGTACTGCTCACTAACCTAAGACTGCTGAGGTACTCCTCCTGTCGAGTACTGCAGGTCAGCCACCCAAACACAGTATTGCTTTCTACCAGGGTCTGCCACCCAAACACAGTAGTGCACCCCCCCCTAATAGCCTGCAGAGGCACTCCTCCTGTTGAGTACCGCGGGTCTGCCACCCAAACACAATAGTTCTCCCTACCATGGGTCCTCCACCCAAACACAGTAGTGCTCCCTACTAGGCTATACAAGTCACTCCGACTCAAATCGGACAATCAGTCTTCGGGTCCCAGCCAGCTACAAGGTCTCCGTACTCCGTATGCTCGTCTCTGGGAGGGTCCACTCCTTGAGCTAGTATTCAATACTCCAAGTATAACAAAGTCCCATGAAGAAGTATCTCAAAGTATCACCTCGTCATAGGGGTCTCAACGCAACAAATGGCACGTCAATCGGACGCCTGGTCTGTGAGTTATTAGCCTTTTCATCCAAGGGGCCCGGTTGATTTCATGTACAAAAAAACCTGATGGTATATCAATTGTACCCCTAACTCACATAGGGTATACTCATAGGGACTATTTCTTAACGTGATCACCGACGCCACTGACGATTTGTCAAACGGATGTCCGGTCTGAAAGTTATTGGCATTTCCGTTCCAGGGGCCCGATAGGATTTCAGGTACAATCCAACCCGGCCATATTCCAAATGCGTCCAAACCTCAGGTGAAGGATGCAAAAAGTTCTGTCTCACCAAGAGGAATCCAAAAATGTCTATGCCACGTCAATCGGACTTCCAGAGCTCAAGATATAAGCCTTTCCACTCCGAGGACCCGGTTTGCTTCGTGTTCGAACCAACTCGGTCGTACTCAAATTTCTCTGAAACGATGAGTATAATATACCGAAACAATCTTCTCGATCCAAGGATCACATTGCAACTTATGGTGCGTCAATAAGAGGTCCATATCCCATGTTATGGGTAATTGAACAAAACTGCTTGAAAATAGGGGGTTCGGGCCCGGTCCGACCCGGCCCGATAACCCCTGGGTCGGCCCGGTCGGCGCGGCACGGCTTAGCCAGAACTGGAGGTCCGGTCCGGCCAGGGGGCGTTGGCGTCCAGCTGGCGTGGCATTTAAGCGCCACCAGTCAGCTTCCGAAATGGCTAAGTCGTTCCGGTTTGGTCCGCCGCCGCAGCTCAGCCAAGACGGTTCTATTCTGACGGCACACCACCACCGCCGGTCGCTGGCACCGCCGCGCTGGCGGGGCATGCCGCCGCCTCTTTCCGCGGACCACAGGATGCACTCCAGTGGTCCGTTTTGACCACCGTCTTTGCCAGCTGTCCTCCCGAGACCCGATCTTTACTGCGGAGGCTTTAAATTTCCTTTGCGGTGTTGTTTATTTGTCCCCATCATTCCACACATTGACAACAATCTGTGGAGGGTGGTCGGACCATGTTTGTTTGGCCCGTGCCCTCCGCGTTATGCGTTATCATTTAACCTATATTAAACAGGGTTTATAAAGAACAAACAATAAATTTTATTTAAATAAAATTGAATTAAATCATTCCACGATCTCTCAAATAAATTTGAAGCATACCAGATTTCACAACCTGTAATTAAAACATTCTTGGATCAAATTGATAATAAGTTGAACCACGTTCTTTGTTTTCTTTAGAATGGAAAAATAAGGGAATAAAATCATACTTAATTAAAAACCCTACATTTTCCCCACAGTCAAATATTCCCAACCCGCAACATATTCTTTGCGGATCAACATAATATTATGTTGATCCGCATTCTTTGTATTTGAAGGAAAGAAACATGGGTTTATTAACATTCAAAAATTAATCCCCCACCCCGTGTAGTTCGTTGTTTGTTGACAATATCGCAAGAGGGTGGACATCGGCTTGTCGATGTCGTCCCAAGGGAGGAGATGAAGATGACGATGGTCGATGGCGTTCATCACTTCCATCGTCGTTGGTGTGCACCTGAGGAAGTGACGTATCCTCTCTTGTTGCGAAGGAAGAAGAGTATGGAGAACCGTTCTTCCTCTATGGAGGAAGTCATTTCTTCGTGGATGAAGGGAACACTCCTCAAATCCTCCCAAATTATTATCCAACCCCCAAAATATCATAAAGCTTCCCTCTTTTAAAAGATCTATAATCAATTAAAAAGGAGTCAAGAGGTGAGACAAATAAATTAATAAGGTTATTAATTATTCTAGTCAGCCTCATTAATCTTGGGAGGTAGAGAGGCCCCCCCACAATAAATGTGTGGAGTTGCCATGCATTTAAACAAGGGGGTGAGTTGTGGGGAGTTCAAGGGGGTTATGGGGGAGGTGAGGAGTTAGGGTCTCATGTAGGCCCTACCACACTAAAATCTCCCATGGGAGGTTAGGTGGGTGTAGGACCCACATCTAACTCCACCTTTGTTGAAAATAACCAACTTCAATGAACGAAATTTGTGCACGATAAATTTTATTTAATTAAACTAAACCCCCAAAAAAAATTAAACCTCAACCTCCTCAAAACAAAACTACAGCAAAGGTCCCCTAAAGAAATTACCGGTGCTGTGGTTTCATCAGTCCCCTTGGATTTCAATTCTGAGCAACAGTTAAAAGGATAGAAAAACCCGCTCGTTCGTTCACTGAACGTACCCGAGCCAAACTTCAGAAATTGATTCCGGGAACACCGGGCCTCAGAATCCGGTGCCTTCAGAAACTGTAGACTCGTAAAATTCAAAAGAAATTAAGAAAAAAAAATTCCCTGAAATTTACAGGTATTTACATTACACCCACCTTAGGGCTTAACATCCCCATAAAGCTATAACACAAACTATGAAAACAAAAGTGGTATTAAGAACGCATCGGAGCCTTCTGCTCCCATGTGCTCTCCTAGAGGTTCCTGTGATGCCAGTGAAAGCACACCATAGGAATTGACCATTCACGTTGGACCCGCTCCTGTCGATCCTCGATCTCCACTGGAACCTTCATGCATGTCACCCTATCATCGACGTCCAACTCCATGAGGTTGATGATGTTTGAAGGATCATGGACGTATCTCCTCAGCCGAGGTACGTGGATGATTTCATGCACCCAGTGCAACTTAGGTGGAAAGGTCATGTGGTAAACCCCCCCGCCTACTTTGCTGAGGACCTAGAAAGTTCTGTTGAACCTTAGAGATAACTTTCCGCCTTGTCCACATATCTGTAAACCTCGTCGAGGTGAGACATGTATAAGGACGTGGTCGTCATCCTCGAACTAAAGAGGCCTCTATTTCCTGATTAGAATAGAAAAAAACTCTCGCTGCCATGAGGGTAAAGTTGACTAACTCAAGAGTGATCGACCACACCCTCTTGTGCATGAGTTTATCCGGTGCTGCCTCGAGTTTCCTTTTCGCCGACCAAGGAAAACCCATCCCAACTTTTTAGATTAACCACAACCTTTTTACCTAATATAGTCAATCTGTGTATGAACTGTGGATCCAATCCATACCCAGACCAACGTCGTAAGGCCTCGATTCTGTCACCAAGAGATTACGATTTAAACTCTCGCCTCGAGGGACAGATCACATTGCCAATGTAAGTGTGATTATCGAGTCTCATCCCAAAGGTAACTCCAGACATGAGGGTCAAGTCTATGGCTGACTGGAAACTCTAGGTCTGGGACAAGATTCGTGGAAGTAATGAATGATTCGTATCAATTTATGTTACTACGACAGCTAGTAGTGGAAAAAGACTGTCCTTCGAATCATTCTTAGAGTCATTGGGTCACACTCCTTGACTGCATGCTGCTACTCTTTTTCCCTGCCCTCCAGCTCCCTGAACCTGACGGGGATAACAAGGGCGGGTGGTTGTAATATTTTGATATGTTCACCACATCATTATTCCCTCCTAGATCTGCCTCCACGTCTTCTGCTCCGCAGACTCATCTGCCCTTAATTATTCCTCTTCTTGAAACATTTTACATGCCCAAGTCTCTAAGACTGGCACCCGTTTCTTGTTTCTTACTGCAATGTGCAGTCTTCATCTGCTCCTAGATGATCTGCAACTTCTCCGCCTATGATCTGTAAGAGCTGCTAAGATTTTATCCTTTTCCGAGAGGAGAAACTTGGTCTCATACCCTGGATGAACCTCACCCATTTCCTAATATAGTCAGTCCTGACATGAATGATGTATTCATGACATGGATTACATCGTAAGGCCTCGACGTTACTACCAAGAGATCCAACCCTCACTCTTTCCTCCAAGGATCAAGTCACACTGTCGGCATCAGGGTGAGGTCACTAGGTCTCCTCCAGTATAAATCTCAAAAGTGAGGGTCAGGTAAACCATTTTTAACCGGGACCTCTCAGTATCAACCAATCAAATGGACAGGATAGTAATCATCACAAAGATAAGTGTCTTTTATTATTGTAGCTCATTGTACAAAGACACAAATCTAACGAAAACATGGAACTAGAAGTATGAAGAACAAAAGAAATCCACTAGTTCTTATCCTGTCCACCTGCTTCCGGAGCTCTACTGCCTTGTCCACTACTCGGATGTCACTCAAGCACTCACTGCCACTTCTGTCTCAGTGGCTCCTCCAATGCCTGCGGATCAACTGTGCGAGGAGTCAGACAGTCACATGCCATGTGAGACTTCCTGCCGCATGCATAGAACATCCTACTCCTCGCATGGATGGCTCAGTTTCATGTGCCTCTCATAACCAAACCCATATCCTGAGGACGCACATCTACTGGTATGGTCCTCTTGGACCTCTGCATCATCTGTCTACTACCTACAGATGACTCGACTACTGATATAAAATCCTGCAGCAAAGGCAGCGGATCCTGAACACGCTCGGGGAGTAGAGTCACTGATATAAACTCCACCCTGAAGAAGGTCTCAAAGTCTCCCCATGTGAAGGTCATCTCATCTCAAAACTAGAGCATCTGGCTCCACCATCTGCCTGGTGCTGCCTGAAGGAGGCTGGCATCAAAGATCACCATGAAGTCTACTAGTGTACCCACTATCCTAAAAACTCTCACCACAGCCTCCAGCCAATCCTCAGCTGTTTGCAGGTCCATCTCTACCTAGAACCTGGGTGGCCTCTAGAACTGGAACTCATGCAGTGCGCTCAAGCGACGTACACTCTCTGCTGCTAGGGCTGGTGGCATCGGTGGCTCAATGGGTGGTAGTACCGTTGGTGCCTATGCTAGTGCCTCAATTGGAAGAGGGCCCTATACTGAAGCCTTGTCGCTCGACAGGCTGTCAGTACGTACATCTCTTGGGGCTCTAGCTGATCGTCCGCAGAATGACATCCTGAAAGAAACAGATGTGACACGATCAAAAGACTATACCTGGTGAGATGACCTGGTTTGAGCTGATTTAAAAGAAACTTTTGAAAACACACATGCAATCAATGTTTTCATGCACTGAGTCAGAAATCAGAAATCAAGGTCCTTGTGTATGGATACGTCGGCCACAACACCAACACTGGACCCCATGAACTGAAAACCACACTTATTACCCTTAACACTATTACTTCACAGAAAGAAAAATTAGAGTTCTATGTTCTACAGTAGAACCGACTCCTCTGATACCAATTTCTCACGACCCATCCTCGGGGCCCGTGTCGTGACTACCCCAATCCCACCTTCCATAGGCCAAGGGCTGGCGACTAGCACCAAAGGCATAAATCCCAATAAAAAGGGAATGTATTGCCTTTAAGAAACGAAAGCACACTAACAGAGTACAAGTAGAAGCTACACTAAGTAAACAGTATAGCAAGTGTGCTGAAAGTACAAGGGGCCGAAATTCAAGCCCACCAGTAAAGGTTCAGCTACAACTAAATGTAAAGTACAACTAAAAGTACAATAGCTGAAAAGTGACAAGTAGCTCCTCGATCGTCCTCTGGGTTCCTACATGAAGGGTATGTACATGTGTCCTCCTCCGCACTCCACGTCTGTCCGTCTCCTCTAGGTACCGACTCGTCATGAGATCCACCTCCGGGTACTGACTCGTCGTGAGATCCACCTCCGGTTACCACCCAGATCTACAAGCCTCAACCACGATTAGTGATATTCGTCGTCTACAACCATCAAAATGAAGTTCACGCAAAGCCCGTGCAGTGGTGAGTATAAGATACTCAGTAGGGACCCCGAGACCCTCAAGGTCTCACTAAAATCCAACAAGGATAATCACAAAAAAAAGTTCTCAACAGATAACCCTTTCTTAGGTATAAGACCATACATATACCTAATTTACCAAGTAACCCATCACAACCACGAGGTATCAAACAGATAGGAAGTCAATAGATAACCACTACTTATGTATATTACCATACATTTACGTAAGTTATCTAGTAACCCATCTCAATCATGAGGAAAACAGAAAGGTCATTGACTCAGCTCAAACCAGGATTTTCATTATCAAATCCACAACTGCTGAAGAGATCCGTCTCTGATGAGTACAGTGATCCTATCACAACTCTGAGGTACTTCTCACTAACCTAAGACTGCTGAGGTACTCCTCCTATCGAGTACCGTGGGTCAGCCACCCAAACACAGTAGTGCTTCCCGCCGGGGTCTGCCACCCAAACACAGTAGTGCACCCCCCTAAT
This sequence comes from Viscum album, assembly GCA_963277665.1. NCBI lineage: Eukaryota > Viridiplantae > Streptophyta > Magnoliopsida > Santalales > Viscaceae > Viscum > Viscum album. The sequence goes on along the minus strand of OY728142.1, from coordinate 1,739,272,170 downwards.
AGCCTGTAGAGGTACTCCTCCTGTTGAGTAGCGCAGGTCTGCCACCCAAACACAGTAGTTCTCCCCACCGTGGGTCCACCACCCAAACACAGTAGTGCCCCTCACTGGGATATACAAGTCACTTCGACTCGAATTGGACAAGCAGTCTTCAGGTCTCAGCCAGCTACACGGTCTCTGTACTTCGTACGCTCGTCTCCAAGAGGGTCTGCTCCACGAGCTACTAGTTAATACACCAAGTATCACAAAGTCCCACGAAGTAGTATCTTAAAGGACTGTCTCGTCATAAGGGTCTCAATGCAATAGACAACGCGTCAATCAGACGCCCTGTCTGTGAGTTATTAGCCTTTTCGTCCCAAGGGCTCAGTTGGTTTCATGTATGAACCATCCCGACCGTATTTTAACTGTACCCATAACTCAAATAGGGTATACTCATAGGGATCGTTTCTCAATGTGATCACCAACGCTGTTGACGATTCGTCAAACGGACGTCCGGTCTGAAAGTTATCTGCATTTCCGTTTTAGGGGCCCGGTTGAATTTTGGGTACAATCCGACCTGGACATATTCTAACTGCATCCAAACCTCAGGTGAAGTATGAAAAAAGATCCGTCTCATCAAGAGGAATCCAACAAAGTCGACGACATGTCAATCGGAAATCCGGAGCTCAAGATATAAGTGTTTCCGCTCCGAGGACCGGGTTGGCTTCGTGTTCGAACCAACCCTATCTTACCCAATGTTCTCCGAATCCTTGAGTATAATATTCCAAAACGACCGTCTCGATCCAAGGATTGCATCTCAACTGACGGTGCATCAATCGGAGGTCCGTATCCCATGTTATGGGTATTTGAACGAAACTACTCGAAAATAGGGGGTTTGGGCCCGGTCCGACCCAGCCCGATACCCCCTGGGTCGGCCCGATCGGGCGCGGCCCGGCCCGGTCGGCACGGTGCAGCCCGTCCGGTGCGGCTCAGCCCACCCCGGTCCGGCCGGGGGGTGGGGGGCGTTGGTGGCCAACTGGCACGACATTTAAGCCGCACCCCTCAGCTTCCGGAACGGCTAAGCCATTCCGGTTTGGTCCGCCGCCGCAGCTCAGCCGCAGAGGTTTTGTTCTGGTGGTGTGCCGCCACCGCCGGTCGCCGGCACCGCCATGCCGGCGTGGCATGCCACCGCCTCTTTATGAGGACCACCAGAGCGCATCCGGTGGTCTGTTTTTCCCTCCGTTCTTGCCAGCAGTCCTCCCGGGTCCTGATATTTACTGCGGAGGATTTAAATTGCCTTTGCGGTCTCGTTTCTTTATCACCGTCATTCCACACATTGACAACAATCTGTTAAGGGGGGTTGGACTGTTTTTGTTCAGACCGCGCCCTCCACGTTAGGTGTTATCAATTAACCAAGATTAAACAGGGTTTTTAAAGAACAAACAATCAATTTTATTTAAATAAAAATGAATTAAATCATTCCACAATCTCTCAAATTAAATTGAAGCACCATGAAATTCCAAACCTGCAATTAAAACATTCGTGGATCAACTGGATAATAAGTTGTTCTGCGTTCTTTGTTTTCCTTAGAATGGAAGAAACATGGGATTAAAATCATACTTAATTAAAAACCCTACGTTTTCCCCACAATCAAATATTTCCAACCCGCAACATATTCTTCGCGGATCAACTTAATATTGAGTTGATCCGCGTTCTTTTTTTTAGAAGGAAATAATCATGGGTTTATTAACATTCAAAAATTAATCCCCTACCTTGTGTCGTTCTTCGTTTGTTGACAATATCGCAAGAGGGTGTACATCAGCTCGTCGATGTCGTCCCAATGGAGGAGATGAAGATGACGATGGTCACTGGCGTTCGTCGCTTCCGTCGTCGTCGGTGTGCACCCGAGGAAGTGACGTCTCATCTCTTGTTGCGAAGGAAGAAAAGGATGGAGAACCGTTCTTCATCAAGGGACGAAGTCGTTTTTTTCATGGATGAAGGGAACTCTCCTCAATTCCTCCCAAAGTATTAGCCAACCCCCAAAATCTCATAAAGCTTCCCTCTTTTAAAAGATCTCCAATCAATTCAAAAGGAGTCAAGAGGATAGACAAATAAATTAATAAGGTTATTAATTATCCTAGTCAGCCTCATTAATCTTGGGAGGTGGAGAGGCTCCACCATAATAAATGTGTGGAGTCTCCATGCATTTAAACAAGGGGGGTGAGTTATGGGGAGGTCAAGGGGGTTATGGGGGAGGTGAGGAGTTAGGGTCTCGTGTGGGCCCTACCACACTAAACTCTCTCATGGGAGGTTAGGTGGGTTTGGGCCCCACATCTAACTCCCCCTTTGTTGAAAATAACCACCTTCCATGAACAAAATTTGTGCATGACAAATTTTATTTAATTGAACTAAACCGCAAAAAAATTAAACCTCAACCTGCTCAAAACGCAACTACAACAAAGGTCCCCTTAAGAAATTATCTGTGTTGCGGTTTCATTGGTGCCCTCAGATTTCAATTCCGAACACCGGTTAAAAAGATAGAAAAACCAGTTCATTCGTTCACTGAACGTACCCGAGCCAAACTTCATAAATTGATTCCGGACACACCGGGCCTCGGAATCAGGTGCCGTCAGAAACTGCGGACTCATAAAATTCCAAAGAAATTAAGAAAAAAAATTTCCCTGAAATTTTCGGGTTGTTAAAATAACATTAAAATCCAAAAAAAAATTAATGTTTAGTGTACTTGGAGACTGGATACATAAAATAATTATTTAAGTACAATATTTTCAATCTCTTGCATCATTATTTATATATGGTACCTTTATAATCTTATAATATTTTATACATGTAATCATAATCTTGGTAAAAAAAATATTAAATGGGGTGAGATCATATTCTCCGTAATTTTAAACATGATCAATATAAAGAATTTATCATATTAAATCATATCATGACTAAATAGGAATTATAATGTGTGATTATTAACAGATAATCATTCCCAAAAACTCAAAGTTCATAATCCTGATCTTGGGTTTAACACATTATATGGTAACAATATTATAGAAATATCAATGAATAATCAATATCCATGTGTTCGAATTATAACCATTACAACATGTCATAAGATCGTGTCACCATTATAGGCCTATTAACCGTACAAAATGTGAACTTAAACTACTAAGACCATTATATAATAGAATATATGGAATCAAAACTTGTTTCCCATATTATAATGGATCAAAAATCTCCACCACTTTTACATATCATAGTGGATTAGGTATCCCTATCTGTTTCCCATAGTAGATTGAGAACGTCAACTCATTTCCCATAAAAATCGCATGAGATATAATGATTAACCAAATGCATTAGAGGGATATAATAGAATTACCCATCACATAATGAAAACCATATATATTTGTGTAAGGGTATCATAAAACACTCATTAATTCATCATATCATAATCTATGGAGTGGAAATTAGTTTTATAATCATTCTATAATTTCATCATAGTAAAAACCATTGAAAAGAAATGGGTTTCATTAATATTTAGTCTTACTAAATTAATACACGATATAGAAATGTATTTCATAGATTAAATCAGAAATCATAATAAAAAATGTATCTATATAAATAAATGTGGAAATTATCAAAATATTATACCCCTTGTAAAGTACTAAAATCTAAAAATATGTAAAAATATATGAAACATTTATTAAAATATTGTTCAAACTCTTATATTAAAACTAGATAATATTTCATATCCTTTTGATAAAATTTTAACTAAAAATTCCTAGACATTATTTAAAATCAATTTTAAAAATAAACAATGAATATTTTAAAGTAATAATAAAAGAAAATAATTTTTGTGATGGAGGGGGAATCTATCTATGTCGTATACATAATGACAAAATATTCATTTTACAAAATTGTTAAATTTAAAAAATAGCTTCTTCATAAAACATTTAGAAACATATATTTTTCAATCATTGTTAATGTTTTGAAAAAATTAATTTTTATAAAATTACAAGAATAAATAATAACTTTAATAAACCAATTTTGAAGATCTTGGACTTGAAAGAAGAAGTTCATCGACCAAAGAAGAAATAATTCCATCTTTTATTTAATTTTTTTTAAATAATTTGATCTAAAAAATAGAGAAAAATTGTAATAATGATTGAAAATTATAGTAATAACCATTAAATACTAAAACATATGTGTTTTTTGAGTTTATGAACCATATAATTTCCCGTATTAAAAATTTAGAATAGAAAATCAGAAAATGAATTTAGAGTGTACCATTAACCCTTACCTCTAGAATAATATGAATTCATACATGTTCAAACCTCATATATGATAAATATTAATTTATTTTTAATCAATTATAGTATAATATTAATATAAATATCATACCATATATTATTTAGTTATAATTTCTTAGCACCTGTTTATTTACAATTCCTTTCAAAAATCACCATTCTGTTGATGACTACTTAATTTTTCATGCATGCTTCAGTTCAGTTGTCCTAGTCCATGTAATTTGATCATGGTTAAATAAAATATATATATATATTTAATAATTATATATACATATATCACTATTCAAATATAGTGGTGATGAAAAATTAAGTACATCACTTTGTGGTGACGACAATCCATATGTACACACAAATGATGTTTCAACCATTTTATACATAGAATTAAGGGAAAAAGAATAATTAACCATTAAAAAATATTATAAAATAATGTATATAATATATATTCATTAAATTCATAATTATAACCAACAAATTGAAGTGGTGTTGAAATAATAAATACATAACTTTGTGAAGGTGGTAGACTACCCGTACGAGGAGTGGTGTTTTTCCCATAGGATTGAATGGAATAGAATAATGGGTGTTAAATCATCATAATAATAATTAGTATTATTTAAGATAACTAATTAACTAATTTATAATGGATATCATAAATTTAAATAAGGCAAAATAAAAAATAAAATTGAATGTTCTTGATTTTGAGTTATACCTCTTCATTGAGAAACATCATTTGACTTACACATTAAGACTTGATGTGATGATATAATGGATAAAAAAGAAATATGATATCTATAAGGAAACAAGGATGTTATTGTGGAAGGGATTAGAGAATATTTAAGGAAAAAAACATGAACATGGGAGAAGAGGATGATCTCATTTTTAAGTGGGGTTTGGGGAACCTATAGAGACGTTAGTTTTATACATAGATATTACATCTCTTTAGATAAATATTTAATAAATTACAAAAAATAATTCATGAGGACCAGTATAGATTATGGTATACTGAGACTTGGTATATAATATTATTATCCAGTGAATGATATTCAATGGTCCTAAAAAATATGTTCCCATTAAGTACTCTTCAAATATGTAGCCTATATAAATCTATTTTTTATAACATGTGTAATGGAAAAATAAGAAACAGTGAGATCATATTCTTAGTAAGTGTTAAAAATGGAAATACATAAAAAAACATGAGTATAAGGGTATGAGAACAAAGAAAAAAAATTGATTCCATAATATTCATATCATAGATCATAAACATGATTCATGGAATAAATCATAGAAAATCATTCGACATGAATCACAATGAAATAAAATAACAAGAGTAATAAGAGCATAAAATTGGCAAGAGACATATATTTTTGCATAGAAATTAGAAAAAAAAATATCATTTCCTGGATACCAACAATGATATTCATAACATGTTTGGTGTGGGATAAAGTCTACTGTACTTGTTTCGGGCTTTGGATGACTTCTCATTTTCTCTATTTTGGGCTTCAGAAAACCACTAGATGACCCTTATATTTAGTGTTGGTGTAACCACCTCTGTTCTATACTTTTTTGGATTCCTCTAACTAATAATGTGACCACCTTTTTGTGATTTTTATAACCGCCCATGTTCATTTTCAACCATAGAACATTTTTTAATACACAATTCATTGGATGGACATATAGGTCTCACCCGTCACATAATGAAAATCGTACACATGTGTGCCACAATATCATAAAATATTAATCATATCATAACTAATGAAATGGAATGGTAATCATATCATAAACTTTAGAAAAGATAATAATTTAATAATGATTTCATCATAGTATAATACATGGAAACAAGCATGTTTCAAAAGAAGTTTTACCATGGTATAACCCGTGGATGGGAAATGGGTTTCATAAACACATTTTCGTCATAAAAAATTCCATGAAATTATGGTATCATTGGATCACATACCCAGTAAAGCATATGTTACATTAAATGATTTCATGTAATATTAAAAACTATGTTTAAATATAAATGACTAAGAAATTTATTTTAGGAGGATAATGTTTTTTGAAAACCACATTTTAAAACTGAAATAAATTTTAATATAAATTTCTTTTAATATATCATTTTTAAAACATAAAATAAAATTTAAAAATAATTTAAAACATATATTGATGAAAAAATTATTTCCTTTTTGAATAACTATTTTTAGAACTAAAAAAACCTTAAAAATCATGTTCACTTCGAAATTATTTAATTAAAATTTAAAATTTTCCAAAATATTAAGGGGAAAATTTAATTTGAAAATAAATATGGAAAATTTTAAGAAAATAATAAAATAATTATTTGGTCATGAAAGTGGAAAATTATATTCATATTGTGACGGTTGAAATAAATATTTATTCATATTTTTTGTAAAATAAATATAGGCATTGTTTAGAAAATGGCATGAAAGTTTCTTTCAATTTTTTAAAAAAACACCAAAAATGGGTAAAATTTATTTAATAAATAATTTTTAAAATCTTAAATTGTTTTAAACTTTTTTAGAATACATGGTTTTTGAATAAAAAAAGTTGACAACCAAAAATACTATTTTTTCAAAAAGCACTATTTTTTGAACTCTTTCGTAAATAAAGTGAACAAAATCGAGGTAAAATTAAATTATCAAGGAATAAATGGGGTTGAATAGAATTCATGATATTATTTATATATGGATCATAATATTTTAGCTTTGGGAACATAATTATAAACAATTTATATAAATTGTTAGAACATAACATAGAATTTTTATCACTTTGGAAACATTGAAACATAAGAACATTGAATGAATATCATTAAATGAAACTTATAATTTCATTAGGATAAATAAATTAATGATATAATATTTAATACAGAATTTATAAAAACATTGTACAATAATATATGTCTATGTCATAATCTTTGGTCCCAAAGAAAGAAATTTGAAACAAAAATCCCTTACCGATTTGGTAAACTCCCCATAAAAGTGATATACTAAGAAGGATATGTAAATATTAATAATTTTAATTATAGGTATTATAAAATATATTCCTGGATAGTATATACACAACAAAAAACAAACATGCAATGAACAAGGAATGTGTCTCAAAGAAAAATAAAATTGAGATTAAAAATTACTTTACACTATAGTAATCATTCATATTGTAATCCCTAATAGAGAATAAGATAATATGAAAATGTAAATATCATCAAAATAATGTGATTTATGGTAAAAAAACATCAATGTGGCACTATATACACCACACAAACACAATTGAGTAGTGACTTATCATATGTCTCCCAGAAATAAAAGAGAGACTAAAAATCCATTACCTTAATCCTTGAATGCCATCATAGACGTTCAAACCTACTGTATAATAAATATATGTTTTTTATTTATCTATTACATAATATTAATTATAAATATCATACCATATAATATTTTATTATGTAATTTTATTACCCAATTATTCCCCATTCAATGTTAAAGATATATTTCAGTTAAAACTGCTTTGTTTTTTGTATATGTATTTGATTTTTTATTTCAGGGACACTTAATTTGATAATGGTTCCCTATTATAAATAATTTTAAACAAAACATAAATATAATATATATTCAGTATATATTTATTTATATTAATATATAAAATATTGATATAGAAAATGATACACACCGTTCATGGAGACGGTAGACCATACGTACACATGAATGTTATCTCCATTTTCTGAATGTTCTTATAATAAGAAAGATAATTGATATATAATTAATATATAATAATTTTAATCTCATTTATGTTTCATATTTTCATTAAACTCAACCTTATTACCTTTCATATAATGTTAGAATGAATAAAATCGCTTTACGAGGTGGAAGTCCCCTAAACACAGGAGCGACATTATCATATTCCCATAAAATATAAATCATGAAGTTATCTATGATATAATAATAAAATTAGAATAATAATATCATAAATATTGTATATAAACAATAAATAGATCATAATTTTCAACCATAATTAGAGATAATGAAAAAACAAATGACAACAGTTCACGAGGCAATAGTCCACTTTAAAAATGAATACTGATTTCATAACCCATTTATTTAATGTGGAGTTGGTTTTAGGTAGTTAATTTAACAAAAAAAATCTAAATATTATAATTATAATGATGTTATTTTATGTTTTTTGTTTTATAAAAATTGATATAGGTGGATTACAAAATAAAAAAAATGGTATTTGATAAACACTACATCTTTTTTGGGAATCCCTCTTAAGATTTCACCAAATGCATACCTAGGTTGGATTTATGTCCAAAATAAGGATTCTATGTTTATAAAATGGAATTTTGGAATTTATATGGTCATGGATTGGCTGAACCAAAATGGTATGAATGTTTTAATATAATAGGAGTCGGTGTCCTTTATAAGTGAGGTTAGCGGCACACCTATATTTTTTTTTGAAATAAATAATTCACTAATGTTTGATTCATGTAAAGAGGATACAATAAAACACTATTATCAATAATATAAGGTATAAGGTAAAAATAATTCCTTAAAATTTTTATTGGACATGTTTTATGTTTTTAACCCAGATCAATTTAGTTAATCCCCACAGTAAACCAACTTTTACCATAATAATGGAAAATTATTTTTTCTATTTTTTCTATTCAATTTTGTAAAAAATAATCTTAATATTATAAGATAATATATCATATTTTTATATAAAATATTTAATATTTATATTTAAATTCAATTCATAGAAGTGTCAAAATATAATTTAAAATTATACTCCTAGATGTGATGAGAATAAGTGTTTTAAAGAGAAAATGTTCAAATGTTTATAATGATTTTTTATAAAGATTGAACATAAAATTTCACTGAATTAGTTAAATTTTATTAATTTATCTATAATTAAACAACAATTATATTAAATAAAATTTAAAATATAATATAAATTTATAAATAAAATAATCTAAAATTAATTTTCAATTATAATTCATTATTTTCAATATTTATAAAAAAATAAATCTTTATTGAAAATTTTCAAATATTAACAGAAAGGTAACTCTAATATTATGATTTTAAAAAATTATGTAAATTTACTCAAATAATATTTTTAATATTTTCTAAAATTATTTTTAAACTATTCGAGAAAAAAAGGTGACTACAACATTTTTTAGAATAATATTATTTTTAGTGTAAAATTGGATTTATTGTTATCTATTTTCTATATGAAAAATATGTTGAATGATAAAAATTTAATTGCATATATAATATATATTTTATTAAAATTATTTACCAAAACTGATTACTATAATTTATTAAGGTAAAACACGTTTACATATATGAAAATAGTTTTGGAGAAAAATATTTTTTTCATTTTTAAGTAGTTTTATTTTAATTTTTAATTAATTAGTCGGTAGAGAATCATTTTAAAAAATGTGGAAACCATATATTTATGTAATTTAATTTATCACATTCGTACCCTCCATTTCAAATTTTATTTTGTAACGATAACATAATAATTTTTTAATAATATGACACTTTTATTTTACAAATAGTGTTGCGTGTAACAGAAGCTAAACTCAGTGTGGTGTATAATGAAAGATAAACTTGATGTTCCATGTATTATTGTTTCATGTAAGAAAAGATAAACTATATATTTCATATAACACAAGATAAACTTAGTGTTTCTTGTAATCTAAAATATCGTTAATATTAAATTTAACGAAAAAATAATTCACAAAATATCAGGGTGTTTCATTCTACCCTCCCACCATAGAATGAATATTTCACTTGAATTTCATCTTGGTCATTAATGGTTTAAAATATTAGAACTCCCTCATAGAAACACACATCATAAAAAGGGTTAATAAAACCCCCTATTGAAAAAGATAAAGGAATTTGGGGAAGTCATCTAGAATAACACATACCAGGTTTCTAAAAAGGAAATGATGAGTTTGAAATCCAAACCCAGAAAAATAAGAGAAAAATGACACCCAAATACTGATGGGGAGTGATATAGAAACTTTATCATAAGAATCTAGGTGATCCAGAGAAGTTTAATTACCATAAATACATAAACTAATGAGGTGTGAAAAAAGTTCATTATCATTATAAAAAATTATGATAACATGGAAAATATTTATTTCAAGATCTTTTACTTAATGTTGGGGAATTTATTTTTTATATTGACATGGATGATATGAAAATTTACATTGCAAATATATTTTTATTTTATTTGCACAATTTCATCATTTACATATTCTTTGATCAATTTTTAATTCATATAATATCATATGATATTAATTTTACATGTATAATTTGGTAAATAAGATCCATAAAAGAATTAAAATTATTTCTTTCAATCTCTAGTCAAAAATATTAAGCTTAGTAATCTAATATGGATAATTCTTCATATGGTGAATTAATAAATTTGAATCTAAAACCTCACTAGATTTTCAATTTAAACCCTTCTATAAATGGTTAATCTTATGAACCTTCTAAAAGTTCAAATTTATAAGAAAGGTCAGTAAATTTATCAAAATTATCTTACCATTAATCCTACATATATCATTAAGCTGCACTTAATGGTGAGATCCCAAATATTTGAATAAGTACATGATATATTCTTATGAATCTAGTTAATAACAAAAATTACCATAAAACCACAATGAACACATGAATTCATCTTCATTCCTTAAATAAAATCATCAATTATTGAACATATTCCATTGATAAAATAATTCCATGAACTCCATCACTCATAACATAAAAAACATTTTCAATAACCCCTTTTTTAGTTATGAGGCCATCGATATTATCCAATTTACATTATCCAAATCAATCAACTATTTATCTAAACCAAACAAAATTTTATCAACACCCTGAACATAAATAGAAATCTTCCCTTAATCAAAGATCGCCATTTTATTAAATATCATCTCCAGTAAATCAATACAACTTTACCAATTTTTGATACTCCTTGTCAAAAAATGATTACTGGAGGATTCATATATATTTTGTGATTCATATAACATATTCCTTGAATTTAGATACAAAAATACTTAAATCCCACAACATCCCTCTAAACCTATTAACTATGCTTCATCATATTATTACATAACTCTTTTTTCCATTTGTATTTCCTTTATATTATCATAATCATTAGGAATATAGCTATTACATATACCACATTTCGAATTATCTTCATGAGCATTCCCATAAGGACATCAATTGACATAATGATAAAAATTTTCACATTAAAATAATTCAACAATTGATATTACCTTAAGGAGGCCCATATTCCCCATAATTGTGATAATTAGGCTCTTTATTTTTCATTTGTAGTTACTTGATTTTTTTTATCTTTTCCTCACCCAAAAAAACTTGACATCACTATAATACATTACCTTGTGTGCTTCTTACCACATTCTTGACTAAAAATAAACAAAATATTTCTTCCACTATGGTAAACAATAACCAAAATCACAGTGAAAAATATCTTTATCTTATTTATTGAGTAGGAGAGTTAGTTAATGTGTACATTCTTAATAACATTTCGTGATAACAAATTAGGAATAATCACAATATCCGTCACTCCAGGGATCATCCCTTTTAGATTCTAATCAGAAAATTTTATATTAAATTCAATGTAAACCCAATATGTTTGGTTTCCATCCACTAATTTAAAACCAAAATCATAGTTTGAGAGAAACCAATCATTTTTAAAAGACACATAACCATAAAAATAAATTTTAGTATTTCTTAGTCATAAAACCTAAATTTATGTCTAGGAAACATTTGTGTTCAATTAGTTTATCGAAGATAATCATCTATTGAAATAATTCATGATTGTTTGTAAAGAGTTTTATAATTTCCAAAGCATATCCACAAAAAGTGTCAAACCTAGTGTATATCAATTCTCGTTGTTGTACACTAGGTGATTATCTAGTATTTCTCAATGAACTCTTTTTAGAGTTATTATCCATAGGTACCTATATTCCAGAGCCACATCAACTAGTAGTATCTATACAAGGATTCATTTTCCTGGGATCCCCTTCCTATATCCTTTCCCAAAAATTCTAAAACATTTTCTTGAACCATGACTCGTACATAGAATTATCCTTTGAGGAATCTTAAGACATATCCCTAAAAATATTCATAGTGTTATCAGCAATTTTTTTCTCATAATAGTTTCTAATGGTTAACTGAACCTTTTCTATAATACCAACCATAATGAACCAAGTATAAATTCCAAGATATTAAATCACTTTAGATCAATATTCAATATATTTTAAAAGCACATTCTCAAGGATATTAATATTTTAGAATCTTTGGAGGCAGGGGACACAATCTTTTTATCTAGTAAAAGATATTAAATTATTCCACAAATTATCTTCCCATTTAGTATTATTCATATATTTACCCTATATAATACAATTACTCATAACCTAGGGAAATGAAACATAAGAAATGGTGATCTCAATTCCACATTAAGGGTACAAAATGTTATTAAAAAACATAATGTTAGAATAAGTGTATGATATAATTAGAATATCATATAGAAACCATACCATGAATATAAGATATTATAATATTGATTCATAAAATAAATCCTAATAGTTCTTAAGATATGAATCATGAATAAATCAAATAACTTGCTCCATGAGCGCGTATTTCTGGAATTTTACAATGTTTTATAGAATTCAAAAAAACATTGAAAATATTATATCATTGATACCCACCAAGACAATCATAACATGTTAGTCTTGGGATAACCACCCATGTACCTACATTGTGATTAGGATGAACTCCCCTAGACCCTTTTAGATCATGGCCATACCACCCATGTGACCTTCTTTTTGGGCTTGGGACAATAACCCATGTACCCATTTTTTAGGATTGGGATAATCATATATTTATCTTCATTCATAGGATTGGGATAACCAACCATGTACCTGATGAACTCATAGAACATTTATCATTACCCAATGCATTAGAGGGAGATATAGGTCCCGCCAGCCAAATAAGGAAAATCATACCCATTTTTCCACATGATCATAAAACAATCAGTATACCATAACTCATGGAATGAAATGGGTTTCATAAAATTCTTATCATATCATAACATGTGGAAAGTAGATAGGTTTCTAAATCATTTCATCCTAGAATAACCTTTGAAAAAATAAGTAGGTTACCTATGATTTTTTTATCATGTTATAACTCATGTAACAAAAATGGGTTTCATTAACAAATGTCAAATAAAAAAATTATAGATTGAATTTTAATGGTATCCTTGGTTCATATCCTCAAAAAAAACATATGTCACATCAAAGGATGTAATCGTTTATGGATAATGGTTTTGAATGATTAATAAGTTAAGAAATTTCTTGAGGAATATAACATTATTTTAAATTCACTTATAAAACTATTATTTCATTATAAAATTCATTAAAATTAAAATTTAAAGATTAAAGGAAGCATTGGAAATCAGTTAAAGCATTTATTTAGGGAAATATCCTTTCTACTTTGGATATATTTTTTATAATAGACAACAAATTCAAAATCATTTTCACATTGAAATAATTTAGTTAAAATATATAATATTACTAAACTTTTAATGAAATTATATTACTAGAAAATAAATTTGAAAATTTTTCAATGAATATTATAATAATTGAGCGGTCCTAATAGCGAAAATATAGTTCATTATTTACATTTTAAAAACAAATTGTTTTTTAAAATCCTCTATAAAACATCCATTATTTTGTGAAGTGAAATTAATATTACATTAAAATTATTTTATTAAAAAATTATCAATGGAAAAATATATTTAGTAAACAATTTTAAAAATATTAAAATATTATTTAATTTTTTTAATAAATTTTTTTAGAAGCGATAAGGGTTGTCAACAAAAACTAATAATTTTCCGAAAGAAATTATTTTATTAACTCTTCATAACATAATGAGAGGAAAATTAAATGAAAAATTTATTATAATTGAATTAAAATAGGGGAGAAATAATTATTTTATTGAGATATTGTTAATAATATTATTTCATTGGGGACATAATTACAAACAATCCCAATAAATTATGAGATTAGAACATAAAATATTGACCAATTTGGAAAATTTGAAACATAAGAACAATAAGGGAATTTAATTAAATGAAAATTAAAATATCATGAGGATAAATAAAGTAATGATATTATATTTAAAAGGATCTATATATAGAAATTTTACAAGAATACATGTGTATATCTTTATCACATGTCTTAATGAAGAGAAATTGAGGCAATAATACAATACAAATTTATTAACTTTTTGACTACAAACCCCATGAAAAGGATTCATAAAATTGATATATAAATAAAAATTAGTTTAATGAGAATATTTAAAAAATAAATTAATGGGTAGTATATACACTACCTAAAAAATATGTGGTGAACAAGGCATGTGTCTTACATAAAAATAAAAGTGAAACAGAAATTTGTTACCACCTTAATAATATTTTGAATCATTATACAGAATAAATAATATAATAAAAATAAAATATAAATATAATATAAGAAATTTTATTGAGGGTATAACATTTCAAAGGGTAATTATATACACAAACTAAATTACTATTGAATTTGCATACGTCTTCCAAAAAAAAGAGAGACAAGAAATCCCTTACCATAATACTTGACTTCCTTAGTAAAATTTCAAGCATCATTTAAAATAAATATAAGTTTATTATAACTATATTATAGATACATAAATATTTATATCATACCATATATAATTTTATTATGATATTTTATTACATGTTTAATAACAATTTCATGTTAATGTTACGTTTTGGGTAAAATTGGTTGTTTTTCATATATGTCTTGACTTGTTATTTTTTCAAATTTATATGATGAAAAATCAATAATATACATAATTTTTATAATTTCATAAATTTCATATATTATTATTTATATTTATTTATATTAAACTTTAATATATATATATATATATAGAAAATGAAATAAACCATTCATGGATACGTTAGGCTGTACGTATACATGAATATTATTTCTTTTTTCTCAACATATTGATTGAAAAAAGGTAGTGGTATATTATCATAATTGAATAATTTCATATCATATAATAATATATTATTATTAAAACTATCCATATTACCTTCGATGTGAATAATGACATATTTAATTCTCTTTATGATGTAGTAGTCTCTTGTAACACGAGCGACATATCATATTCACTCAAAATGGATGTACTGAAGGGATGTATGATATAATAATTCCATAATAACAATAATATCATATATATATATAATATACATAATTAATATATAGTTATTTCTAACCTTAATTTATTATAATTGAAAAATGGATGACATCAGTTCGCAAGGTGGTAGTCTGTCATACACCCAATTGATGATTTCAAAACCCAATTGTTAGAAGTAGTGATGATGGTAGGTCATTCACTTGACTGGAAATTGTTCTTTATTATGCAAACACCTTTAAGAAAAAAGTGAGAAACCATATAGGACTTTATTACCTCATTTCTTCACCACTTCACCACATCACCATTTCCCCATTTCACCACTTAACCACTTCACCTCAAAAACATTACTAGGCTTCACATCCATTCAAGAATTCATACTAACAAACATACACATCTGGAGTCAAAATCGTCAAGAGAAAACCAAGGAACCATGATGTTGGGAACATGAATTTAAATATATATATATAGGAATATTGATGATACTGATGTAATTATATAATATTATTTTAATAAAAATTTAAGGATATGGTGGAATAAATAAAAAAAATTGTCGTTGATGATCATTACATCTTCTTCGGATATCCTCTAAAGCATTTATAGAAAATACTTCCATGGATGGATTTATTTCCATACAAAAACTTCTATGAATTTATGAGGGAAGTTAGGAATATATTTGGATAGGTATTTTTTAAGCTGAAAGGGTTTGATGGTGTGAAGAGAAGAAGAGACCTGGTGATGTTTTGTAAGTGAGATGAGAAGCACATTTGTTATTATTTTGAAAGAATGAATTTCATCCACATTTTTTCATTTCAAAAGGCTAAAATAATGGACCATTATTGATAATAAATGTTATAAGCTCTATAGAAGGAAATAAAATTAGTGTTTCATATTTTTTGGGTTATTTTTAACCATTATATTTTTAGTATAACCCCTTTAAATCCATTCTACCTTAACCGCAATAAATAAATTATACTATTCTTAATATATATTTGAATAAAAATTTATATTTATATTTTTTGATTGTAATGACCCATAATTTCTTTGGAAAATTTTTAAAAACACACACACAATCAGTGTTTTCGTGTACTAAGTCAGAAATCAGTAGTCAGGGTTGTGGTGTGTGGATACGTCGAACGCCGCACCAACACTGGACTCCCAGAAACAGGAAACCACACTCAGTACGCTTAACACTATTGCTTCATAGAAAATAAAATATCATAGTCCTAAGTTCTATAGTAGAACCGACTGCTCTGATACCAATTTGTCACTACTCGTCCCCCGGGGCCCGTATAGTGAGTACCCCAAGCCCGCCTTCCATAGGACAGAGGATGGCGACTAGCACCAAAGGAGAAATTCCCTAAAACTGGGAAGGCATTGCCTTTATAAATCGTAAAGATACACAACCAGAGTACAAGAGGAAGAATACACTATGTAAAAGATGTATAAAAGTGTACTGAAAGTAAAGGGGGCCAGAATACAAGAACAACTGTAAAGATACAACTAAAATCAAGTACAACTGGAAAATGGACAAATGGATGATTAGTGAAAGCAGCTCTTGGATCATCCTCTAGGGTTCCTACCTGAAGGGTTGGTACAGACGTCCTCCACAACACTCCATGTCTGTCAGACTATATTGTGTACCAAAATGTCATAAGGTCCTCCTCCAGGTACCGTCTAGTCCTGGTGCTCTTGGCCTCCGTCAGCGTTGTTCGTCATCTGCGTCCAACACAATGTGGCGAGGGTATATCCCAAGTAGGGGTGAGTATAACGATACTCAGTAGGGACCCCGAGACCCTCAAGGTCTCACAAAATTCAACAAGGATAAACCAAAAAGTTTGAAATTAATCGATAACCATTACTTAGGTATATGCCCATACATATACCAATGTTATAAAGTAACACATCTCAATCATGAGGAAATCATAAAGGACATTGACTCAGCTCAAACTACGATTTTTCATTATCGAAACCACGACTGCTAGAAAACTCCTCCTCTATCAAGAACAGTAGGCCGTCACGACACCAAGGCACATCCCACTAACCATAGACTGCTGAGGTACTCCTCCTATCGAGTACCGTGTGTCTGCTGCCAACTACCTGGTGCTCCATCCACTATGGGTCTGCTGCTAAATACTGAGCGCTCCCCCTACTATCCGGGAGAGGTACTCCTCCTATCGAGTATCGCAGTTCTACTTCCAACTACCAGGCGCTCCATCCGCCATGGGTCTGCTTCCAACTATCAGGCTCTCTCCACCGGGCTAGTCGAATCACTGCGAGTCAAATTGGTCAAGCAGTCGTCAGGTCTATCAGCTTCTAGGTTTCCGCACTCTGTACGCTCATATCAGGAAGGATCCGCTCCATGATCTACTAGTAGATACAACAAAATTCATGTCGTCTCATGTGGAAGTATCTCAAAGGACCTCAACATCACATGGGTCTCAACGCAATAGACATCGCGTCAATCAGACTCCTGGTCTGTGATTTCTAAGCCTTTTAGTCCCGGGGGCTCGGTTATTTCATGTACGAACCAACCTGACTGTATCTCAACTATACTCCAAACTCCGGTGGGGTATTCTCAAAGGGACGACTTCGTTCCAAGAATATTGGCACCACTGATGGTTCATCAAAGAGATTCTCGTAGCCCGAGTTATGGGCAGATAGGTGTAATCAGGTCTGATGGGTCTGGGTCCTGTCCAACCCAGTCAGACCGACCTGGACAGACCCGGGTCTGGACCGTGGTCCGACCTGGCCCGTGAGTCCGACCCGGTCTGAAGGGGATGCTCGGTCTGAAGGGTCGGCCCAACCCGAATGCGCGACCCAGCCTGAAGGCGTGGCCTAGCCCGTTTTGATAGCTGTGTGGCCCCTCCTGGCTATTCGTGTGGTGCGTCCGGACTGGCCTTGTGGCCTGGCCCGGCTGGCCATGGTGTCGGCCCGGATGGTCGTGTGTCGCGGCCCGGTGAGCCATGTGGCACGGCCCATCCGGCTTTGTGGCTCGGCCCGGCTGGCCGTGTGGCCTAGTTGGCTGGTCGTGGCTGGTTGGCCGTGTGGCCTAGCCAGCCAGCCTGCATGTCCAATCTGGACACGTGTGGGAGGGGGTGTTGCGCCCCCTTTGTCCGAAACAGCCGGAGTGGGGCGCCGGCCTGTAGCGTGCACCAGCGACCGGCTCGGCTAACCACCTCTCCTATTCGTTGTAGACTAAGGCCGAGGTCCTGCACCACTAGCGTCATGTGATGGTGTCACGACCCTCCGCCACGGCCCGCCCTGACTATGGCTCCCAGCTGCTCCATGCGGCGTGACAATGCCACTCCCCCGTCTGACCGTCATGGCCCTTATCTTCCAGCACGGTGCGACGACACAACACCCCTCCAGCACCGCCGCAGACTGCCAGGAAGTGCCTTGGTTCACTACGTGGCACTACGGTGCCACACCATTGTGGTGACCCGACGGCCTTTTGCCGCTAGATTTCTTCATGACCGGATCATTGTCGGTAGCCGCACCAACACTGGACACCCTGAACTGAAAACCACACTCAGTACCCTTACCACTATTTTTCACATAAAATAAAATATCAGAGTCCTAAGTTATAAAATAGAAATTACTCCTCTAATACCAATTTGTCACGAACCATCCCCCGGAGCCTGTATCATGACTAACCCAAGCCCGCCTTCCATAGGCTAGGGGCAGGTGACTAGCACCAAAGACGTAATTCTCTAAAACTAGGAAGGCATTGTCTTTATAAATCATAAACACACACAACCAGAGTACAAGTGGAAGAAAACACTATGTAAAAGTTGTATACAAGTGTACTGAAAGTAAAGGGGGGCCAGAATACAATCCCAACTATGAAGATACAACTGAAATCAAGTACAACTAAAAATGGGACAAACAACTGATAGGTAAAAGAAGCTCCTGGATTGTCCTCCGGGGTTCCTACTTGAAGGGTAGTTATAGACGACATCCACATCACTCCACGTCCGTCAGACTCCACCATGTACCAAAACGTTGTAAGGTCCTTCTCCAGGTACCATCCAGTCCTGGCGGTCTCGGCCTCCGTCATGGCTCTCCGTAGTCTGCATCCAACACAAAGGGGTTCAAGCATAGCCCATGCAGGGGTCAGTATAACGATACTCAGTATGGTTATCGAGAGCCTCAAGGTCTCAATAAATTTAACAAGGAAACCAAAAATTATGAAATCAACAGATACCCATTACTTAGGTATATTCCAATACATATACCTACGTTATCAAATAACCCATCTCAATCATGAGGAAAACACAAAGGTCATTGACTCAGCTCAAGACATGACTTTTCATTATCAAAACCACTGTTGTTGGAGAACTCCTCATCTATCAAGAACAGTGGGAATGTCGTGACACCAAGGCACATCTCGATAACCTTAGACTGCTAAGGTACACCTCATATCGAGTACCACGGGTCTGCTTCCAACTACCAGGAGCTCCCTCCGCTATGGGTCTACAGCCAAATACCGGTCGCTCCCCCTACTAGCATGTAAAGGTACTCCTCTTGTCAAGTATCACAGGTCTGGTTCCAACTACCAGATGATCCGTCCTCCATGGGTCTGACGCCAACTACCAAGCCCTCTCAACTGGGCTAGTCAAATCACTCCGAGTTGAATCGGTCAAGCAGTCGTCAGGTCTATTAGCTACAACGTCTCCACACTCTATACGCTCATTTCCGGAAGGATCCACACCATGATCTAATGGTAGACACTCCAAAAGTCACTAATTATCACTTGGAAGTATCTCAATGGACCTCTACGTCATAGGAGTCTCAATGCAACAGACATCGCATAAATCGGACGCCCGGTTTGTGAGTTATTAGCCTTTTAGTCCCTGGGACCAGTTGGTTTTGTGTACGATCCAACCTGACCATATCTCAACCTCACCCTGAAATATTGTGGGGTATTATCAAAGGGATGGATTCATTCCATGAATATCGGCACCGTAGGTGGTTCGTCAAATAGACGCACGTAGCCCGAGTTATGGGCGAATAGGTGTATTCGGGTCTTACGGGTTCGGGTTCGGTCCGACCCAGTCTGACCGACTCGACCTTACCTGGGTCTGGACCGGGGTCTGACCCGGTCCGTGAGACTGACCCAGTCTGAAGGGGAGACCCGTCCTGAAGGCGCAGCCTGGCCCGAAGGCGCGACATGACCTGAAAGTGCGACCGGGCCCGAAGGGGCGGCCTAGCCCGAAGGAGCGGCCTGGCCCGGTTGGCTGGCCATGTGGCTAGGCCCGGCAGGCCAGGTGGCTTGGCCCAACTGGCCATGAGGCTCGGCTCGGCCGGCCGTGTGGCTCGGCCGGCTAACCACATGGCCTCACTGGTGGGCCCATGTGGCCCAGCTGGCCACGCATGGGAAGGGGGTGTCGCGCCGCACTCTATCTGAAATAGTCGGCGTGAGGAGCTGACCCGTAGCATGCACTAGTGTTCGGTTCGGCCGATTTCCCTCTCATGTCCATTGTGGACTAAGGTCGCGGTCCTACACCACCGGCATGGCGCGACGGCACCGCGCACCTCTACTGTGGCCCGACCTGTCCACGACTCCCTCCTCCTCCATGCGGCGCGATGACGTCATTCCACCGTCTGACCTCTGCGGCCTTCTTGGCCGCGGACTTTTTCTTCCGGCGTGGTGCGATGGCACCGCACCCCTATATCACCGCCATAGCCCGCCTGGCTGCAGCTCGGTTCACTATGCGGCATTGTAGTGTCGCGCCCATGTGGCGACCTAGAGGCCTTTCGCCACTGGCTATCTTTGCGGCCGGCTCGTTGTCGATCGCCACGTGTACCGCCATCGTCGTCATCAAACAAGAACCAACAAAAGGGGAGGTTCGGGCCATGTTCGTGCTGTCCGAAACCTCCTCGTTATAGTGATATCATTTGGTTCTCAAACCAGAAATTTGTACAATGAAGAACAAGTAAAAAACTATTCAAACCCCAAACCTTTCTTGTCAGTGTCGTTTGATGGAGTCACCGGAAAGCGGTGTAATTCCATCAATGTCGGAAGAGGAAGATAGGTACTCGTCGTTGGCGGACATGCGTTTGAAGGTGACGAAGTCGAGGATGATGTCGCGTTCTTTGTGGTCATTTCTCCCCTTTCCCTACCTTGGTTGAAGAAGGAAGAAGACAACATCGATTTTCTGTGGAAGGAGCGTTCTTCGCATTCTTCGTTGAGAGGATGAAGTTCTCTCTCAGGTTTCCACCCAAAAGAATTTCCAACCAAAAAATAGGTTAAGACAACCCATAATTTAATTATTGGAAAAATAATTCAATAAAATTGGAAATAAAAGAAACCATTCATTTAATTAATGGGTGGATATTTGACAATTAAATAGTGGGGGAAGGTGGAGAGGCTCTCCGACTTTTTGGAGATTTTTTCCAAATTTAATTGGGGGTTTGAGAGGGTTTAAGGGGAGTTAGAGAGGTTGGATGGGCCTCACCATATAATACTCCCAAGGGAGGTTGGGGTGTGGTGGCCCCCACCTCCGACCTCCCCTTGGAGGTTTTAACCACAGTCATAAAATAATGTTAAATCTTCAGCTTCATTCAATTTAATTAAAAACCACCAAAAACTAACTTCTACCCTCGATAAAATACAACTGCGGTGAAGGTCTCACTAAGTAATCACCGACGCTGTGAGTTCAACCATGCCCTCAGATTTCAATTCCGAGTACCTGTTCAAAATTTATATAATTCCGAACGTACATTTACTGAACGTACCTGAACAAAACATCAAAATTTGATTCCGGGCACACTGGGCCTCAGAATCAATCGCCGTCAGAAACTGCGGACTCGTATTATTCTCATGTATTTAAGAAAAAAATTTCCATGGAAATTCAGGGTCTTTACACTAATAATAAATATTATGATAATTAAAAATATAGAATTATTTTTTAAAATAATTTAAGAAAAGTAAAATTAATTAATTAAATTTAATCACACAGATATGAAGACAACATTAATTTTTAATGGGAACATGTTCAAAAATATTACATAGTTTTCTGAACAAAATTCTCTATGAAATTTGTTTTTATGAACTAAATTGTGTTAATTGATTTATAATTGAACTAATTTTACTTTATAAACAATTTATAACTAATTTAACTTTATAAATAAATTAAATAGAAATGCAGTTTTCAATTAAAATTTTGTATTTTTCACTATTCTTCAAAAAAATTAATCATTCCATATAATTATCAAAAAATAACCCTATTATAATTTTGATATATTGACTTTAATTTTTTTAAAATAAATTTTCTAAAAGAAACTAAAACTAGTTTTAAAATATCTACACCAAAAATGGCGGCAAAATAACTTTTAAGAAAAATAATGTTTTTATGTGTAAAATTTGATTTATTATTATATATTTTCATGGAAACACATAAGAAGAATGTTAAAAATTTAATTAAATATATAATATATAAAATTTATTAAAATAATTCATTAAATTGGTTTGTATTATATATTTGATAAAACATGATTGGGTGAGTAAAAATAGTTTTTCAGAAAAGGATTTCATTTATTTTCAAATAGTTTTTATTTTAATTTTTAATTACTTGTTTAGCAATGAATTAATTTTATATAAGTGTTATAACCATATATTTTAATAGTTTCATTAATCTGACTCATAATCGCCATTAAAACTACTAGGTTGTAAATATCATTCAATAACATTTTAATAATATGACATGTTTCATATAAACCTAGTGTTGTTTATAATTCATGTTACATGTAGTGTTCTGTGTAATGAAAGATAGAGTCCGTGTTGCAGGTACTATAAGCTAAACTCAGTTAATCAAACAAGGAAAAATAAAATCATTATATTTTGTAATTAAAGATAAAATCATAGTGGTGTGTAATGAAACACGTTGATAAAATTAAATTTAATTAGAAAATAATATTAAACAAAATCCCAAGGTATTACAACACCCTTGAAATTTCCTAAAGTAATAAATTAATATAAATTAATTTTCATATTGAAGTGAACACAAATTTATATATTTAGAATCATTGATGAGGATTATTTTAAATAATCTCACATAATAAAATGTAGAAAAGATTAGGTTATGTTTTAACACTTATATGTTAGTTTTAAATACTCATTAACCCTTTTGAAAATTATCATGATATCAAATTATTTTACTCTTTAGTGGTGATGGATGTGAATAAAAAATTCAAAAATAGAAAATATATGGAAAATGATAGATATTATAGAGTATATGCCAATAATAAGGCCAAATATATTATTTTTATTAAATTTAAGGCAATTTATAAATATTATTTAATAAAATATATAGTTGATGTATTTTTCGGTATTATTCACATAGATTTTATTTAAAGTCAAGATGATAGAAATATAATTGCAATAAAAGATTTTATTTAAATAAAAATATGTTATATTTATCTAGAAAATTTATGGTCATAGTAATTAATAATAATTTTAATACATTTAATTCTTTTAAATTATTTAATTTTATTTTTTTAGAGAATGTATTGTTTTGTGTTTTCATATTCATTTATGATAATTATTCCATCTCTAAAAATAAAAAATAAAATAACATTTAAAAAAATATTCATATTTAAATTAAATACTTATAACATAACATATACTCCTTTTACCCATATGAAAAAATTATACTTATTGGAAAAAAGAAGATAATATATAATATTCATTCCTTACATAAAATAATATTATGGTTATTATCAAAAAATTCCCCAAGAGTGCGTGCAATTTAATATTTGATTATGATGATAAAAAAATATTATAAAAATAAGTAGGAGTTATATTTCTTTTAAATCCTTACAACAATATTTTTAATTTAATTACTAGATCTACTCTTACCGAGTTGATAAATAGTTAGAATGATTACAGTAAATAATGAAAACAAAAAGGTGACATATTAATAAAAAAAATTCATGTTGATTCAAAATATGGAATCCAATTTTCATGATTAAATTCATAGAAGTGGAATAAATCCATTTTCTAACATGCATGAAAAATGCAACAAAACCCATTTTTTGGAAAATGCATTTTTATTTATAAAACTACATATATTCTTATCCCATGCCTAGTAAAAACCATTAGTTGATAGTTAAAACATATTAATGAATATATATTCTATATATTTCATTTGAATAATTTAAAAATAGTTATTAATTTAAATTATTATGATTACAACACATTTCATTCGACAAATGGTTTTTAAGAAAGAAAATTTATCTTTCTCTCAAATGTTTTAGTTTTAATTTCTAACCAATATATAACTAATTAGTTCATTTATAAATGTGTAAAAAATTATTTTAATGATATAATTAGTCTTATTTATACCCCCAATAAAATTACTAAAATATATCTTTCACAATAAATGTTTATATTTAAATAGTATATCAGAGTTTATTTACACACAATATTATGTGTAAAGAAAATAATCAAATAAATAAAATTTATTTGTAGAGAAATATATCAAAAAAATATCTTGGTGTTAAATTCTATGCCATTATACAAATCTCATCTAATAAATTCAATATCTCTAATTAAAGAATATGGGGATAATTTTGCCTCATCACTTCCTTAGGCTCTCGTGTAGGGTCCTCCAAATTATGGTTATGCCACAAAACCTCAACCTAGTGATTGGTATTTTTCATGGAACTTTATCTCTACGGTCCATAATATCTAAATTTTTTTATTCATAATAGATATATTTTTCCAGTTGTACTAACTTTTAAATTATCACATGTGAATGATTTGTATGTAGTTCATAAGAATATATACGTGGAACACATTGTGAACCTAAGAAATATTTGGTTGAAGCACAAAATAATATGATAAAGTCCCAATATGATAATGAATTTTTATGGGACCAATATATCGATGGATTATATTTTCTCTATTTCCAAATCACATGCCCATATTCTGTGGACATATTCATAAGAATACCTTGTCCCCAAAGATGAACTATAGAACTCATCAATGATTACCAACATAAGTTTTCTATCAACTTTGAGATGACCTTATCGGATTATATATGGATTTAACCTTATCTACCATTAAATTATCTTGATTTGGTACCAATATATATTTTTCATTAACACTAAACTAACATTTTAGAGTTCTTCTATAACAACTATGATCTTTATTACACACATAAGCATTATATATTACAGAAACATTAAATTAAGACAACACTAAGGATCATGATGTCTAGTGTGATGGGAAGTTAGGAACATTATATTATAACATAGAATATAATACACAACATCTCTATTGAAAACATCTTTTACATGACCACAACATTCCTTCGTACTTAGCATTTCATGGGATAACCTGAGGACATGCATAAAAAATGTTGAGCTATAAATCCCAGTAAGGTAAAAAACAAGGCATAACATGAAAAATATAATACATGATAGGAAATTGGCATATAAATGGAGAATTAGAGAAAAATGAACTTAATGGAATGAGTAAACCCTTATTTCACTTGAAATATAATGATACTAATCTTTACCCAATGCATTAGAGCGCTATCTTGGAAAACCCTTCTTAATCATTTTATTTCATACATAAGTGTGCCACATAGATCTTACAACATTGATTCATTAAAAATCATAAATTACTCCATGAATAAGTGGTGTAGAACATATAAATGTAGTTCCTAAATCAAAAATTATATGTTCATAATGGTTAATTACCTTGATAGGGAAGTGGGTATGGTATTCACTTACACTATGATTTTGGCTTGGAAATGTTTGTATAATTTCGCCAGCATAATGATATGAAATAGAAATAGTAAAATTGGTTGATGAGAGAGAATATGGTATATCATCATTTATATAGGAAATTTTCAGTAAGGGGGTCTTGTAATATAATATTCTAATATATATAATAGAATTTAGATGCATAATATAAAATAATTTCTTGAATATAAATGAGGATAGAGAAACCCCTTATAAAGTTTTGGCATGGAAATAGGTTTAAATGGCAGGAATTAATGAGAAAGAAAGAGGTCCTTAATCATTCACATAAAATAGGGTAGTATGTAGGAAGTTATAAATCATACCCCGACATTTTTAATTGAAAATAAAATGGTATGACAACATAATTAAATTTGGAAAAAAATGACAAAGAAAGAAATACCTTCCATGGAAGTGTGATCCCAAAATATTGAGAGGGGCTTAAGAGGGGGTTTTTGGGAGCTTGGGGATCCTTGGGAGGATTTTAGAGGGAGAAGGGAAGGTTTGAAACATGCTACATGGGTTTTTAGTGATGAGAAATTGGATATCTGGTTGGTGTATATAGGTAAAGAGAGGGGATTCGTTATTATTTAGGTTTGGGACACCACA
Source organism: Viscum album (assembly GCA_963277665.1). Lineage (NCBI taxonomy): Eukaryota > Viridiplantae > Streptophyta > Magnoliopsida > Santalales > Viscaceae > Viscum > Viscum album. The sequence goes on along the minus strand of OY728142.1, from coordinate 1,739,245,244 downwards.
CATTAAACTAATCAAAACCACAAACCAACCAATATTTTCTTACAATGATTTTTTATGTTAGTGGGAAAAATTATTTTATATGGAAAATGGTTTAAGTTATTAATATGTTAGGCCTTATTATGTGGAGGTGAGTCACACTCTCAAGGAAATCATTTTAAAATGATAAGATGTTTAATATGTCTTGAAGGGTCTACTAGGGTTTTGTAAAATAAAAAACATATATATATATATAATCACAATTTTTTGAAGTTAAAACATATATTGGCTGAAAATTTCTTTTATAGTATTTTACTACATCACTATTGGGTCATTATGGTGTCATAAAACACATTATGTATTTAAACGATATTTAATTTTTACACAAAAATTTGATCATCTAAAAAATTATGATAAATCCACTATCGGATAATTTTGACATCCTGATTCAAAAAATAATATTCATGTTATCTAAATAATTTTCTAAGTATGTAAATTTTTACTTCTAAAATAAAAAACATCATTTATCAAAAATTCATGGGATTTGGAAAAAACAGCTTTGAAACATTAATTAAAATTACAATTATATTCATAAAAATTGTATGATCATTTTAATTTAATTATAAGAAATTAAGTAATAATATTTTATTAAAATATTATTTAATTCAAAAATACATTAATAATTCTGAATAGATTTCTTAGTCAAATATTTACTAAAAAATATAATTTCTCTTTAAAAACATTTTATAATGTAAGAAAAATAAAATGAATGTATACTATACTAAAAATAATTCACATAATAATAGTGATAGGGTCTTGTTAAAAACCCCATATAACACCCACATATGACTTAAGGGTATTGTGTGCAACGTTGACAAAATATTGGGGGGTTAAGATAACATCACATGGGTGGTAATATCTATTAGCTTCCACTTCTCCTGTAAGATGCTCCTCTAAAGCTTATCGTATTGAAGCATGGCTTGGGATTGCTCAAGGGTAAATCCCAGTGACGCTATATACATCCTGAGCTCTGATAAATGGGATCTATATGGAGAAATTCTACTAGATGAGGCCATCGCTTCTTTGGCCTCAGTACATTGGATTTGTTAAAGCCCAATATTTCTAATCATCATGTGATCACTATTCAACAACTATATTAGCAACAGTAAAAATTCATAACGGTATTTTGAAATCCAAAATCATTAAACCAAGGAATTTAATATGTTTTATATAACCATTTCACATTATAATATATTTAATTAGATCATAAGAAATATTTATTAATAAATGTTTGGGTCATTACATCTTCCCTTTTTGGCATAGAGAGCTTCATAAGGATCAGTCTGAATTCTCTACTGAAATCTATTATTCTAAAAAATTCCACCAAAGGATTCTGTTAATCCGAAAAACAATCTAAATCCATATATAATTCTATAAAATTATATTATAGTGTTTTAATTTTCCTCTTAGATTGACCATCTATCTTTAGATGATATTTGGTAATTAAACATAAATGTGTATACAAATCCTACTAAAGGATTACCTAAAAAAACATGGTAAAACCTAGATCATGATTAGATATAGTAGGTTGGGGTGCTCCATGAAGTTATACCAATTCCTCAATTTATATCCTAGAAATATTATTAGAAGATAAATATTTTCTTATTGAAATTAAACGTGCGATTTTCATAAGGTGATTGACTATAACCTAGATAACACTTTTCCCTTTAGATGTTTTGGAGTGTCTAATGAGGAAATAAATTGAAATTTTCCCCTATATCCTTTTTAATATGTGTAATGGATTTAACATCCCCATATAACTATATCTCTCTAGATTAAATTGTATATCTACTAGATGTCATTATACATACTCTAAAATAACCATTTTTATATTATCCCTCAAAAAATACTATTTCATATCACTAAAAATATTAATTCTTCAAGGATGAATAAATAATGACGATCTCTATGATTGACCCAATATATAATTATTTTAATTTGGTATTTATGGGAAACATACTCAATTTATGAACCTAATCATTATATCATAAACATGGTTGAACCCGTGAATATTTTTTACCCTCTTCTAATGTTCCACAACCACTGTACACACCTCTTTAATCATGACATGGGAGAATGGTTGGACATTCATTTATGTAAGATGGGATCTCTACACTTATATTAAGATATCATGTTACATCATCTACAAATCATTAAGTATTTGATCTCTTTTAATCCTCATCAGGCCTAAACTAGCATGGTTCTTTTGGATTAAAGTATAATCCACCTTTATCACCTTCCTAAGGTGAAAATGTATTGAGAAAAAATAATTATTTATCATATTTAACCATGTTATATATAATATATTCAACTTTTTCTATGTTAATATATACTTTAATATTTTCCGATCTATATATTTGTGTGATATTTCACCCAAAATACAATTCTTCATATATATAAGGAATCAATTTCTTCATCATTATCCAAGTTAGGATTCTGTTAATTTTTTTAATATATTTTCAATTGGAAAAACAAATATGATATCAAGATATCATTATATTAAAGGAAACATCTCAGTTCCTTCATTGATTAATTATTGTAGATCAAAAACCCTTATCCACTGTAGGGTAGAGTGAGAACATATTCACTAACTAAACCTCTATTCAACTCCTTGAAATTCTTTTCACATTTATTTTTCCAAAATAATTTATCTCCCTCCCAAGTCAACATGGTTTGTGGATTATATATTCAATAGAAACTTATCCCGACGTTTCAGTAGTATCCATCCAACATAATAAAACAATTTATTTAAATTCCTATGGTGTTTCTAAGAAATTACCCAATAACTTATATCTTTGAAGGATCCACCAATATAACTTCATAAGAGATTATATAACCATATAATGTAATTTTTTGATGCCGAAATTTACTCTTTGTAATTTTATCATAAAATATATCCTTATTTAGCATCTTTAAAAACTTTCATTTAAGGTTCATGTTATTAATTAATTTTTCAATATATAATAATATAAATAAATAGTGGCAAAAACTAATAATTATAATGTATAAATACTCTATTCATTAAATCTATAAATATTGTAGAAAAATTAATAAGTTGAAATGGAATCACTATAAATTTATAAGAACCATACCTTATATAGATGACCATTTTTGTTATATAATCCTTCTTAACCATCAATTAGGGATTTGAAAATTATTGAGGTCCTTTTAAATGATAAAAAATCATTGATACATAGTTGAAGATACTTTTTCTTGATAGTTATCTAGTTACATAATTTGAAATTGATACAAAGAATCGTCGACCCATATTTCTTTTTGAAAAGGAAAAGGGGAAACCAAAGGTGATAAACTAGGGAATATGAATATCATGGAATATTATACTTGATTTTATTCTTAAATTACATTAACTCATTAAGGGATATTCTATAAAGATTCTTTGTAATAGGTGTTTAAATAGTTTTGAGTTATGTTAAAAAATAAACTTCATGATTTAGAGAAAGATAACACAAGTCATCTAGAAACACATTAACAAACATGTATAAAATTGGTATATAATAAAGGTTGAGTTTCTTCCCATCCATTTGAGATAAATACCCATCATGGATAGAATTTAAGACCCACAATATAGAAATAATTTCCATAGGAATTGTGTATTCATATTTTCACTGATAAACAATGATATGATCATTAAAAATTGGAAATGTGACTTCACTTCCTTTGAAATTATTATGGGATATATATATAAAAATATAATATATATAATAACATCAAATTCATATAGAGGTTTAATGACACTATTTATAAGAAAACAATTCCCACATACATCAATCATATAGGAACTATGGACATGAGATACAATAATCATACTATTATGATTTTTCACTAATAACTAAATATATAATCATTTTGGTGGTAATGTGAAACACTTTACAAATCCCATAGTTATAGAAGAGTGGGTGGAGCTAAAATAAAATAATGCCTTGGATTTTCTAATGTGGATGATAAGTTTACCTTTCACCAATTCACACTCGTAACTCACTTCAGTATTTGTGATCATATGATATTTCCAATTTTCACCAGTACTAATAGGTTGTCTACACCAATAATGATCATAAACCTTTGGATTAATTCATTAGTTTTCTTAATTACCATACTAATTATATTTTATGCATTGTAGTGTGGATGGTTCATTTGTTTGAAACATTATATCCTATATTGTATGAACCATAAAATTTATCACCTTTCAACATTCATGGGATTTATTACCAACCCTTACACATATAAATCACCTCTCAATTCCATTCAATAAATTCCATTGATGTTTCATAAAACATTTTAAGCATGTAAGAAAAACTAATTTCTTTCAATCGAGATATTTAATAATGTTTTCATTAGACTCTATCTTTTTTATCAATGTAATGGGAATGATTGGAATATTCAATTTCTATTTCATCCTTCAGATAACATAAAATGATTTAGTCAAATAATAGAAATTCCCTTAAAGAAAATACCATTTGGACACTTCAGTTTAATACACAAAAGAATTAATCAATTTTTTTGGATGATTATGAAACCAAAATAATTCCATGAATTCGTTATAAAATTTTACTTCTATTTACCAATGGATTTATCATTCTTATTCATAATCTTGATGAATTCCTTCTATATTTTTTATGTAGAATATGATGGAAAAAATAATTGAAAAAAATCCTCTTGAAATCATCCCATTATATATAGTCAATTTCATTCACATTACAAATATAATTAATATGGTTCGAATCTTTATTTCCTTTACATTATAAAAGATAAATTTCTAATAAAAATTTATCATTTTCAGAGTACTAGAGAAAATGAAAATATTTTTTCAGTGGTACTGATCCATCAAAAAAACACTCAGTTATTATAAGACATATTGAATGATGGTATTAGTTGTTTCATGAATGACTCAATAGTATGTTGATACTTTATTTGACCATTTAGAAGCCCAACATGATTCATGGCCATATAATGACTCATGATCACATTAAAATTATTCCACATTCCAGATCCTAGAGAATTTTTTTTCTTAGAAGGATAATCATTACACTATCGATCATATTCATTGATAGAATATTTCCTTAAATTTCCATCCATTTATTAAAACTAATAATAAAAGTTCAGAAATCACGATATAATAATCAGAGGGATAAATCATTTAACCAGGAATAATTATTCATAATATATCCAAATCATTACACCTTATTTTCAATCTATAACACCTTAGGTTTATCCTAGGCCATCAATATCCATATTATATTCAAATCCTTCATAATAGTTCATAAATTAAATTTTAATTAATCCAAGCATATCCTTTAAGAGTGTCCAACCAGGTTAGTAGTAAGGGTCCATTAACCATACTTCAGAATAAGGGAATACATATTCACTACCAACACATTTAAGGTTTATTACTCAAAGTTGCATTTTTTCTAAGATTGTGTACACTGATGATATATAAAAAAAGAGGTATTTCAAGGAAAACACCATATTACCTACTTTAACAAATTTTAGGATGCCATCTTATACTTTGTATTATATTGAGGGTTCCCACCAATGTTCTCTAATACAGATCTCTAAAAATAAATAAACACATATCTGATACCAATCAAGTCGACAGAAGAATTTCATACATAAATATTTAAAAATTTTAAAATAATATTTAATACACCTAATAATATTACATATTCTAGACCTAAAATTTTATAGTGTACATGGATTATTAATAGATAAACATCAATTTTATGTAAAATCATTATCATATCTTACATCATTCATTATATAGGGAACCCTTCCAGATTTATTAAACATTGTAACATTCTTCATAACCTAAGGGAAAACTAAAATAAAAGAAGGGATTATCCTGGATTATAAAAAAGGGCAAACATGATTGATATCAATTAGAGATCATATGAAAGAATATCATTATAATAATGTTTTGATAATATGTGATTATAAATAAATAATTATAACCAATAATTCATAACTAATAATTATGAATCAGGGAATAAATAAATATTTTTTCACAACATTGGGGAATATTCAAAGATTAATCTTATACATGATTTAAATCCTAATAATACTAACATTCCACAAGAGTTTTCCCCAATCATACGTATAGATACTATATAATATTTCATGGTTAAATACCAGGACCATAATATAATAATAGATGAAGAATCACCACTTGATTCCCATATCATAGCAGACAAGGTATCATAATATAATTTTCATATCATATTGGATTAGGTATCCCTAATTTTTTCTTTAGTGGATTGAGCACATCAAAAAGTTTCCTATATTAAAATCATGAGATATAAATATTTACATAATTTATTAGAGGGATATAAATTTCCATCCTAATGCATAATGAAAACCATATGCATGTGTGTGTGTCTGTGTGTGTGTGTAACACAGGATGATAAAACAATCATCAATTCATCATAGCATAACCCATGTAATGAAAAATGGTTTCATAAAAATTCCCTCATTTCATTATAGCACTACTGATTGAAAATAAATGTACCTCATAATGATTTAACCATAACATAATTAACCCATATTAATGAAATAGATTTGAAAGAATAAAAATCCTGTAACCATCATCATAATCCATATATATAATGAACGTAGGTGGTTTAATAAGATCATATTCTCATTGAATCATAAATATCCTTATAATATGTTTACTTAAGTGAAAAATTCACTTAAATTAACGTTTGAATCATTATTAGAAAACCTGATAAATTGTCATTTTCTTTTGAAAACATTTTTACTAAAAATTTCCATAATGCTGAGAAAATCCAATTCATTAAAAAATAAAATATAACATTATAATTAAATATTAAAATAAAAGAAAAATCAAGGTGGTGGGATAATCCATTCATGTTATATTCATTAAAATAAAACATTCGTTTCGAACATTTGAAAAAGTGAAAAATGACATGTTTAGAAAAAAAATAAAAAATTAATTTTTTTTAATATTTTTAAATAAATTTAAATTTAATGAAAATTTATAGTTTGATCACTCTTTTTATATGTATGGAATCTCTAAAAACTATTTTGATGATCCTGTATAAGGAAGAAAAATTTCACTCACCAAAGATGAAATATGGCTATAATTTATTTGAGAAAAGTTTCTCAACAATGTAAAGTAAAAAAAAGGGAAAAGGATAATAATATATAAAAATTAAAGGAATAAACAAAAAATAAAATATCTACTTTTTATAGGATAATAACTATATAATTTCCATCAATTGAAATTTAACATAGACAATCAGAAAAAGAAATGATATTTTTACATAAACTCTCACCTCAAGTATCGTATTTAGTCATAAATATTCATACCACCAGTATAGTAAATATAAATTTATTAAAAATATATTTCATAAACATACTCATATATATCATATCATATATGGTTTTATTATAACATCCTATCAACCACATAAAAACAATTCTTTGTTAAAATAACAATTACAGTGATAACTTCGTTGTTTTTCAGACATGTTTTGATTTAGATGTCCCTATACTTATACCTTTATCATGGTTACATATTCTATATAATTTTAATTTGGAAATTACTATCATATTTAATCATTATATACAATTTTATAACTATTTATATAAAGTGGTAATGAAAATTATTTTACATCACTTCATGTAGACAGTAGTCTATACATTTAGACGATTGATATTTCCAATTGATAATGGATGGAATAAAAGAAAAGTAAACAATAAATATAATTTAATGATATATAATAATATCATAAATATAAAATATATTCATCAAATATGTTATTATAAATGTCAATCTGAAGTGGCGATGAAAAATGGAACACATCACTTCATGGAGGAGATTGTCTACATGTACACAGAAGTGATGTTACCTTTTACATTATGATAGAAATGGGTGATAATGGTTATTAAATCATAAAAATAAAAGGAATTTATATTTAATATAATTATTTAATTATTTTATATTGGGTACTATAAATATAGACAAGTTATAAGAATAAATAAAATTAAATGTCCTCGTTTAAGAGTTATACCTCTTTAGTGATAAAACTCTATTGGATAACACCTTACAACTTTAAATGTTGGTATATTGGAAATAGAATAATATATAAGAAGTTTTTATATCAATTATAATGAAATTAGGGTATGTATTGTCTGATATATAAGGCTAAAATATTGTGAATTAGTTATAAGTGGAGGATTCAATTTATAAGTGAGGGGAGGGGAACCCTTAGAATTACTTTAATATTGAATTAATATAAATTAATATTCATGTTAATGTGGCCGAAAATTTAAATTTATAGAATATATGATGAGTACGGGTCCAAATACCCATAAAAAGTATAATTTATACATGTTTAGGTATCGTTTTAACCATTATCTATTAGTTTTAACCTCCGTTAATGGTTTTTATTATTAACATGATATTAATGTTTTTTACTAATTAGTGGTCATGAAAGTTACTACATAAGAAAAAGTGACCTATAAGTGAAATATGAATGATATTATACACCATATCCCATTAAATTGTAAAAATATTATATTTTAATGGATTTTAAATAATTTAATAAAATGTTATTTAATATAAGATTCCATGAAAGTAATTTTCAAGACTGGTCACATTGTTTGATTTTAGGAATAAATAGATAAAAAAGGAATTACAATAAAAACAATTAACAAATCACTAATATTATATATTTAACTAAAAATTAATGGGAGAAGATAACTAATCAAAATTTAATTACTTTTACTTTTTTAAATTTATTTATTTCATTTTTTACATGAAAACGTACTTTCTCGCTATTGTGTAACAATTTAATGTTATTATTCATCCACTAAAAATAAAAAATAAACTGACATGATTAATGATTTATTCAGATTTTAAAAACTATTTATAACTGAACATAAATATTTTTTATAAATAAGAAAAATTAGAAGAGTTTTTAAAATAGAGAGATTGTCATTTTTAGTGTATTCATTACTTAAAATAATAGTAAGGTCATTATAGAAAAATGTCAATACGTTACCATATAGTATAATTTTATATGAATATGGATAAATTAAAATCATCCAATATAAATAAGGTATGTGTCATATAGATTTTCAAATCCTTATCACATTATTTTTAACCTTAATTGCCTGATTTACCCTTATTGAGTTGACATATATTTAGGACGGTTACAAATTGTAATGAAAAAAAGAAAATAATTTAGAAAATATTTTACAAGTTAATTTAATATATGGATTAATTTTTTAAAGAATAAATATATTGACCTGGTATAATTTCATTTTAAAATAAGTTCACAAAAATCAATGATAATAGTTTTTATAAAAATGTGTTTTATGCCTAAAATATGGGTTTTATTATCTCATGCCTAGTAAACACCATTAGATGAATGTTAATTTTATATTTAATATATAATTTATAAATTTAAATAAAATATTTCATTAATAGTTAGTAATAAAATTTTCTATGAAAAAAAAATTGAGCATATAAAAAATAGTTTTTCTGAAGAAACCTATTTTACTTTCACGTGATTTTATTTTCATTTATAATCAATTGATAAAAAATTAATTCATTTATAAATGGGTAAAAAATAATTTTCTATAAATTATTTAGTATTATTCATTTCCACCAGCTCAATTTCATGGTGTTAAATTCCAAAATTTAAAATGATATTTCAATAGTATTTCAAAATTGCATTAAACATGGTGTTGCATGTAAAACAGGATATGAATGAAATGAAATTTATTTAAATTGAAATATATCATAAAAATATTAATTTTTTTTAGTAAAAACCCTATAATTTGGTTTACAATAATACTATTATTTATATGTTTCTTAATATGAAACATCAAATTTTAAGATAACAATGATATAAAATAAAAATAAGCAAACTATTAAACATGGTATTATTTTAATCCAAATTTCAGCGGTGTTACATTAACGACATGACATTTTTATAATATATTCATTATTCAATATACTTCAAATTGGGGGGAAGAAATTTAAATAAACTATTAGTTAATAATGTCTATAAATTTTTTAAATAATTGAAATATATTTATTGGTTAATATTAAATTGTGTATGAAAATATATTTTTATTATAATATATTCATTATTCAATATACTTTAATTGTGTGTGAAAATTATAACTATTAATTATATTTTAAAAAAAATTATATGATTTATAGAATATAAGTTTTTAAATTATAATTTTAATATAAGTTTATGGTGAATATTTATGATATTTCTAAAATGAATTATTTTTTACTTAATTGTGAATAATATTTTTTTATTTGTAAAAAATTCCTTTATCATCAAGAAGAAGTACAATTAAGTTTTTACACTGATTCAAATTTCAAATAAGTATACTTTAATTAGAAATAACATAATTTATAACATATAAATCATGAATATAATTTATTTTGATATAAAATAATTTTTAGGCATTAAAATACATTTTTATAAAATCCATTTTTAGCAGTGAAGTGATTTTTTTTCTCAATTAATAAAATAAATAACCATTTAATATTTTTTAATGAAATTATTATATTATATATTAGTAATATATTTTAAAATTAATTTTGAATAGGTAAAAAAATGATAGTAAATTCATTTTATGTTTGAATATGCATTAATCTAAAATGAGTTTTCTTTACGGTTTGCATGCTTATTTAAAATTAATTATATAAATTTAATATATTAAAAATTATTCCCTATTAGGTATAACAATAATTGACATAATTTAATATGTAAAACATAATTTTTGGTCACAATAAATTGTGGAAACATTAAAATTTCTCTCACCACATTTTCGTTAAAATAAGTATACAGGTGGTTAAACCAATAGATAGGGGTAGAATTTCAAACTATGCATGTCTAATTATTTATGTTACAATTTATCTAAAAATTATATCATCATAAATTTAAATTCATAACTATTTTTAGAAACATTTAAATGATATTAACCATATATTATTGAAATATTTTAATAAATTACTTTTTTGCCCCTCCCTCACTTTTTAAAGGGATCGTATTCCCTTACTATTCACAGAATTTAAAGATTCTATATTAAAAAAAACTACTTAAAAACCATTATATATTCCTTAACATTGTCCTAGAGTGTATTTAATTCTCATAATACCATTTTTTTAAAGCTTAAGGTGTAAGTCAATAGAGGTCTCTCAAAGAGGATGTATAATGATTTCTATAGCTCTTTTTATTTAATTTATTCATTAACATTATGTAAACATATGATATACTTGAAAACATGATTTATATTGTATAATTAATATTCCAATATGTTACTATTATTATGAAAAAAAATTCCCACCACTTCCACCAAAAATGGGAGATGAATGTTTTACTCATGCGTAAGTGTGGACTATCACCTCCACATAGCGATATAATTCATTTTACATCACTGTCATTCAAAGACGGTTATTATGAGGGATATAATATTTATATATAATGTTTGTAAAATATATATAATTCAATAGTTATGACATATTATTATTATTCTTACCATACAATCTATTGAAAATTAATAATGTCTCTTTTGCGTACGTGTGGCCTGCTATCTCTATAATGAAAAGTTATTCATTTTTAATTTTTGATTTAAATGGATTGTAATATGGGGATATTTAATTAAAAAATATTTTTTAATTATTGCAATAATTATTCTAGAAATTTTATTTATCATTTAAAGTTTATTTTTTTAATTTCATAGATGGTGGAAGATATCCCTCGTGCGTATATATTGATTATCATCTATATGAAGTGATATAATAAATTTCAAATCACCACATTTTATAAATGGTTATAAAATTACATATAATGATTAAATGTGAAAATTTATATATTATTAAAAAAAATTATATTATTAAACCATGAAAAAAATGAATTTTCTTTAAGTACGAAACCAAAACATACCTGACAAATGAAACAATTATCACCCAAAATGCATATTTTAATAATAAATATTAATAAATTGGTGTTGAAATGTTATAAGAGGTTAATAGAGTCTGAAATAGGTGTCTAAATTGAAAATTAATTGAGTTAAAATAAATTTAATTTTTTTATACAGGAGGATATGAAACTTATGAATTAATCCATCATAGGGTAAGGGTTCTTCATCTCAATTCTGTTTCATTAATACATGCTTGATGTTATGAAAATATTTTTTGTTTATGAAGTTTATATACTAATAATTTGAAATGATAAATCATGTGTCATGTATAATTCATTATATTTAAATTTAAAATTCTAATTATTTCATCCAATGGGATTTAATTCTAATGTTACCAATGTGGTAACGGTTTACAATCTTAAATTGTCCTCTTTGTGATGTATGTATTGTTATAAACCGATATTATTTTATGAAGTGTATAGAAAAAAAATTCGATATGTAATATCAAAAATATCCTTAGGTTTATTGTCTTTTAAAATCATTATTTTATATTATTACTTTCACGGGATTTATGATCCAAAAGGTATAAAAACTATTATGGTTTTTTATTACTATCTAATTTTTATCAGGATTATTTATGCTTAAATTTTTATATTATTAAATTATATGATATATATCTCCGAAAGATTATGCATTTTTTATGATATGCCTATTTCTATAAATTACATTTTTTACTTTCATATTCCCCTATTTAAGTACTCAATACACTAAAAGATTGTTTAAAAAAATTAATGAAATTATTTCTCTCTTTATTTGGGAATATGTTTTTCAATGTGCTTATTTTCAATATAAAAATTTGAAAAATGATTTTAATATTCATAAAATATTTATTAATGTAATTTTTTTCATTTTTTAATTTATATAAAAATAATTTAACAGAATCTTCTTATCATTTTCCAAATGATGTACATTTAATTTTCATCTAGAATATGAAAGGAATTTTTGTTTTAACAAAAAACACCTGAATTAATTTTTCTATTAATATGTATTATATTATATTTTAATATCCCTTAACAAGATTACTTTTTAATTTAAAAATTCCAAATAATTTCTAAATCTTTATATTTTAATTAAGTTATTTCAAAATAAAAAGGATATTTTCCTTGTAAGAAATGTTTTTGTGATTTATAAAAATTATTTTCACCTATAACCTAATACATTGATTTTTTTCCTTTATTTGGATAAGACCCAATGCTATAATATTTATTAATTAAATGGATCATTTATGATTATGATGGTAAAATATTAATCAAAACCACTTTCTATCCCATGATTTATAAATTTATGTAAAGGTAAATATTTTAATGATATTATAGAATAAATATGATTTGAATATGATTGTGTAATTTTTGGTTATATTATAAACCAATGGTATATTGTTCTATTAAAAACCTAGGATGGGTGGTTGTGTTATAATCAATATTCTGTTCGTCACATTATAAACCATGTACATGTTGGTCCCTTAATAACCTAAATTGCATTGTTTAAAGAGGATTATGTTTAAAAACTCCAAGAAATGAAAAATATAATAAATTAAAAATAGATTATGGATTTTAGTGGATGTATGATACTCCTAATAGAATTTTGGAAATAATTGGGTTTTAATATACATTATGTGACTTCTCTAAAATGATAGACATGATAATAAGCTTTGAATTAAGATGTGATTATCTATATATATATGTGAATGAAAAAAACTTATGAATTTTACTTATGATATTTTTTAATTTCTCATTATTGATTATTTATGATTATTATATCTTATTTATTATATATTTTTATTTTTAAAACCATACTTTATAATTCCATATTAATGAAATTTGACTGATTGGGTATAATTTTCGTATGTTTTAATCATTTTATCATACCCCTAGTCTTATATTATGCTCACATATGATTATTTATTGATATATATTATGTCTACCATTATGGAGCATATGATATCACTCTTTATTTTGTTACATTTCCCAAGATTGGTTTCATGTGTGATATTTCTATTAAGGTGATATTTGTGAAGAAATAAATGTCCAAGGATATAGATCTTACATATACTAGTTTTTAATGGATCCATTTTTGGAAATACACTAAACTGTGATGGTGATTTCATGTATTATAATGACATATAACGAGTATTCCACTAATATGGTGTATTATTTTTTGTATAAAAAATTTGGGTCATTAAAATTTTCTATTTGGCCATATAGAATAATAAAAATAGTAATTTGTATACCACACTTATGGTTAATATGGGTGTAACGGGGTTAAAATAAATGATAAGGGTGATATTTACATATAAAAATGTATACATATTTTAGGATGAATATATTTAGACAAAATATTATTTTAAAATAGATTATTTTTCTTTTTTGATACATATACTTGATAAATACATTAATTATATTTAAATATTTAAATAAATTCAATGTGTGTCTTGTCTCTCACATATAAAATGAAACCTCATATTCACAACGTTTGAGACATATATATTAAATAGAAATAAAATAATAAATTATTATCATATTTCCCTTTTTTTAATACTCTGGTCTCCTCCTAGGACTATTTTTTCAAGGATTAAGGGCTAAGCCAAAGGAGGTCTCCCAGAAAATATATATAAATATCTACAAAACTCTTTTGGATTTATATAATATTCCAAATTCTATAAGACTATAATATTTATCCTAACATGGTGAATAAGGTTTCACAAATATAATTAGATTTTATTTTCATTATGGAATAACTAATTTCCACCTCTTTACCATTAAAATGGGAAATGAAAGTATCACTTATGCATTCAGTTGGACTACCACCTCCACAGATCAATAGGATTCCTTTTACAAAATTAAATCAAATTTATGGATATAATTTTTGATTTAATAAACATATATGATATATTTATGATTATAGAATGATAAAATATTATTTTTCTTTCTTATCTCATTATCATTAAAAATAGACACAACATCCCTTGATATTTAAAAACATCTGTCTCCATAAATTGTATGAATTATTTTTCTATCTATAAATATTATATTTATAAAATTAATTAAAATATAGAGAGTATTTATCCATTATCAAATTAGAAGGAACATATCTTCCAAACTAAAACTTTCATGAATCAAAAAATAGTTTTGACCATAAAATAATTATTTTATAAAAATTATTATGGGTATATGGGTATTGAAATGTTATATCCAAACCAAATATGGTTTTATAGGAATTATTATCTTAATAGTGTTTAATTATAATAAATTTTATTTTATTATATAGGTTGTTAGATTGAATAATATGTAAGTTAGACATGAGGTCGGATTTTTATGTTACATTCTCATTTTTAATAATATTGTTTATGATTAAATTTATGATGATGAAATTATATATTTTGTCTATATTTAATATTATATATTTTAATTTAGTTTTTTTATTTTATTAAATTATATGTTTTTATTTAATTTTCTTCAAACTGTGATATCAAAATTATGAAAGAATGTTTTAATCAAAAATGACTTAATTTTTCTATTCGGTCATTATTATTTTTTATAATGTCTATTTTTTCATTAAAAACATTTAATGATTTTTTCATGATTATAATATGATTTATTTATGTACTCTTTTACTTTGTTTTACTTTCTATAATGTTGGTTAAAAGGAATTATCTTGTCATTTTTTAAATGAATAAATTTACACTAAATGTGTTATTGAAATCATTGTTTTAACACAAAAAATATGAAAAAAAATATCCACCATGTTGAACACTATTTTTATTTACGATTCCATTAAAACATTACATGTTTATTTTGAAAATAAATCCCCTTCATATCTTTAATGATTTCATATTTTAAATAAGTGATTTAAATGTGAAAATGGAATGTTCATAAATAAACATTCTTGTGATACTTTAATAGAATTTTACATCAATGATTACATCACTTAATGTTTATTATGTTTTATATAGTATATGATCATATTATACCATCATTTTTTACATAGATGGTTATTTATTATGATGATTAGATCATGATGAAACCCATTTAATTATTTGCAGTTTAAATTATGATGAAATGATAATTGATTTTGGGATATTGTGGAATACATATACATGGATTATGATTAAGTATAAGTTGTTCTATTATATACCTAATATAAATTATTTAATATTTAATGTTTTATGATCTCATAGGGTACACATGAGGTTATCCCAATATTGAAAGAGGTTATATAGAAGGTTATCCCAAGCACAAATCTGGTAAACTGGTTATTTTCCCATGACAAACATGTGATGAATATATTTTTATGTATAATTAGTGTAACACTTTATGTGATTTTTTTACTATTAGTATACACTCTATGAGACTCATTTATAACGTGATTTTAGGCCAATGTCAGTCTCTCATGAATACTTTCTTTGATTCTTTTTTGAATCACTTCTTAAAAACTATCAATATTTAGGCCATGACTCATGATTATGATACATAAATAGCTGGGTATGGTTTTAAAAATTATATGATCGTGTTATGATACCCATATTCTCATTTAATGAGTAAATGTTCATCAATATCTCCCGTATTTAATCATAACAAGCATATAATAATACCATTTATAATATTTCCTTTTTTCCTAAGGATATGGAGAAAAGTTGTATATATGATATATATAATAAGTGTAATATTCATTAAAAAAATAATATATGATAAAGAATATATTTTATATACTAGTTATTTATATATGATTCCAAATATTCTCAACCATTATAGTTCTTTGGTGGATCAAAATGATAGGTAATGAATATTTATCTAAAAATAAAAATATTTATGTATGAATTGTTCGGCCACCTTAGTAACGATTTATAGATTTTTAAAGTCATTTGGAAAAATAATTTTAAGGGTATTATTATTCTAAAAAATCATCTTCAGTTTGGAATGGTAAACTACAAACACTTTAAAAACTGAGAAAGATATTTTGAAACATTTTCAAAAAACAAACATGACTATATTCTTCTAACATTTTATTACTTTTAGTAAATACTAAATATTCATTTTTTTAGTAAAAGTACAAAATAAAATACCTTCATATAATTCTGGATCAAATTTTCAAGTATGGTATTTGGTTATGAAAACAAAAAAAATTATGACCAAAAACTAAAAAAATACTGTTGTTATTTTTAATTGATCAATGCTAAAAATGTTTCTTATTGATAAAAGGAATTATGAGAACATTATTAATGACAAATCATTTAGTATTCATTACCTCATACATAAAATTTTAAAATAAATTATAGGCATTTAATATAATTTGAGATATTTTATATATAGGTTAATATATCATTTCAATTATTCTATATTGTTAAGGGTTATAAGGAGAAGAAAATGAATTATTATATACTTTAGAATATGAAAAATTTTCAAATTATTTTTTATAAATTTAAACAACATGATCAATTTGAATAAAATTTTGTTTAAAAATTACTTTTTCTTTTTTTATAAAATATGATGTTGGAATTGGAAGATGACATTTGATGAGATAATAAGTAAGCCTAGGTAAATCTCATAAAGTCATGAACAATAAAAAACTATAGGATTTTCTTTATTGTCTCACAATTAGGGAAGGATCAAATAAATCAATATATTTTAAATAATAAATTCATAATTTAGATTTAAAAGATGAGTTTTTTCATTACTATATTGGAATGGATCAATAACCATGTTATATTTGAAATGATGTTTTTATAAATATCATAATAAATGATTATGTTTGATTTTGAAAAATCAGTTTATGCTAAAGTGAGCAAGGAATATATACCAAGTTGTGGTTCAACAACTTGTTCACTAAGGGATTTTATGTTTCTTATAGTGAGAGATTATATATTGATTATATAAGTAGATATAAACTAGGATATAGTTAATAAAATATTTCATTTTATGTTATATCCTAGAAAGGATAATTTTTTAAAGAAATTTTAAAATCTCTATCTCATTATTTACTAATCATTACAAAAAATGTGTTTGAAGACATTGAGAAATAAATTTTTTTTAATATGAGATTATTTTGAAAAAATGATGATACCAAAATCATTTATATTACTATTATAGTTAAAAATAATTGTGACATGACCTCCTTCTAGTTAATTTATTTGATTTTATTTAGAGTTGTCACCACACATGTGTCTTGAGAAAACAATATATAGGTTTCAGACTACATCATAGGGCTTTTTATTAGGATTTTTTCTTTCAAAATTAAATAAATAAATGTATTGGAACCCAAAAAAACATGGTTACATTGTTCTTATAAAAAAAATATTTAAGATTCTATATTATACAAGCATGGGTTTTTAATTTGGAAATATTGGATGTAAAATGATTTCATTTTCGTCCCGATGATCATTTATTTTTAAATCAAATTTAATGATTAAATGAACAATTATTTGAAAACAACTGAAAAAACCTATCTTGGGAGAACCCATTAATAAAAGACGTTTTTATTAGATTCATTGAGATTATTGCATGATTTGAGAAACTAATATAAACCCATTAGTTTACATGTAGTCTATATCACAATATTTTATTTATATTATTTCCACCAAGATTGAATTTTGAAAAAGAAAACTAAATATCATTACTGATAGATTTTAGTTTATTGTTATCTAGTTGATTCTTAACATTCAAAGATAAATGTTATTTTTACTCGAGGATTTTTTGTTTTTATTTAGGAAGTTGTGATTTTTCATTATTCACTTGAATGTATTATTATAATTCTTTTATTAAGACGAAAGTTAATGAAAATCATTTTACTTTGATAATGTCAATATTCTAGGTCATTATAATTAAATTACACTGTGGAGTAAGAAGAAAAAGAAGAGGGGGAAGAAATTGGAGAAGAAGAGAAAGTGGATAAAATGAGTATAGGGGCACTAACCATGATTTATTCTTCAATATTTTAGATAAAAAATATCATTTGAGGCCCATGGGTAGGATTATAGTGTTGAATCCATATATTCATTGTATGAAATCTAGTTTGTTACTTTGGGTGCTTTCATTTGCTATTTATTTTTATGAAAATTATTTTTTGTATATGGTGCACTCTGGATGGATGTGATTTTTTCTTGAATCCATATTATTTCACTTCTGGTTAAACATTTTGACTTAATTTCATAGATTTTTTCCTTTCCTTAAGAATGGATTTTCATGTTCTTGGTGGGTTTTTAAAATTCATTAACTTCACCGAGAGAGAAATCATCATAGTAGCTTTGAAGGAATGTATTTATTTAAATATTATGCATCATTTGAATCTTTATTATCTTTTATCTTCATTTTTATTTCTTATATCAGTTTGTAAATAATTAGTTATAGAAAAACCATTTTCAACAAATATATTTATTATTTTATGTCCATGAATTTTGTTGTGAAATTTATTTCTTAGAACCAAAATATATATTATACTAGGGTTTTTATAGAAAAACCATCACCAACAACCTTTTTAAGAATGAAAATATTTGTAAATAACATAAACGTACTTGTGATGAATTCATTTAGATGTGTAGAAAATAATTTTAAATTTTTTCTATATATGAGTAATTTAGCATCTATAAATTTTTTGGTTCTATAATATTTAACCTCTATAAAAATCTATATTTCTTTATTAATTTTAGGCATATAAACATGATTAAATTAGTTTTGGTCAAGGACATAATGTAAATTGTTCATAGAATTTTTTTAAGTTCAGCATTATCAACATCATCAAGACTCCACTGATTTTAATGTACCTTAGTTTGAATATATTTATGCACAACCAATTTATGATAGGGAAAATAATACTTCTAAGGAAGGCTAAAAAATGATCTATATAATAAGAATAATCCATTCCCTAATAAATATTATCAAGAAAAAAAATTAGTTCCATAAAAAATGATCAAAATTTAAAATTAGATAATTTTTAAAAACAAATTTATTGAATATAAACAAAATTATTTTTAATATAAAAAGAATCTTTTGATTTAAATTGTTTTTCAGTGTAGATATAACTCCAAGGGGATAATTAGCCTTTTAAAAATTTAAATCATACATAAAAATAATTCAAAATTAATTTATTTTCAAATGATGAAGAGATAAATTTGGTAAAGTGTAGAACTAATTGCATTGACAAGTATTATAAAGTAAATTATATTAGAAACTAGGTGTGTATGAAAAAAATGAAATCGTCATATAGAATTTATGAAATAAAAGGTATCTATATTGAATGTCTCAATACATAAAATAAAACAGAGAGTAAACACACTTTCATTGGGAATCCCAAAAATATTTTAGCGTGGGCCCCCATGTATCATACACTCAGGTTGAGAGGTATATTTATAAATATATTTAGCTCGGTATTGATCAATAAACCTATACCTCACAATTAGGGTTAATGAAAACCCTCTTTTCCTTTACTTATAGCCAAGGAACATGTCCATAACTTTTGTATTAGTGAGAACCCCTTATAGTAGGAAATATGAAAAGGTAGGTTTTTCTAAACCAAACCAATTATAATTTTTCTCCATAAATCTCTTAAACAGATATGTATAAATGATATGAGAGATAATATAATGATTAAGGATCGAAGATATAGATAATTATATAAAATTGTAGATGGATCTTTGAGAGAACATGAGATTCTCCACTATGGATTCACTTGTGGAGTGATAAAATTGAATAAATGGTTCGGGAGGCATCATTGGTAACCATTATATATTACAATACTTTTTAAGTCCCTATTTATAGGCTTAAAAATTGTTAGTAATCTTCTAGAATCACCATGGGTCATTGAAATCTAATAATTATTCTTTTATAATTAATTTACCATCATTATAAGAATTAATAGACCTTCTATCCCGATGTGATTGTAAACCTGTTGTACCCCACCTATTGATCGGTGGGTTTTCATTAGCTAATATGATCATGAAAATGAATTCCAGTTAGATGATACTATACAACGACTATTATATTTCAATTAGATAGAAATATTGACTTCTGTATGAGTCATAAATTTCTCAGTAGACTTCATCTACAAAACAAATCTCACTATATTACCATGGGCTTGTTGGTGGCATTGCACTGGCTAAAATATTTTGCATTCCTTCAACAATATCAATCATGTCCTTAAATTTTTTATAATTATTTTGATGGGTCATCCAACAAGATTATATTGTCTAAAGTCTTGATAAATGATTGGACTAGTCAACATGTTGTCTTTGCATTGAATTTAAGATCTCTAATAAGGCCATTAATGACATGAATTATATTCTAAAAAATATAACTGAAAAATGATGAAAGAATTTATTAATAACATAAATTAGAATTTTTTTTTACCACGAAAATTTCCTGAGATTAATAGGTACCATATTTGAATCCACCATCTTCAATCTATCAGTACATAAAGGCTCTCCATTCCACAAATGTGACTTCAATGACATAGCATCCTAGACATAGATATCATGAAATCAATATAGAATATCTAATTCTATGAAACATGTTATTGAGTTTTGGTAAAAAAAAATTGAATGGTACATATCAATATTTCTATAATATTATCATTTACTGAACTATAGTGAAACTATACATTCCATAGTGATCAAATATGATGTCTTCACAAGGGTATATGTTGATTTTGTAAATATAACATGATTATTTTATAATGGTAATTTCATAAAGTTTTTATTATCTATGTGTATGATTCATCATCAATATGTCATATAAAGGTTATATGTGGAATCCCCTATTACTATGTAAAGGTAATTAAAACACGTAGAAGGTTTCAATATACCTCTATATAAAAGATAATTGACTATAATTATATTCTAATATTTATGTTGTTATTATTCAAGAAGATTCAAAATTATCACTCCATGATATCCAAATACATGAAATGGAAATATAATTCAATGACTTTTTGGAGTTCAAACGGAGAGTTTGAACAAGGATATCTAGGTATTACTGAAAATCCCATATTTTCTAATAGTAAATCCCTTCATGTATAAAGAACTAGGATTTAATGAATATTAATGAAACATATTTTAAAATTATGGCGGAAAATCATAGAGTTATTTATTTTGGGATTTAGTAGAACAGAAATTGTATTATCTTATTATACACATTGTGAGTTTTTGAAATGTATAGAATAACTCTATGTGATATACCTCGTCGATTATAATGAGTGGATTTTTTGAAGTAAGTTTAATTTTTCATGAAGCTGTTCTAATAAGACTCCAGAGATTTATTTTGATGTCAGTTTTGAAAGAGATTGGTGAATGTTTTTACAGTTCAATAGTTTTTAAGAATAAATAAAAATTAGATAATGTAAATAATATTGAGGGATATAATATAATAATGAAGTAATAGAGAGAGAGAGTGAAATTATATCCTTCCTATATCTATTTAAATTCAATCTACATGAATAGATTATCATGATGTTTAACAGGGATCCCATTTTGAATATCTAGAAGGAGGGAGTCTCTAGAGGATGAGGCAATAGTTTAACACTTCTATATTTGGTGATAAAGGTAGAATAAAATAAAGTATAATTCACATATAATAATTATCATAATTTTTGAGAAGATTTGTTTTGGTTATATTGGAGATACGTACCCAACCCTCATACATGAATGTGATAACAAGAAATTTCACTAATTATTTTCCTTAAATATGAATTATGTTAATATCTTTCTTCGCATCCAATACCAATATCAAACAAGAAATGACATATTATATGCATATTATTAAGAAATTTTTTGAATAATAAAAAGCCTAGTAAATAAAAATGCCACAATCTATTAGAAAATTCTTACATCATATCATTATGAACTTTTAATGTTTTAAAAATATATTTTTCATTAAAATTTGTTTTCTTTATATAGATATTGTAATTTCATCAAAAATATAAATTTATAAATTTATAAAGTTTAATTTTAAAAAATTAACATCATTTTTTAATTAATAATATCAAAAATAGACTATTATGTTTTTCTTAGTTTTTTCTAAAATAATTAATTTCTAGGTGAATATCGAAAGATACTGATTTTTCTAAGCATTTCACTTTTATGGAATTATCCAAATAAAATAATCAATGAATGGTTTTTGATTTTTTTAAATATATATATATATATTAATATTATTAAATAATTCATTTAAAAAGGCAGTATTTGATTTATAAAAAAATGTATAACTTTTTGGAAACATAAATCACAATTTTGTTTTAAAACTGTTTTTAATTATCTTATGTTAAAAATTAATTTTAATAAATTATAGAAATTAAATATTATTCTATCGATTTAATATTTTGGATCATAATTTTCAAATTATGTAATAATTAAAATTTCATTTTTAGGTCTAAAAGTATGATTACTACGATTAAAATTAATGGCCATTATAATGTTAAAAGTATTATTTTTTAAAGAATGGTTTTAAAACTTTTGTTTAACTTTTACCTAATAAAATAAATTTATCACTTATCAATAAGTAGTTCAATAAATTTTTTAATCAAATGTATAAATATATTATAATTCATTCAATTTGTAATTAATATAAAATAATATTAATAATAATTAATGGTGAAAACAACATATTTTCTATAAAATAATTTTCTATATATTAATTGATTTGATTTAAAATTTAATTTACACCTATTTATATATTTAATCATATTATATGGGGATTAAATATAGGTTTTGAACACAAAAATTTGGTTTGAAGGATTACCATATATTTTTACAAAATATAAAATACTTGGTGGTAAAAACTAGTTACCAATGTAAAAACCAAAATTATATATTGTAAAAATAAAGTTGTAACTTTACTGATACATATTTAATACATGTATTAAAATTAGAGGTAGAGGTTTCATATACCTTATATCAGCCATAATTATATTATCTCATTCTTTTGTAATCATTTACCTTTGAATATTGTTATTCCATTATTGATGAATGATGGGTGTTCACAAAAGCTCCATTTCCTTCAATTATATAAGGGGATCACTTCAACCCTCCCAAAGGCACACCTTTAATTCAAAATATATTCAAAAAACAAAAAAAAAATCCTTTAATATAATTACCTTTCACTTTAAAAACTCCCTAATTTCTATAAGATATCGTATTCGCTTAATTTCTGAGACTTTCAAGAGAAAGATCAAAGTCCCAAAGTGAGTATTAATTGATTATTATCTTTTTCATTTTAATATTTATATTCTAAAACCGTAATAATCATAGTAATATAATGAAATTAACATCATTAATATACTTAATTTTAATTTTATAAATGGAACAATAAATATTTACTCATTCCAATCGACTTAGAAAAAACAAGAGAATGTCAAAACTGCATTGTGCATATTAAATCCTCTATGATTTTTTTTGTTTTTTATCATATTGATTATAATTATTTATAAAACCATCTTAAAATATTGATACAAAATGATAAATTTATATATTATATATAATTATTATTTTTAATAATGATATTTTTGTAAAATAAACTTGTCTCACAAACATAATCATAAATTAATTATGGAATGTTTATATTTAGGTTGGTTTGACCTCCCATTTGCACAATTCTATAACTATGTATCACAGATAACTATTTTATATAAAATAATAAAAACTATAATTTAAAAATTTATTTAATATCATTCTATGGTTTCTTAAATATTATGTTATGTTTTAAACTTATTTTTAAAATATTATCTTTGATTGCTAAAATTACCAAAATAAGTTAGCATTGATTCTATTTTTCCACAATATAACTCAAACACTAATGGAATGAGAAAAGATAAATATAATTAAAAATATATTATATAAATTATATTGTCAATGAATTCTGAACTTTTTATAAATGAATTGGTACCAAAATTTCTTATATAAATAATGCAAGAAAAAATTATATTTATTTACAGCTGATGGTAAAAATAAGCTACAACTAACTAATATATTCAAAATATATAATAATAAATTATTTTTATAAAATTTGATATATGTTAATATGGTTATGAAATATAACATTATTATATCTATGTTTTTTATAAAGTATCTTAGGGTGTATTTAACTACGCCGAGAATAATCAGAGATGAGGCTTCTAAAAGTGGAGGGATGGGAGTAGGGGGTGTAAATTAAACACCGTTGTATCCATGTGTTTTCATGTTTTATATTTTGTAACGTTTCAGAGGTTTATGAATAACGTTGGTAGTGATCCATAATGATTATGAATTTTTTTGTTTACTAAAAAAATATGTCGAGAAACATGGTAAGTGTTTCCTTTCACCATTTTCAAATCTATCATTCAAGATTGATATTTCACACCACTATTCCATTTGTATAGTATATTCATTAACCCCATAGAATTGAGGAATAATTAATATAATTCATTTGATGACAATTTCATTTTAATTTTATGATATCCCACTAATTTTATTTAATTCTCACTCTACTATTGTCCAAAGATTTTTCGTTAACACAACTCCCATCATTGAGCTATTTATTACATTCTATGATTTTATTATAAGGTAATTTATATTCATTTCTAGGGAAAATGAATATTTTGAATAAAATTTTCCACCATGAGTAATTTCTTATCATAAATTTATGTCATTTTTAAGGATAATTCTAATTCTCATAACCATTAATTTTTATTCCTTATCAATATTTTCTTTCCTTCCAACATTCTTCATTAGAACTAGAAAACTAATTATGTGTTATATCATGAGACCTTCATATTGCCCTTATACTATTTTAATTTTTTTTGTAAATAATTTTTATGTGGCTTTCTAACAAAAGTAAAATATTCTAATTCTTTCCCATCCCTATAAAATAATTTTTTTGACTCCACAATCTCTATTGATAATAATTTTATATTATTAAAGCTCAATTATTGAATTTTTTTTTAATGTAATATATTTTCAAGTGCTTTAACTTCAAATTACTAAAACCATTATATCCTTTCACAGATCTTATATTTGTATTTATTTTTTAATGTAATTTTTTTGGAAATTATTTTTATTTCAATTTTTAATTTTTTTTGTCAGAGATACCATAAATTCATCTTTAAAAAATATAAATGTTTTTTATAAAAAAAATTAATTATTTTGTTGCAATATATTATTTATATTAAAATGATTTATTTCCATGTAAATTAAATTACAAGAATCAATGTCTACATTTTCTTATAAAATACTATTTTATTGTGATTCAATTTGAGGCATCACCCATTTACATTCTTGAGGACAATTTTTGTGATATAATTTAAAAATGTCATGAAATAAATCATCATTCCATGGATTTTTGAAGATATGATATTGGATTGATATTTTTTAAGGAAAACATTTTTATTGATTTCTGTTATGAGGTGATTTCAGTCCAGAAAATACATAAGATGGTTTCGGTCGGAAACATCCCCAAGACTATATAATTCTGAAAAAACTCTAATATACTTTGGGTCTGATAAAAAATTTATAGTTACAGTCAAATAAATCCCTATGATAATGTGGGACTAATAAATCCTTAATAAGTATTATGTTCCATAAAAACAATTTTTGTTGTTGTGATAAATCTCATAGATGGTTTGGGTATAATAAATCCCTTAGAGGGTTTAGGTATGATAAAGTTATGAGACCATTTAAGAGTGATAAATAACATAGAAATTTTTGTCTTATAAATCCCTATGATGGTTTGGATATATGATATCTATTTGTTGAATATTTTTACATTTATATCTCATATAATAATGATGTTATGTGTGGAAATTTTTTTTATTCCCAACATGAATCATGGAAAATTATTTTTTTCACAACAGGATGCATGATCATATGGTTTATTCCCAACTTGAATCTTGGAAATTTTGTTTATTCCCAATTTTAAAATTTCCATATACTATTTTTTGTGAAAACATTCAGTTTTTATTCTATGTTTCATGGTCTTAGTGTATTTCCATGTCATATGAATATTATTATTCTCCTTTGATCATGTCTATCATCTCATGATTCTATCCCCTCTTTCCTATGTATTATTTTTTATTTAATTTTACATATACCTATATCATGATTTATATAAAAATATTATGGTCCCATATTAAATTTAATAATAAATTTATAGCATATCCTTTTTTCTATAGTCTTATGATCTTACCCATTTTTAAATGTTAATAAGTTTTTCCTTCTTAGGAATTTCAGCTCACCCATTTTGTATTCTTCCTTTCCTCAAGACATGAAGATAATTACAACATGTTGGTAAGTATGTAAAAGAGTCTACAAGAGTTTTATTATGAATAAATATTCTATTTTTTGTAAAATAAACTGGTTATATAACTAGTCATCAAAGGAACTAAACTAAAAGGTTCTTGAGTTGTGTGATATTATTTTGATTTGTAATACTAATGTGAAATTTGTAAACTTTTAGCTAGGATAGCATCACTTGTATTAAATATACTTTCTAAATGTATGTATTTTTCACACCAGAGTGGGTAGTAAATTTTTGCGGTGCCTCTATTGGCATAAAACGAGTGTTTAGTTATTTTTTGGGATTAGATTAGTTTATTTTTATCATGAAAAGATAACTTATGTGAAACCCTAAAAAAATAACAAATCCTAAATCTATATATAGGGAAAAAATACTAAAATATTGGTAAAGTAGAGATTGTGCATTTTTCATGGATGTAACACCCCTGTATAGATACAAAAAGTGGATATAGGATTTGAATTAGATGTACCTAGAGGTAATAATCTTGAAAACGGAGATTCATTATTAACATAATCATCACCTAGTGCATGAGAAAGAATCCAAACTGCATACCTAGCTTAAAACTAACGTAGGATAATATATGGATGAATAAAATTCTATCTACTAAAAAATTATGGATGTTTTCAGTATGATGTTAACTAATTAGGTTAGGGAATATAATATAAAAACAACCATTAATTAATAAGTATTAAACGAAGAGATACTTATTTATATACGAAAGTATCATATGTTAAAAATGAAGGTTTAATAGGGGAATACATATTCATATTGATGTTTTCGTGTTAATATTTTTGATATCATTAAAACCATATTTGTTATATGTTTCTACCAAATAGGATCATGTAAATAAATATGAGAAAGGTATCTTTCTTGAAACTTCTGTAAAATTATATCAAAACAAAGGTGAATACTTAAATGGTTAAAAATCTTAGTGTTTGACTATAATGATGAAAACAGACAATTTACCAGTACTACCTAAGGCACTAATGGTGATATATTAATAGGTAATAAATCAAGATACTCTTAGATATTTCCATTAGTGAGTGACATTTTTCAATGATATTATGATATATTCAAAATGATGTAAGTATTATATGAATTATTTAAGGACTGTTTTTAATTGTTTTTATTTATTATTTTGGAAAATATATTAAACGTTATAAATAACCTGAAATTATATTTCATAAAAATGTAATATTATTGAGGATGAATATTGAAGAGAATATGATTGAGGTATGAATAACTCTTATGTATAAAATATGATTGACATTGAAATAATAATTCGATGATTGATTTTAAAAAAGTTATATCATATTGGTAACCTTTGTATTGAAAATAATATCGTGATATTTTTAGTAATGCTTTTCATATTCTTGGAATTTCTGTATATATTGAATATTTTGTGACCTTATGAACCACAAGTTAGTACCATTTGATGGTTAAAGGTAGTGTTAATTTGTGGAAGGATATTTGGTTTCACTATGGTTTAATGTATTAGAGATTCATATTTTTTTGAATGCTTATTTTGGAGAATGTATAAACAGGGTTTATATATTCATGAATATTTAATTGTATTGGATATTAATCTTGTTTGAGGAAAAATATGTAACTTAATATAGGCTTTAAGAGTAAGTTAGTTCTCACATTTAAAATAATATCATGAATAATGAATATGTTATTAATAAAATCATCTACGTTGATCAGTATGTAATAAATTAAATTTTAAGGATGCAATTTTTTTAATCGGGAATAAATATAACAACTCAAAATTTCACAATGCATTTTTTTAAAAAAATATATTATATTAATATATTGTTTCACACACAACACCGATCTAAAATTAGCCATGATATTTTTTAAGAATATTATTTTGTGAATTTATGAACAATTGGACTTCTATTAAATAAAATGATTATAATATTTAGAAAATAAATAAAAATATGTTTTCAAAAACTTAATGTTTTAAAAAGGAATTTTTCAATAAAATTATTTTCTATTTATATTTATTAAATTTTCATTAAAGATAAAAATTTATAAAATTTATTTTAAAAAATTAACTTCATTTTTTAATATAGAATATCAAAATTATCCCCAGTTTTGTTTGTGTTTTTTTCTACAATAATTGATTTTTAAGTGAATAGTGGGAATATAATGATTTTTTAAATACCGTTGCTTTTATAAAATATTCATAAAAAATAATTAATTAATGTACTTAATGTTTTTAAAATACATTTATATATAATTTAAAATAAATCACTAATAATTTCTATTTTTAATTTATAGAACCCATGTATAATGATTCGGAAGGATGATGGATATTTTACCATTAAATCTATATTTATTTCAAAATATTAAAATAAGTTCTCATCATATATATAAATAAAATTTAAATTATATATTTAAAATTTTATATTGAAATTATATTATTATTGAATTATTTTAATTTATATATTAGGTCAAAAAATTTGATTACTAAGATTATTGTTAATGACCACAATAATGCTAAGGCTACTATTTTTAATGAATTGTTATATATATATATGTGTTTTGATTTTTATCTAATAAAATAAATTAATATCATTTCATTAAGTAGATTAATATAATTTTAACCCTATATATAAATATATTATCTGTCATTATATTGGTAATCAATTCTAAATAATAATAAGAACAATTATTAGTGGGAACATCAATTTTCTACAAAATAATTATATATATCTATTTATATATTAATTTTTTATTATAAAATATAATTTATATTATTTATAAATTGAATTAAAATATATGGTGAATATATCATGGTTTGTAACACCATAATTTTTTATTCGTGTTACATTACATTTTTAATAAAATATAAACTACTACGGTAAAAACTAGTTAAAACGGTTAAAACCATAAAAATATAAAAATATTGTTGTTAAAGGTTTGAAATATATGGTAAAATGAGTGGTGTATGTGTTTTAAACATTATCTCACCAAAAAATCCCTTATTTGATTATTTTGAAACCATTTCCCAATAATAGTACCATTCCTTTATTGATAAATAATGGGTTTTCACAAAAGATCCATTTTCATCACTTATAAGAGGGGATTACTCCCGCCTTCTAAAATTTAAAATTTTACCTAAAAATATTTATTAAATTATAACCAATATTATTTACTCGAAATTACATTGAAAATACTAAAACCCATGTTCAATAGAAGTTATCCTAAGAACATAATTTCCATGTACACTTTTAAGACAATGTTCAAGGTCCCGAAGTGAGTATTTCATGATACTTAACTATTTCTTCTTGATATTTTTATACCAAAATATTACTAACCATAGTAATATAATGAATTTAGTTTGACTATAATAATTAATTTTAATTATATTAATGGACCAAAAATTATTTATTCTTTCCCATACTTTGAGGGAAAAATAACGTCGACCATGCGTTGTGTAGTCTACCACCCCCAACAAATTACCTTTTCCCATTTTTATGTTGATTTTAATTATCAATCCAGAACTCATGAAATATGATTAAAACCCTACAAATAGCTAATGGATATAATTATTATTCACTAATAATGATATAATTCCAGAATAAACCAACTTTATAACCATAAACATCCATTAATTATGATATATTCTTGTTTTTGTTCGTCTAACAACCAATTTGAACAAAAATATAAAACATTATCATTGATTGATATGGGAGATTAAATAATAATATAAATATATGTTAATAATTAAATAATTATTATTTATTTTTTTATGTGTTATATTATGCTTTTATCATATTTTAATTTATCATATTCGATCCCTAAAATTATGAAAACAAGCTGAAACCATTTCCATTTTCACACTATATAACTAAAAAGTTATGGAATTATAAAAGATAATTATAAATCAATATAATTTATCTTATATAAATTATCAAATAATTATTTTCTTGGTATCAAATAATTGATACCAAAATCGACATCATAAACAACATTTGAAACAATTAAATCTACTAACACATGGGGATAAAAAAAAGTTATAACCTTCTAATATATCAATTAAAAATAATTATAAAACATATTTATAAAAAATCATTTTTGTTAATTTGGTTATAAAATAGAATATTAAGATATCTGTGTTTGTAATATAATATTTTAGAGAGTATTCTACTTAGAGTTGGAACAAGCTGATGGTTTCATTCTCTAATGCTCAAATCTTTGAGACAAGTTTGATATTGAACATAATTATTTCATTTATATTGTGTATTCACTTCCCCATTCCC
Source organism: Viscum album (assembly GCA_963277665.1). Taxonomy (NCBI): domain Eukaryota; kingdom Viridiplantae; phylum Streptophyta; class Magnoliopsida; order Santalales; family Viscaceae; genus Viscum; species Viscum album. The sequence continues at coordinate 1,739,213,704 of OY728142.1, read as the reverse complement.
TTCAATTATAATTAGTTTCTTCAATTTCATGATATTTTAATTTCAATTCTACTATACACCTCCTTTGTTCTTCTATGTTTATGTTACCATTACAATATGGTTTTTTGGTAACTGAACTCTTTTATTGAGTTATAATGTTACTTCATGAACTTATTTCGTTTATAAGAGGTTTCATACACTGTAAGATTTTATTTCATTGTACATTCTCTTCTTATATAGGGGAAATGATACATTTAATTCAAATATTCTACCTCAATGTATTTTTTATTCATAAAATCATATCATTGTTAAGTATAATTCTCATTTTCTATAGAATTGTTTTTATTCCTTGTTATAATTTTCATTCCTTCCATGGTTATCCTTTTTAATCAAAAAATTATTATTTTTAATCTCATTAGACCTTTATATTTCCCTTTTTCTTTTTTAAAATATAATTATTATTACTCCTTTCATGTTTTAGTTTTACAATTATGTTACGTTAAAATATTAAAAAGTTATTCCATCCCCTAAAAACAATTTTTTATCTTTTACTCCACATTCCTTTTTGACATCCTTAATTAATTTTAGAATCTCAATAATAGAATATCATTTTTAATGTAATGGTATTTATAGTACTTTCAGGTATCCTTTTTGAAACCATTATATAATTTTGATGGCTATACTATTGTATTATTATATTAAAAATAAACAATTTTAAAAAAAATTCACTTTAAATTTTCAAAAATTACTTCTAAAAGTGATAAAAATCATTTTTTTACACCAAAGATAAAGTATTTTAATAAGAAAAAATTTATCTGTTCACTAAAATTTTCATTATTTCAGGAAAGAATTTATATCCATGGGAATAATTTTTTCCCTGAATAAGACTATAAATGTTTTAAAAAAAATACTCTTTTGGAGTGATTGAATTTTGGGAAACACCCATTTACATTCATGATCCGATTGGGGTGATACCATTTAGAAATAATATGAAATAATTTTTCTCAAAGGTTTATTCATTTTTTCGAAATTGGATATATATTTTTTATAGATCATATGTTTTTGTATTTTATGTATAATAACCCAGGAGACAGTTTGGGTTTGATAAATACATGAGACCTGTTGGGCCTGAAAAATACATGGGCCAATTTGGGTCTAAAAACCCATTAGGTAGTTTTCATATAATAATAATTGAGATATTTTGGGTCCAATAAATCCCTAAAAAGGTTTTTCATTGATTAAACCCTCAGATGGTTTGGGTCCAATAGAACCATGAGATGATTTGGGTCTGAAAAAACCTTGAGACAATTTGGGTTTAATAAATACTATAGAGAGTTTGGGTTCTATAAATCCATTAGATGTGTTAGTTTTGACAAACCATTGAGATGGTTTGACTCAAATAAGTCTTAGAGATGGTATGGGACTATTAGAGCCCTCAAATATATTAGATTAATTTTACATGAAAATAGATAATGTTGTTAAGTGTGTAAATTTCATTTGCTTAGAATTGGTAGCATGTACATTTTGGTTGTTCAAAAAATGAAGTTTGTATATTTCATGTGTTCAAAAAGTTATAATTTCAAAATTATAAGGTATGTGCAAATGTTATTTTTTATTAAATGATTCATGATGTTGGGAGATTTATACAACATTTTCTTATGGTTATTATACAAGGATCATGTCTGTCATCTGAAGATTATATTACATTTTCCTTAGTATATTTGTACTAATTTGGGATTACATGTCTTTCTATCATAAATTATTGACATTTATTATTATTCCAAATAATTTTTAATAATAATTTACCCTCATACAATTTTTTATCATATTATTATGATCTGACTCTTAATGCTAGGTTGATATGTTTTCCTTTAATAAGAATTTTATATCACCAATTTCTAATGTTTGATTTTTTCAAGTTATAATGATGATAATGACTTATGATAAGTATAAAAGGGAGTCTAGAGGATTTAAATTATGATGAAAAATTTACATGTGTTATAAAATAAAATACTTATCTATATATTCCTCAAATATAGTAAACAAAAAGGTTCTCCACATTGTGTGAGATTATTGTGCGCTGTAATAATAATGTGAAATTTTTTCAAGTTAATAATGGGTAATAAAAATTGCTGTCAATGTTATTTTTGTAAAAAAATGTGTTTTTAGTTCCAAACCCAAGATTGTGGGTCTTGTGTGTCTCGGTAGGTATAAAATGAGTGTTTATTTGTTTTTAATTTTATATCAATTATTTTTTTATAATAGTATAAATATAGATAAAACAATTTCTATAAGTATAAGTGAAAATTATAAGTGTATGATAAAATTAATTGTTTTGTCAAAGTATATATGTTTTTTCTTCATGTAAATAACATAATTGTTTGGATACTACAAGTTGATGTATGTTATGAAATAGATATACCTAGGGGTGATAACCATGAAATAGTGGATTTTATAGAAACCCAAATTTTACAAAAATAAATATTACATATTAAAATATTAATATTAAGTATTTGAAATTATCATCCATGCCAAATCCATAATGTTTTAGTGTCTTTGGAGACATGGGTTCCGAAATAAATGTTACGTAAAATATTATAATCAACTCCTGCTAAGTGCATTACAAAAAACCCACTTATTAAACACATGATACAAAATAAAATAATTCATTTCCTATGAAAAATTAAATATAAAAAGGGGTGAGCTCATATTTTAAATTAATATAATAATAAGAGATATCAATCTATAATCATATGAATGAGTTATATAAGAATAATGGTATGAAAACATAATCATAACATACAAAATTCATACCCAATTATTACAATACCTTTTATCATGAATTATGGAATATGTTTTTTCCATTCAAAGGAAATAAGATGTAACAGTACAGAATCATCAATAATCAATCATGAAATATGAAAACATATCATAATCATAAGACATAATTTTTTTTCATTTAAATAAGAATATAAAAATAATTTCCTTAGTAAGGGATCTTAGTAAAGGATATCATATTTGATTAGGTTCACTCCCCATTACGTCATTTCGATAGTATAGGTCCACTTCCAAAATTAACAGAGTCTAGAGTCCCTTTCCAGGCAAGGTTCACTCCAAATTATAGTCCTTATTGTCTCTTTACACATCCATCAATACCCAATGCATTGGAGGGCTGTATAAATCCATTCCCACCTATCACACAATCAAAATAAAATATATTTATTCCATAAGATCATAAAACAATCATCATATAATCATTCCATAACCCATGGAAAGGAAATAGGATTCATCATAATCAAAAATAATCTAGAAAAATAATAAGTATGGTATAATTGGATCTTATCCCATGTAAAATATAAGTGAAATAAAAGGATGTTTCCCTATAAAAAATTTAATTTAAAAATAAAAATGTAATATTTCTTTGGGAAAATAAACTTTTCAATTTAAAATAACGTATATAAAATCTAAAAACCACCAAAATATCATAGAAAACATTGTATTTTAAAATAAACATAGAAAATTGAAAAGAATACATCAATTCATTAAATGGTTATGATGAAAAGAAATGTTTTTTTAATTCCAGGAAACAAACCTACTATGGTCAAATAGACAAGTCACACAATATAGTAAACAACTTTGAGAAATATAGAAAAGAACCATACGTCTTCTTAAAAACTGAAGAAACATCAATCTAACACATGGAATAAATAAATCCATATTTGTGAGACATAAAAATTGAATACCCAGTGGCCAATAAAAATAGATAATATAGAACAGACTAAATATGGTTCCATGTAACCATATATTCCTACTAGTACACCCCACTTCAAATGAAGTAGATGAAAAGAGAACATGGAATACTGCGATATTCCATTACCTTTCCAAGATTGACACAAAATAGGGTCTAAAACCTCCCAATAGAAAAAGTAGGTTGTGATAAAAAATCCCAGTAGTATACCACCAATGAATCTTTGATAGTTTTAATATCAATAATATATAAGTTCATGCATTTAAATAGAATCTAGTCTATAAGTATTTTTCAAAAATAAAACAAATTTTTAATGCTATATTTTTTCCCAAATTCATTCCACATTCACTAAATACATGAATATATTAGGTGTAATAGTAAAATTAGTAATCTAAACATGTGACAAAATATCCATGAAATACTCCATCATGAAATAAACTATGTATAAAAGAAAAAGGACAATATTTTTTCTCTACCCTATGGAAAAAATTCTAGACATAAAAGAATATTAAAAAATAAATATGTTTGTTCTAACCAATATACTCTCCTACCAAACACTTTCGATATCAAGAAAGTGAACCCTTTTGGTTTCACACATATTATGGTTATAGTTGTTTATTTTTAGATGCACCCAAGGTTCCAAATGTGCTATGTTTTCCCAAAAACATTTTCAATATCCACGATCACTTTTAATAATGGAAGATTTTGTATCAATAAATATCAAATTTAAAGAAAACCCCAAAGGGTTTAAGAAGAACATATAACAATTAAATAATTATAAACACTTTTATAGATACACCTAACTTAATAATGATGTAAAAATATCCACTTTGTGAAATATGGATTGAAAAACAACGAATTAGACTTCTAAATACATGGAACTAAAAGAAACTACATAGGATCAGTATAAAACACTAAAATATCTTCAATCTGAATCACACACATAACCATTATTACCATTGTGACTATGTGAAATGAAAAAGAATAAAGCCCTATCAACTTGGATATGAGACTCAATTTCAGTGAAACACCTAAAGGGGTCTAGGAGAACATATAACAATTCAAGAATTAGAAAAAATATATATATAGATACACCTGCCTTAAGAATGATGTAAACTTATATGAATTTGACAATGGGGACTGAAAAACCATGAATTGGACCCTTAAATACAAGAAATGAAAATATTATACAAAGGATTATTATAAAACACCAATGGATCATGAATCTAAATCACAAAAATATCCAATACTACCATCGTGATTAGAGACAAGGAGGAAGAAGAAAGACCACAAACATAGGATATGAGACTCAATTTCCAAAGGAGTCAAGCACCAAAAAGAGTGATCTAAATGATGATATATCACCCATAATATCCCAAAATATCTTTAGGGGACAATTTTAAATCCTTCACACCTAATGGATAAATAGTCAAATGTGCTTTTTTTAAACCTCTAGACTTGAGGAATTGATGTTACAAATCCCTTTAATGGTGTGAAATCACACATATTATAAATACACCAAAAAGGTGTTTCCTAAAGTAAAATTAATTCTTAATTGATTGTTTATCATCGTGTATAGGTCTTATAACATATAACTATCCCACACCCTAAACAAGACTCCTGAAATATTCCCTACAATATATTCACATCATGTCACCGATTCAGAATGTTAATGTGTCTAGTAGGAAGTTCTCCACCCATTTTTCTAAAAAAACATATCGACTAAATCTTGAGGCTCTGTAGAACCTAGGAAAACCCACTAATTCCATTTACACATTTACACCTTTAGTCAATTAATCAGAAAAACATAAATACCCATACTTTATGTAATTTTTTACATGAAAATGATCTACATTATTGGGAAGCCCACAATTCATTATTACAAAAATGGAAACCAAAAAAATCATAGAAGATATAAAGGAAGTAAATGGGGTGTTATAATATTATCATCAAAAACTCATTATAACCCTTCAATTTTCTCAATATCGCGAACCCACAAAATGTGATGGCCACTAAAACCTCATCAACAATTCCTACTCCCATGTATCATGGCTATCATATCCTCATAGGCATATTACACACACCTAAAGAAGAATATTACCATGTTGAACCTTCAATTAGGTATCCAACATATGAGATGGTTTCAAACCCATAGTATTATCGATTTAAAGATAAACATCCTCCCACCCAATCACATGGGAGGGATGTGATCGATACCTCCTCTTATGGAAAAAATGGCACACATCGTGGGTGTCTGTCAAATGAGATGGTAAGTCAAAATGACAGGCCACCATTCCTTATCCGAAAATGGTCTCAAATAGGCCCACAAACACATAGTACCAAATTACTCTAATTACCCAATGTGTGATGTCACAAAGAAGGTTAAAATATATGAATTTCCTAATTACCAACCTTAAAATCTAGTGGTCAGTGATGACAGTCTACGTAATATTTCAGAGGACATTGTTCCATTTTCAATCTCTTCTAAATAAACTTCACCCTCTCCATCATTTCTTGAAAAATACTCATACCAATCAAGAATTTCTATTTTATATATTCCTTAGACAATATAGATCAATATGGAAAACCACACAATCCATCGAAGAGCACTATTTTGGTCAAGGAATAAAAACTATTGTTATTAGATTACCAAACTAAGGGGAATTTGTTTTCCCAAGAACCACAAAAAACATGAAAATAAACCCAGATCATATCCACATGAACCTAGATAGCTCTCTATTTCGGTGCATCCATTTGTAGATGATAATTCATTCTTAATTTTAATTTGGAACCAATTTTCACTTGTAATCTTTAAAAAAACAAATAAGTGATCCTCAGGTTCTTATTAGAAAGAAACATAATGGGAACCCCATAAATACTCACAATCTATAGATCATACAATTTCCAATGTTTCTTCACTTTCATCATCTACATGATAGGTATAAAATGCACTGATTTTATGAGTCGATCTGTGATCAACCATATCACATACTTACCACTAGTATTATATATAAATACAATGGTTTCCATAGATATATCTATAAGGACCCATCTATATAAGATTACATAATCTTAAACTAAATAGATAATTCATATTGGGGCTCTTTTTAGGATTAGAGTTTTAGTGAATTAGGCCATAACTATTACATTACATCTCAAAAATTACAAATTAGATACTTCTACCTAGTTTCCATTTTTTCATAAAATAAAAACCCTTGAAAAAAATATTCATTTCTTGTTCCATGTTTTAGACAACATGACTTCTCCACGATCTCATCCATGGCCCTATTCATCTTTATGTCCGGTGAAAAAAATATCAAAACTTGGGATGAGCCTAAAAATCATAGTAAGGGTTATAAAATAAAGAAATAAAACATTAGTCCGTGAAAACATAAGATTTTTAACATACCTCATAAAATCATAAGATTTATGAATAACAAATAGTAATCACAAATAATAAAGGTAACTTGTGGGATCCATAACATACTTGTGTTGTAGCTTTCACAGCAATGTAGGGAGATATATTTGGAATACCAATAACACTATATTCCTTAAATCAATAAGGAGAAACATTCATGTATACCTTCATCAAGTTACCCAATGCATTAGAGAGCTATCTCGGGCTCACTCTCCATAGTTTTATCATGGAACCACTTGTATAAGTAAAAAACGCCCAAAAATCATAACTTATTCATAGAAAATAAAACAAACATAAATAAAAGATAACCTTTCCATATTTCAATCACAATATGTCATCTAAATATATTGACATAAAAAATCCATTATCAAAACCATTTTCAAAACCAAAATACGTAAAAGAGTATATGGTATTTATTTTCCTTTTAAAAATATTACGATTTAATAAGGAATCCATATATTAAATAATACTCGTGGCGGGGGAAAGATTCATTGTTGCAGCTTACATTAAAAAAGAAAAATTATTTTCTATCATTTAGTAAATTGAATCATAGAAAAAATTACCTTTTAAAGAAATTAAATGTCAGGGTAGTTTATACACTATATAAAACAAAGTCATTTATAAAATAAAATATGCCTCAATGAATGGATATTGGGACAATGTCCTTTACCTCGTTTCTAACATGAATTGTTCATTCTATAATCTCCTGAATAATAAACTAAATTTAATTTATACCTGATTAAGAGAATTTTTTATGTTTATTATTATTTTAATATCACATAGTGCCATGTTATAAACATTATGTAATCATTTACGTTAATAATGGTAATTTTGTCGATCTTTGGTACTTGAGTCAAAAATGAACTTCTTATATATACAAGCTGTCTATGTGGTTAAAATTTCATTTTTTACAGAATGATATTAATGATTTAGATATCATATATATCATATATATCCAATATATATATTTATTTATAATAGTACATAACATTTGGAGGTAAGAAATGAAATACACTAGTCATGCAGATTGTATGTAGTATGTATGCATGAACGCTACATTTATTTCTATTTAGTGTTTTTAATGGAATGAATAATTAATGATAAATATGTATATTATAATTCCAGTATAATATCATATATAATTTCATTAACTCCATCCTTTATATGTTCCACATATGGCATGAACGAGTCTTATCACTTAGAGGGGGTAGTAGTCTGCACTTTCTCAAATGAAATTATCACGTTTAGCCATTGTGGAAACAATAATGGTATTCTATAAAAGAGAAAAAATGAAGAATAGAGACAATATAAATATAATATATATCACATATAAACACAATTCCATCATAATGGATCTCATAAGTGGTGGTAGGAGACGATTGAACAATCTTCGTTTCATGAGGTAGTAGTTTGTCGTCCACAGAAATAATATGTTTTTTACCAATTAGATGGAGGTGTGTGAAAGTTTAGTTATAATACTTCTCATAACAACAAAATCGTATATTGAGGATATTTATTTTATAAAATAAATTATTAAAAATAGTTTAGTGGGATTTACAGAAAATATTAATTAAAATAACTTAAGAGAAGATGTTACCTTTAAACCGAGTAACTTCCTTTGGTTTGAACCAAAAGGATTTATGGAAGTTATTTATGCCTAAGGTAAGGAATCTAAGTGGAATAGAGGAATCTTGAGAGCTTATTTGGGAATAGTATTAAAAATCCAAGGGGCTTGAGAGGTGTGAGTAATGGGTTATAGGTGAGGGCTTTTTATAAGGGGGGAGGGGCTCTTTAGGAATATTTGAAAATATTATTTTATTATATAATTATTTTCATTTTCGAAAGGTCCAAATCATATTAAAGTTTAAGATAAGATTACTCTAGTTTTAAATAAAATCATCCAATAATAATTTGATAGGTTTTGGATATTTTTTTAATTTTTATAATGATATTTATTTAAATAATTCATTAATGAGGTAAACACCATATCATTATTATGTCATATATAATTTTATTTATTTGATGTCTAAAAGTTATAAAAAATACCATGATGATTGAGATATTTTTAGATTTATAATTAATATTTATAGTCAAATATATCAATTATATAACCCCACATTAAAATTCTTTTATCAAAACAATACAGTTTTATGACATTTTTATTTTTATTTTTAATAAAAAGTAATCCATATCATTGTCTTACCTTAGTGGATTTTAATGGCCAAAAGTATCACCCAAGGATTTTTTTGGTATGATATTACTCTTACAATAAGTTTAGGACTTGTTTTAATGTAACTTTATATTTTTATAATATTGTTTATACCTTGAATTACCCTATTAACTGTTAACCGTGGTAAATAAATGTCAAAAAGTTACTATTCACAAAAAAATATTTTCATCTTACCGAACCAAATTTATTTACTAATACAACCCATTTATGTTGTATTTTTTAAATTCAATTCACAGAATCAGTAAAATTTCATTTAAATGGAAAAGGAAGTTTTTAACTACTACAAACTCTTTTCACTATTCATCAAAAAATTGATGTTTTTCAAAAAAATACCAAAAATTCAGCCTAATCTATATTTTCTATTCAAAATTATAAAATGATATCTATTATACCAAATGAAAAACATAGAAGTTAGATTAATTAACTTAAAATTAATTCTCATTGTCAAAACAAAAAGAGCTTTTTATGAAATAATAACTATCAAAATATTGACCCTTGTTTATGTCCAATTTCGAAGTGAAATTGCTTATAATGACAAAAATAGTATTAAATGATAAAAATATAATCTAATTACACTTTAAAACCAATTAAAAATTTAATTTAACCATATAAATAAATTAAATTAAAAGGCAGTTTTGAATTAAAATAAGGTATTTTTCAATATTCATTAAAAAATAATTTTATCAGAATGATACCAAAAATTTATCCAAATTAAATTTTGATGTCCCGAATATAAGGAAGAATTTTATTTTGTAAAATATATTATATAAAAGTGACCAAAACTATATTTAAATAGGTTTCTTCATTAAAAGGTGGAAAATCGACCATTTAAAGAATATTAGAGTATTTATGCCTAAAATTAGATTCATTAAAATTTTAAGCCTCTAACTTTTATTAGTTACATGTAGAAACATTTAACAAAAATTTATAATCACATTGTAGTTATTTTTATTTAGTCTTGTCAATACAACAGAATGGTGTTAACTACCATTTAAAATAAAATTATATTTTTAATTTTCAGTATGACTTAGCATTTTATATAACATGAGACTTCAAAGAAACCCGTTATTGTGTATCGGGTAAACCATAGAACATATAATTCCATTTTAAATAAAATTAATATTTAATTCACAAATATTAATAAATATGAAAAGGTATTATTTTTTATTTACTTGGGATGTTACATCCTTCCCATCTTTTAGAAATTTCTTCCTCAGAATTTTTACTCACTTATTAAATGAGTCTAGGTACTTATCCCTAATAGAATTTTAATATTCCCAGGTTGTATCTTAAACCATATGGTTTTTTCATAAAACCTTTACTTGATGAATTACCTTATCCCACAACATTTTTCTCTTCTGTCAGAAATCAGGACTGGTTGTTCTTCATAAGAGATATTGTCTTCTAAATGAACTACCTCTAGGCTTAAAACATGAAATGGATCTTCCGTATACATTCTCAACATTGAAATAGGAAAATCATTGTGTACCTAGGATAAATATGGAGGTAAAGCCGCTTTGTAGGCAACTGATCCAACTTTCTCCAGGATTTCATAATGTCCAAGGAACATCAGACTCAACATTCCCTTCTTACCAAAGCACATCACACTTTTCCGTGGAAAAACATTGAGAAAGACATGACCACCTACCTCAAAAGAAAGATCCTTCCTCTGGTTATCCGCATAAATTTCCTTACTTCTATGAGTTGTTCTCATGTACTTCTAAATCAAATGAACATTTTTTTTCATCTCTTCTACCAATTCTGGCCCCATCAGCTTCCATTCACCTACTTCATCCCAAATATCTTGAGTTTGACACTACTTTCAATATAATGAATCAACTGGATCCATCTGTATACTAGAATGAAAACTGTTATTCTAAGAAAATTCAACCAAAGAAATATGTTGGTCCCAAATTCCCTAGTAATCTAGTGAAAAAGCACATAGCATATCCTCCAAGGCCTAAATTGTTCGTTCTGACTGCCCACCTGATTGAGGATGAAAAGCTGTAATAAAATTTAATTCAGTACTCAATGAATTTTGAAGTCTTTTCCAAAAGATATAATTAAACCTTATATCACAATGAAATATAATAGAGAGGGGAAGTCCATGAAACCTGATTATCTCTTTAACATATAATCACGAACGTTAATCTAGAGACATAGTATCTCGAATATGAAGGAAATGAGAATATTTAGACAATCAATCAAGAATAACCTAGATTCCATTATTACCTCATGATGTATTTGGTAATCCCACAATGAAGTCCGTGGATATATTTTCTCATTTTCACTCTGGCACCAGTAAAAACTGAAGCGTCCCTTTTATTAACTACCTCTCTGCTTTAACTTGTTGAAAATTCAAACACTTCACAATAAAATCAGTAATATCTCTTTTTATTCCATCCCACCAAAAATACTCCGAAAGATCTATGTACAGCTTAGTACTGCCAAGATGAACTGAAAATGGAGAACTATGTGTTTCACAAAATAAATCTTTCTTCATATGTGAATCACAAGGAAAACATAATCTATTCTCGAACCTCTAAACATATTCTATATAAATGATAAATTCAGGTAACATACCCTTCTGAACAAACTCTACCTTTTTCTGAAACTTATTGCCTTCGTTATCTTCATTATTAATTCTGTCTGATAGAGATGTTTTCACTAACACCTTAAACAAAATAGAGGAATTTTCTACACCAATAACTACTATGCCAAGGTCATCAAATCCAAAACAAAAATATCTCATTCCAAATGTAATAAGGTTAATGTAGAATTACTTTTTCGACTCAAAGCATCAACCACTTTAATAACTTTTCCTGGATGGTAATTGATCATGTAGTCATAATCCTTGATTAATTCAAGCCATATACTCTACCTCATGTTCAATTATTTCTAAGTGAATATATACTTTAAAATATTTTTGTCAGTATATATTTCACATTTTACTCAATAAAAATGATGAAACTAAAATTTTAAAGTAAAAAACAATAGAATCTAATTAAAAATCATGTGTAGGGTAATTTAACTCATGAGGTTTCAACTAATGTGAATCATAAGAAATTATATAATCATTCTATATAAGGGCACCACAAAGTCCTTTTAAAAAAGCATCATTGTGGATAACGAACTCACCATTTCTAGATGGTAACACCAAAACATGAGAATTCACTAACATTTTTTTCAATTCCTGAAAACAGTCATCACATTCTTTTATTCAAATGAACTTAACACCTTTTTTAGTTAACATAGTTAGTGGTCTATATAACCATGAAAAATGATCAGCAAATATCTAGTAATAAATCACTAATCCATGAAAAATAAAAATTTTGGTTATATTTTTGGGTCATGGCCATTCTTCAACAACATTGTTTTTAGTAGGATAAAAAATTGTGCCATTTTTTAACCAATTTGGCAAAGGAATAAAATTTATTGTAACAAAAACTCACACTTGCTGAATTTCCCTAACAGTTTTTTTTTTATTTTATGGTTTCCAAGATAACCCTTAAATGATATTAATATTCCTCTTTAGTTTTGGATTAAACAAAAGTATCATCAATTAACAAAACCAAAAACTTAACTAAGAACTCATGGAAAATTCTATTCAAAAGATCTATGAATACAAAAAGTTAATTATTAAATAAAATTGTCATAACAAAAAATTCATAATGTCCATATCTAGTATGAAATGCGGTCTTTGGAATGTCTGCTTCCTTTACGTTCAAGTAATTGTACCCCAATCTCATGTCAATCTTCGAAAAATACCGAGCTCCCTGGAGCTGACCAAACAACTCATCGGTATGCGGAAAAGGATACTTGTTCTCAATAGTGATGTTATTCATTTATCTATAATCAATGAAAAGTCTCATTGAACATTATTTCTTTTTGACAAACAAGATAGAAGCAACCCATGGTGATGTGCTCGGTTGAATGAAACCTTTATTCAATAACTCCTACAATTTCTTCTTTAAATATAAAAGTTCAATTTTAGCCATTTAAATAGGGGGTATTGAAATTGCCTTAGAATAAATAATTCCGTCAACAGTAAATTCAACATCCTGATTATGTATCATACAAGAAAAATCATCAGAAAAACATTATGATACTCATTTTCCAAGGGGACATAATTAATCTAGATAGTTTTATTATTTTCAAAAATATTTTCAAGTTAACATTCATTTTTTTATTTTACTAGTTTCTCATCTTCGTAATATGTTATCAAAAGTAAGGGTTCATTATTGTACAAAAAGTGAAAATATTTCTAAAAATAAAACTATTTAGCCCTTCCATCAATCTTAGCATGGTAAATAGATAGCCAATCCATATACCTTGAAAAACATGAGTGACCCCTTCAGAAAATTCAAAATTATCCCAATGGTGATAAAATTCTATCTAGGGATTAAAACTAATCATTAATTCCATGAAAATAATCAATTAGAAGATGTAAATATTGACAACTATTATTTCCCACTGCACCTCAAGGTCTATTATCATCATTAGATATATAGGGAACATGAAACCTTGTTCTGACCACCTTCTCTAAGGTATAGAAATTTGTAACAAGAACAATATAAAATATGAATGAGATCCCAATATTTCAACTATCATTAAGGAGATAATAAAATTTTTAGCACACACACTAAAAAATCTTGAACCATTAAAGATGAAATGAATAGAGTACCTTCTAATGTATATATCCTTGCATTTGATTCCCCTAGTTCATACGCGACCACATAAATATGTATGGTATAAGCTCCTATCAAATATTTCATATCCACATGAACATACCTTATATCCTAAGGATAAGACCAACCCCGTTGGAGCATCGTTACATACCTATAATCCCATGGTGAAGGTAGATCTATCTATACAGCCTTAGATCATCCTAACATAGAAATAGTTTAGATTGATATATTTTACACAACAATGAAATTTTATAGGAACCTCAAAACATTTAGTGCTTGTATGACCATGCCTCCCACATTGATAGTAAAAAACCAATTTCTATATAGATTAATCCCCCAAAACTGGTCCTTAAGAATAAAATAGATAACTTTTAGCTTACTTTTTGTCCATAAGATACACATTGGATAATGCCAATGCCAAAGAATCATCCTCTAAATTTATTTCTTCTAGATATGTCAGCCTCTTACAAAGTTTCTTGATAAAATAATTATACCAAGTTTGTAAGGAACAAGAGAAGTAGCATCAACAAAATATTACCCATAACCCCATCTAAATACTCTTAGCCATTAGGTAATAATAAGTGACTTTATTCAGTTCCAAATGAACCAACTTCAGAAAGCATGTGGAATACTCTAGAATGGAATTATCTCAAAACTATAAGTTCAAAATAGTTTGTTGAGTTTCTACTCATAATTTCCCTAGATAAAAAAACTGGTTGAATATTTTCTTAAAAGTTACCCTGGTGAGATCCTTATGTATCTTAGCCAATATATTAATTTCCCACCATATATTTCCTTATCCATAAAGCCTAAAAATGGGAAATCCCACCATAGAGTCTATCAGAGTATTAAAAAAATAAAGACCCACTCAATATGACCATGAAACTTTTAATATTATTGGGGTCCATTGTCACTATGGATGATAACTAGATGTTTCTTTGCAAATAATGAGATGGGATCCACTACTCATCATGGGTTCCGAACATCCAACTGATAGAGATTCTGAATTTTCTGGATTAAATATTCTACCAAATAAGGGCCCATAATATTTTTTTTGAAAAAAATTTATCATACCTTCCACACCTGGATTTTAAAGACCCCATTCATTATACCTTTTATGACAATCACAGGGAAAAAACCAATTAGTCATGAGCAGATTCCAAAATTATAGGACTAAATGCATGCATTAAAATCAATGCTTTAAGATAATAATAATATTAACAAATTTTAAATAATTAGAATAACAATAAACATTATGAAAAGAATACTTCTATTTTAATAAAACCCCATATCTATTTTATTCAAATAAACTCAACCACCGAGCCTCAATATTAGAAAAAATCTCAGTCCACCCATGGTAACACAGATTTAGATATGAAAGTGAGTTGGCTATGATCCTTTCTACTAGTTAATGATTGAATACAAATCTTCCCAACATGGGTCTAGTGAAACACTAAACCACACCATAGTACTATAAGCAATACTTCAGGTTGGGTATTTCCCTCTAATACTAGTTTGTAACGAATTAGCTCTGGTCAAGTAGATAAGCCACCCAAGATGTTCATCTAAATCATGAAATACACAAATGAACCACAATTCTCATTTAAAACTGAATAAAAATCAATGTACCATGATAAATAGAGAAATACATATCCATGAGACAAAAAAGTAAAACCACACTAGAAAAAGGATAATGATAAAGAAAACATGAGTAAAAAGTCTCCATGTGACCATCTCTCACCACCAATCTAGCCCACTATAAAGGAAATATATGAAAGGTGAACCTGGAATGATAAATGAATTTCTTATGTTTACCTATTTCCATGAATCATGATCTAAAACTTCCCATATTAAAAATTATGGTGAAGAAAAAATGAAGTTCAGATACAAAAATTGAATCTATACAAGTTCTAATATCGACAATGAATATGTTCTAGCTTTAAATCACAATCCAGTTTATAAAGACATTTCACAAATAAATCCATTTTAAAAAATTCCTTTTATTAACATAAATAAATATAATAATCACCAAATCCATGAAAATATCTTGTATAAAATAAAAATAGGTTAATTAAACATAGGAAAAAATATCCATGAAGTAAACCACTATGTGATAAACTGGTTATAAAAGAAAAATCATCCTATTTTGGATATATCCTATAGGAACAAGAAGTACACATAAAATAATCCTAAACTAGACATATGTTGGTTCCAACTGATATTGTTTCCTTACATTGTACTTTAATATAAAAAAGGTAAACCCAAGTGGTGTTACACACAATAGTGTTGCCTATGTCCATTTCTAGACACACCCATGTTTCCCAATGTGCTATGTTTTTCCAAAACCATTTTGAAATTCAATTCTCACATTTAATAAAAACCCTATTTATATCAAATAAAATAAATTTAAATGAATAACTCAAAGGGTTCAATAATAACCTATAGAAATTCTAGAATTATAAACACTTTTAAAGAGACAAATGCCTCAAGAACAATGTAAAAATATCTTCCTTCAACAATATATATTTAAAAATAATGGATATATCTTTAAAAGAAAAGGAATGAGAAGAAACTACAAAATATCCATTAAAATAACCAACCAATAATGAACATGAACCACAAATATAGAGAACACTACCATCGCGGTAAAAGGAAATGATGAATCAGAAATACCTCTTTTTAGGGATCTGCAACACAACCTCCACATGAGTCAAAGTCTTAACAGAGTGATATTGAAGGATGTATATCACCCAAAATTTCCCATTCCCACCCTTTTAATTTATTGGAAATCCATTGCACAAAATGGAGAAATATTCCAAAATGAAACATGTTTAAAAACACTGGGCTTGAGGAATTCACATTCTAAATCCCTTTCATGGTGTGAAATCACACAGATAACAAATACAGTTTAAAATGTTTTACATTGGTTAAATTAAACCTTGATTGCGTTTTTGACATCCTATAATGGATTCAGGGCCTATAAAAGTTTTACACCCTAAACGAAACTCACGACATATGTCTTACAATAGATTCATTTTTTTTAACCCATTCATGTTTTCAATATGCCTAGTAGAAAGTGATCATCCCAAATTTCTATATGAATCCTCAAAAAAAAGCACAAAAGGCTCTACCGACCAAAGGAGCTCCCTCTAAATCAATTTGAAAATTTATACATAGACTTCATTAATCCAAACAAACAAAGATCCCTAGACTTTAGAAATTTTTTTATTGTAAATGTTGACTATTAAATACTAGTCCCCATTTCCCCAAAATAAAAATAGAAACTAAAACAATGTTCAATTAACACATGAAAGAAAAAGTTGGGTGTTACATGCCATGTATGATAAAATAAATCTTTCTTCAAAATTTTTATATAAATCCAAAAGTACCTTATTTTGAAAATAGAAAACAATTACTTTAATTATTTTAAATAAAGTATAAAATGGTTAATAATGAATTTAAAAATTCATAGGATAATAGTAGAAAAATATGACAACATTTTAAGTAAAATAATACCATAGAAGAAAAGTATTTTTATCTAAATAGTAAAATAAAGTTGATTTTATTTATAATAATTATTTCAATATCATTCATACTTATGGAGAGGAAAATGAATAGGAATCATGTAAAATAAAAAAAAAATATCAAGAGTATAAGAAAACACATTATACTATTGAGATAAATACCATATAATTTCATCATCATAAATTTAATCATAAACAATATCAGTAAAATGATATTGTAACATAAAACACGTAATGAATTGGTATATTTTGAATTATAACCCTCAAAAGAGAAATTATTTCGATTTAACCATTAACTATCATGTCTATAAATATATTCATGACATAAAATATAAATTTTTTACTATATAAACCACTTGATAGAAACAATTTGTGAATATGATATATGACTCAAAAAAATAAACGTTAGATGAGAAACCCTTACCTACAGTTTTACATTATTTTTATGTTATATAACCTCATGTAAATTAAAAATAAATTTGTTAATATTTTATAAAATATCCCTATACATGGTTATAATAACATATATTATCCACTTATAATATTTAATCACACAATTATTATTAATTATTTATTAATGTCAATATTTCGGGGTTTTATTTTTTCATTTTTCATGAATTTTTCTATTCTTAAGATCTAATACATATAATTTAATCATGATTACATCAATTATATAATGTTAATTATAATGTACATATCATATATATTTAATATATACATATTTATATCCATAAAAAAAAGTTATATATAGAAAAATAAATTAAACGTTTTATGAAGACAGTAGCTCATATGTACACTTAAACACTGTTTTGATTTTCTAATGAAAACAGATAATGAAAGTAAAAAATATATTTAACATTAAATAAACATAATTATTTCATAATAATAATATATATATTGTAATTCCATTATAATAACAATCCATCAAGGATGGTTATGTAAACTGAATTTCATTACTAAGTAGACGTGTTAGTATGCATGTACGCAAAGACAATAGTGTTATTTCACATTTGATAGAAAAGAGGGTGGATAACGATTGTTACATAATAATAAAAACATTTAAATGTATTAAATATTAAGAAATTATTATTTTAGGATGAATAACATATATTTATATAAGAAAAAATTAGAAATAAATTAAAAGAGGTTGAGTAAGATGATTTCATCTTCTTCATTATACATCCTTTAGATCCTATATTATGGTCCCTTGTAATGGTAATTTAATAATACTCCAACATATAATTGTAGGTTATATTATTTTATAAAATAATTGTGTAGTTTTTTATTAGATATGTGTGTCAATATGTTTTAAAAAATAGAGGACTACACGTTCTCTTTTTTATGTGGGGGGACACACCCTGAATACATTGAAGGATCAAAATATTAATAAGTCATTTAAAAAGAAAAGTTTCCCATAAAAAATTAATTTTATATAATATAGTGATAAGGTTATAATTTTATACCACTAATAATAATTAATTTGAAAATTTTAAATATTGTCACATAGTTTTTTATAGGTTATCATAATTTACCCTTTTACCTAGATGGAAAAGTTTTAGTGTTTTTAGTAGTTATTATGGCCAATAATTAAGTTGATATTATTAAATAATATACATTTTTTTGATTTCATATATAGAATCCATTTTATATAATTTTGTTTCTATATGAGTTATAGAGACATTTTAAAATAAACCCTTAAAATATAATGAAATATTGTTTTCTAGAGAATGCATTTTTGTGTACAAAAATGTTTTTATATCAAAATTGAGAATAATTTCAATTAAAATGAAACTAATGGAATTATTTATTATAAAAAGTATTTCATGAAGTATTTAAATAAATTTAAACCAAAATGGGAATTTGTATATTATTGAATAATAAAAATATTTTTCTATAAAATAAATATTTTTCTCACTATTCATTAAAAAATTAATTTTCTCTCGAAATTTATGAAATTTTTCATTGAGATAACTTTTAAATTCAAAAATAACTTTTTAAAACTTTTTACAAAATAAAATTTCTAAAATATTCATATATTAATTATAATATTAGTGCTTAAAATTAAATAATTCTTTTTAAAAACACATTATTTAATGCATAAATGTATTTATTAAAATTTGAGTACTTATTTATATAAAATTAATCACTATATTTTCATTATATGAAAACATTTTAATTATTTTTACAATTTTATTATTTTTATTCCTGTCTTTCATTTAACAGTTATGTTATAAAAGTCAATTTTAAATAATCCTAATTCCATAGTATATAATAGTTCTTTTAAACTCAGTATTGCATCTACAACATACTATCAAATAATTAAATTTTATTTTGAAGTAAATACATATAAAATCATGGGTAGTTACATTATATCCCACATAAATTTAACTACTCCCTCAAATTTCTACCAAATTAATATAAACAAAATATGATATCTCGGTTTCATCTCATCCTTGTGTTCCCATGTAGATTCTTAAAATTTATGATTCTTTTAATAAACAATAACGAGGTCAACAATATTCTTCCATAACACTTTATCTCTAATAAATAAGATTTAAATTAGATGTTCTTTATAGTTAAATATCATGCTTTATTTTTTCAACCAATGAGTTTAGTACATGTGAAGGATTATGTATGTAATTTTTTAAGAGATATATATAGAACATGTCATGAACATCATATAGTTTGAGTTGAATCACCAAGAAATAAAAAATTGTATCTTCATGATCAATAAATTTGAAGGGAACTATATGTAGAGTTTTCAAAATTCCAATAATTCTAAATCTCATAAAAGTTTAACAAGATTAAACTCACTATTATACCATCTGAAAGATTTAATATTCATGATTTATCTGATGATTATAAGTATAAATTTTCTATTGACATTGAGGAACATTTCATGATACTAAATGGTTCTAAATTTTTATTTTATTTTCTAATCTAGATTAGGTCCCAATATCTTACATACTCTATAATAATCCTAGGAAAATATATTTCTGCATTTCATTCCATAGATAGATTCATATAAAGTTATTATAATACTCAAGTTAAATATTTTTTTTATAAGTTAAATCAATAAGAGGAAGTTATTGAACCCAAATACCTTTTAAATATAGATAAAAATATCTCAAAAAATCAGTTAGGGTTATAACTGTCCTCTCAGACTAACCATATATTTAATGTTGATAAGAATTATGTATATATCACTACATATACAAATCTTTTTGAAGACTTCATCAGAAAATTGATGAAAACCTTAGTTCTTACTTAGATACAACAAAATTTGGTACTCTATAAAACCATACAACATACATAGTGTATATTATGGAAAGCAAATCAATAGATAAGTATTCAATAATAGAAAATAACGTGTTCTCAGTAATGAAATTCTTATCGCAAGTACATAAAAATTTATCTTTATAAGACCCAAGATATATCACATTGGCTAACCTTGAGGTTTCTCTTCAGGAAGCAGTGTCAAATGTCGAGGTGATATTTTGGAAATTAATTTTTTCATTTTAATATTTTTAAAAACATCCAAAAAATAGTTATAGAATAATATTAAAAAACACAGTGAGTGTGGAATAGTGAATGAATTAAAGAAAGACAAAGAATAAAAATCAGAGTAAGTACAAAAAGAGGCAACCAGACAAGAAAATCATTTATTAAAAAAAATCCAAATCTAGGTCAATCTACTATCAAAATTTATCATTGGTCTACATTAGAATTAAATAAAAAATTTCTGATGGTGCTTGAGTTTCATGGGGTGCGGGTGACTCGCGACAAAAGCTTTTGAGGTTCTACTGTCTAGGGTTTATCATGACTCTCCCTCAATACTTTCTCTCGGCGCTCATGGACAGATAACCAAGCTTTGACTTGAATGAAGACGTGACTATGGTGAAGGCCTTACTTCTTGATCCGAGGCACGATTCTTGGATCTTCAATCACCGGGATAAAGGACACCCAGATCTACCATCTACTTCGAGGGTGGATCATTTAGATGTTCATGATGTCTCTAGATTTGTAATTCCGGCTCTTGTTGATTTGGATCATGTGAATAGGGTGGAAAGTGTACATTTTTCTAAACTTCCACCTGTGAATCATGAATACGTGTTTTGTGATTCTAGATCTAGAGTGGACAACAGTGTTAGCAGTATGAATTGGGTGGCTGAAGCTATGTGAGATCTAGCTTCGACTGGGTCTACGGTGAAGAGGGTGTTGCCGAAGATTTTTTTCTCCACATACATGCTTTCTGATCCCCATTCGATGTAGCTGAATTATCCTTCAATGATAACAGATGGCAGTGTAAAGGACCCAAGAGGAAAAGACGGTTGTCCTACATTTGCGCCTGTGTTTGATTAATTTATTAACTCCCACTCAAGTAAAATTCATCCAAATGGTTCAACAGCTCATGTTGATTTCAATCCTAATATATTTGAGCAGAGGATATCAATTGGAAAGAATTATCTAATTGCGCATCTTGTTTTAGAAAAGGGTGAGATGTCTTTGATGTTTTATGATCTAGTCAGACGGGTTTCATTTTTTTGGGGATCCTCTGATTGGTGGTGTGTTTCTCTGGTTCATGGATTGTTTCATTGAATTTTCCCATCAAATGATTTCAAAATACTTGTGTGGAGCATTGGGTCCCTATCTTTGAAACCAGGATGGCTTCATCTTGATGAATGGTCCCTTGATTTCAATGAATCTCGTGCAAGGAATGCATTATCTCAGGTTTGTGTCCATTTTCATGGGCTTCATTGGGTCCTTTGGAATCCAAATATTCTTCATTAAATTGGCATGGCGATTGGGTCCCCTATTCTACTTGACAAGGAAACTGATGTTGTTCAGTTTGGTCACTTTTCTAGAATGCTAGTGGAGGTTGATTTGAGTTCCACCTTGATTGATAAGGTAACTCTTTCCACTCCCACTGATAATATCAATATTGATGTTGAGTATGAAAGGAAGCCTCTTTTTTGTAATGAATTCATGGCTATTGGGCACATATTTGAGTTATTTCAGAGGAAGATCTCTTGAGAGAGATATGGGATGAAGGGTTATCTATATACTCTTTTTAGAAGAAAATTTTAGTGGAATCATATGGATTTGTCAAATCATGATAAGAGACTCTATCAAAAAATTATCTTCCACTCTGGCTGAGATTTTGACTTCTGGTAAATCTATTTCTCATGTGCATAATTTGAATTGAAAAGTAATGATAGTGGACAAGTCTCTGATGTGTGGTCCCTATAATGCTTGGGCAGATTTTTTCAAGGAGATTTCATCTAAGGATGGTCATGTTGTTACTCCCACTGGGTTAGTTGTGACTAGACATACTCCTAGCCTCTCTGTGGCTCGATCCCCTGCTTTCATTGACCCTCAAAATATAAGTATGCACGGTAGTCCCAATGCAGGCTTGATATGTGATGAGACTATTGAGTTGGCTCTTGAATCCTGGCCTCATCAAAATGTTGTATGTCATTAGGAAATTCAGAATCTTTTGATCTCCTATAAGATTTTTGGGATATGGGGTGGCATCACTGAGGTGGAATAGATAACAATAGTTGCAGTGATCCTTGAACTTTCAAAGATTTGATACTTTCTTAGAAAGGGAAGTTTTATGATTTCTTAGCCTTCACCCCTACTACCTTTAAGAGATAGCCAAGGAAGGACTATTCTAACACACCTCGTACATTGTCTACCCGATCTTCTATGCTTTCAGGGAAGTTCAATTCAGATATCCTTAAGATCCTCAATCAGGGTAAGTCCCACTCTAAATGGGAAACTGCTAATGACTTTGATTATGGGAATGACATGTCTTATTATGATATGTAATGTTGTGTCTGACGGATGAGGGAATGTTAACTTGTTCGACCCCTCCCATCTCCTCTATACATTTTTCTTATATTTCATAAATAGTAAGAAACATAGCTTTTGGATGGTCTTGCTGTTAAAAAAACAATTCCTAAATCACTCAATGCATGTCTGATAGCATGAAGCCCATACCTCTATAACCCAAAACATTGGGAACTCGTGTGAAAAATTACATGAAACATACAACCACACTCATAGAGTGAAGACATCTACATATCATATCACTCAAGTTATAAATTTCTTCATGAATGGAGTGATCATTAATGGATCAGAAGTCAGAAAAAACCAACTATCTTCTCCATCAAGTAGAATAAAAGAAGTAGGGGATAATAATGAAGGGAAATCAGGAAATAAAATAATATTATGAAATAAAAATCTTACACACACCCCAAATCGCTTACATGATCCACTCATAATGAAGAAGATATAATGAATATTGTGATGATACTTGGATCTCCAGGACACATCGGGTGTCATAACCTGAATCAGGAATTGCAAATTAGATCCCCATTTCAAGAGATATGAGATCAAAAAACATATCAAGGAATAATTGACACACAAAATGGGATTTAAATTACTAAAATACATATCACAACACTGTATTCACATACTGAAATTGAAGAAGAAGATGGAGAAGTTGAGGATAGATGAGCCCGAGGGGGTTAAAATGCTCTAGTCATGAGGACATTCGTGATTAAATTTATAAGACCTAGAATATAGCATAGTGGATAACCTTAGGGTCACTCTAAAGGAAGAAGTGATGAATTCCTAGGTGATATTTGTTAAAATATATATTTATTTGTATTTTGAAAACATCCAAACAAAACAATTATGAAATAGTGTTGAAAAAAATATTCTGTTTGGAACAGAGAATGAATAATATAAAAGTAGAGAAAGAAAATCAAATGAAGAGAAAAAAATAACACATAATAGAATGTCACCAAGAAAAAATCCAAACCCGCATCAAGTCACCATAAAAACCATACTATTAATCTATAACAAAATTAAATCTTAAATTACCAAATCACAGAATGCATGTCTTTGGGATCAGATAACATACCTCTCTTTCCTAAAACATTGAGCACTCTGGCGCATAATTTTTTCAAACACATTATCTCTCTCCAAAAGTGAATACACATCAAGATCAAATCTCTATAGTTATGAATTTATTAATGGATGGATTGATCGTGAATGGATTGGAAATCCCATGGCTCCACTTATCTGGTATATTGAGATGAATAAGTGATGAAGGAGAAAAGTATGAAGGGAAATCAAGAAAGAAACTGATCTAGTGAAAGAATGTGGTCGCACACACCCATATCAACTTCACAACTTGCTCAGAATGAAGGAGGATAAAGATCACAATGATGCATGGATCTCCAGATCACATCAGGTTTCATAACATGAATCATGCATCACAAATTAGATCCCCATTTCTAGTTATTTGAGGTCCTTAATAAAATCTAGGATGAACTGACACACAAACACAGTAGTTGAAATTTCATAGATACATAGCGTAATATTGTATTTAAAGAATGAAAAAAATGAAATTTCAAAAATGGAAGATGAAGTCACTTATTGGAGTTGATAGTGGGTTTTAAAATGGAAAATGAGTGAAATGGTGACTCAATATGTCATCATAGAAGGATGATAATGGTGACTCAATGATTCACTATTGGAAGCTTCTAGTAGTGACCTGGTGAGTCACCATTGCATTGCTTTTGAAAACAAGTGCTCCTATGACATAAAAAATACCAATAAATCCAAAAATAAATTAAACTAAAAATAATTTAAAAATATATAGATTAAATTAATAGATTACATATCACATTTTGAAATTTTAACAATATAATACAATTAATTTCAATTTATTAACCCACGTAATAAATTTTTTTCTCAATAAATTTAATGAAAAATTTAATAATCAAAAGGCTAGTTTGATATGTTAATTAACATCATATTTTTTGTATATATAAAATTAATGAATTAAATTAAAATTAAATAAAATTTTATTAAAATTTTTCAATAATGGAATTGAATTGTTAAAATTAATTTAAATTTTGAAATGAATAAAAATTGGGATAATTCATTTAGTTATGAAAAATTAATATAAATTAATAATTAATAATAGTTTTATTTTGAAAAAAATTAAATAAAATAATGAATTAATAAAAAAATAGAGAAATTAAATTATAATAAAAACAAAATAAAAAAATGTATGTTAAAGTAAAAATAAATAATAAGTTTTAATATTATAAAAAACTTCAAAATTAATCACTAATATATCTATATTCATAAAAAATGATTATTTAAAAAATAAAAATATATATGGAAAATAGTTGTGATGGTTAAAAATACATCATTTTAATAATCAAAATATGATAAAAAGTGAAAATTGATATAAAAAATAAAGAAAAGTAGAACAATCAAAAATCCCCCACACAGAAATATTTTTTCCCCAAATGAATACATTATTTTTATTTTATAAAAATTGAAGGAATGATTTTTCATATTATGTTCAAAAAGACCATGTCTGCACCTTTAAAAATAGAGGCACATGACCAAGGATGGATAAATCTTTTCATGTATGTGTTGAAAAAAGATGTCCTTCCCATCTTCAAAAATAAACTAGAAATCAAAGGAAACATATAATAATAAACTAGAAAGAATTTCATTCCTTATATATGAAATCACTAACTATCATACGCCTATTCTAAATCAGTTACAATTTAAGAAGTGCAGATTGATTAAATCAAGGGGAATTAAAACCATGACCAAAGGTACCTTAAATTATCACTTTATACTTGGTTATTATCAATAAAGGCATGTTATTTTATAACATTATTGATTCAACTCAAATGATTTATTATTAAGTCAATTGTATGCTTGATCATTTGGTTTAAAAATTCACCTCACCTAAATGAGTTCAATTTTGATAGGACACTTTATTTTAATTTTCCCCAGCCATATTTCTTATGTATATCACTATTCACATCATTTATTGAAATTGAAAATAGATTTTATTTATTAAAAAAATGCACCCAAGGCACCTTGTCTCATAGAATCATTATGGGATAACTTTTTCCCATTTTACACCATTTACAAAAGATATTAATAATTATCATTTGAGTTATCATCCTAAAATGATTAATTTTTTTTATAAAAAGTGAGTCCCCTAGGATCTAGTAAATATTTCATTTTACCTAAGGCCATGAATCTAATTCCACAAACTATCCTATATCACTCCTTTATTCAGTCTCAAAATATAAATTCAATAATAAAGTGAACGACGCCATTCAAAAATCACTCATACCCAACTGTTTTATACTAAGTACAACACTTAACATCTAGAAATATGTTACCCTCTAGAAAGGAAGGAATTCATTTTCAATACGATGTTAAAGAGAGAAATATGTTGGAGGTATAAAATGACTCACCGCTAGGTGTGGATGGTCCAAAAAATGGAAAATTCAAGAAGCTAGTGGTGACTCATATGAATCACACATTGTCTCTGGAAGATGTTTATGGGAGTCACTGCTAAATTTGGTGATGATCGACAATTTATTAAAATAATATCAAAAAATTAACCTTTTTTACAAAATTTTATAGGGAATTTGATGTGACATAAAAATAAACCCTCTCCGCCACACATAAATCTCAACGTTGTCCCAATTTTGACTCCGAAGGTGGGAGACTGAATTAAATGTTTTAAAAAAATATTTTATTGGGTGACAGGAATGTTCAAAAATAATTTTTTACACACCAAATATATTAAAAATATAATACAGACAAAAAAATATAAATTAAAGAAAACCTATAGACCACAACCAACAAAAATGTGATTTTTTTGTAAGTTCCACAAACAGTAAGAAATTCAATGTATATACCGTAGAAGTTGAATGATAGTGAAGGAAGTTGGTGTAAGAAGGTTTCAATACTAAATTCAAATATTTTTTCAACTCTCTAGATTAAATAAGCATTGTAACCATGTAGAAAAACGGAATTTCAATTTCAAAAGATATTAGAGGAAACTCCCTCACACATAGAACCATGTAAAAAATAGAAAATATAAGCATGGAAATAAACTAGATGAATAAAATAAAACATCTTGGAAATATTAGAGATTTAACCATTAATATTCATTTAAAATGTCCCTTTTGAATCACTAATTAAATTTATCTAGTTTTTATTCTTTCTTTTCTATAGGTTAATATTGTAAAAATAATAATCCATAATTAAAGTAAAGAATAATTAAAGAAAGGAATGAGTTGAGGAGATGTTATACAAATTATGTGGTGTGAATATCCCTTGGTTTTATTTTTATTATTTTTTCAAAAGCAATAGGTATCTCTTGCTGTAGAAGGTCAGGAGACACCATCAAATAGGCATAACAATAAGTGGAGATTCAAGGTATAAGAGTTAACTTCTATTTAAAATAGAAACAAAAGGAAAAATCAACAACCATGAGTTAATTCACATGAAACACTATGTTTATAGACCTAAGCTAGACTTGATACAACTTCATTCTTACAAAAGAGAAATGGCATACAATCCCATTGGTTTCCATTCAATGAAATTCTTTATCCTTTGGTCATTGAACTAGAATAGTCTATTTTATTATCTTTCCAACTCTAAATCTCCACGGACCTGAACTATCATAATTTTAAAGTTTCATGACCACTTGTTATAAAATTTATGTATAAGAAGTTTCAATTAGGAATTGAAATGAGGGACTCTCTAAAAAACCTATTTGGATCATTGAACCATGAAAGGCATTTTTTATTTGTTTGTAAATTTCTAAATTCTCATAACACTCCCACATGATCTCCACCACCTCACTAATCTATAATATCATCCTATCACTAGTAGATTTAAAATCAACATTTAGGGCCTTCACATCCAAATAATACTTTTCCTAAAAATCCACTAATAGATGAAAAGATTTCCCTAAAACAAACATGTATGGTGTCATCCCAATAGGAGTGTTGAAATCAGTTCAGTATGCCCAAAAAGACTCATCCAACTCAACTGACCAATAATTACAAGAGTTAGATGTTGTCTTCTCAGTGTGCTTCTTATTCTCCATATTATAAACATCTTCTTGACCACTATATTGTGGGATTTAGGGTGCACATATCATATTAGAGCATCAATTATTCAACATCAAACTCTTGGACTTGTAATTTTTGAAGTTAGTGGAAATATTAGTGATGAAATCACTAGGGACACCAAACCTATAAAAAATACATTTTCTTTATAAACATCACCACACTAAAATCAGAATTATTGGGCAGATCCAATGCCTTAGCCCACTTGGAATCATAATACACAACAATGAAAATTTACTCATTCCTATAAGATTATGGTCATGATCCCTTGAAATCCAACCACCAAACATGAATAAATTCTTCCTCCAAAATCTTTCCTCCTACATTTCCAAGAATAAAATTTTTTTCACCGCTTATGAATAAATTCCTATCATCATTAAAAAAAAATTCTAATAGAAACTATAATGCATAACCTTCTGAGAAGAAATATATTCACCATTTTCTCCACCCCAAGGCGATGAATGAAAAATTAAATGTATGGGAAACATTTCTTATTCAGCCACACATCTTCTCAAAACACGATCATCACACTACTTAAATAGAACCTATTCCTCCCAAAAATAATATTTCAACATAGAAATGAACTTCATACTTTGATTATATGATATGTCCTTGTGCATGAAACCAACATCCAAAAAATGGAAAAGTTTGACTACTACAGAGATGCATCCAACAAATTTTCATTTGGGAATGAGGTATTTATATCTCTTAGTTCATTAGGTTGAGTGTCGATAACCCTATATAAGTGATCTACCAATACATTTTCTTCCCCTTATTATCCTTAATAACCAAATAAAATTTCTAAAACTATACGGTTCACCTCATCCACTTGGGTTTAGAATCCTTCTCAGTAGTTAATTATATAAGGGTATCCTGAGTAGTAAAAATGATAAATATAGTCCCCATCATGTACTGTATGAATATATTGAAGTAAAAAATCACAACTAATAGATCCTTTTCAATGGTTGGAATATTTCTTATTGGAGTCATCTAGTATCTTGTTGGAATAATAAATTACATAAAACATCCAATCCTAACATTTCCCCAAAATAGAACCTACTACCAAATCACTAAAATCCCACATTACCTCAAATGGGTGCTCCAAGTCAGAGTCAGTGATCACTGGTGAGGTAGTCAGGTTATCTTTATGAATAATAACACACTCCTAGAATTTCACATTAATAACAAATGGAGTTTCCTTACCCATAAGAGAACATATAGGCCTTGTGATCTTATAAAATAAATTAACAAAACTCCTTTAGAACCCATCATGACCAAAAAAATATTATTTCCCTGAAACTTTCAGGTGGAGGTAACTTTTTAATAACCTAAAACATCTAATTTTAAAACTAATTCCCATTATTAGAAACATTTTATCCTTATATAATGCCCTATGTAGCCATTAATATGAAATTTTCCTAGTTGAGAACTGGATTAGTATCCTAATATCTCTTCAGCACAACTTCTAAATTTTCCAATAAGTCTTCAAAATTACATCCCACTACTATAAAATAATCCATGAAAACTCCAATTATCCTTTCAATTATATCAGAGAAAATGGACATCATTCATCTTTGAAGAGCAGTTGCTTCACCATACATGAAAAAGATAGTCTTCCTGTAGGAAAATACCCTAAATGGATATGTGAATGTGGTTTTATCTTAATCCTAAGGTGAAATGGAAATATATTTGTAGCCAAAGTAACCATAAATAAGCTATAAATTTTCATTTCTTACCAACGACTCCAACATTCAGTCTAAAAATGGAATGGGAAAGTGGAATTTCCTTGTCGCATCGTTAAAGGTCATATAATCTATTCAAACCCTTCATTTATTTATATCTCTTGTATATATTTGTTCATTATTATCATTTCTGACCATTTTCAACCCACTCTTTTTGGGGACAACATACACATGAATTACCAAGTGGATTTCAGAAATAGGAAACATTATCCCAGTATCAAGAAACCTGAGATCTTCCTCTCTAACCACTTCCTTCTT
Source organism: Viscum album (assembly GCA_963277665.1). Lineage (NCBI taxonomy): Eukaryota > Viridiplantae > Streptophyta > Magnoliopsida > Santalales > Viscaceae > Viscum > Viscum album. Next base: position 1,739,183,138 of record OY728142.1, on the reverse strand, counting down.
GGTTAGATTCAGTCTCCTTTGGGATTACACTATTTTCCAACACTCAGGTTCCAAGGGAAAATGTTTCATTTAAAAGGATGGACATATCGAATTTATATCATCAAAATAACAAACCTATAATAGACATTATTTTCCCTAAAACACTTATATGGTTTTCCTATTGACTTAGCCTTATCTTGGAAAAAATGAGTACAAGATATTTGGAACTATACCCTAAAAGGCAATATTTCAAATGGGTATGGTGGGTTTTGAGATCAATAATGGATGGTTATTATCTTAATAAATGACACCTAGTATTGGGTAGCCCATGGTCTTTTAGTTACCTCTTGAATTAGGTAGTAGAGAATCCTTTTTCCTCATCAACACTACTATTAAAAAAATATTTCCCCACACTTAGATTCCTCATTGGGGATAAAATGTGTTAGAAAGAAAACTCATCTTGGTGTTCCTGAAACATTCCCTCAAACTCATCTATAGGATCCATTTCATTACTTGAGATGATCCCTGTGTAATAGATTGTATGAATCTTAGGTCCACTATTGATCTCCTCTAGCATCCTTAGAAGCTCTACTTTCCCCTCATCAATAGTACCATAAACAACTAACAACTCATCTTTGTGAATGATTGGGTGGGTGGGTACATTATTTTTCTTAAACAATTTAATCTCATATTTCTGTTCACCCAAATTGAATATAAATTTTCCATTTTAAACAACTAAACTTCCCCTTTGTGGCCAGAAATGTCCTACCAAGGATGATAGGTTACTCATGATCACACTCCATATCGAGAATCAGAAAGTCAAGCGAAAAAAGAGTATGTCTACCCCCAATATAATGTCAACTTCCCTACCCAATGTGTTAGTAATGGATCTATCAAAAATCTATAACACCAAAGTGGTGGGTTGGGGAACTCAAAATCTCATGTTTGGGAAACGTTAACGAGCTATCAAATAGATTCTATCTCCCAAATCATAATGAAAATTGAACTTTCCACCTCTATCCACAAATGTACAAGGGATGATAGTGCTCCCAAGGTCCAAAAGATAAGCAGTTATCCTATTATGTAAAATTAAAATACACTCCTCTATTAGAATATTGGTGGAAAAATATTCTATGTTATTTTTGTTTAAGCATATTTTTTGACTGATTTTAAAAATTATGGAATTTAAATAAATGCCTCATGGTATGTAATGTCATTGTTCATATTTTTAACAACTTTTAGAAACAACAGTAACTCAGAATCATGATTTGGATTGTTTATTATTTGAAGGAAAATGATTACAGGTGAAACATTTTTATCAAATGGGGGAATCCCAAAACATTCTTCTTCATTTTTTTCTTCTGTTTATTATTTTTATTTTTTGAAAAAAATATTGCAGTTTTTAGCTAGAAAAATAGGAACCCAAGGGTTCACAATTCTACTGTGTAGTTTTCCAATTTCATCAAAATATATATTTGAGGTTTTAGATTCATACAATTTTTAATTTTGAGCTGTTTTGGGTACTTTCCTAGGATCTTAGTGGGGTTGATGACCACTTGTGGTGGTCACAACCATGGTATTTTAATGGGGTTTGTCTTTTATGGTATGATTCAGCCTTCATTTACCTCTACTGCCACATCACTATCCAACTTCCCTTTTTAAAATTCTATATTTTTCATTCCGGAATCAATTTGTGCAATATCAAAATATTTTTTGATCTTCTCTTTAGAAATTATTCCTGTAAACTATTGAATCATTTATCTCACCTCATCTTTTGAATTGGATGAATCATACTTGGGTTGGGTTGGGGGTTGGATTTTCTACCTAGGAGGTTCCTAGAATCCATGTAGGGAAGCAAGTCAAAGGAATCATTGCTCCCTCCAAGAATGGTTAAAGTGTGTTTTATTCCATTGATTCTAGGTTTTTCAAAAAAAATGTCCCCTATTCTGTATACTAGGACCATATACACAACAAATTAAACTCACATGAACATTGGTGGTGTTTTTAAATTTGGTATAATAAGACTGTGAATTCCCAAATGTGCCACAATAATGGAATTTCTCCCTAAGGGTTTTATGGGTGTTCTCATATAAAAAAAAGTTTGGGATTTAGCTTATGGGGCAGGGGTGGTTTCTTTCCAATACTGGTTCTTATTCAAGACTACTATGGCCGGGAGTTTTGTGCTGATTTATTAGATATTTGTTTCATCACATCATAAGTTGTATAACTAATTTCACTACCAAAAGAATGATCCATCATGGTTTGGTGGTAAGGGGTAAGGGGTGAGGCTATTATAGAAGGTTCCCTTGAGGAACTCAAGATGCATTGGTGATTTGGAATCTACCAATATAAGACCCAAAACCTATCACATGCTTCATGTAACTGATCACCCTTATTTTTAAGGAATCTAATGATCATTTTTATAATCTCATATGGAATTTTCTGATGATAGAAATTTTTTGTGGAAACATTTTACACTTGATATTAGGTGACAAATATTTCCTACTCTAACTGTTGAAACCATGACCTAAAACTTCCCTTGAAGTATAAGAGGAAAATATAAAATTATTTCTTCATCACTTAGACCTCTCAGTGTAAGTTCCTAAACAATCCAATAGAAATACCTAATAAATTCACGAGAGTCTCTACTAGGCATACAATTGAATGTTGGTGGTTGAATCATCATAAATTTCTATATTATCTAAATTTGGGACCTAGGTGATGACCTAATAAAACATGGGTTTCTAGAGAAAGAAGCTATAAGTAATTCTATCAAATTGTGTCTCTCAATAATTTTATTACCATGAGGGTTCCAGTTTTCATGAGGTGTACTATTCGTTTTTTAATTTTAGGCTTACGTAATTTCATCCATTTTGATTTCTTCTTTAAAATGTTTTTTATTCCTTGAGTTGTTTTTCAATTTTTCAAATTACTTGTTCTATGATTTTAGACTTATTTATACTTTTAATGCAGTAGGTTAAAAAAATTAATTTTCTTGGGGATTTTTTTGAATTTTTTTTTGTGTTTTTGTATTTATGTTTTATATTTTTTCTCGTATTTATATGTTTTTGTGTTTTATGTTTTATTTACTAATTTTTTATGTTAATGTTCATTTTGTTTTTTTAATTTATCTCATGCACCCTCCCCAACAATGGTACCAAAATTTTATGAGCTCTTATTTACATGTAAATTTCTATTAATATTTATAAGACCCAATATATAGCACAATGGAAAACCTAGAGGTCTCTCTCAAAGAGGAAATGTTGAATACCTAGGTGATGTTTCCAAATATCTTTTTTGTGTTTTTAATATTTTGAAAATGTAAAAACAAAAAAATTATGGAACATTGTTGAAAGACACAGTGACTGTGGAATAGTAATTGAACAGAAGAAATGTAGATAAAGAAAATCACATGAAGAATGAAAAAACTATAGCAACACATGACAGACAGTTAGTAAGAACAATCCCAAATCCAGGTCAAGTCACCATAGAAACCCTATCATTGATCTACAATAGAATTAAATAAATAATTCCTAAATCACTCAATTCATGTTATATGGCTCCGAAAACACACCTTTATCTCCCAGAACATTGAGAAATAATGGACATAATTACTTCCAACACACAAGAACATTCCCAAATTGAAGACATCTCTAGATAAAATCAATATAGTTAAGAATTTCTTTAATGCTGGAGTGGTCTTCAAAGGATCAGAAACCAAAAATCTCTACATATCTTCTCTATCACATAGAACAACTAAAGAAATGGGAAATGGATGAATTCCAATCAAGATATAAACACATACAATTAAAGAATGCACTCACCCGCACCCCAAATCACCATCATGGTCTTCTCCAAATGAAGATGAGAGAATAATGCTCGTAATTATTCTTGGATATCTAGAACACAATATGCGTGATAACATAAATTAGGCCATGTAAATGAAATATTAATTTCTAATGATATGAGGCAACGAATCATATCGAGGAAGAACTGACACACAAAAACTATGATTAAAATGACATAAATACATATCATAAAACTGTATTTAAAGAGTGAAAGTGAAAATTAAAATATAGAAGAATGTGATGGATTCACCACCAGGCGTTAGCAGTGAGTGGAAAAAATGGACAAAGGGGTGGAATAGAATCTTAATGAGTCAATGTTGAAGGATTCTAGTATTGACTCAGTGAGTCAACATTGGACAGTTCTGGTGGCCACTCGGTGAGTCAGCACTACAATGATTAAGGTGGAAAGTGCACCAGTAACATTAGAAAACCAAAAAAAATTAAAAAATAAATTAAACTAACAAATAGATTAAAAAATAGAGATGAAACTAATAAATTAAAACACACATTTTTTAATTTTAACAACAAAACAAAAATTAATTTCAATTTATTCAACTATGTAATATAATTTATTCAAAGATAATTTAAAACACAAAATTAATTATAAAAAAATCATTTTTAGTAAGTTAATTAACTAAAAAATTAATGAATTAGTGAAATTAATGAATCATATTAAAATTAAATAAACCAAAGTAATAATATATTTAATGAATATAATAGAATTATTAATATTAATTTAATTGATTAAACGAATAAAAAAATTTGAAAATTTATTCAATTATAGAGATATTAATTAAATTAAAGAATTATTAATATAATTATTTTAAAAAAGAAATTAAATAATTAATGAATAAAAATGATGAAAAATTTAAATTTATATACAAAAATAAAAAACTTATATTTAATTAGAATAAAAAATTAAATTAAAAAATTAAATATAAAAAAAAGAAATCACTAATATACATATTTTCATAATAAATTATTATTTAAACAATTAGAATCAATATTGAAAATATTTGTGACACTTAAACAGAAAAATAATTTTAGAAATCAATATAAGATAAAAACGTAAAAAATTATGTGAAAAAATGTAATGAAATTTTTTGAAATCACTAAGTTCATATGGAGATCTACAACAACTCAAATTGATTTATGGCCTTTAGTTTTTTTAGATTTCAATGAAGAAAGTTCATGGTGATGTTTCTACATTTACATTATCGTATAGTAGTAGTTGAAACATCTAATTAGAATATTATCTCTCAGAATAATCTTTTTAACAAACCAAGAACCAAGATATATGCTTTTAAATATCACATTTTATATTGTCCCTCTATAAATACTCTTTCATATATGTTAACATCTTCTTACATCCAAATGAAAAGACTATGATGAGTTATACAATTCTTCAAGAAGAGCCTTATTTATGTTAGGTATTTATTGGATAAACGATTATTTCCTAAACATTATCATTTCATTATAATCTAAGATGAAATCAATAACATTTATTTCCTAACTTTCCAACTTTATATATTCCTTCCATGCCTCTTTAATTTTCACTTTACGAACATCCAACGTTAATTTTTTATTGAAGATTAAGCAATTTTAAGGGGAATGTGGGAACCCTCACAACTAATTAGTTTCAGTACCAATGGATACAACAAATCTATTAAAGAAAAGAGTGATCTGTTTGGAATCGCTTTCCCTGAACAAAACCTAGGGATTATCATTTACATTCATGCCAGGGAAATCATTCCAAGTGCCCCCGGAATGAAGATCCATGTTTTCCCAAGATTTCATGTACTCCTCTTTGCTAATCTTCTCCATGTTGAAGCCTCTCAGCAGAATTCATGATTACTTATCTGCCCACTCGCCTTGCTCCTTTATAGTAGCCCCCTGGATCGATCTACTCTTATTCAAAGATTAGATATCCAAAGTTTCTTCAAACATTTACTCGTCCAAATGCATGAGTGGATCCCTATATTCCAACACATAGACCATTTGGTGCTATGAGTCATCTTTAGAACCGACTTCACACTACTTCCCCTAACCCCTCAGCTCCACACTACCTAAAGAAGAATCTGGAGTAGTGGCCTCATGTCTTTACAGAACCAGGTACATGGAGATGGCGGTCACCTTCTGTTGGAAAAGGTCTTTGGACTTGTTCAGGGTTGAGCTGCCATCCCTTGAAGAGGCCTTCAGGGACAAATTCCCCTTACCAACAGATCTGGTAATAGGAGGGCTAGGTAGGTTGGAGTAATCCTTCCTTCGGTGCGCCCTCTGGTTTTTCAAAATGAATCCATCTGAGTCCAGGACTTTGTTCTTTCCCTTACCCATAGAGGATCGAAAATAGTCCTCCTCTATGACTAGTTCCTTGGGCCCATCAAATTCTGAAGCCTTGACCATTTCTTCGTGGGATGATTCCACATCAATCAATAGGTCTTTACCATGATCCACCCATGCAGCTTCTTCACTATTAAGGAACTATTCTACACCTAGCACGACATACCAGTTTTGGGAGGTCCCGATTGGCCCCATGTTAAAATCTTCTCAGTATAAGAGGAGGTTCATGGGGCCTTCTTTTCCTTGGTCGGGACTCCTATCTTCCTAAGACCAAAACCCATATAATGGAAATGGTTAGGACTTTTTTCCATATCCAAGAACTGTGAGGCCTCATTGGAATCATGTCCCTTACTATCAACCTTCAGGGCAGCATCATTAGTTATTTTGGGAGCTACCTCCAAGAATACATATAGAGAATCCCAGAGGGCCTCCCTCACTGTCTGCCCCTCTCTTTGGCTGAACTGATCCATAGCCATAAGAGGTGGCCTCTCCCCATGCCCAGCATTGCACACCTGCATGTCGTCGCCCGAGCTGCTTGCACCCAGATCATGACAGAACTAATCGAAAACCTCTGAAACAAGTGGCCCAAAGGCCTCTGTACCACCTTTCTTGGCTGTAACTGAAGAGCACCCCTAGACTGCGCCCAATGAACCCTACCTAGATTGGTCCTCACCCAAGAAGATAGGGTCCCCCTATCCTGGACAGCTTCAGGTCCCTCCATACGAGCATCCCCTGAAGCATCCACCTGGGAACTGAGCCCAACAGATATACCAGTGGGGTTGACCTCATCAGAACCTGGATCCTTCTTCTGGAATTCGAGAAGACTATGACCCTGTCTATTGTAGCCGGAGAAAAACATAGTCCATGATTCATAGAAAATCGGTTGAACATACCTATACACCCCCTCAATCACAATCCACATGACTTTGGGAGGAGGACGAGAGAGATCCATTTCAACCCATAATTGTGCCACAATCGGATGCTTCAGAGAGGAAGTCTACCAATAAGTATAAAGAAAGCGTCCTATGGTGTTACCTATCGAAGGGAGTAATGCTGGATTTTCGAAAGGCAGTGGAAGGCTAGGATGTTGAATCCAAATTTCCATGGTTGAAGGGTCCTGCTGCATATGGAGATTGAACTACCAGCGGATCAGATGAAAATGGAAGCCTCTAAAAGATCTTCTTGGTCGAGACCAAACCTGCACTAGGTCTTCCTCGTTCGAGAAGCTGATAAGAATATGTCGTGGCCCAAGTAACCCAAAAACCGCACGCTGAGCTAATCCCTATTTCTCATTCACAAGCCTATCAGAAAACTCAACTAGGGGGAGACACCTAATGAACCGATCCACCAAGGACGAAGAAAGAAACGTTGAGGCTACATCATACACTAGAGGAGAAATTGGGACCACGAGTTATCCATGAAGGACCCCTGAATCCTTTGGGGAGATGAAAATTATAGGAAATATTTAGTGTTCCTCAGGTGAAGGTAAAAATAAAGAAACCCTACCTCTATCCCGAGACCCCTTCTGAGGAGTTTCATGAGGAAGAGACCCCTCCCCCAGTAGAGGTGGGGCCGTTGCAGCCACCATTGACGCTAGGGCATCATCCCAGGTTGCCGACTGTGTAGAGATTCTCTACCCAACCAATACCTATGGGTACAAGTTCCTCTTAAATTTTCACTTAGATATATTATTAAACACTAATGTGAGAAATATAATATTTCACCCATCCCTTAAACATTTATAGATGTAATGATCCATTAATTTAAATCCATAAATATTAAAACTTCTCAATCCTCATCATAGATAATCTATCATGTTCCTTTCAACATAGAGAATCATCCAACATATTTTCTTTTTAAGGGTGGTAATGTATTGGGAAATTACAAACATTAATCAAATCAAATTATATTATTTGGTACATATTAAACTATTTCTACGTGAATACATAATTTAAGCTTTTATGGTCATTATATAAGTCACAAAATTATCTACAAGGACTATTCCTCTATATATTTGATGTAAGAATTACCATAGCTTACTATAAATCTTGAGTTGGGTAATTTTTCTCATAATCCGTGGACTAGAATGAAGAATTATCTATCACTGCATCATTGGGAATGAGTTTAAATTCCACTCCATTCTTTGATGCATCATTATAGGTCACAAACACTTCTCCACTACAGGGTAGTCTGTTTATTGGTGAATTTTCCAATAGTCTTTTTAGATCCGTGAAATTTTCCCCAAGTTCATCTATCCAAAGGGATTAGAATCCCTTTTGTGTAATCATGGTGAATATATTAGATATTCATGATAAATTATCCAGAAATATTTTATAACATCTATCTATACTAATATAACTACAAATCTCTGTCACAATGGTTGGTTTGGAAGAAATTTAATTACATCAATCTTGGATGGATCCACTAGTATACCCTGGATGAGATTATATGACCCAAAAATGAAACATTGTGACACCAAAATTTAGACTTTTTATATTATACAATCAAATTTTCCTTATATATTTTCTTTAGTAAAATCCTCAGGTTCTATTCAGGATCTTCAATTTTCTTGAAATATATAAGAATATCATCTATAAATAGTAACACATAATAATCAAGGTAGTCAATAAATAATTCATTGATAAAATTTATGAATAATATATGAGTATTAGTAAGAAAAATTGGCATAAACCTAAATTCATAATGATCATACCATGTATGTAAGGATATTTTCGATATGTATTCACTTTTTTAACATTAATTGATTGTATCCTACCCTAATATTAATCTTGGAATAATATATTTCTAGTTTTAATTGTTCTAATATATCATCAGTATAGAGTATAAAATAGTTATTCTGGATTGATATCATGTTAAGACCCCATTAGTAAATTTATAGTCATGTCAATCTATCTTTATAACATAATTTTAATAGGTACACCCCACGAAGATTCAATTCGTTGAATTAATACCTTATAATTAATATATTAGTTCTTCATATAAAATTAATACAACATATTTAGCTCCATTATATATGGATTTTTTTAAAACATGTGTGGAATCACGAATGAGTTCTATTGAGAAATCCACATCATGATTTATAGACAAAATAGGAAACTCTTTTAAAAATAAATAAAAAACTCACAAAAAATAGGAATTTATTTAATGTTTATTTCCTCTAAACAATTTAAGATAAATTTCCATCTTGGATTAGAATTAAGACACATACAATTTATTCAATTAATATTAAATGTTTATATTTATTTTGACAATGATAGACAATCATTAGTTGATTAAGAATATCAAATATAACTTGAATTATTTTGAAACTAATATGGGACTTTTATAATGAATCCAATAAATTCTCAATATAGATTCAAATTCAACTAGAGGGAGAGTGAAAATATTTCAAGAAGAACATTCCCACAAAATTCAATTGTAGATGAATCATATAGTTGATTTGTGATCATCATAATATATTTAATTTTCACTACTAATTGAACATCTAATTATTGAGTTGGTTTTAGAATAAACTTATAAAATTCATCACATATAAAAGAGTCATTAGATCTAGATTCAAATAACACATTAACAATTCTAAATTGGATGGAAAGTTCACCATTCACCAGTTTATTATTATACCTCTCATCAATAGTAGTGATCACATGTAATTTTCCTTTTTTATAGGATCAAGAGGTTACTAACATGAATCATCGTCATTAAAACTTATATTTAATAATGTTTTAACATAATTAACATATCCCTTACATTTGATACTCCAGAGTGTGGGTGATGTATTATGTGCTAGTTTATCTACATTTGAATCATTAACTAACTACTTACAATCAACTCAATGTTAGATTTCCATATGAACTTACTTTCCAAACATTAATCATTTACCACTTCCCTTTAGGCAATTTCCTCAATGTTTTCTTCCACACATTGTGTAAAAAGGAAATCTCATATTCTTCCCTATATGTCTTTTATTATTATGATTTATTTTTCATTTCATATTTATTTTATTATAAAATAAATAATATTTATGTGTAACTCCAAACCCCATTTCTTATTTGATAGTGAATTGAATGATTTCTTCCTATCTACTTATCTCTTTTGTGAATAACTCCATTCAATGAATTGGTTTTAAGCTATTGAATAATTCATTAATGTTACATTAAGGTCAGGTAATAATACAAGAAGATTACCTCTCATGTTGTGTAAACATTTCCACATAGGTACTAATTGAATCATTATACATCTTCGTTATCTCATGGAATGACGTCACCATTTCCATATAAAAAATATTAGGAAGGTACTTTTTGATATATAACCTTATAGTATCATACCAATACATAAATATTATTCATTAAAATTTCCTTATATTCTTAATATCACTCCAACATTGATCTAATAAATATTCTAAAAGATAATATTGTCATGAAATCATTTCAAAGATATTATTTTACAATTTTTAACATAATTATCCAATAAAAACTTACAATGGATTGAGATTCATAGTGATTTTGGAAGAATAGGTACATAATAAATACTATGAAACTAAAATAGAACATATTTATTTGAATACCAATATTTATATCCTAATTATATTTCATATCCTTTGACTTTATAGGATAACTAGGGAAATATATAGACTAAAGGGGCGAGTTAAAAACCCAGTAAGGGGATAAACATGATAAAGAATAAAAAAATATGAGTTAAACGGAAGAACATGATATCATAAAAGTCAAGGATCCTTAATAATCACAAGGAAGCATATCATAATGACAATTTAATAATAAGATCATGGAAAAATAGAAATTAGAAACAATATATAACATGACTTAGGCATAAGTCAAGGATAACTACCAAGGAAACACCACAGGGTGGGAAATATCCCATCCAAAGTTGGGTTTACATCATAATCCCACACATAAAGTCTCAAGTGACAAAAAAGTTAACCAATTCATTAGTACACTATTTTAGTGCCCCCTCATAAAATTTACATGATTATGTGTTCCAAAAAATATAAACCAATCATATAACATAAAAATAAGAATTATCAATGGAAGGAAATGGGTTGAAAAATATTTTCACATGTAATAATAAAATAATTTTTCATAAATATTACAAAGAGATAAAGAAATTAAAGATTTTGGGTTTTTATATTTGAGTAAATAAGTTTATATCTTAAAATATGGTGCTCATATTTTAAATTAAATATGACAAATGGAATATAATTGTTTATTGAAAAGTACTTTCAAAACTAGATTTTAAAAAACTGGTTAAAGTCTTTTAGTGAAAGAGTATGTAGGTCATTTTATTGAAAACCCATAAGTAAACCATAATGGTTACACCAAAAATATTCATTTATTTAATTAAATAATTAACGGTAATATATAATACAAATAATAATTAAATAAAATTATTAATTAATAAAAATTGTTTCCCTATAATAGAGTTTGATTTTAATGAATACATTAGTGAAATGAGCGTAATGAATGAGTTCCACTATAAAGAACTGATAATAAGTCAAGAATATATATGCGAAATATATAAATAACTTATAATTATACCATATCATCAAATAGGGAGATAAAAAAGGACTTATATAGATAAAGGACTTATCTTAAAGAAAGTGGGCAGTTAAGAGACAACTCTTATATTATGTTCCAGAATCATTCTTCACTTGAAATTAATTTTCCAGATAATGAAATTAGATTCATTATTAACAGAGTGAATAACCTTTTACATATGTATTTTATTTATTATAATTATATTATTTTTATTTATAAATATTTCAATAAGATATAATGTGTCATTTTATTGTTCTAAATGAGTTCATAATATTAGTCCAAGGTCAGATCACTTTTGGATAGTTATTGATGTTCTTATAAAATGATACTAAAAATATAGATGTGAATTTTAATGGTATTATTTTACTTATATAAATTTAAATTGTCCAAAATACCCATATATTTTTAGACATAGGGAAAACTCAATTAGTAAAAAAATTAATATTGTGTGGTTAGTTTATTTTTTTACCGACTGTCAAGAACTGGATTCATTTTATGTAATTAAATGATTATTAAAACAAAATAGATGTTTTAATGAGTTTTAATTTACATATTATAATCCTATTTAACCATAATAATTTGTTTATAACTATCCTTAGTGGGAGTGGAGAAAAATGAATTTTGTTGTTCATGGAGGTGGTAGACCAACCATAATATAGACAATGTATTCATTTAAGAATCAAAATAAATGATGGTATAAGTTAGATATTACATTAAAAAATATATATAACATATTCATAATTATGTATTTCTTATGTAATTTTCCTAATTTATTTGAGGATAAGATAGAAATAGAAAAGAATTAAAAATAAAAAGTTTGATAATAATACATATTGAATGCCACCTATTGAAATGATCCTTAAGAAACATTGGGATTTGAAGTTTAAGAAGAAAAATAATTCTAGAGATGTGTATATATATTTTATTAGTGATTTGATACATATTTGAAAATATCTACGTCTTATATGGTGTTAGAAGAAAGGGTAATATTTATATGGGGAGGAGAGGGTTGTTTTTGAACAATATATTCATTAGTTGATTATTTTGGATCAAGACTGCCAAAAAGGATGAAACTTGTAAAAATATGTTGAATGTGATGATTTAAAGGTATATTAACTTTTTTACTTACATCATCTATTGATAAATATTTCATGTATTTTTTATTTAATGTAAATTATCGTATTTAACAGTATTTTACTATTAACAAAAAAATCAAAAATTTGATAAAAATAGAAAAAATAAACCCAAAACGTTTTATGACATGTTAATTCAAAAAATGAAATCCATTTTATGAAAATAATTTTATAAATATCTGAAGTTTAGTTTTTTATTTAAATCCTAATTTATTTGAAAAATAAAAATTTCAATATTGTTAGGAATTTTAAAACCCATTGATATTTTTATTTACATCTCCTAACATTATATTATAATTATAATACAACAAAACATCAATTTAAAGAAACCTTTAATTAAAATAATCTTTAAATAAAATTATTATATCATATAAAAAAATTAAATTAAATCATAATTGTTTAACAATAATATGAAGACTTATTTTAAAATTTTAAAATAATTTATTTACTTATATAATGGTATAAGTATGGAATATTTTCATTTTATAATATGAATAAAAACTATTTTACACTTTCATAATTAAGGATTCTAGTCTAATAGTTAGTTTAACATTCTTAACTATCATATTACTAGTCCAAGGTTCTGGTTTCTATTCATATAGTCAGATTTCTATTCTATGTGTCAGATTTTTAACTGTCAAAATCGTTTAACACTTCTTATAAATACCTAAAATTTCATTCATTATTTATTCACATATACGTTCTCCAAATATCATATATATTCTCATTTTCATGATTCACATTACATTACTAATATTATAATTTATATCAAAAGTGGTGTTCGTGAGTTTCAATATTCTAGGGGAATAAAGAGATCCAAATTTTCCTATTATTGTTCACTTTTTTTAAATTTGTACCCATTGTAAATAAAACTTTATTGTGGGAATATTTATTTCATAAATTTATTTTCCCAATTAAAATAATAATTCATTCTTTGTTTTATTATATAGGGTGTGTGCATTATATAATATTATATTTCAAAATATGAAACAAATATATATTCATATGGGAAATTAAATTGATTTGATTTTGGGTCATCACATAATTCCCCAATTAAGAAATCACACCATTTAAATATCATTTTATATAATTAGATTAAAATAGGTGATCTTACTTGTAATTCATAGATTCCTTTGATTTCTATATTTTCTCCTCATACTTATAGTTTTTATATAGTACTTTGACTTTGTGAGTTGTCTTTTTTTATAGAAATTTCTCTCTAACTTCCAAAAACATTTCTGAATGATTCTCAAAATAGAGATCATTTTCCAACTGGATCACCTCAAAATTAAATTCATGTGAGTAATTTGGTATGTACTTTTTCAATACATGTACATAGAATACAACGTGCACTTGGGACAAGGTGTGGGGGGGACCATCGTGTGATATGGATATGACGTGATCATTAATCAAGAATGGGACGATGTTCCTAGGAATCTTACCATTCTTCCAAAATCTGATAATCCTATTATATGGAGATATACAAAGGAATACATTGTTTTTAACCTCAAACTGCATGTTTCCTCAATGATTGTCATAAAATATCTTCTATTTAATTTGAGGAGACCTATTTTATTGATGAATAGTATTAAATTTTTCTACCATTTTTGAAACCATTTTAGGCCTGAAAAGGTATTGTTCATCAACTATCTCCCAACATGCAGGTGTTCCAGATATCTTCCTATAAGCATATTTATATAGATCCATTTGGTTTATTGAGTGAATCCTATTATTTTATGATAACTCGGACACATAAATGTTTTTATCCCGTCCAATTTTGATTTCCATTGAGCTTGATCTCGACATGTATTCAAGTGTATTTAAATTCCATATATATTGGCCATAATTTTGGTTTTGGAAATCCATATTTATGTTAAATTCAATGTCTATATCATGTTAGATACATTTCAAGAACATAGAGAAAAATCACAAATCATGGACACACACAATTGATAGTGGTGTTCTACACATCCTCACACCTTCTTTGATTTATGTCATTTAAAGTTTATTGATTGAGGAGTCCCCTAAAATTAAAATTAAATTGAATTAGTTTTATGATGATCCACTATAAACCATGTAACATTATTTACTCTTAATGTATTTATATGTCTATAAAAAATTACATGGTAATGTTCTCCCATTTTTATATAGGTATGGGTAGTGGTTATATCATACCCATAGACATTTTCCTTTTAGATTTCATCTATTGATGTACTATAAATTATGATTTATATTCCTCAAAATACTTCTTCATATTATCCCAACAACAATGATCATGGAGGTTTCGACACATCATCATACTAACAAGGTGGATGGAGAAGGATTAGGTATGTGAACCATTTAATAAGTTCTTCTTTCTCTCAAGATTTAATGGTACACATAATCATGACCCCGGACAAAAAATTACTACTTTAAAAAAAATTTAACTCCAAGTATATCCTTATTCTTATAAAATCCTTATTATTTATATTTCAACATTATCTTATTGAGTGTCAATATTTTTTCAAGAAGGGATTATTGAGAAATATTTGAGAAAAGAATGATGATGTTCCTTCATTTATGATACCCATGTCAAAATTTCTAAAACTAATAAGATAAGATCATTATCAATTATCATCATTGATAAATATTTCATATACTTTCTACTTAGAGCATATACCACTTTATGTTATTTCTGAGGATTATAATGGTTTGAGAATTAATAGTTTTTTATCATCTCTTACCACATTCATGAGAACGTATAAGTCTATATCAATTTGAATATATAATTGTTTTCTCTAGTGATAATAATAAATATCATATTTTTTCACATAGAGATAATACAACCATATTTTCAGAGCGAATATTACTAAAACCTACTCCAGATCATTCTTTTATAAAACAACTCATGGACATTAAATTTACTTGTGGAATAATCTATCAATTTTTTGTTTGGAATCAATATAAAATGTAGTAAATTTTTTGAACCATCAATGTATACCAAAAATATCCCCGCTTGTTTGTACTATGAGGACTAATGTATTTAGAATACATTTTTTATGTCTATAAATTGTACTTCACAGTAATTAGTCTAGAAAATCATTACTCATTTCTGAGTCATCTGGGTTATATGGATTTAAAATCATGATAAGAATCCCAAAAATCATTGATATTACCAAGATAGATTAATAAGTATATTTCTATTCCATATATATTTCATTCTAGGCACCTCTTCAATTTCCTTATCATAGAAGTCTCACCAAATATCCATTTTCTGGTGGAAACATGTCCCGATAATGAAACCTCCTCCATTGGAAACTCTCATACAGTAAACTCTCAATATAAATTTTATATTAAAAAAGTATTTAACACATTAATAAAATTTTACTCATGACCCTCATAAAATTTTTAGTATATTTTAATATCATCTATAAATAATGTGAAAATTTTATTGAGGTAATATCTAAAGCCTCTATTAATTAAATCCATAGATACATTGGGAGAATAAATATGTCTTAAGGGAACCATTATGGCCTCATAATGTCCAAATTTTTTGCATGGTAGTACTTAAAATATAATCTTTCTTTACCATTAATTAGTGATATCCAAACCAATGGTCTATCATATAGAAATACCAGGTCCCACATTGTTGGTCGAATAATTCTTCTATTCAGTATAGGGGATACTTGTTCTTTATTTTAATTTTTTAATTCATGATAATCAATGTAGAGGTGCATTGAACCATCCATCTTCTTTATGAATTAGACCACTACACCCCATGGTGAAGTACTCAGGTGCATAAAACCCTTGTATATATTCTCTTATAACTTCTTATTCTATTCACCCAACTCAATGGTGACCATTGTATATAAATTATTAGATACGGGAAGGGATCTAAGTATGTGTTCAATTAAAAACTAAACCTATTTTTTAGTAGTAAAAATAAGAAACTCTTCAAGGAACACATCAGTATATCCCCCCATAAAGGCTGTATCTTCAATAATGATTCACTCCATTGTTCAAATCAATTTATCTATATTTTATTTATCATAAAGAAATACTATCTACAATTAAGATGAAGATACCAAATGAGATAAATCCCCCTCCTTACACTTTTATTGAATCAAAGGATGTTATGGGATTTGAATAGTGACCTCCATATCCATACAAATGATATTAGATTTATATAGGGACAATTAATTCATTCCCAATATAGAATAGAACTCTACTAATGGATGTAAGAAAAGATTTTTTGGAGCTCCAGTCTATAAACACTTATTGTGTAGGAGTTATATACTTGTTATATAATAATTTATTTATTTAATATTCTCAAATATATCTCAACCCCCTTGTTTTCAGGTGGTGTTTGAATAGTTCTATTACTATTTCAAGATATGAAATAATTCATAGGACTAGAATCAAATTGTATATTTTATATTATGGAATGAATAACCAGTGTACCTATCACCATATCATTTTTGGGATCCACCTCACCTGTAGTGATAAAATACACCTTCCATGGTATCTATTAATTAGATGTTATTTCCATTGATTGTATCTGATAACCCTTATCATTGGTAATTGGATCTTATAATTCACATTTTTTATATAGTTGAAACACTGGAATACAATCCCAGGGTTTTTCTAAAGTTTCATTTCTTCAATCTCATTATGAATATTCCTCAACCCCCTTTAACATTTATTAGACAGATTACCATATTTTACACATTTTATGAATCTCTTGGTTCCTATGATATAGTTTCCCATAAGCTTAGTACAATATTTTTTATGTGTGGGACGATGGGATTTCATTCCACTATGTTATTTTTTCACTGATCCTATATAAGAAAACTTCATTGTATGATTTTTACTTCTCATAAAATGAGTTAAATGGGACTCACAAATATCCATATCAAATATTATAGACATAATGTAAAATCTATTCAAAGATATCAATGTCTCAAATCACTAATGATTTTCATTTACTCTTCATTAATAGAGTAATGAATATTTCCACTTTATAGTCAGGTTTAATGAAATATCTGAAGGCATACCATAAAATAATTGTGATGATTTCCTGAAACATTCTTATAAAATCTTCTTACTTTTTAATTAGTATGAGAAACTACCTTAACATTTTAAGATGATTTTTTGGGGGGAAATATTTATTTAAGAAATTTTTTTTGAATCCTTCTCATTTTATAGAATTAATTTCCTCTTTATAATTCATGTTTTCACTAATGTCCACCACTAACCAGCATCCACATTCATGTGTTAAAAATGTAGTATTACTATATATTTTTTAACCATTGGTGGGAAAAAAATAGTTTAAATGGGGTTAATATATTGTTCTACAATGAGTCGATTAGAATATCCACTAATGTTAAGTCGAATTTATGTATTTAATGAATCAACCCTAACTTATTATTTAATAGGATAAGGAAGTAATTTTATATGATTGAAGTTATTATTCAAAACATTAGTTAAAATATCTAGTTCATCCATGAAATTCATAATTTTTTTTCAATAAGGATATGCATATCATTAGTGAAATAATCACATTGCCTATGACATTTGTAATTTTTACAATTCCTTATATTTCTATATATTTCCTAAAATAAATGAAATAAGAAAAAGAATAATAATAATCAAACTAAAAAAATATAAAATTGGTAACTATGAACATATAAGTAATAACATATAATTGAATGATATACCGTAAATTAAGAGTATCTAGGTTTCAATATACTTAATTTAGTGTAATTTACTTATTAATTTTTTGAACATAATAAGGAGTTCATTTCCTCCAAAATTATCTATAAATATTTTGTTAATTTTAAAAAGTGTATCCCCTAAGATTGTCCGACTGTATGTGAAGAAATTCTTCTTTTTCATGCACCATGTTTTGACAGAGTTAATACTCAATGAACCATTTTCAAGTTCACTACCCCAAGGTATAACTATTTAAGAGACACATCCACTTATAATTTATAAATATTGATAAAATTTCTTTGATGCAACCTGATTTGTATTATTCCAAGATTTAAATATATCATATACATAGTATTATCCCAATGATTTTGACTAAATTATTGTATTCATAATCCCAAAAATAAACTAGACCATCCTCTGATTACAAATATAGTGACCTATTGATTTATTATATATTATGAATTGTTTTTAAATATAATTATCAAATAAACATAACCAATGGATTGACAGGCCTAGAGTATTTTGAGTAATATATACCTACAAAAATATTGTGAAAATAAAATAAAATTTCATTATTTTAATATCCATAATGATATCATAATATTACATATAATAACCTATAAAATACAAAGACTAAATCGGTGTGCAAAAAATCCTAGTAACGGAATATAGATGATAACAAACCCCGACATATGAGTTAATATCTATAACATGATATAATAAAAACATAAGGCTTATGAATAATCATACAGGATCATAAAATAAAGTATATGGAATCAAATGATCATGGAAAAATTGGAATTATTAAATAACATATAATATGACCTAAGCCTATGTCACACTAACTTTCAATAAAACATGACATGGCTGAAAAAGTCACACCATTGATTAAGTTTACTCTCTAATAACATATATAATGTAAAATAAAAAAAAGTAATGAAATAAATAGAGGAAATATATAGGTGAACCCATTATATCATATACATGATCATGTGCCCAATAAATGGAAACCAATCATATAGAATAAAAACATAATTACCCATAGAAAGAAATGAGTTGTTTAATCTTGCTACAGATCTTAATCAAAGGATATCTTCATATATATTCCAAAAATAGAAGAATGAATTAAATATTTTGTAAATTCATATCTGAGTACAAAATCGTTGGTCTAAAAACATGTTGTTAATATTGAAAATACTCATAGTGAAATTGTAGAGAATTGGGTTCATAACTAAACTTTACAAATGTTGTTTTAAGAAATTGGTTAAAGATATTTAGTGAAAGAGATAATATGATATTTTTAATTAAAAATTTTTGTTAGTTAAATGTAGATATTTAAAATTTTAAATTAATTTATTAAATCATGATTGATAATTAAGACATTAAATAATCATTATTTAAAATCATTAAGGGATATAAGTGTTTCCCTTTATCATGTATTTTTCAAAGAATAGAAAATGAACCACAACCTAGTTAGTGAGGACTCTTTAATTGCATCCATGCAACCCGAGATCAAATCTAAGTGGAGGATAATTTTCAGGTACTATATCAGGAATTGTGTTGTACTGTAGCAGATACTATAGCGGGAACTATAACATGCATTATTTTGCACTGTATCAGCCTGGAATATTCCCCCATTTGGGCCTTTGGGCCACCGATTTCGTCACTGAGTCCTTTAAGGCCTTCGAGACACCTAGGAATTCCGGTCAGTAAGGCCTTTGGGCCACCTCAAGGACTTCGGGCCACTTTATGTGCAGATGAAAAAATAGACAACTTATAAGGAACACGCTTCAGAAGGAGGATGACCAAGGAGATTTCACCATAGTAGAAGATAAACGGATTTCATGAATGATAGGGTATAGAACCTGAAATTGAGAAAATCTTTTTCATGAATGGTAAATCCTATCCAAACATCCATGTGATGGTGGATAACATATTTCATGATGAAGATGATGGGGAGAGCAGTTCCAAGTAGTTAGTCTGGGTTGTATGTAATGTTTGAATCATATGGGAAATGAATTACTCAAAGCCTTACAACCAATGTAATACTTATGCCTAAGGGCCTTGTAATGGTTCCAACTCTCCCCTTGGAAGGTGTATTATCAAATGTAAATAAATAAATGAAGGCCTTCGGGCCATTAGAGTAAAGAATAAATTTGAAAAAATAACATAAAAATTGTATTATACCATCAATGAAAGGGGTAAAATATATGTATATATGAATGTGAAATATATATATATAACATAGAATCATTACATAATGTTAAAGATATATATAATGTTATGTAGAGATATATTGGTCATAACCTAAAGAAAACTTCCAGTTTTGGAAGATCCCATACTGCAGGTTCCTGAATCATTCTCCACATGCACTTAATATATTGGATAATCTACATAGATTTACTAATCATATAAATACACACATTTGAAATAAATATATTATTTACTATAATTTTATTATGTTCACATATATCTATTTTATTAATATATTATGTTAAATTTCATTTTTTTGAGTGTGTTCATTTCTTTATTCTGAGGTCATATCACATGAATTTTGTTATTGATATTGTTCTAAAATGGGATAAAAAATAGTGAAGGGAAATGAAATTATATTAATTTGATTCAATAAAAATAAATTGTCCCCAAAAAAATATTTTTTCTAACATAGGTATGATTCACTTAGTATAATGTTAATTTAATGTGGTTTGTTCATTTCAGTAATTTTTATTGACTCCATGAAGTTGATTATTTTTATTTAGTTAAAAGATTATTTGAAAATTAAATAACATTTTAAAAGAATTACTATTGATATTATATAAATATGTATCCATAAAATTGTTTTTGTAACTATTATTGAAGCAGGTGGAGGAAAATAAACTATGTTGTTAATAGAGGTCGTGAACCATCCATATTAGAAACAACGTTTTCATTTAAGAAATAAAATAGAAGGGTGTATGAAATAGAGAATCCAGAAACAAAATATTTTTTTCTTATATTTATTATATTTTATTGATTATGTAATGTTGTATGAGGTAAATGAGAATAAGGTGGAAAAATAAAAGAATTTATTTTGAGATTTGGACAATATAGCCTCTTCAATATCGTCTTTTGAAATAAATGTTAAGTAAATTTTGGAATAGAATTTTATAAGAAAAATTATTCTAAGGATGTAAGGAGAAAGGTGAGGAGATATGTTTTTGGCAGAAATGTGGACATACTTAAGGTTTGTAAGTTCTATGGAGAAGGTTCAGTTATGGGTGATATTTATTAGGGGAGAAGATTAGTGTTTTTTAATATTATAATCATTAGTTTATTATTTTGGATCAAGACTAGAAATATTTCTGTATATTTTGAGCATATATGTTAAATTTTATATTTTATGCCCATAAAATAGTTTATTACATCATCCATGAATCATTTTTCATGTATTTTTCATATAATACAAATTACTATATTTTGCGGTACTTTTCTATTCCCCTAAAACGTCTAAATTTTTATAAAAATACCAAAAAACACTATAATTATTCTTTGATATTTAGATTGATATCATGAAATAAATTTTATGAAAATAATTTTCTAAATATGTAATTTTAATATTTAAATAAAATTATATTTTATTATAACAATAACAATATCAATATTTTGAATAGTTTATAGAGCCTTTAAAAAATTACTTCTGATCTCATAGAATTATATTATAATTATAATAAAACCTAAGAATGATTTATAAACCAATTTTATGGAAATAAAAATTATTTTAAATTATTATATTTTTTTATAAAAAATCAATTAAAACATATATTTTTTATAAAAATATGAACAATTATTTTATCATTTTTAAAACATTTATATACTTGTATCGTCATAAAATATGTAATATTTACATTTTATAATATACCTATATATTATTTTACAATTCCAAAACTGAGGATATTATTCAAATTTTTAGTTTGATATTCTTAATGGTCATAATACTAATCTAATGACCAGGTTATTATTCTAATGGTTAGCTTACTATTTGAATGTTCAGATTACTATTTCAATTATTATATTAGCAATGACCATTTACATTTCAAAAATACTTTAAATGCACCATACATTTTTAATTATTCATTCAATTATTTTGGGTGTCGTTTTTATATATATAAATATATATTCATTTATAAGATGCATATTTCATTACTAATATTTTTTTTTATTTCTATAGTGTTTTTCATGTGTGTGATTATTCAGGGGGATTAAGAAGATCCAAATTTTCCTATTATTGTTATATAATTTTGTAGTTTTCCCATTATAATACATTTTATCATTATATCGTTATTTATCCTATAAATATAATTCTTAATTTAATTTAATAAATTATAGTAGGTTTTACCATGTAGTGAGTGTGCATTATATAATATTATATTAATAAATTTGATACAGAAGTATATTTAGAATGAAAAAATTATTGATAAAATTATGCCTACTTATTAATAAAAAATTAAATTAAATTTTCATGGTTCAAACACCTGATAAAGTGAAATATATTTTCAATGGTACTATTCTATTTCTAAGAAACTAGTATATTAGAAGACCCACTAAAAGAAGGTTGATGTTGCCACATGATGTAATTACTAGAACACTATTACCTTATTTTTTTATTGGGAATATTTTCATTATTCATGGACTAATATTGTTGTGCAACCAAGGTAATAATATTTTTTATTACAGATCCCAAAAAAATATAAATCTTTGGTGGAAAATATTTTAAATTTCATTGATTTCAATGTTATAATGGTTAGTTTTGGTTCAAACCATTATATAAAAATAGAAGGGAATAGTGTGAGAAACAATAATCATAGTGATAAACCATATAATCACGAAAAAATAATTTATAGGATGTCTAGGTCATGTCACATAATTTTAAATCATTAGATCCTTATAATAATTACTACTTGGTGAATCTATTCCACAACCACATCAACTTGATAGTATCAAGATATTGATATATTTTCAAGTGAAACTACACTACATTATTTACCATAACATATGATTTTTTCTTATATATAGTCTTATCTAAGAGGGTATCCCTATGTTTTCACTATTCAATGATAAATTAATCTTTTTAGAAAACTCCTGAAATTTTACCTTAAGATAATTTTTATAGGTTTGTTTCAAAAAATATTTCATTTTTATAAAACAAATATTTTAAATTGATATACATTAATTAGAATATCCATGTCTAAATGCAATAAAACCCACTTTGTTTATGAAAAAATTATTTTGAAACAAAAAATGACTTTATTTAAAATTGAGTACAAATTTATTGTAAAACAATCATTACATTTGAATTATATAAAAAACTATAAAAATTCTTCAAAGTGTTTTTATTCTAATTCATACCACCAATTTAACATCTATGTTAAAACTATCATAATTAAATAGTATATCACAGTTTGTTTAAACTCAATGTTCCATGTAAGAAATGATATCAAATAATTCATGTTTATTTCTAATGAAATATATATAAAATATTGGGTTATTACATTATACCCCGCATAAAATTAATTTCACACTAAAAATTACATCACTCTGATAAAAAATTGTTGATATATTTGATTCGCCACATCCTTAGGTTCCCATTTAGCTTGTTTTAATTTTAGATTATTCATAATTACTTTAACCATTTGAGTAATAATGTTCCATAACATTTTTTCTCTATGATCTAGTATTTTATATAGTTGTTCTTCCTAAAAAAATCATACTCCAATGGTACAATAAATGCTTTCAGTACATGTGAATGATCCAATATGTTCTTCCTCAAGAATGATACATAGAACTCATTATGAACTTGAGAGTGGTTTTTTTGGAAGTGCCATGCGATAAGAAACCATCCCTACTCGATCCATAATCTCAAAGGGGTCCACATTCCTTGGCCTCAAAATTACCTTATTTCTAAATCTCATAACCATATTCCATAGCTAAATTCACAGGAAAACATTCTCACCAACTACATGTTTCATATTTTTCCAATTATTGTTAATATAATCCCTAAGAAGCTCTGAGTCTGAAAAATAGCATATAATGGTTGGTATTGATAAATATCTAATATATTTTGGGTCAATTAAATATATTTAATACATTTATTTATGTTTATAACTCATTATATAGGGTTCTTAAGCATGTTCATTTCGTTTATTAATAGAAGGAATAATAAACACTGTTTGGTTCAAAACCGAATTTTTGGACATGCTGTTTGTTCACAACATGAAGTGTGGAACTTCTATTTAATCAAAATTTTATAATTTCAATATTACAATATTTGTTCCAAAGTTCTTTTTTATTCGATGTCTAAGGGTATTGGTTTACATACATGTTATATTCTATTGACTATGCTCCATGGATCATGTTTACCATCTTATAATTATATTACTTTTTGGCATAGAATATGATTTTTAATTTGAAATTTCATGTTCATTTATCTTGATTGATGAAAAAAATCATAATTTTCCATGTAATTTTTAGTAAGAAATTTCTCCCCTATAAACGTTTTTCCATTTAATTATGATCCTACCATTGATGACATGTTAATTTTTCCCTCACTAATAATTGCAGCTCTCCCCTTTCTTATATTTCAATTACTCATGTTATAAAGATAATTATAAATTGTGTGAATTATTGAAGGGAGTATATAGGTGATTTATTATAAAAAAAATGTTCACATGTGTTGTAAAATTAATTACTTATGCAGATTTTCCTCAAAGAAACTAACAATGATTCTCCGAGTTATGTAAGAATATATTAAGATGTTTTATTAATACAATGTGTGGGAAAATTTAGCATGGATAATATCACATGGTATCACTATTACTTTTTAAAAATTATATTCCATTAGTGTGGAATCACGTACAATGGGTTTGGGGAGCCCTATTTGGAATCAAAGGATTGTTCAATTATTTTTCACAATAAGTTTAGTTATTTTCAATAGGAATGTTTACCTTAATGACAAACACATGGACAAGTCTAATGGTTAATTATTGGTATAAGAAAACATCTTATTTTTTTAATATTGATATTTTGTGTTTTCATGGAAATAAAATACTTGTTTGTGTACTAAAATGGTATATAGGATCTATAATAGATGTACATAGGGGTGATAACCCTAAAATAGGTGTATTTTGTATTAACTAGATTGTCACCTAGAGCATGAAAAATAGTCATAACTACACACTCAGATTGACACTTATTGGGGATATGTTATACTTAATTAAAATTATCTCTAATAAACCATTATAAATTATTATATTATTATATACACTAATTAAGATAGATAATGTAATAAAAAAACACCATGTAAAAAAAGGATTAAACAAAGTGATTCAAATTTTGATCCAAAATTATCATATTTTAAAAATTATGTTTTCTTTACAAGATACATCTTTAGATTTATTTTTTTACATTAATAATTTCTATATTATCATAACCAACTTGGTTCTAGTATTTGGTTGAAATAGGATCATGAAAATGAAACTAAGAAATGTATGTATGTTTAAAAAATTATGACTTATAACTAAATTAGGGAGCATATTTAAATTGTTAATAATGTTAATTCATGTCTGTTATGATGGAAGAGGTGAGTTTCCAAGTCTTACCTTAGTTAGTGAGTTTGATATATTAATTGAAAATAAATATTGGTACTCTTAGATATTTCCACAAGTGGGTGATATTTTTTAATATAATCACTTATATTCTAAATGATTTGATGGTTATGTGAAACACTCTAGGATTATTCTTCAGAAATTTTTATTTAATATATTATAATCACATATTAAATTATATCAATACGATGGAAAATTTATAATATGGAAATTATATATTTTTATGATAAATATTTAATAAAACATGATTGAGGTGTGGATAACTCTTATATTTAATATATGCTTGATGGTAAGAAAATAAGGGGTTTATTGAAATTGAAAAAGTATGTTAGATAGTATTGATAAAATTGTGGTTGAAAAATGATTCATGATATTGGTATAGGAATTTCGAAATTGTAATGTACCGGTCTTGGTGCCATACCCTGGTTCCCCAAGCTAGTCCACAATGTGACCTCAGGCACGCCCTCCTATATGCTAGAGGCTTCTGACTACCAACGATGGTATATTTTCATTAATGAGGTGTCTATACCCACTTTTTTAAACAATGTAATACACCAATTGAAATAAATAACAATGATCAATAGAATAAAAAATGATATAACACAACTAGAATAGTGTTAATATCAAAATATGACCAAAATAGGAAATATAATATCAACACTGAATAATAGATGTGTCATGCCAATTTACACGCCAAGTGTCAAATGAAAACTCCAATGTAAAGATAGTAACTACTCCCAAACAGGTCCCGATCCACATTTGGATACCTCCCCCATGATCTATCCTAACTCATCCACCAATCAAATAGTATTTTTCATATCATGTATTGTAATAAATAAATCTCTTCATGTTCTGATCAGGGAGACTGAGTATGGTTTTAGTACAATTCATTTGACCACCACCAATGGCATATAAAATAATATTCATTCAATAGATGTGTATGAAGTTATATAAAGAATACATATAATTTATAAGTGAAAAAACTACCAAATTATCAATTTTTCTTTATTTAACATCATAATCTTCTATGTTCCTGAGGACACCCAAACCTCAAGTCCTACTTCATCCCACACCAGAGTCAAAACAATCCCCATTGTGTATCATGTCCTATAATTCCATTTTTACCATTCTATATCTTATTTTATATATAACAATTCCATTTTTACTATTCTATATTACATGTCATATCTCAGAATTCCACAATAACCATTCCATATCTGAACTCATACATGAATTCCATTATTACCTTTCTTTATTTCAGTCTCATATGATAAAAACACATTAATTAATTAAACAATTCGATTATATATTAAATTTCCTTAACTAATTCGAAAATTAATTAATCATCTCAATATCATTAATTAACTAAATAATTATTTAATATTATTATTCTCATTTATTATCTCAACAATTATTTAATGTTTTAAAAATAATTAATTAGATCAACAATTAATTAATCGTCCCAATATCACAAAGTTACTCAATAAATAATTAATATTATCAATCTCATTAATTAACTCAAAAATCAATTAATCATTTACAAACCATAATTAACTAAACAATTAATTAATCATCCCAACCCTATTAATTAACCCAATAATAAATTAATCACATCAATCTTATTAATTAACTCAGTACTTAATTAATCATTTCAACCCCATTAATTAACTCAAAAATTAATTAATCATCTCGATCCCTTTAATTAACTCGAAAATTATTTAATGTTATATGTCATAATAATTAACTCAAAAATTTATTAATAACCTCAATCCCATTAATTACCTCAATAATAAATTAATAGTCCTTATCCCATTAATTAACTCAATAATTAATTAATCCTATAAAATCATCCCAAAAATTCCAATAATCAGTTAAATAATTAATTATTACTAAATCCAAAATCACAATATATTTATAATTAATTTTACAATTAGTTATCAAAATTTCCCAATGACATTGTCTTAATAATTAATTCACAATAAATTATTATCAATATTACATTAATTAATTCATAATTAAATAATTCAATTTAGCAATTTCATAATCTCAACATTCCATTAATTAATTAACCAATTAATTAATCTAATTAAATTATTTTCACTAACACAAAATTATATTAATAAAGTCACTAATTAATTAATCATTTTGAACCAATTCATAATGAAAATTTTCTATTAATTAATTCAAAAATTTATTAACCAAATTCAATTATTTCTATAAACACAACATTCTATTAATTAATTCACTAGTTATTCAATCCTTTTCAATAATTTCACAATTTTAACATTCCATTAATTAATAAACAAATTAATTAATCTAATTCAATTATTTTCATAAGAACAACATTCCACTAATTAATCCCCCAATTAATTAGTCTTTTTAAACAATTTCATAATATTACATATAGTAATTAATTCACCAATTAATTAATCCCAAGAATTTCCATTAATTAATTCAACAATTAATTAATCATATTCAATCCCTTCAATTAAATGATGAACTTATTTTTAAGTTCAATTTCCTTAATTAATTTTATAATTAATTAATCACATTAAATTCCACGAATTAAGTCATCATTTAAATTTTATTAATTTATTATATAATTTATTAGTAACATTAAATTCTATTAATAAATTCACCAATTATTTAATCACACAATTAGATTAATTAATTCCTCTATTAATTTTTCTTATTTAATTCCATTAATTTATTCATAAAATTAATTAATCCAACAATTCCATTAATTAATTCCAGAATTAATTAATCTCATTAATTTCTATTTAATAATTCACCAATTTATTATTCCATCATTTCCATTAACTAATTCTATAGTAAATTAATTTCATTCAATCACAAAATCCTCATAATTAATTAATAAATTAATTATTTCAAGTAAACAATTTAATTTTCCCATTTAATTTATCAATTAATTATTCCTAGTTATTAAATACAATATCTTCGATTAATTCAACAATTAATTATTCCAACATAATTAATTTAATATCCCTAATTAATTATTCAATATATATTAGTTCATTATCCAAATTAATTAATCAATTAATTGATTCACTAAATCAATTCAATATCCTTAATTAATTCATCGATTTCAAATTCATATTTATAATATCAAAATTCTATAATTAATTCAATAATTAACTAATGATTTCAACAATATCAATTCTATCCTAATTCATTCAAAAATAAAATTATTCATAATATGTAATTACAATAACCCAATTTTCCCCATTTTCATCAATTATTTAATTCACGAAATTAATTAACTCAACCAAAACTCAATTTAAGAACATATAATAGAAATTATACAATTACATACACATTATTACAATAATTATTTTTAGATTTGATTTATAGACCACCTACTCAAAAAATGGTGATGGACACTCACCAATAAATAACCCACAATTTTAAAAAGAACTACCAAGAATGTGACGGAGAACAAAATCTAGATAAAAAACCTAGATCCTTGATTAAATGAATCAAGATATAACAAAACAAGATCTATAAATATAACCAATCAAGGGATAAATATCTATATTTTATTTGAGTAGAGGATTAAAAGAGAGAAATAGAACTAAATTGGGATAATAACATACCTAAGAGTTTGAGATCTTAAATCCTCCCATTGATTCACCAATAATGGATGTCATGTGAGATGAGAGTCTAACCATGATACTCTAAATTTGAGATAATTTGATATTGGGTGAGTAGGGGTCGTATAAGGTTAAAAATGGGAGTTCGAGAAATTAGAATCTAATTGATAGGATAATTAAAATCACGCACATGATTTACTAGGTAATAAAATATAGTTTTCTCTAACTTTGTGTAGTAAATGTTCACTTCATATAGGGGTGAATTATTTATCCTTTTAGGGTGCCTAATATTACAATCAGTTCTCCTGCTTTTCAAATACCCTCTTCCTAGGTTCGCACAATTAGATGGGCTATGGCGCACAACATGAGAAAAAAATGTACCAACTGTAAACATCCCTTATTTCTTCCTAAATTATCAAATATCACCCAAAAACATCACATGAACTCTCCCAATAAAACATTATTCAAAATTAGAGAATTTTGTTGCTAAATACAAGCTTAAGGCATCTTCATAAAAAAGTTGGGTTCATACAAAATCCCAACCTTATAATAGCTCATCCTTGTGTTGTACTCCCATGCATCTCTAAGATTCAAAGTCAAAAAGATTAGGCCAATGGGAAAACATTTACACTTCTCTCTTTATGGTTTTCTCTTGAACCCATCCATGTTTCCAGAACACACGAGCTATGGGCATGGACTTTCCCTAAAACACATTCTCACTGCGATCCAACAAATGTATCATATTCTCTTCAAAGGATGCATATATACGAAGATCAACATAAAAAACATACCCAATGTGTTTCTCAAACCATCATTCCCAACAACCCCTAGAATGCTATCAATCATTGGCACATATCCTTACCATCAAAACCATCTATAAAGGATGTAAATCCACCACCTTCAAGGCCTAGTAGTCCTTTCCCAAAGGAAATAAAACATTCACTTTACAGTTACCTCATTGGAATTATGATGCCACCAATTCCATACCGTGTTATTACTCTACACACATAATACTAACACCCTATTACCCTCATTAAGAGCATTATTTACACTTATTTGTTAAGAAAATCCACCAATACATTAATCATAAACCTTCGGTCCTTCCAAAGTACATATTCCTTAAATTTCCAATGGGGTACCTTCCACCATCAAGCCCCACATATAACACTTCATAATAGAAACCTATAATAGGCCCCATATCCTACCAAAACACATATTGATATCTATATGTAAAGATGAATATTTATTATCATAAAAAGGATGCTGTCAAGGTAGGGGACATGAGTATCACTAATTAAATGTACTATATGAATTCATCGATTATGTGCACCAAAATTATAAAATTACTCATATTACTTCCCATTATGGAATCACCTTAAACATATGATTGTCTCAAACTTCCCTTCCCACCAACCTATAACCACACCGATCCAAAACAAAACAGTCTCTCAAATAACCAAAAAACGATTTCTCAGTCTAGGTAATTCTCAGTACCCAAACCACCCAGAAAAATGGACAAATAAACAGCATAATGGATTCTCATTTCACAAAATTAACTCATTTAAAAACATGGATTTCCCCAATAATAAAAAAATTCATTTCCCCCAAACCTACTACATGGTAAAATATGAGGCGCTGATACTACCCTTTTCCATCATATACCTAAGTCAAAGTTAACAAAGGTTAACTCAATTTGATTATTTATGTTCCTCATTTGAACACCCAATTATTCTCATCCTGCATTATTTTACCCCAATAAATTTCATATTAGGAACAATTTTCAATTCTATTTCAAAATAATGGAAAAACATTTCATGTTCGAAAACTTAACAAAAACATGTTATCCATGCATTACTAAAATAATTAATGTTAGAAAAAGACCTAAGTGCCTAGTATGAAGCCTGAAAAAATCAACTCTCATACCATACCAGGCCACGAGTCAATTCCAAGAATATATCAGAAGCAACAATCACATCATGCCACATGTTCTTCACCCAAGGTGAAATAATATTCAATAGTAATAGAAAATAAGAATAATAACAATCCCACCATGGGAAATTGGATTTTCCCCCATTCATGGGTCAGCTGCTCCAATGCATGAACCCATAACCAAGGCCAAACTCTGCATAGTCTCATGTATACCTTCCCAACTAGTAATAGAAAATGAAGAATAAATAAAACTTTCTCTAATACCAATTTATAATGTATTTTCCTAGGTCTCATGCCTTGGTGCCTCAAGTTATTCTACCATGTGACCCCAGAAAGACCAGCCCATACACATGAGGCTTTCCACTAGAAATGAGGGTCTATTTTCGATGATAGAGAGACTATACCCACTTTTTTCTCCAAAATAATACACTATTGAAAATAAATAATATTAATCATGTGAATAAAAAATGATATAACATAACTAAAATAGTAATAAGATCAAAATATGACTAAAATGAGAAATAATATTGCAATAACGAATAGTAGATATGCCATGATAAAGTATACTCCATGTGTCCAATTAAAACTCAAAAGTAAAGAAACTAAAAATTTCCAAGAGGGACGATTTGGTTTTGGTTATGTTGTCGAACATATTGGGACTACGTAATCATAGTTCCCTCATCCATGCTCTATCCTGACTAAGCAATCTAACATAAGACCTTTTCCATTATCCAATACTTCTATAATGAAATATATTGGGTAATGATTACGCAGTCCTAGTAGTGTGTGATTACAACTCATTAGGCCACCACCAACGACATATAATACAATATATAGTATATATAAATGTATATGATTATATATTGAGGAAACATAATGTATAAGTAATGAGTTAAAAAATTGTCAATTATTCTTTATTTAACCACATAAACCTCAGGTTCCCATGGACATTCGATCATCATAATCATCTTCAGCCCACACTAGAGTCTAAACAATCCCAAAGGAATATCATGTTGTACAATTACACTGTTACCATTCTATATCTCATGTCATGTCTAATAATTCCATCTTTACCATTCTATATTACAAGTCATATCTTAAAATTAAACTACTACCATGCTAGATCTCAATTCAAATATGAATTCCATTATTACTATTTATCATTTTAGTCATATGTGACAACAATCCATTAATTAATTCAACAATTAAATAATATATTAAATTAAATTAATTATGTAAACAATTAATTAATCATATCAATATCATTAATTGAACCAATAATTAATTAATATTATTAATATAATTAATTAACAGAAGAATTAATTAATATTCTTAATCTCATGTATTAGCTCAAAAACTTAATTAGTCCACTAAATATCATTAATTATCTCAAAAATTAATTAATCTTATCAATCTCATAAATTAACTCAATATTGATTTAATCATTGTTTTCCCATTAATTAAACAAAAATTAATTAATCATACTAATCCTATTAATTAACATAAAAATTAATTAATCATTTCAATCCTATTAATTAACTAAATAATTAACTAATCATCTCAACCCCGTTAATTAACTCAACAATTAATTAATCATATCAATCACATTAATTAACTCAACAATTAATTATTCATCTTCGTCATATTAATTAAGTCAAGAATTAATATATCATCTTTTCCTAATAATGAACTTGACAATTAATTAATCCTATAAAATCATATGAAAAATCCCAATAATTAATTATGAAATTAAT
This sequence comes from Viscum album, assembly GCA_963277665.1. Taxonomy (NCBI): domain Eukaryota; kingdom Viridiplantae; phylum Streptophyta; class Magnoliopsida; order Santalales; family Viscaceae; genus Viscum; species Viscum album. The sequence goes on along the minus strand of OY728142.1, from coordinate 1,739,149,640 downwards.
TATTTATATATCCACAATCAAAATACCTTAATAATTAATATGAATATTAATTATAATAATTTCACAATCACAGTATCTCAATAATTAATTCAACAATTAATTACTCCCAATTTTCATTAATTAATTCTCTAATTAATTAACCCAATTCAACAATTTCAAAATCTCAATTTTCGATTAATTAATTAACTAAATAATTAATCCAATTCAATTATTTGTGTAACCACAAAATTTCGTTAATTAATTCTCCAATTAAATAAATTTTTTCATCAATTGTGTAATATCAATGTTCTATCAATTAATACACCAATTAATCAATACAATTCAATTGTTTTCATAACCACTACATTCTATTAATTAAATCAATAATTGATTAATCATTTTCAGAAATTAAATAATTATACATATATTAATTAATTTCTAAATTAATGAATCCCAATACATTCCATTATTTAATTCAAAGGTTATTTAATCATATTCAAACCCTTCAATTAATTCAATAATTATTTTTTCATATAAATTTCATTAATTAATTCCTCAATTAATTAATCACATTCAATTCTTTAAATTAATTTATTAATAAATTATTCATGAAAAATTCATTAATTAATTTCCTAATTATTTAAGCACATTCAAGTTCATTAATTAAATCACCAATTAATTAATCCATCAATTCCATTAATTAATTCACCAATTAATTAATCCATTAATTTCATTAAGTCTTTCTATAATTAATTAAACTCCCTAAATTACATTAATTAATTCACAAATCAATCAATACATCAATTCCATTAATTAATTCCACATTTATTTAATCTCATTAATGTCCATTAATTGATTTACCAATTAATTAATCCTTCAAATACATTAATTATTTCCATAATAAATTAATATCATTCAACCCAAAAATACACATAATTGATTCATCAATTAATTATTTCAACATAATAATTCAATGTTCCCAGTTAATATATCAATTAATTATTTCAACATAATCAATTCAATATCCCCAATTAATATTTCCATCTTAAACAATTAAATATCCCCTAATATTTAATAAATTAATTATTTCGTCTAAATCCATAAAATATACCAATTAATTCAACAGTTTATTCTTAAAACTAAATAAATTCAATATCCCTAATTAATTTATCAACTAATTAGTAAAATATAAAATCACAAAATCCTAATATTAGTTATTGAATTCAACAACCCCAATTCCCTAATAATTAATTCAATAATTAATTATTCAAAATCTATAATTCCATTAACCATAATTTCACATTTTTCCTCAATTAATTAATTCACCAAAATAATTAATTCAATAAAAAACAAAATTTCTAAAAATATAATAGAAATTATAGAATTAAAAACACATATTTCCAATCAAGGGTTTGGTATTTGAATTATAGATTTCCTACCTCAAGAATGGTGGTGAAGACTATCCAATTAATAATCTCTTATTTCAAAAGAAATTATGAAGAACGTGATGAAAAAACAATCTACATTCAAAACCTTGATCCAATAATAAAGTATTCAAGATCTAACAAAACTTTATCTATGTATAGAACCAATCAGCAGATAAATATCCATCTTTTATTGGGTTAGAGAAGTAGAATAGATATATAGATCTATATAGGGAGAAAACACATACCTAGGATGTGCATATCTTGAATCTTCCCTTTTATTCACCAAGAATGGAGGTTTGGGGGGATAAGAATGCATTCAGGAGCCACCAAACTCGAGGTAATTTGAATTACGATGATTTGGGATCAAATAGGGGTTAAATAGGGGTTTTAGAAAATTAAATTCTAATTTTAGGGTTTATTAAAACTATGCACATGGTTTTTTGGGTTGAGGGGAATGGATACCACTAACTATGATCTTGGACTATGAATCTATTTTATAGAGGGAGTAATAGTTTCCTCTTTTAGGGAGAAGAGTTTTCCAAACTGTGTGGTAGCCACAGGAATCTCTTATGCCTGGGTTCACACGGTTTGCTCGATTGTGGCTCACGGGTCGATAAAACCATGCACCAACCTTGTATTTCCATTCATTCTTCATAAATTATTATAATTCCCAAAAAAATCCCCAATAATTTTCTCAATAAAAATGTAATCAAAAAAATACAATAGTTTACCTACAAAACAAGACCATGGAATGCATATAAAAATTTTAGTTCATATAACTAATTTTTTATTGTGGTATATATAGAGTAGTTTGAGGAATTAAAAACTAGGGGTTAACAACATTTCATGGTTAAAGATAGTGTTAATATCTTGAATAATACATGGTTTCAGTATGGTTTATTTCCATGGATATTTACATGGTTTTGGAATAGTTTAATTTAGGGAATTTTTTATTATGTTATATATATACATGAGTATATTATTGGATTCACTGGTTAATATTGTTTGAGGAAAGATAATTAACTTAATATAATCCAAGAGGGTTTGGTAGATGTGAGTGTAGATGTTATATCCCCAATTATGAATAAATTAATAATAAAACACCCCCTTTTAGTTGTAAGTAATAAATAACAATATAGGGAGAATTTTTTTAAGGTGGTATAATATAATTAAATGAAATTTCATTAAGTATTTTCATTAAATAAATATTGTGTTAATAGATTTTTTGACATGAAACACCATTATAATTTTTTTCATATAAGTTTGATACTATTAAAAAAATTTAAGAATAATTTAAGCGCATGTAATTAAAATTATTTTAAACTATAAGTAAATGCATAAAAAATATGAATAAGGATATTTAATGTTATAAAAATTAATTTTTCAAAAAAAATAGTTTTTCATTATATATTTATCATAAATAATTGTTTCAAATAAAATTTCATAATTTTTTTATTAAAATTGTAAAAATTTAACTTCTTTTTAGAATTCATTATATAAAAATCTTTATTACATATTTTTTAAATATTTTGCTAATATTATTAATTTTTCTATGAATATGTAAAAAATACCATTTTTTATATTTATGTCACTTTTATGAAATTATCATAATACATGAATGACTTAAAACGTTCATAAAAACATTTTTATATAATATTTATAAATAAATTAATATAAATCACTCAAAAATACAATTTGGAATTTATTAAACTCATGTATATCATTTTGAAATCAAAATTGAAATTTTCTAAAAAAATAACTTTTATTTTTTCATATTGATAAATAGTTTCCATAAATTGTATAAATTAAATATAAAAACTGGATTTTATATTTTTTATTGACATGTTAAAATTATGCAATAAGGTAACTTTCAATTCACAATATAAAATTAAAATTCATATGATTATATTCAATGAATATAATAATGGTAAAACTTATATTTTCAAATAATTACTTAAAGAGGATTATATGAATTTTTATTTTGATTGATTTTCTACATCCATTCTAGTCACTTGGTGTACTAGTGTCAAGACCCAACCAATATTGAGGCTCAATCAATAAATACCCCATTACCACATCTATAGGCTATTGGGTGGATAAAAGAACCAAAGTAACAACTAAATATGTAGGGCCCTTTTCAAAAAGTACCTGTACGCACACACATAGACAACTCAATGAAAAAGTGTATAGTTAAAGGTTAAATGATGCAACACTGATCTAAAATAAACTTGGAATACATGAACCTCTAGAATGTAAAAAATTATGATAGTTTAAACTAAAATGTAAAGGGTAAAATTCATTCCCACCTAATAATATGTTCCATCGAAACAAAAAACTAGAATATAAAAATTTGTATGAGTGTTCATATCTTAAGTCTTATGTTATGACCCCCATATGCGGTCCAAACACCTAGTATCCCTATGCTCCTCTAAAGTAGTATTTTACCTATCCATCACCTCTAGAAGAAAAAATACTTCAGGTAAAAGACCATGAAGGTTTGAGTATATACATTCCATCTAGAATGCCCTGAATGTAGTAATGGGGGAGCAGTAATTGATACCACTGAAGAGGGGAGATGTAAATAAAACAAGGTAGAGTGAAAGATTACAGGTCAACCCAAAAATATGGTTAAAATAAGATTGTCCAAACATGAGGGGATAAATATGATGACAGATTCACTATCTATCAAGATTTTATCGCTTATACTAGGAAAGTGGAATCATCCAACCATGAGAATCTAGACATAGAATGCACATAGAATACCCACATGTCTTCTCCTCTTTTGGAAGTAGAGTAATCAAACCCAAGTAGTGAGTATAAAATAAGTATATATATATATAGTAAATTAAATACTCTCAATCAGTACAGTAAGGGGATTTTCATCTCAGATATTATCCCAAGAAGAAGAGTCTCCAAAAATTCCAAAATATGCCCATTAATGATCCCCAACATCTTACTTGCCTTCCCCGAACACACTACTCTAAGGGAATCAATCCACACACATTGATACTAATAAATTTGGATGGAATATACACTCACACTTCTTTTTAGGTTGTTTATAAATAATACATCTAATTGGGGAAAGAATCCATCTTCCTTGTGACTCCAAAGCCACATCAAACCATGTCTCTTCACGATGACACACATGCGAGGAGCCCAAAATTCTAGGTAAGGATCCCATGTCTGGGTAATACATGATGGTCCTACTTTGATAGTCACCTAAGAAATCCAATTCACATTCCTACTGGAGGGTACCCCTCAAGAAAGTCATCGGGGAATGCCACCAGTTAGTCTTATTAGAGGGTAAGCCCGGTAAAGTCATCGAGGAGCTCTGATGCTAGCCCTACAGGATGGCAAGACCAAAACATTGAAGAACTCAATTGACCAGCCCTTATAGAGGGTAACTTAGAATTATTATTAGGGAATTCCACTTCCCATCCAAACTATAGGGTATTCTTAGAACTTTGAGGATATCTACTACCTAGCCCTACTAGATGGTTAATCATAAAGATCATCGAGGAACGCCATTTCACATCCCTTTTGGAGGATAGGAATAGAAATCTCTAGTGAATGTACAATCACTAACATCATATAGTGTTTCCTCAGTGTTTCATGATCATAACACCTCGAAATGTATCTCAAAGGGAACAATATAGGAAACCATCCTATTCAACACAAGAAAAGGATTAATATAAGATATTCACTAGCCTCAATCAGACACTGGGTGAGAAATTCATAGTTCAATACATCATAATCAAATGGAGTTTCATTGTCCTATGCCACATGTCCAAATTAAATACCTTAAATTTTTCTTGAAATTCCTACCTAAATTTCAGGGTCACAACATCGCATATATTTAATCATTCTAACGCCATATGAGGGATATATTTTAAATACAAGATTATGCAATAATAAGAATTGTATTATTATTGGGTATTTAGTTGACATGAGGCATGAGTTAGAAAAAAGTTTCTAACATCAGTATTAAAATGAACATCTAAATTTTAGGATCATTTTTTCATTGAATGTTCATTAAATGGATGCCTCAATTAAAATAAATAATAGATATAATATTATTTAAACACGATTTATATCTCATATTTTTATATATCTTATCTTGTATCTTATTTCATATATATCATTTCTTATATCCAATATATTATATCTCATTTATAATAAATTATATATTATATATCATGTATTGTGTCTCAATAAATTTAAATCATATCTTTTATATCAAACCATTAAATAAATAATCTTTGTACCATTCTGATTCCAGATTGATGATTCGCTCCCCAAACAGTTGCCACGTAGTTGATCCTATGTTAATATAAGGGCCAGATTGAGCTCGGTGGCACCATGAAATGTCATGAAAGGACCACATGGATTCGAATGAATAATAAAGAAAGTAATTTAGAGATAAAATCACCATAAACCAATGTTTTCTACATCACTAGTGAATTTATCAGGGTCGGAGATCAAGAACGGGGCACCAAGGTTAGAACATTGATTAAAAATTATGAAATTTGGTAATTGGGATCATTAAAGACCATAAAATGACATAGATCGAATAATAAATAGTGTTATTCTCAATATTTTAATCAAATGGCATAAAAACACCAAAATAAGTGTCATACATTTGTTTTGGATCAATCATTGTTGAGGAAACAGGATCGCACAATGATTGGAAGAAGATGATATGTATTTTACATTCGGATCCACTCCGATCTGACATTCCATAATCATTCATCTCGATTCCACATAGAGAAGAGGGAGGATAACTCACTATCAGGTATCATAAATTATGAGGCCAACCCTTGAAAGTTTCCTTCAAAAATATATTTATAGACATCATTTTAGGTTACATTAATTGAATTAATTAATTTTTTTAATTAATAGAAACTATATAAAAAATTTACAATGTTTTAGTGGTCTTAACATCCTATTAAAACACATTTTATATTTCCCATAGGGAAAACACCACGTTCTGGACCCAACCATGCTCACAGGTTTCCAATCTAATCAACTGTTTAGCAATTATTATGTTTTCTTTAACTGAACTTGTGTGTACAGTATAAAATATATTAAATATTTTTATAAAATTAATAATAAGAACATTGTTCCTCGTAATCACATTCCATATTGGTACCTAGCTTTTTAAATATATATTTAAATATTTCAAATCCTTATAATGAAAAAACTTGGTCTCTACCTTATTCTCTCCTTCAAAATTTCCATCCCCAAAAGGAAAAAAACAAAGAAAAAAATTGGGATAATGGCCCCGCACTTGGATCCCCCACTCCAGGGAACTTTATTTCATATTTCCATACTATCAAATAACACAAACCAAAGAGATAGTTCATCTTCACATGTTCCTATCATACAGATCCTTGATCACCACCTGGTTCTCCGCAAAGGTGGATCCATCCTCAATGTCCATCTCACCTCATCAGATAGGGGGTGTAGGGACATGCATGTATCTCCTCATCTGTGACATGTTAAAGAAGTTTTGCACTCTCTCTATTCGTTGGGGGTTGACATAGGTAGTAGAAAACTTTTACAACTCTCTTCACGATATCAATCGGATCGATGAATCCAAGGGATAACTGCCTCCCTGACAGAATCATTGCAATCCTATTCATAGAGAGACTATGAAGAAATCAAGGTATCCTGGATCCAATTAGAAGGGCCTATGATTATGGATTGTTTATGATTTATATTTTCTATAGGCCATCCTCATCCACTCTCAAATGACATGGGCTTTCTCCAATGTTTCATGCACCATATTTAGGCCCACTAGATATGTCCCACCTACCTCTTTCAAACACAATAGTGACCAGCAAGGTCTCATGTACTATACCTCAAAAGGTTCCATACTGATTTTAGAGTGGTATCTATTTTTATGAAAACATTACTAAGGGAATAAGATCCTCTGAGCTCCGAAAGAAGTCTAATACGCAATCCCGCCACATATCCTATATCCCTAAGATAGTTCACTCGGTGTTCCCATTGTTCGTGGGATGAAAGGATCTACTCATCCACAATACGATCCCAAATGTCTCATATAGGACTCTCAAAATAATTTTGTAGAATAGAAATATTGATTAGAGACAATATTTGAGGGAACCCCTAATAGAGAATTATCTTCCATGCTCAAAACATCCCCAAACGCTCCACTAAAATCTCACACATGATAATAAAGAATATTGATGACTTATTAAGTTGGTCAACAATCACAAAGATGAGGTCGTGAACATTTTCTATGTGCAGAAACCCTATTAAAATGTCTATAGATATTTCATCCCACTTCTAGTCCCGAATCTCAAGGGGATACAACAATCCTTTTGGAACATGGCACCCAGCCTTCATCTTCTAACAAGTGAGGCACCGAGAGAAGAACTCAACTATGCTTCACATCATGTCGGATCCTAAAAACTACCACTTATGGTCTCTATACATCATCCCCACACTGGTATGTATAGTTAGGGGAGAATTTTGGAATTGAAACATCACCCCTCCCACATCATGATAGGAACCACTGTTTTCCCCTACGACAAGATAACATTATTCCATGGATTAAAATATCCACATAGTGTGTTTCATGTGTATATATGATTAAATAAGACCTCATAGTTGATGTAAAATAGTTGTGACTCTCTGACACGCTCAAGGAGGAAATGATAGAAACCCATCTACTAAGGAAATGTTATACCCTCTTACTCCGCCATGGAAAACTGTAGGTAAGCTGACTACTCTAAACCATCCCACACTAAGTGACATTGTGGCTTTCTACTATGGTAATATTCCAAACAGTTTCCCTTACCTAGATTATTAATTATATCTATGTAAAACTCTTATAAGAACTCTAACCATTATTTTTGTCTCTGGTCCAAGGCTCTCCATGTGAAAACGTACATGATACTCTGGTGTTATGAGTAAAGTAAAAAAGTGTTCTCTCAAAAGATAGTGTCTCAACATCCTAAGGATAAGACAACTACTGTCGACACTATTTTTTGTGTTAAATAGTTCTTCTCTTGGGGTCTCGACTTCCTCAACCTATATGTGATAACTACATGTTTCTAGATTAACATGAAACTAAGCCTATCCCCAATGACAATATAATACATTGAGAACTCCACACCCTTCTATTGTAGTCTCAACATTGGATCGCAAATTAACATCTTACTCAACACCTAAAACAACCTCTGGAACTGATCGTACTTGGTAAATAGTTTCCCTTTTTATGTCAGGAATTTCAAAGGGGTATTGATAAAGGATAAGTCTTCCTCAAACCTCCTGTATTACTCATCCATGATTAGGAAGCTCCAAAACTATAACTGATTTTTGGGTGGATCCCAAGAATGAACTGCATCAATATTTTCTAGATCCATGTCTAAACCATATTTAGAAATTAAATTACCCAAAAAGTGAACCTCATGTATCCATAACTGTAACATTGAGAGATTTCCATAGATTATGTTCTCTCGAAGAATGTCTAGGACTATCCTAACATTCTATTCATGCTTTTCCTCTACTAAAGAGTAGACAAGTATGTCATTGATGAATATAACAAAAAACTAAAACAAGTATGTATGGAAGAACTGGATCATAAAATCCATAAACACAATATGGGAATTATTTAAACCAGTGGTCATGACTAGAAGCTCATAGTGTATGTAGAGAATTCATATTCAAAACATTGGAATTTCATTCTAACTAACCATAAACTAGGGGCAGCTTGATCTGAGATCCATATTTAATTAACATATTCTACCTCACAATAGATCAAATGGGTCATAAATTCTCAGTAGGGGTACTTATTCTTTATCATGGCCATGTTTAGGAGATGATAATATATGAAATTCCATATGCTCACATAATCTTTTTTCATAAAAAACACCAGTACTACCCAAGGGGGCATACTAGGTCTGATCAATCCTTTCTCATAGAGGTCTTACAACTATAACTATTGTACTTATTGCTTAGTATGTTCCATCCAATATGCTTCATAAGATATCAGGGATGTAACCTAATGTTTGTTAGTAAATAACTCATCCCACATGTACGGTAGTCCCAGTACATCATTAGGGAAGATGTCCATATAGTCCACCACAAATGAATAATCCCGGAAGTTTGAATAGCCTAGTGCACCAAGGGATACACATTCCAACTAAACAGTTATTGGATGACACCTCTTACTCACTACACATCCTTTCACTACTATGAGATCTCTCTCCCCATATAAGTAGAATCTCATACCATTAATGCGTAGGCATCTAATTTTTCTATGGTGAAAATAAATCTTGGACCAGACCATGGAAAACCAATCCATTCCAAATATGACATTGTAGTGTTTGGTATGATGGATAAAAGGACCCACATGATTCTCTCTTCTACAAGTGATCGCTTGCACTTCTGACAGATGAAAGATATAGAATAATAGTTCCTGGTAGGAACCTAATGTCAATGATGTTGGGCTAGTGCAACTTTTGGGATTTGCAACTCCAAAACCAGGAGCATTGAAATAAAATAATTGTTGCAACCTATGCCGAATAATTCTTATGAAAGAGTATAAAAAAATATCTTAAATATTATCATCTTTTTCATTTTGGGATCATATACATCCAAAGCATGTAGATATCTACAGCATCAGATGCAAGCTCTTTAAGACTGACAAGGGCCAGCTGGTGGTGGTGGTGGAAGGACCTCATACTATCACCCTTCACAAACAGATCATCATACTCCTCTATAAGATATGCAGCCTTGGGGACCACCTTATCCACATATAGAATATTCCTAATAATGATGTTTCCAACACCATGATGGTCCATTAGTTACCGACCTGGGTATCTCAACACACCCGATTGGTTAGTCTCATGCAATGAAAGATTTCCTATCATAACCATAGAACCATCCATCCACAGACTTCCTTTATTATTTTTGATGCCCTAGAACTATACAACAACATCCATGAGCCTACTCACGAAAGGGTATCCTATGTCGAGATCCCATCAACTAGTGCCTCCTATGTGATGTAGGTGACTCAGCTCCATAACACCCATTACCAAATCCAGTAGTTTGGAGTCCCTCTGAATAAAAGTTCTATGCCACCAGCACCTGCTCCAGCACCCTAACAAAGGTGGGGATGCACAAGGGAACTATAATCACACTAAAATCATCACCGATTCCCTATTAAATATTATATTTTCAGAATTAGATATCATTAGTCATGTCAAGAGCGTAGCATGTAATATTTGTGAACCTCACTGTATACTCATCCAACATTATCCCTCTCTACTGGATCTCTAGAAGATCTTGTATTATGACTTTGATTAATTAAGAGGGGTATTAATCATCCCAGAATAGTATCTAGATTTCATCCCAAGATAGTATCAAATCATCATTCATCTATACAACTAGGCTCCACCCATGTCCAACTTCTCCATGGAAAATACTAGCTTCAAAATCCATCAGGGTCCAAACAAGCCATATGACTTAGACCACCGATTCTAGTGAATTCTCTTATGCCTAAGGATTTTTCTCGCTATAGAATATCAAAATAGAACATGGAAAGGAAAAAAGTCATCTATTAAATAAGAATCTCAATACCATTTAATTATAATTGGGATACCTATGTCTAGGAATGAATGATAGCCCACCCCTTTGTGGATCAAAGAAGAAACAACATGGTAATCTCAAAAGGAAAACCACATGAGTGGCCATGGTTTGGGAAATAGCCACCAACACATCAAAAACAATCCTAAGGGAATTCCTAACAGGTCCAATTTTATTTATTTAAATTAATAAATTTATTTTTAGGGATGCGCTGAAATGTATGGTGGGTGTAACAATGGAAGGTAGCATAATAAATCTCAAAAACAAATGTTAAATGTATAGATCCCATACAATATATCAGTAGTTCAATATTCCACTAGTATAAAATCATTATTAAAAAATGATTAAGTAAAATCTGAAGAACAGACAAGGATCCTAAAATTAGGGAATATTATCTTACCCCTAAATAGCACAATTAATATCCAAAATATTAGGAATTAAAAAAAAGAAATCGATATCTTACCATCACAAACCCAACATGATGAACATCCTTTGATTTGGAGATTATATAGAGTTGTTATCATGAATCAAATAATAGTCAAGGAGGTGATCTTCCCTATAGTAATCTTGATTTGTGGGAGTGTAGAATGGGATATTAGTTTTAATAATTAATTTAATTTAATTTTAAAAAAATACCAATATTTTATAGGTCACAATGTATTGAAACTCACTATTTCAAACCCTATTCAATATATGCATGGCCAACTATTGGGAAGAAGTAACCACATGGTTTCCTTGCACGGATTGTCTAGCCATGTAGAAATAATGAAAAATCTAATATATTAAAATTTCATACCATCCCAAATGACCGTGTTCCCCAAGTCCCATGGTTTTTCCACACTAGTTTGGCTCCTCCTACTTTATGCCCAGGCCACACACAATTTGTCAAACCATTTGGCCTTACCCCAAATGGATCGATATAACCTTTCCCTTTGTCTTTTTTAACCCAAAATCCATGTTCTAGGATCTGAAAAATCCCAAAACAACCCCAAAAAATCTGTGGCCAAATTGGGTACTCACATTAGGTCATAAATAAACACTAAAAACAGATTAAAAAGGATACATAACTCATACAGAAACCTATGTTCTTATATATGTAATCATTAATCCACATGTGTTGTAATATTCTCCTCTATATATATCTAGGATGATTCTACATATAAATATCATAATCTATCATTTGATAGAATTCTCTACTATACTTGGCATATAAATGATTTCATTATATATAGCTCATATACCATTATATAGAAAGTAAATGTCATTATTTATTTAAAAATATAAAACGTTTCTATATACATATAAGTAGAATTATGAATCACTTTTAGAAAATATCACTATTGTAAGTGTCTTGAAATTTTATTAGAAATATATATTTCTCTAATTTTGAAAACAAAGGAAATAACTAACCTTGAATAAAATCCTATTGAGAGAAAATATGTTGAAGAACTACTAGATGAATTACATGGACATCCCCTGGATCATGTGAAAGAGTTCTCAATATAGCACAAACCCATATATACACTAATCTCTAGGAGCCCTTATAATATGTCTCTAAAATAACTAGAGTAGTTAAAAAAAGAAAACAAAAAAGAATTTTGATAAAGGTTTTAGAAACCCTATTCCATAACCTTATGGTGCACCATCACACTTTTTCATGAATAAGGATTCGTTAATAGGACTATGTATCGATTTATGAGAAAACAATAAGATAACCATAAAGAAAAACTATCCACTAAAATTTATTGATTTCTTATTAGATTAATTTATATAAGATCAATAATTCTCATAAGTGGTTATTTATTCTGGATATAATCAACTGATGGTAAATAGTTAAGGCATTCAAAATAAAACCTTTCATAATAGGTATGTACATGATGAGTTCATAGTTATCTGATTTTTACCAACAATCAATAGATAAATAATCTTGGACTTAAATAATAATATTAATAGCCATTACCTCAATTATTTTTTTTTGAGTTTTTATTGATGATATTATTATAAACCCTTAGTGAAAGGGATATCATGAAGAATATGTACGGATTGGTGTGAATACATTAATTTATGTTAAGTTATTTTTTATGTCCACAATGTGTGACTTTGGATGTAGAATATATCATTTTTGGGGAATTTGATCATTATATAATTAATATTTGTGTGTCATTAAATAAAAAAAGTGATTAAGGAATATAATGGACCTATAAATTTCATGAAGATCCACAATTTTATTTCATCGCATAGGTAATTATAAGTTTTCGTGAGAAATTTATTAGGATTTTATATCCCACTAATTTTTCATATAGATGGGGGAATTGTATGTATGAATATTATGAGAGCATTAAGAATCTCATGAAGTGGATAGTCAGTAAAACTTTACTATAAGTACCCATTGAGTGATGGAAATTTTATGACATAAAATTACACATAAAAGAAAGTCATGGGTTGTTTACTCTTTAAAAATAACAAAGTTGTAGATTATTCCTCAAGAAAATTTATCATTTCTAAGTACCACTACCCCATTAATGATTTTGAGTTATTAGTTGTGATATTTTTTGTTGAATATTTGTTGGAATTACTTTTATAGGGAATATTGTGGCATATATATGCATTAGTAGAATTTAATGTTTATATTTACAAAAAAAATATCTATAAATTCACCATCCATGATAATTAAAGTTAATAAAAGAATTTGGTTTCCAATCCACTACTATCATAGAAAATATTACAAGGTAGATAATTCTCATGAGGAAAAGAGTTGGATTCTTTATCAGAGATATGTATTTAAATGTACACCGTATTTACGGTTCTAAAATGGATAGATCTATAAATAATAATGGTGGGATATAAATCAGACCCGAGGAAAATGTTTTCTTTACCATCTATCTAATATAAATTCAAATGTTATAAATGGATTATTAAATGTAATAAAAGGAAAAGAGGTAAATCAAGGAAGAAGATATTATTGAATTTAACATTAATAAATATATACTAAATATATTTGGAACCAAAATCTATGTTCCATCATCAATTGATATAATTAATGATATATTGGATGATGTACATAACATATCATTCTCCATCAATCTGGGATGTACCAATATATAAAAATACTTTTGAGAGAAATTATTGTGGGACATCATTAAGAAAGATATTTTTGAGTACACCTTAAAGTGATTGGTATATTATAAATCTAAGAAAGATCGTCATAAGTAAAAATATTTGATAAAAACATTACCTAAAAACATTGAAATAATATATCATAACTATATATAATTTTATATGTCAATAAAACACATCTGTAGGATATGTATTCATATGTGTTGTGGTTGATTGAATTACCAAGAATACTCACTCTATCATTATTTTTTTGGATTATTTAAATAAATAATTTTCAATGATATATGTAAAAGAAGTGGTCAAGCTATATAGGGAACTGCAGTCAATAGTATCTAATCAACAACCAATCTTTACATCTATGTTCTTTAAAAGTATTAAACATTCCTTGAATACTGAGTTGAACTTTAGTATATCCCATCACATTAATCTGAAAATAAATCTAAAAGTGTCATTCCTAATCATGAAGACATGCTGATATCATTCCTTATGAACTCTAGAGGAGGATGAGATCATCAATATCCCCTTTTAATATTCACATAAAAAAATAATTTCCACATAATTATTTACATTACCCCATATAAATCCTTGTGTAGGACTAATTACAAAATTCCAATACGATATGGTGATGTTTTTCAGAAGAATATACATGTATCTTAAAATACAAAAGATATTACAAATATGTTTCAATACATTCTATAACACATTAAATCTGCTCATTTTTAACAGAATATATATACTGATAATCATTAAGGAGACTAATATTGAAGTTATAGAAACAAATGTTTGTTTGAATATCACCCAAGAATAATTTCATGAGGCTTAGGAAAAACATATAGATTAACCATTGTAACATTGTTCCCTTAAAGATCCTTGACCATGTAGGAGTTTCTCCAATTGATAGGAATATCTATCCGAAATAGATAAAGATCATGAAGTGTTACACACATCTCCCATATGGATGTAAATACTAGATCCCTCATATGTACAGAATATAGAGTTAGTATAAATAGTAAAAGATATATCTTATGATTATAAACAAGTGAGGATCTTGAAATGGAGTGAAAAAATTATATTCAAAAAAGAAAACTCATTTGATCAATGTTATTTCCAAAAAACATATGTATGAAGAGGGAATATCAGTACTTGATCAAGAAATAAAAAATAAGTACCCTCTTGTAGTATCATCTTGATATATGAGTTAAAATATTGAGGTAAACATTTCAGAATTGGGGAAGAGTATAAGAATACATGATTTTAAATATGGATTTTTTCTTCTAAGTATACATCTATATGATATTTAAGAATATGGTATATTTTAAAACACATGTAGAACATAAAAAATTATTTATTTGAATAATTTGGAATTTCCAAATGGGAAAGAAGATATACACCATAACGATTAAATTTATATAATTAGATAATGAACAGGAAAAAATATGTAATAAGAATAAAAGATTTTGGGTTGCTTTCATCTAATAGAATGGTCATTTTAATACAAAACAAAGTAAAAAATACATGGTTAAAAATTATGTTAAAATATTTTTAAATTATGGAGAAAATTTTGATATAAGACTAAGTGAATTATGAATGAAAAAAAAATTAGGTTTTTATAAAATTCTTCACACTAATAAGAACATTATAATTGTAACATGGACTTTCAAAATTATAAAATAATTGTTTAGAAGAGTAAAATTAATATTTGAATACTAAGTTGACAATTAGAATTGTTAAATGGCCTGAAAATAATATTCCCTAAGAAAAAAGTAGATATAAATATTGGAGTGCTATAAAACATTTATTAAAATTATAAAATAAAAACAAATTGTAACTTCATTTTTATCAAATTTTATTTTTAACATATTTTTATAATCATAATTTTTACATTAATCATTAAAAATATCTTAAGTTATAAAATTATTTTTGGTAAAATTATTTTATTTTTTGAATATAGTAGAATATAATTTTTAAAGAGTGATTTTTTTTATAAATTTTTAAAAACCTGAATTATGGTTGAATAGTAAAACTATATTTTTTTGAAAATATTGATGTTTTTTTATTTAATATTAATTTTAAAATGAGTTAATTAATAGTATTTCTTTACTATGGACCCAAAATATATTTAATAAGATAAATAATTAATTTATAAAAAATAACATCCAAAACAAAACCTAAATTTTTTTTTCCAAATTCAAAAGACGTGAAGTATTTCATAAAAACCCATTCATCATTTTTTCATCAATTATTTTGAATAAAATAAAAAATTCAATGTTAAATGTGTTAAAAAGTCATTAATTTATGTAATATAAATAAAATATAACTCATAATGTCTATGAAAACACAATTAATTGTTTTACTTTTTAAATAATATTTTATTAAATATTTTTCCCAAAATAATCCTCCCCTGAAGTGTAAATAATATCTCCCCTTCACGTGGAAAACCAATTCATAGTAATATCTCTTATCCAAATATTATCCCAATTCCCTTCTATGAATCCTCCAAGCCTCTTTAGGGGAATTTGTCTTCCACAAAACCCCATGCACTAAAGATTTAGTTCAATAAGAAGGAATAAATAATCAATGGAGAGTTAACCTCACAATCCTTATCTTTTCATGTTTTTTATTTCAAATCTCTTAATATATTATTTTATATTTATTTAAAACATTTTTTTCACAAGAATAAAAATTATTTACACTATTATGAGATGGTGTAATTATTTTTAATCATTCTTAAAATATATACTATCTCTCTCAAAGAACCAATCATTCAATTGATGTACAGAACATTTTCTGTTCTTTTTGAATCAATATTTTTATGCTTATAAACATGAGTTACCATTTAAGGAGGGTTTTAGTAGTTTCTAAGGCTTTATCAGAGCCCAAAGCTTTGAATTATGGTGGAAACATTTGATACAACTAGTTAAGAGATACTTAGGGCTAATTATGCCCCTCAAACTCCATTTCCCTATAAGGCTACCACATGTTTTTATAAACCATGATAGAGATATTTGGGAAATTCAAGGCTGGGATAGATTGTGTGCATGAGATACACATGGTTTTTCAAACTATGTATAAGGCCCCAGCCTTAAACCTTACTTAATCTTGAGTTATTACAAGATTACACATTGAGGATCTTTTCGGGTTTAGAGTGTTAGAGAATTAGATCATAAAACTTGCATTACATTCCACATATAAACAAAGTGGTTACATAAAGATAGTATTCTTCATTCCCATCAATGGAAACACATTTAAAATAAAACATGGATTATTTCTTGACACATCCTTGACTCTATCATCTTATCATGTACCTTTCCCTTGACCTGTGAAAAACATTTCAAAAACATGGGATGAGCATAAAAACTCATTATGGGTTATAAAAAAAACATGGAATGGAAACATGAGTTCATATATACATAAGAATGAAATCATACTTTACCCATAAAACATAGGCACTTTAACATACCTCATAAAATTATGAATAAATCATAGGAATCATAAGACATAAAGGTAACTTGAGGCATTCATAACATTCTTACGTAGGGATTAACCCTCTTGGTTACGTTTGGAATACCCATCACAATATATTCCCAAAATCTCTTCAGAGAAACCTTAACGTTTCACTCCTTCGTGTTACCCAATGAATTGGAGAGCTATATCGGGCTCACCCGCCCTTAGTTTATCACGGAACCACCCGTCTTCATAATAATTCCCAAGAACCATAACATAATCGTATCACATAAAACATGCATAAAGGAAACATAACATTTCCACATTTCAATCACAATATATCAATACAACACAAAAACATTGTGAAAACCATTTTCCATACCAAAATAAAATAAAAGTAAAACATGGTATTTATTTTTCTTTTAAAAAAGAAGGTATGGCTTGTAGAGGAAGCCGAAACTCAAATAACGGTCACGACGGCGGAGAAGTCGTTGTCGCCGCATACGTACGACAAAAACATTCCCTTTTGTCGTTTAGTAAACGCTTCGTATAAAAAAGATTCCTTTTGAATAAATGTAAAATTCAAAGGGGTTTATACACCGTATAAAATAAAGTTGTGTATAAAATAAAATATTCCTCAAAGAAAGGAGATTGAGACGAAGTCCCATACCTCATATCCGACTTGTCCCGACCGTTCTTTAATCTCCTTTAAAAGTGTAACTCCTTTTCATTTGAGCCTAAAGGCTTCCTTTGAAAGGATTCTGCCAAAAGGGAATCCTCTAGAATGAGGATAGGGATGTGGAGAGAGTAAATGGGCAGGGGTTGGCTGAGACAAAGGCTTGAGGAGTGTGTGAAATGAGGTAGAGGTGGGGGCCTTTTATAAGAGGAGAGGAGGGGCACTTTTGAAAAGTAAAGAAATATTACATTATTTGAAAATGTGTTTCGGTTTTAAAAGGTCCCACATTGATATAATTCGTGGATAAGGTGATAATGGTTCGAAATCCACTCATCCATTGGTTTTGGCCATGTGTAGTTCATATATTTTATATTGTCTTTCCATTTTATTTAAATCGTCAAATAATGATGTCATCACTGCATCATTATTATGTCATAAATAATTTAATTTATTTAATGTCTAAAAATTATAAATAAAAATTCTATGATGTAGGAAATCTTTTTATCTTTCCAATGACTATTTATAATCAAAAATCTGATCTTTATAAGCCCATTTAAAATTGTTTTCGTAAAACATATTATGTTTGTGTCATTTTTACTTTTACATTAAATAAAAAGTTATTTTTGTCATTTCCCAACAAAAGTGGATCCATGGGGTCCCAAAGTTGACCCATGGCTTGTCCTGGTCGGCCATGACACAACCAATAAGTTTGGGACATGTTTCTAGGTCATTTCATATTATTAAAGCATTATTTATACCTTAAACTACCCTAATTACCACTAATCGCGATTAAGAACTTAATAAGTTACTATTCACCAAAAAATTATTATAATCTCATTGAACCACATTTTACTTCTTAATGACAACCATGTATGTCGGATTTTTGAAATTCAAAACACAATGATGGAAAAATTTCATTTAAACGGAAAATCAGTCTTTATAAGTACCACTTAGTGGTTTCACTATTCATCAAAAATTGGAGTTTTTCAGAAAATTACCAAAAATTCACCCTAAGCTATATTTGATATTCCGAATTCAAAAATGAAGTCTATTTTACAAAATTCAATACATATATGTCAAATTAATTAATTTAATAATTAATTCCCGCTGCCAGAGCAAATAGCATGTTTTTACAAAACAATAAGTATCAAAAGATTGACACCAGTTTAAGTCTAATTTCAAAGTGAAATTGATTCCAATGACCACCATTGTATAAAATGGTAAAAATATATTCATATTACACATTAAGAACAATTCAAAAGATAATCTAATCATATAAATAAATTAGATTAAAAAGCAGTTTTAATGTAAAATGCAGTATTTTTCATTATTCATTAAAAAATGAACATTGTCAGAAAAATACCAAAAATTCACACAAAGTAAATTTTGATGTCCCAATAATAAAGAATAAGTTTATTTTGACAAACATTGTTTATAAAATTGTCAAAATATAGATTCAAAAATGGTTTTCCATCAAAAGGCAGTAAAACAATCTTGTAAGAATATTAGGGTATTCCATGCATAAGATTGTATTTATTTTCATTTTAAGCCTCTATAACACTATCTTAATCATTAATAGACATAGATAAAAATATCTATTATTCATTACTTATTTGGGATGTTACATCCTTCCCCCCTTTAGAAAATTGTGTCCCCGCAATTTATTTACTTATCGAATAAATGGGGGTACTTATCCCTCATTGCATTTTCAGATTCCCATGTTGCCTCTTCAATCATGTGGGTTTTTCCACAAAACCTTTACCTGGTGAATCACCTTATTCCGTAACACTTGCTCCCTGTGGTCAAGAATCTGGACCGGTTTTTCCTCATAAGATAGGTTCTCTTCCAGCTGAACTACCTCTGGACTCAAAACATGAGATGGATCTGGCATATACTTTCTCAAAATCGAAATGTGAAAAACATTGTGTACCTCAGATAAACTCGGAGGTAAAGCCACTTGGTATGCAACTGATCCAACTCTCTCCCAAATTTCGTATGGTCCAACGAACCTTGGACTCAACTTTCCTTTCTTACCAAATCTCATCACACTTTTCCAAGGAGAAACCTTGAGAAAAACATGATCACCTACCTCGAAAGATAGATCCTTCCTCCGGTTATCTGCATAACTCTTCTGCCTGCTCTGAGCTGTTCTCATGTGTTTCTGAATCAGCTGAACTTTTTCTGCCATCTCATCTACCAATTCTGGTCCCATCAACTTCCTTTCTCCCACTTCATCCCAGAAAGCTGGAGTTCGACACCGCTTCCCATATAATGCCTGAAATGGTGTCATCTGTATACTGGAATGAAAAGTGTTATTATATGAAAATTCAACCAAAGAAAGATATTGGTCCCAACTTCCCTGATAATACATAGAACAAGCTCGTATCATATCCTCTAATGTCTGAATTATTCGTTCTGACTGCCCATCTGATTGAGGATGAAAAGCTGTATTAAAATTTAATTCAGTACGCAACGACTTCTGAAGGCCTTTCCAAAAGTTAGAAGTAAACCTGGGATCACGATCCGATACAATGGAGAGAGGAACTCCATGTAACCTGACTATCTCTTTAAGATACAAACGGGAAAGTTGATCAAGAGAGAAAGTATCTTGTATAGAAAGGAAATGAGCAGATTTGGTCAAGCGATCAACAATAACCCAGATTGCATTATTACCTCGAGATGTCTTCGGCAATCCAACAACAAAGTCCATGGATATATTCTCCCACTTCCACTCTGGCACTGGTAAAGGCTGAAGCATCCCTTTCGGTAACTGTCGCTCTGCTTTAACCTGCTGACAAGTCAAACACTTCACAGTAAAATCAGCAATATCTCTTTTCATTCCATCCCACCAGTAATACTCCCGCAGATCTCTATACATCTTAGTACTGCCTGGATGAACTGAAAACAGAGAACTATGACCTTCACATAACAACTCTCTCTTCAACTGTGAATCACAAGGAACACACAATCTCTTCCCAAATCTCAAAACACATTCATTACAATGTTGAATTCAGGCAACTTACCTTTCTGAACCAGCTCTACCTTTTTCTGCAACTCACTGTCTTGCTTCTGTGCTTGCATGATTCTATCTGATAGAGAAGATCTCACTGATACCTAAAACAAAACAGAAGGACTTCCTGCACCAAAAACTTTTATGCCAAAGTTCATCAAATCCTTAACCAAAGGATCACGTTCCAAACGCAACATTGTTAATGAAGCATTACTTTTTTGACTCAAAGCATCAGCCACTTTATTTGCTTTTCCTGGATGGAAATGAATTGTACAATCATAATCCTTGATTAATTCTAGCCATCTCCTTTGTCTCATGTTTAACTCTTTCTGAGTGAATATATACTTTAAACTTTTGTGATCGGTATATATTTCACACTTTACTCCATACAAATGATGCCTCCAAATTTTTAAAGCAAAAACAACAGCAGCTAATTCCAAATCATGTGTAGGGTAATTTACCTCATGATTTTTCAACTATCGTGAAGCATAAGCAATTACCTGATCATTCTGCATTAGGACGCAACCAAGTCCTTTCAATGAAGCATCGCTGTATATAACAAACTCACCATTCCTGGAAGGTAGTGCCAAAACTGGAGCATTCACCAATCTTCTTTTCAATTCCTGAAAACAATCATCACATTATTTTGTCCAGATAAACTTAACACCCTTCCGAGTTAGCTTAGTCATTGGACTAGATAACCGTGAAAAATTTCTAACAAACCTTCGGTAATATCCCACCAAACCAAGGAAGCTACGAATCTCGGTTACATTTGTGGGTCTTGGCCATTCTTCCACAACTTTTGTTTTTGCAGGATCAACATTTATTCCATCTTTAGAAACAATGTGACCAAGGAAGGAAATTTGTTGCAACCAAAACTCACACTTGCTAAATTTCCCATACAGTTTATTTTCTTTTAAGGTTTGCAAGATAACCCTTAAATGTTTTTCATGCTCCTCTTTAATTTTAGAAAACACCAAAATATCATCAATGAAAACCACCACAAACTTATCCAGGAACTCATGGAAAATTCTATTCATTAAGTCCATGAATACAGCAGGTGAATTGGTTAGCCCAAAAGGCATTACTACAATTTCATAATGGCCATATCTCGTACGGAACGTGGTCTTCATAATATCTGCCTCCTTTACCTTCAGCTGATGGTACCCCGATCTCAAGTCAATCTTTGAAAAAAACTGAGCTCCCTGGAGCTGATCAAACAAATCATCGACATGAGGCAAAGGATATTTGTTCTTAACAGTGATATTATTCAAGGCTCTATAATCAATGCAAAGTCTCATAGAACCATCTTTCTTTTTAACAAATAAAACAGGAGCACCCCATGGTGATGTGCTAGGTCTAATGAAACCTTTCTCTAATAAATCTTGCAATTGCTCCTTCAACTCTAAAAGTTCAATTTGTGCCATTCAATAAGGGGGTTTCGAAATTGGCTTAGCATCAGGAACTAAGTCAACAGTAAACTCAACTTCCCGATCTGGTATTATTCCAGGCAACTCACCAGGAAAAACATCAGGATACTCATTTACCACTGGCACATCATTAATCTTAACAGTTCCTTTATTTTCAACGATGTGTGCAAGGTATCATTCATTTACATCTTTTACAAGTTTCTCGGCCTCTTGATATGTTATCAAAAGTAAGGGTTCATTCTTGTAAACAAACTTAACATCTTTCTGAAAAGAAACTTCTTTAGCTCTACAGTCAATCTTAGCATGGTAAATAGAGAGCCAATCCATACCCAGGATAACATCAAACTCTACTAGAGGTAGAACAATAAGGTTTGCAAATAGGTTCTTTCCACAGATAAGGATAGGAAGATTCTTATAAATTCTTTTTGCCTCAACATTCCCCCCAGGTGTTTTTACCAAAAGTTCAGGAGTCATTTCTTGAGATGGTATTCCCATTTTACTAGAAAAGGTTTCAGAGATGAAAGAATGTGTAGACCCCGAATCAAACAACACACTGGCATAATCTGAAAAAACAAACAAGGTACCTAATACAACTTCATTTGATGGCCCGACATCTGCTGAAGTAGTTGCAAAGGATTTCACCACCCCTTTCTGCTTGTAGTCTAACTGCTTCCCATCACTCAAGCTCCTTGTCGGACACTCGTTTGCATAGTGACCCATCTCATTGCACTTATAACATTTCACTAACTATAAATAAAATTTGTTCTTACCTTCACCTTGATCCTTTTCAGTGAAATCACGAGCCTTATGTCTCATCTTACCACATCGGTAGCACTTTCCAGAATTCAGAAGACATTCCCCAGCATGCCTTTTTCCACATTTATCACAAACTGGAAACTTAGTTCTCTTACCATCAGAATTTTTTGAAGAATTCTTACCTTTCTCATGCCACCTCGGTCTCTTCTTCTTCTGGTTGTTATAGAACACTTGGTCATCGGCAAACTCCATTTCCACCTTCTCAGCACATCGAACAAGCTTTTCATAACTTTTAAACGCTCGAGAAGCTAATTCCCTTCGATATTTTGGCTTTAATCTTGAGTAAAAACGATTGATTTTACTATCAAGGTCTCGAATAAAATTTGGAGCATACCTTGCCAATCGAGTGAACCTTTCTTCATAGGCAGCCACTGAGTCTTCCTCTTGCCTCAATTCCAAGAATTGTTTTTCCATCCTGAGTCGAACAGCCTTAGGAAAATACTTCTCAAGAAACATACCTTTGAATTCATCCCAGTCAAGAGCATCAATCGCATCGGCGTCCCTGATATTTTTAACCATAGACCACCACTGATCTGCTTCACCCTCCAAACGGTAAATAGCAAGACTAACCTTTTGATTATCTGAACACCCCATGACATCAAAAATCTTCTACAGTGATTTAATCCACCCTTCAGCTAGCACAGGGTTAGATGATCCTCTGAATGATGGTGGATGTTGCCTCATGAAATGTTCCACCACTGACATGTTCCTCTGCGGTTGATCTGGCCGATCTCGTGCATGGATACCACCACCATTTATCGCTTGAGTCAACTGTGCCATTACTGCAACAAACTGTTCAGTTCCAATTACGACCATTTCTGGATGCTGATTCGGAAGGTTATTTCCTTCTGTATGCCTTCCTAGAACTGCTTCCATGTTTCCTCTGCGGAAAACCATTCTGAACAAACATGTCTTAGATGAAGCAACATGGTAATCTTTAAATCCTATATCATTTCAAAAATAAATAAATAAATAAATTAGGATAATCATTTAATAGAATTCTAACTCCTAACGTTATCTAAACCGACCTCTGATACCAACTATAAGGCCTCAGCCTTAAACCTTACTTAATCTTGAGTTATAACAAGATTACACATTGAGGATCTTTTCGGGTTTAGAGTTTTAGAGAATTAGATCATAAAACATGCATTACATTCCACATATAAACAAAGTGGTTACATAAAGATAGTATTCTTCATTCCCATCAATGGTAACAAATTTAAAATAAAACATGGATTATTTCTTGACAAATCCTTGACTCTATCATCTTATCATGTACCTTTCCTTTGACCTGTGAAAAACATTTCAAAAACTTGGGATGAGCATAAAAACTCAGTATGGGTTATAAAAAAAACCTGTAATGGAAACATGAGTTCATATATACATAAGAATGAAATCATACTTTACCCATAAAACATAGGCACTTTAACATACCTCATAAAATCATGAATAAATCATAGAAATCATAAGACATAAAGGTAACTTGAGGCATTCATAACATTCTTACGTACGGAGTAACCCTCTTGGTTAGGTTTGGAATACCCATCACAGTATATTCCCTAAATCTCTTCGGAGAAACCTTAACGTTTCACTCCTTCACGTTACCCAATGCATTGGAGATCTATATCGGGCTCACCCGCCCTTAGTTTATCACGGAACCACCCGTCTTCATAATAATGCCCAAGAACCATAACATAATCGTATCACATAAAACATGCATAAAGGAAACATAACATTTCCACATTTCAATCACAAGATATCAATACAACACAAAAACATTGTGAAAACCATTTTCCATACCAAAATAAAAGAAAATTAAAACATGGTATTTATTTTTCTTTTAAAAAAGAAGGTATGGCTTTTAGAGGAAGCCGAAACTCAAATAACGGTCACGACGGCGGAGAAGTCGTTGTCGCCGCATACGTATGACAAAAACATTCCCTTTTGTCGTTTAGTAAACACTTCGTATAAAAAAGATTCCTTTTGAATAAATGTAAAAGTCAAAGGGGTTTATACACCGTATAAAAGAAATTTGTGTATAAAATAAAATATGCCTCAAATAAATGAGATTGAGACGAAGTCCCATACCTCGTATCCGACTTGACCCGATCGTTCTTTAATCTCCTTTAAAAGTGTAACTCCTTTTGATTTGAGCCTAAAGGATTCCTTTGAAAGGATCCTGCCCAAAGGGAATCCTCTAGTATGAGTAGAGGGATGTGGAGAGAGTAAATGGGCAGGGGTTGTCCGAGACAAAGGCATGATGAGTGTGTGAAATGAGGTAGAGGTGGGGGCCTTTTATAAGAGGAGAGGAGGGGCACTTTTGGAAAGTAAAGAAATATTACATTATTTGAAAATGTGTTTCGGTTTTAAAAGGTCCATCATGGATATAATTCGTGGCTAAGGTGATAAGGGTTCGAAATCCACTCATCCAATTGGTTTTGGCCATGTGTAGTTCATAGATTTTACATTGTCTTTCCATTTTATTTAAATCGTCAAATAATGATGTCATCACTTCATCATTATTATGTCATAAATAATTTAATTTATTTAATGTCTAAAAATTATAAAAAAATTACTATGATGTATGAAATCTTTTTATCTTTCCAATGACTATTTATAATAAAAAATCTGATCTTTATACGCCCATGTAAAAATTGTTTTCGTAAAACATATTATGTTTGTGTCATTTTTACTTTTACATTAAATAAAAAGTTATTTTTGTCATTTCCCAACAAAAGTGGATCCATGGGGTCCCCAAGTTGACCAATGGCTTGTATTGGTCGGCCATGACCCAACCAATAAGGTTGGGACATGTGTCTAGGTCATTTCATATTATTAAAGCATTATTTATACCTTAAACTACCCTAATTACCACTAATCGCGATTAAGAACATAATAAGTTACTATTCACCAAAAAAATTATTATAATCTCATTGAACCATATTTTACTTCTTAATGACAACCATGTATGTCGGATTTTTGAAATTCAAAACACAATGATGGCAAAATTTCATTTAAACGGAAAATCAGTCTTTATAAGTACCACTTAGTGGTTTCACTATTCATCAAAAATTGGAGTTTTTCAGAAAATTACCAAAAATTCACCCTAAGCTATATTTGTTATTCCGAATTCAAAAATGAAGTCTATTTTACAAAATTCAATACATATAATTCAAATTAATTAATTTAATAATTAATTCCCGCTGTCAGAGAAAATAGCGTGTTTTTACAAAACAATAAGTATCTAAAGATTGACACCAGTTTAAGTCTAATTTCAAAGTGAAATTGATTCCAATGACCACCATTGGATAAAATGGTAAAAATATATTCATATTACACATTAAGAACAATTCAAAAGATAATCTAATCATATAAATAAATTAGATTAAAAATCAGTTTTAATGTAAAATGCAGTATTTTTCATTATTCATTAAAAAATGAACATTGTCAGAAAAATACCAAAAATTCACACAAAGTAAATATTGATGTCCCAATAATAAAGAATAAGTTTATTTTGACAAACATAGTTTATAAAATTGTCAAAATATAGATTCAAAAACGGTTTCCCATCAAAAGGCCGTAAAACAATCTTGTAAGAATATTAGTGTATTCCATGCATAAGATTGTATTTATTTTCATTTTAAGCCTCTATAACACTATCTTAATCATTAATATACATAGATAAAAATATCTATTATTAATCACTTATTTGGGATGTTACACTATCTGTTTCAGGTAATTTGGGGTGTGCTCTTTTGGCAGTGGGGTGTGCACCATTGGCTCACAATTTGGCTAACCATGGGATAAATAGTGATGACCCTTAAAAAGAGTATAATAAAAAAAATTACTCTTTTATATACAAATCACACATCCTTTATTCTTTCTCTAGTGGAATATATCCTTCACTCCTCCCACTTTGATATTTCTAAATCCTAATGATTTTATTTGATCTTGTTCCTCCATCGGAACTACAAATCGAGATCTTTCTATCATGTTGGATCATCACCAAAAATATCTCCACTCATTTATATCCTTTATTTATTTTTATTCCTACACATAATGTTATTTTTATGTGATATCATATGCCATAATCATTTAAATTTTTTCAGTTTTTCCATTTTCATAAAATATAGACCAAATCGATGGTCGATATTGGACAAGGAATCTACTACAGGAATAAGGTAGGTGGTATAAAAATTATCCCTCTTGTCATGTTTCCTTATTTTATGAATATAGATGCTACATTCCAGATTATCCATGCAAACCGTAAAAATAGTAATAATACATTATTTAATTTGTTATCCTTGATAGAGGATACCCAAGGTCTTCCTATATTTGTTGTGTTAGTTTCCCAATTACTAGTTTCACAACATAAGGTGTGCCTATGAGATTTACCATAGTATTATACATGTTTAGATGACCAAAAATTCTTTTATACGGTATTGTTCTGGCTATAAAATGTAATTACATTTATGAATTAAATGGAATATTAGTGGTATGATCATTTCACATGTTTCAATAGTAATAATGGTTATTACAATGTTAAAGCGGAACTTGAATGAATCATAACTAAAATTTAACTAATAATGTTTCTTATAAACGGTCTTTGAAAACCATATAATTATGATACACGGGAAAGGAGTCCCTTATATTTGTGACACTCGACCATATAATCCCTTATAATTTTGATACTCAGTCATGACATCCCTTATACTTTTTATACTCAGGCATGTCATCTGATATACTTGTGATACATTGGAATGGAATAACTTATACTTATGATACCTCAGAATGGAATCCATTATTCTGGTGATACATATGAATGGAGTCCCTTATACTTGTGATACATGGGCATGGCACCACATTCACCTATGATACGTGGGAATAAAGACCCTTATGACTTTTTATCTTATGTCATGGAGCTCATTACTACATTATAATACACTAGTGACTATAGATGTATTCTTGAGTTACAAATTAGGTCCTAGTTAACATTATGCACATATAAATATGGATATAAATTTCAATAAATGTGTAACATATATATATATATATATATATATATATATATTTGTACACATACCCTAAAAAACACTTCTGCATATATGTTAATGGTGAAAACTCTTCAGTGGTTTTCCCAACACAGATAGATATATGTATTGTCATATTAGATTCCTTCAAGAACCTAATCCAAACCTTTAAAATTTACATTACTAGTTTATTATTATAATATCTTCACAATTATCATATTATATTCACTAGTTGAATACATATGGACATCTTTGGTGGTGGCCTACTAAGTATATATCGCACCGTGTTTGGGATGCTTTTTACTAACCAAACAAACTTCATGGATGTCTATAGGGATGGGAGAAAGCCACCAGTTGTTGATGTATTATTTTACATATCATTGGAGCGAGGATCACAATATTGATATATAACTCATATTTTTATTTAAATATATACATTTGGTCTTTTTTATTTTGATAAACATGTATTTTTGTGTTCATGCTACCAGGTTTTTCTTGATCCTTTTTTTTAGAGACGCGGCATTACATCATTATGTATATGGTACTAGATATAGCTATTGAGTATTGTTAATTTTATCTGGATTGATTAATTTTATCCATTGATTGATATTACTCTTATTCTATTTATTCACTTATTAACCCACTACGTTAATATTATTATGGGGGTATAGTCTCCCCACAATACAACTATAGACCATCGTTGCTAGTTAGAAGCCTCTAGAAAATGGGGAGGTGTTCCTGAAGCCATTTGACCAACCAGATCAGGGAAACACATAATGGATTTTGGGTTGGGACTTTAAAAATTGGTATGAGAGTTTTCTTTTAAATACCTTACTTCTGTGGTCTAGAAAAAAGTTGAATAGGAAGTATTAGAACATGGTAATGATAATATTTTTCAGAGTATCAAACCCTTTTAGAGAGAAAATCCTAATACTAGATATGTGAATTTTTGTTTTGGATTATTCTTATTATTTTAGACTTGAGTCCACCATACGGTGATTAACATGATGTTTGATGTTCAGTGTTATGTTTTTTGATTCCATTTTACCCTTGTCCTAGTCTGGAACGGGTGTTTTGACTCATTCATCATTCTAGGAACATAGTGATTCACATGTCATGCATTATTCTAAGACAGATAGGATAAAATCATTACTTATTTTTTTCAATGAGTGAATTTAATGACATATATACATATATATATATGGTTTTAGGATATTGTTATTATAGGGTAATGGGAACCATAATTGGTTACATAAAGTTACTACCTCAAGATAAAAGTTTTTTCCTAAATAGCTTGATACCGAAACAATTAATATTCATATATTCCACATTGATTCATAGATCATTGGCCAGATTGTAAAGACCCGTACAATTCAAGGAAAATTTTTTCTTAATTTTCTTTGGAATTTTACTAGAGCGCGGTTTCAGACGGCACCTGATTCCAAGGCCCGGAGTGCCCGAAATCAATTTCCGAAGTTTGGCTCGGGTACGTTCAGTGAACAAACGAGCGGGAATTTCTAACTTTTGATCTAGTGCTCGGAATTGAAATCTGAGGACACTGATGAACTCGCAACGCCGATATTCGCTTAAGGTGACCTTTTCCGAAGTTGCGTTTATTGCGGGACGAAAGTTAGTTTTTGGGAGAATTATAAAAAGTTGAATAAAAAATGTGGAACACTTTTTATTTTACTTTTGTTGGTTAACTTCTCTCAAAGGAAGTTAGGGGTGGGACCCACACCCACTTATCCTCCCTTGAGAGGATTAAGTGTGGTGCGACCCACACAAACCTAAACCTTACATCTTCTCTCAAACTCCCTTTAACCCCTCTTTAAATGACATGACAAATTGTTATTTAATTTTTGGAGTTATCTTATTTGAATTTCAAACCTTTGAAATTCAATTTATTAATTTTGTGAATAAAATAAGACTCTATCTTATTTTATTTGGTTAGAATTGTTTATCTTTCTTGAGAGCTTTTGGGTTCTTCTCCTTCTTCTTCAACTTTGACGAAGAACGCTCAAGCTTTGACGAAGAACGCTCAAACTCCGACGAAGAACGCCACTCCTCTCTTCTTCGTCTTCCATGTCAACGAAAGGGAATGCCGCTTCCTCCTCGGACTTCCTTCATCGGCATACGAAGATTCACCAACGACTTACCTCTTCGGACATACCTCTTCGTCTTCAGATTTGACGAACGACTACCGCGACGCCCGACCTCCGCGACGTTGTCTTCCGCAGGTCGTTGACTATCTTCGAACTTGAACCCAAGGTAGGGGTTGTTGTTATTGTTTGTTTATTTATTTATCCTTGTTCGTGGTTCTAGCATGACTAACGTGAGGTTTCTTAATATGTGTTATTGTTTAACGTGAGGGGGCCGGACCGCATGAACACGGCCAAAACCCCCTCTTTTGTTCTTGTTGTTTTATCTTGCGGGTGAAACAAGATGGCGTGGTGCCGTCGCACCACGCGGATATTCGCACGATTATATTGCGTGGCGCCGTCGCACCGTGCCGTGGAAGGATCATCAAGAATGCGACGCCGTCACGCCGTGTCGAAGGGAATCGAAGGCGCGGCGGAGGGGCGCGGTGCCGTCGCACCACGCTGGACGACGAACACCGCGGACGGTTCCGGGCCGCGGCGAGACGGGAAGACCGGCGTCACGCCGGGCCGCCGGCGTCGGAAACCGGAAAGGGACCGGCTTGCCGGTCCTGTTGGAGAAAAATCGGCCGGCCAGGTGTCCGACCGGAAGGTCAAAGACAGGGGGAATAAATTCCCCTTGTCAACTCACTAAACCCCCCCCCCCCCCATTTATGAGGGGGGCGGTTTCTTTGAGGGGGGCAGGCGGCACCCCGGTTTCCTCAAGCAGGCCCCCCACGAGGGGGGGGGGGGGTTCTCCAAAAGGCGCGGCTAAAAGCCGCGGCGCCACATGCTGGAAGCGGGGGCTTAGCCCCTCGCGCGTGACCCCAGCGGCGCCAAGCCGCGCCGCCGCCGGCCGGGCCGCGCCGCCGCGCCGGACCGCGCCGTCGCGCCGGTCCGCGCCGGACCGCGCCGCCGCGCCGGTCCGCGCCGCCGCGCCGATCCGCCGCCGGCCGGGCCGGGTCGGGTCGACCCGGTTCGGGCCGACCCAGGGGGGGTCGGGCCGGGTCGGCCCGGACCCGGACTCCCCATTTTCGAGATGGTTTAAGTCTATTGGACATTACGTGAGCCACGGACCTCCGATCGACGAACCGTCTGCGGCAACGCGATCCTTGGATTGAGGCGGTCGTTTTGGTATATCGCACTCAGGGTTTCAGAATACTTTGAGTTCGGCTGGGTTGGTTCGTTCCTGAAACCAACCGGGCCTTCGGAGCGAAAACGCTCATATCTCGAGCTACGGACGTCCGATTGACGTGTCGCCAGCTTTGTTGTGTTCATCTTAGTGAGACGGATCTTTTGGCATACTCCGCCCGAGGTTTGGACACAAGTGGAGTATGGTCGGGTTGGTTTTGCCTTAAAAACCAACCGGGCCCCGGGGACGAAAATGCCAATAACTCTCAGACCGGGCGTCCGATCGACGCGCTGTCTGTTGCGTTGAGTTCCTGTTGAAGATACGGAACTTTTGGATACATCAACTCTGGACTTTGTGACAGTTGATGTATCAACCTCTCGGCTCGTGGAGCGGACCCTCCGAACGAGCTTGTTGTGTGCGGGAACCCTAGTGTTGGCTGCGACTGTGACTACTACTGCTACTGCTACTGTGACTGCGACGACGACAGTTCAGAGATCCTGTGTGGATTCGACGACGACGTCTACAGCACTCAGCGATCCTACGTGGATCAGTGCTACAGGTCCTGTGTGGGCCCGATCCTGTGTGGGTCTGATCCTGTGTGGGTCTTTGCGCTCAGCGGTCCTATGTGATCCAGTGCCTACAGGTCCTATGTGGGCCCGATCTTGTGTGGGTCTTTTGCGGGGGTTATTTACCTATCGATCCTTCGTGGGTCCGACGACTTAGATGGATCAGAGATCATCTTTACCATCTTTCGAAGAATTATACTTGTGTGAGCTGAATCATGTTGCCTTCCTGTGTGGATTGTGTTGTGCTATCCTATGTGGATTACGTTTTGCTTTCCTGTGTGGAATACGTTTACTTTCCTGTGTGGACTAAGTTGTACATGGGCTCGGAGGTTGGAACGTATTTGAAATTGATGACTTAGGTATATGTATGGGCATATACCTAAGCAGTGTCGGTTGTTACTTCGTGATTGTACCTTTCTTCATGGTTTATCCTTTGTGGATTTGAGAGACCTTCAGGGGTCTCGGGGTCCCTACTGAGTAGCTTATACTCACCCCTGCACGGGCTTTGCCCGCACTACGTTGTGTTGGTTGCAGATGACGGACAGCGTTGATCTTAGCTGAGGCTTACAGAGCAGGACGGTACCTGGAGGTGGACCACTGGTCGGGACGTGCTCGAAGCGGACAGCGGGACCCGTGGAGCAGTGGAGCTATATGTACCCACCCTTCAGGTAGGATTTCCAGTGGACAGCTCGGTGTATCGGCTTTTACTTTTCAGTTGTTGCTTTCCCTTTCGAGTTGTACTTTACCTTCAGTTTGGGTTTGTATACTGGCCCATTTACTTTTCCGCACATTCAGTTGTACTCTGCTTTTGCTTAGTGTTTACTTTATGATTGCTTACTCTGTGGTGTTTGTTTACTTTACAAACGCAATTCCTTCCATTTTTACCGGGATTTACGCCTTGGTGCTAGTCGCCAGCCCCTGGCCTATGGAAGGCGGGCTTGGGGTAGTCACGGCACGGACCCTGAGGGCGGGTCGTGACAAATTGGTATCAGAGGAGTTCGGTTCTACCGCGAACTCTGATCTTTTATATGTGAAGCAATAATGTTTAGCGTATTGAGTGTGGTTATCAGTCCAGGGAGTCCAGTGTTGGTGCGGCGGCCGACGTATCTCTACACCAGGACCCTGACTTCTGATTTCTGACTTAATGCACGAAAACATTGATTGCGTGCGTGTTTCAAGTTTTCTTTGTGATTACTTATATCAGCTCACCAGGTATATTGTTCTGACCGTGGCGCACCTGTTTCCTTTTCAGGATGGCCCCACAACGGCAGCCAGCTAGGGTTCCGAGAGTCGAGCGTGACGACAGCCCACCGAGCGACGAGGCTTCGGTGCAGGGCCCTTTGTCAGCAGTGGCACCGGCGGTAGCTCTACCCGCTGAGCCCCCGATGCTTCCAACACCAGCTGCTGACGATGCACGTCGCCTCAGCGCACTGCATGAGTTTCAGTGCCAGCGACCACCCAGGTTTCGCGGGGAGACGGATCCCCAGGCAGCAGAGGACTGGCTGGAAGCAGTAGTACGTGTGTTTAGGCTAGTGAGGACACCAGCAGACCTCATGGTGATCCTCGCTGCGAGCCTACTACACGCAGCAGCAGGACGATGGTGGAGCTTGATGCTCCAGGTGCACGATGAGGCATCTATTCTATGGACGGACTTTGAGAGCCTTTTCCACTCGGAGTTCGTCCCAGCCACCCTTTGTGCGGTGCGTATCCAGGAGCTTCTTCAGCTGTGGCAGGGAAGCATGACGGTCGCTCAGTACTCGGCGAGATTTACCGATCTCTCGCGCTACTCGACCGACATGGTATGGGACCCATTCTTCCGGGCCCGGACCTTTGAGCAGGGTTTGAGACATGAGATCAGGGCATTGCTGATCTCCCTCAGCATTCCGACTCAGATAGGAGTACTGGAGCGGGCCCTTCTGATCGAGAGTTTCCTTGCTGAGTCTACACCAGCACCGAGACCCACCGCAGGGCGGCACGTGGCAGAGTCATCTGCAGCAGGTAGTCGACGGATGACTCAGGGGTCCAGACAGACCAGACCTTCGGGCAGACGACCTCAGGACACTGGCTCAGCAGTGCGGGGCACACAGCGAGGAGCCCGTCTTTTGAGAGGCAGATAGTGCTACTCGTGCGGCGGGCAGGGCCACATGGCTTGTGACTGCCCGACCCGCCATTCCGAGGAGCAGCTGACAGTTGAGGGACCACCGAGGCAGAGGCAGAGGGTTGACCGTGGTGGTCCGCAAGGAGGAGGCGGATGAGGCAGAGGAGCTGGACGAGCAGCCGGTGGTGGGAGACGCTTTGAGGCTCTGCCACCACCACCACCAGGAGGTCCACCCCGACCACAGGGAGCTGGCGGGCAAAAACAGGCACAGCTCCAGGCAGCAGAGGACTACGACCACGGCGCACCCGATATGATTCGAGGTACTATCTGTGTCTATTCCACCCTTGTTGCAGTACTTATAGACACTGGAGCGAGTCACTCATTCCTAGCTGCTGCCCTTGTTCGGAGCTCAGAGATTCCGACAGAGCCGTTGGCTCGATCCTTACGGCTAGAGACTCCTTCGGGAGCAGAATCGACAATTACGCACTAGTGTCGGCAGTGTGAGCTCACTCTAGGAGGCGAGAGCTTCGGCTGGGATCTTCTTGTAGCAGCGTCGAGGCCTTACGACGTCATCTTGGGCATTGATTTGCTATCAACGGTCCATGCACAGATTGACTGTTTTAGGCGCAAGGTGCGATGTGTACGCACCAATGGGAGCAGGTTCACCTTCACCAGCGAGAAGGGAGCCTTTTCAGCACAGGATGGACTTCCGCGGAGGAGAGGACAGCCCATCACTCATTGGTTGGGTAGCCTCATCCTTGGAGCAGTTGACGTGCGGAGTCCTGGTTTTCCTGCAGTGGTGGATCAGTTTGCGGACCTCTTTCCTGACGACGTTCCAGGGATACCTCCCCGTAGAGAGGTAGACTTTTATATTGACTTGTACCCCAGGACAACCCCAATATCCACTCCAGCATATCGGATGGCCCCCGCCGAGCTTCGAGAGCTACGTGTACAGTTGGAGGACTTGCAGGGCAAGGGGTTCATCCGACCCAGTGTTTCACCCTGGGCTTCTCCGATACTGTTCGCCAAGAAGGTGGACGGGAGCTTGCGACTTTGTGTTGACTATCGTCGCCTGAACCAGGTGACAGTGAGGAACAAGTATCCGCTACCGAGGATTGATGACCTCTTTGATCAGCTCAAGGGAGGACGGTGGTTCTCAAAGATAGACCTCCGGTCAGGCTATCATCAGCTCAGAGTCAAAGACGAGGATGTGCAGAAGATGGCCTTCAGATGTCGGTATGGCCACTATGAGTTCTTGGTTATGACTTTCGGTGTAACCAATGCTCCAGCAGTGTTCATGGCCCTCATGAATAAGATCTTTCAGGCATACCTTGATCGGTTTGTCGTAGTCTTCATCGACGACATTCTGATTTACTCTACGACTGAGGAGGAGCACGCCTATCACTTGCGAGTTATACTAGACACACTCCGAGAGGACCAGCTTTATGGTAAGCTCTCGAAGTGCCAGTTCTAGATACGTGAGGTCCACTTCTTGGGACACGTTATCTCTGAGGCAGGAGTAGCAGTGGATCCTGTGAAGATCAAGGCTTTTCTAGCATGGGAGCCACCCAGGAGCGTGACTGAGGTTCGGAGTTTCTTGGGACTAGATGGATACTATCGGAGATTCGTGCCAGACTTCTCTAGAGTTGCGGCACCACTCACAGCTTTGACGAAGAAGGGGAAACCCTTCGTGTGGTCAGACAGATGTCATTAGAGCTTCAGGAGATGAGACAGAGATTGACTAGCGCACCTATCTTGAGGTTGCCTGAGGAGGGAGTAGGGTACGTAGTCTACTACGATGCATCGGGGACCGGACTCAGATGTGTTCTGATGCAGGAGAGGGCAGTGATCGCCTATGTATCACGTCAGTTGAGGCCTCATGAGCAGAACTACGCTACCCTTGACCTGGAGATAGCATCAGTGGTCTTCGCTCTGAAGACATGGCGACCCTATCTGATGGGCGAGCGCTTTACAATCTTTTCTGATCATCAGAGTCTCAGGTATATCTTCTCTCAGAAGGACCTGAACCTGAGACAGTGGTGATGGCTCGAGTTCCTCCAGGACTATGACTTTGAGATAGTCTATACTCCTAGGAAGGGGAACGTGGTAGCCGATGCCCTCAGCAGGAGAATGGTCATTCAGCTACTTGAGGAGGCGACAGAGCAGCTAGCATCTTTGCAGATATCCTTCGTGGATAGAGATGGAGCAGCCTTCCTCCAGTCTCTCACAGTCACCCCTCCACTACTGCAGCGGGTCAGAGAGGCACAGCGTGAGGACGCTGACTGTGAGACACGGCGTGCACAGATATCCTCGGGATAGGCACCTGATGGTTTCTCCCTTGGAGCAGAGCACGACATCCTTTTCAGAGGACGTACCATGGTACCAGTCGCTTTGCGAGAGGAAGTGCTGAGAGAGTTTCACACTTCTCCTTTGGCGGTACATCCTGGAGTGGCGAAGATGTACCAGGACCTCAGACGACAGCACTGGTGGCCGGGCATGAAGAAGGCAGTAGCAGAGTTCGTTTCTCGATGCCTCACCTGCCAGCAGGTGAAGGCAGAGCATCAGGTACCAGCAGGCTTGGTACAGCCCTTGGAGGTCCCGGAGTGGAAGTGGGACGACATATCTATGGACATCGTGACTGGACTTCCACGCACTTCCAGAGGTCATGACTCCATCTGGGTGATTGTTGACCGACTTACCAAGTCGGAACACTTCTTACCCATTAGAGAGCAGGGCTCAGTGGAGAGCTTGGGACGTCTCTACGTTCAGGAGATTGTGCGGCTCCACGGCGTTCCATCATCTATCGTCTCCGATCGAGATGCTCGCTTTACTTCCCGGCTTTGGAAGGGGTTACAGGAGGCGTTCGGGACGCAGCTACGTCTGAGCACAACCTTTCACCCTCAGACGGATGGTCAGACGGAGAGGACCATTCAGACTCTCGAGAAAATGCTCCGCGCATGTGTCCTCGACTTTGGTCGTAGCTGGGAGGACCACCTACCCTTGGTGGAGTTTGCGTACAACAACAGCTACCACTCCACCATCGGGATGGCACCGTACGAGGCATTGTACGACCGACCTTGTAGATCTCCTTTGTGCTGGACAGACCCTGGGGAGTCAGCACTTGTGGGACCGGAGATGGTCCAGGCTACGACAGAGAAGGTCCAGGTCATCCAGGAGCGGATGAGGATAGCTCAGAGCCGGCAGAAGTCATATGCTGACAGGAGGCGGAGGCCACTGGAGTTCGAGGATGGCGACCATGTCTTCTTGCGGGTCTCACCTCAACGTGGTATTCGGAGATTTGGCTGAGGCGGCAAGTTATCTCCACGCTTTATCGGACCCTTCCAGGTCCTCAGCAGGATTGGTGAGGTGGATTATCGCCTGGCTCTACCACCTCAGTTGCACCGAGTGCACGACGTCTTCCACGTATCTCAGCTGAGGAGATACGTGCACGACCCGACGCACATCATTGACCATGGGGAACTTGACGTTGACGATGGGGAGACTTTTACGGAGGTCCCGGTGGAGATAGAGGATCGACAAGAGCGGGTCCTACGTGGGAGATCGATTCCTCTTGTCCGCCTCAGATGGCAGCACGGGAATCTCCAGGAGAGCACATGGGAGCGGGAGGCTCAGATGCGTGCTCAGTAACCTCATTTGTTTCCCTAGTTTTTGATGTATCTTTACGGGGACGTAAAGCCCTAAGGTGGGAGTAATGTAAAGACCCGTAAAATTCAAGGAAAATTTTTTCTTAATTTTCTTTGAAATTTTAATAGAGCGCGGTTTTAGACGGCACCTGATTCCGAGGCCCGGAGTGCCCGGAATCAATTTCCGAAGTTTGGCTCGGGTACGTTCAGTGAACGAACGAGCGGGAATTTCTAACTTTTGATCCGGTGCTCGGAATTGAAATCTGAGGACACCGATGAACTCGCAACGCCGATATTCGCTTAAGGAGACCTTTTCTGAAGTTGCGTTTATTGCGGGACGAAAGTTAGTTTTTGGGAGAATTATAAAAAGTTGAATAAAAAATGTGGAACACTTTTTATTTTACTTTTGTTGGTTAACTTCTCTCAAAGGAAGTTAGGGGTGGGACCCACACCCACTTAACCTCCCTTGAGAGGATTAAGTGTGGTGGGACCCACACGAACCTAAACCTTCCATCTTCTCTCAAACTCCATTTAACCCCTCTTTAAATGACATGACAAATTGTTATTTAATTTTTGGAGTTATCTTATTTGAATTTCTAACCTTTGAAATTCAATTTGTTAAGTTTGTGAATAAAATAAGACTCTATCTTATTTTATTTGGTTAGAATTGTTTAGCTTTCTTGAGAGCTTTTGGGTTCTTCTCCTTCTTCTTCAACTTTGACGAAGAACGCTCAAGCTTTGACGAAGAACGCTCAAACTCCGAAGAAGAACGCCGCTCCTCTCTTCTTCGTCTTCCGTTTCAACGAAAGGGAACGCCGCTTCCTCCTCGGACTTCCTTCGTCGGCATACAAAGATTCACCAACGACGTACCTCTTCGGACGTACCTCTTCATCATCGGATTTGACGAACGACTACCGCGACGCCCGACCACCGCGACGTTGTCTTCCGCAGGTCGTTGATGATCTTCGAACTTGAACCCAAGGTAGGGGTTGTTGTTATTGTTTGTTTATTTATTTATCCTTGTTCGTGGTTCTAGCATGACTAACGTGAGGTTTCTTAATATGTGTTATTGTTTAACGTGAGGGGGCCGGACCGCATGAACACGGCCGAAACCCCCTCCTTTGTTCTTGTTGTTTTATCTTGCGGGTGAAAAAAGATGGTGTGGTGCCATCGCACCACGCGGATATTCGCACGATTATATTGCGCGGCGCCGTCGCGCCGCGCCATGGAAGGATCATCAAGAACGTGACGTCGTCGCGCCGTGTCGAAGGGAATCGAAGGCGCGGCAGAGGGGCGTGGTGCCGTCGCACCGCGCCGGACGACGAACACCGCGGCCGGTTCCGGGCTGCGGCGAGACGGGAAGATCGGAGGCACGCCGGGCCGCCCGCGTCGGAAACCGGAAGGGGACCGGCTTGCCGGTCCCGTTGGAGAAAAACCGGCCAGCCAGGTGGCCGACCGGAAGGTCAAAGACCGGGGGAATAAATTCCCACGGTCAACTCTCTAAACCCCCCCCCCATTTATGAGGGGGGGCGGTTTCTTTGAGGGGGGCAGGCGGCCCCCCGGTTTCCTCAAGCAGGCCCCCCACGAGGGGGGGCCGGTTCTCCAAAAGACGCGGCTAAAAGCCGCGCCGCCACATGCTGGAAGCGGGGGCTTAGCCCCCCGCGCATGACTCCAGTGGCGCCAGGCCGCGCCGCCACGCCGGACCGTGCTGCCGCGCCGGGCCGGGTCGGACCCGGGTCGGGTCGACCCGGACCCCCCGTTTTCGAGACGGTTTCGGTCTTTTGGCCATAACTTGAGCCACGGACCTCCGATCGACGAACCGTCTGCAGAAACGCGATCCTTGGATCGAGGCGGTCGTTTCGGTATATTGCACTCAGGGTTTCGGAATACTTTGAGTTCGTCCGGGTTGGTTCGTTCACGAAACCAACCGGGCCTTCGGAGCGGAAACGCTCATATCTCGAGCTACAGACGTCTGATTGACATGCCGTCAGCTTTGTTGTGTTCCTCTTAGTGAGACGGATCTTTTGGCATACTCCCCCGAGGTTTGGACGCAGGTGGAGTATGGTCGGGTTGGTTTTCCCTTAAAAATCAACCGGGCCCCGGGGACGAAAATGCCAATAACTCTCAGACCGGGCGTCCGATCGACGCGCCATCTGTTGCGTTGAGTTCCTGTTGACGATACGGATCTTTTGGATACATCAACTCTAGACTTTGTGACAGTTGATGTATCAGCCTCTCGGCTCGTGGAGCGGACCCTCCGAACGAGCTTGCTGTGTGCGGGAA
Organism: Viscum album; assembly: GCA_963277665.1. Classification (NCBI taxonomy): domain Eukaryota; kingdom Viridiplantae; phylum Streptophyta; class Magnoliopsida; order Santalales; family Viscaceae; genus Viscum; species Viscum album. The sequence goes on along the minus strand of OY728142.1, from coordinate 1,739,109,238 downwards.
CCCTAGTGCTGGCTGCGACTGTGACTACTACTGCTACTGCTACTGTGACTGCGACGACGATAGTTCAGAGATCCTGTCTGGATTCGACGACGACGACTACAGCACTCGGCGATCCTACGTGGATCAGTGCTATAGGTCCTGTGTGGGCCTGATCCTTTATGGGTCCGATCCTGTGTGGGTCTTTGCGCTCAGCGGTCCTGTGTGAACCAGCGCCTACAGGTCCTATGTGGGCCCGATCCTGTGTGGGTCTTTTGCGGGGGTTAGTTACCTATCGATCCTTCATGGGTCCGACGACTTAGATGGATCAGAGATCATCTTTACCGTCTTTCGAAGAAGTATACCTGTGTGAGCTGAATCCTGTTGCCTTCATGTGTGGATTGTGTTGTGCTATCCTATGTGGATTACGTTTTGCTTTCCTGTGTGGAATACGTTTACTTTCATGTGTGGACTGAGTTGTACTTGGGCTCGGAGGTTGGAGCGTATTTAAAATTGATGACTTAGGTATATGTATGGGCACATATTTAAGCAGTGTCGGTTGTTACTTCGTGATTGTACCATTCTTCGTGGTTTATCCTTTGTGGATTTGAGAGACCTTCAGGGGTCTCGGGGTCCCTACTGAGTAGCTTATACTCACCCCTGCACGGGCTTTGCCCGCACTACATTGTGTTGGTTGCAGATGACAGACAACGTTGATCTTAGCTGAGGCTTGCAGAGCAGGACGGTACCTGGAGGTGGACCACTGGGCGGGACGTGCTCGGAGCGGACGGCGGGACCTGTGGAGCAGTGTAGCTATCTGTACCCACCCATCAGGTGGGATTTCCAATGGACAGCTCGGTGTAGCGGCTTTTACTTTTCAGTTGTTGTTTTCCCTTTCGAGTTGTACTTTACTTTTAGTTTTGGTTTGTATACTGGCCCATTTATTTTTCCGCACTTTCAGTTGTACTCTGATTTTGCTTAGTGTTTACTTTCCGCTTGCTTACTCTGTGGTGTTTGTTTACTTTACAAAGGCAATGCCTTCCCTTTTTACAGGGATTTACGCCTTGGTGCTAGTCCCCAGCCCCTGGCCTATGGAAGGCGGGCTTGGGGTAGTCACGGCACGGACCCCGAGGGCGGGTCGTGACACAGATGGGATAGAAATTTTTTATAGTTAGGATAAAATGGATTCTATATTTAAATTTATATTGTAGGGTCCTTTAAAGTTTATAATTGGTGATCTATCTAATTCAACCATTAAAAATATTCTACATAAATAAATTCCAATTCAAATGGATTTATATTATAAAATGTAATGGTTATTTTTAAATGGGCATGAAATTTGAAATGTAAAGGGTGTTTCCTCTATAAAATGGAATTTAAACTATTTATATTGGGACACCTAACAAATAAGATGGAACTTTACCCTAATCCATCATCTTTAGTGGGTATAAGGCAGTGTCTCTTATGATTCTTGTGATCTTTTCTCCTCTAATACATGTATTTAGGAGAAGGAAGTGGGGTGTGAATCTTATATATAAAGGACTTGTACCTATTCAATTATAATACATTTGTCTTATGTCATTTTCATGTATAATATCATAAGTGTTCCTGGAAGTTTTAGAGTTCTCCCACCATGACATCCGCAGTTCATGCACTATTAGGGTGGTGAAGTCAGTGATTTAGAGATGGTGGAACATGGAACAGTAGACATTCCTCTGGTAAAACCTTTTATTGATCCTTTTATAACAAAATTCATGGGTTTAGATGCCCAGTTTCCTGATGGTTTTCTTTGACATATGTAGAGTGTTCAAAGATCCAATAATCTTTCCTCTCCTATGGTAGAGATGAGATGGGAGTTTCAATAGTAGAATCCACCCATGTTTTTTGGGTATGGCATCCTTAGGATACGAAGTCCTGGATAGAGGCCATGCTAACTATTTTTGATTACCTTTAGACACCTACCAAGATAGGAGTAAATCTCACTACATATATGATTTGATATTATTCCAACATATAGTGGGATGTTTTCACCCAAGAAGATCATTATTAGGGTGTGGCCTATTCTAATTTTTAGAAAGTATTTAATGACTATTTCATGCCTCATACACTAATAATGAACTTGGATAGATATTTTATACATCTACAATAACATACTATGTTTGTGATGGATTATTATTCTTGGCTCTTGTAGCTATAGTGATTTGACCCCACTCTTGCTAGTAATGCATTGGTGACAAGGAGATGTTTTTAGTATGGGATAATATACACCATCCAATCATAGATAAATATCTTTTGATTTACTGTTATTTCATAAATTGTAAACCAGATCCCCATCACAAAGTGGAACCTATTGGAATCTGACAATGAGAGCCGAGGTAGTTTAGAACTAATATAAGGAATTTGGTGGACTAGGGATAGAAAATTTTCTTTAAGACTGCGTGATTGAGAAATAATAGGAAAATTATACCCACTAAAAATAATGTGGGTTTTCACCTTTGTGGGAAGCAAACAAATAAGAGGCTCGAGTTTCCCAAGGACCATATTTAGTGTTGAGGCTACAACATGTTCAGTTTTATTCAGCGTTTTTGTAAGAAAATCACATCTGTGTGTAGTTAGAGAGGTTCTATATCAGCATATACTTCACAATCAGGATCAGTTTCTCTTTTTTCAGGATGAAAGGTGGTATAATTATAGTCATATTGAATATGTATGTGGGAATATTTTTAGTTTTTAGGATTAAAATACATAGCATTAGTAGAGATGATCCACTCAGGGTAGATATTTTATAGTGTAGGGCCATGGATTGTTCTATATTTATTCTGTATATCCTATATATGGGGAGTATGGTTTTATATTTTATAAAGATAGAAGTAATAACTTTGTATCCTTTACTCTATTATATTCTCTTTTTTATATGAGCATTTTCATTATTTTTCCTTTTTGGCTATTTGGGAAATCCATGGTATTAAATTTTAGTATTTTTGTAGTGTGATGAAACTTGATACTCCATTGGGAATTTGATCACAATGTGTACAATAGTGCAAGGAATTTCCCTTTAGGTAGGACGTTATTATCTCTTATGGGACCTATTCAACCTAAAGATGAAGGGATTTTATTCTATTCTTAGGCTGGAGTAGATGGTCCCCTATCATTATTATGTGGATTGTTATCACCATATTGTAACATTTACATCACTATAGGGTGTTAGTTACCTTTACAAGGCTAAATGAAATATCCACAATGGTAGTACTAGATTAGAGAATCACTGCCTATGCAGAGTGATATCTCATACTGCAAGTCCTTAATTAGAGTACTAGGGATCAATTTTGGATAAATTCCATCCTTTAGTATATGATTTCGAGGATATATTTCTTGATTCGTTTTCTAGTTTACATCTTATGAGGGAGGTTGAATTTACTATGGAATTATTTCATGGAGCTTTATGTGTATCAAGTTCTCTCGATAGAATAGTTATTATTGAGTTTCCAGAACTCAAGAGGTAGCTAGAGGATTTAGATGATAAGATTCTAATATAATCCATCACATAACCATGTGATTACCTACCCCTTTTTGAAAGAATAAATAAAATACCCTTAGAATTTGAGAGGATTACCATCGGTAAAATCAACTTACTCTGAAGAACTAATATCCACAACCCTATATTGATCACCTATTCGACCACCTCTAAGGAATATCATTTTTCTCCAAAATCAATTTGACGTTAGGCAATCATCATGTAAGTGTTATACATATAGACATACCCCATACAACAATTTTCTTTCTGATATGGTCATTATGAGTATTTATTCATTCCATTTGGTCTCACAAATGTTCAAAACATATTCACATCAATTATAAATCATGTTTTCCCCATATTATGGATTTATTTGTGGTAGTGTTCATGGAAAACATCTTAGAGAATTTTTTTACTCGAAATGACTATCATAAATTTATTGTAATCATTATGAAAAAAAATAATTGAGCACTATATGTATGATAAGATTAGAGAAATAAACTTTTTGATTGATAATGTACACTTCATAGGTCACATTATATCAGAGACTAGAGTGTCTATTGACCCAAAGAATGTGAGTTTCATAGTTACCTTGGTGATGAAAAATATTTTATTTGATATATAATGTTTCTTAGGGACAGATGGCTATTATAGGAAAATTATCACCCAAATAACTTACCTTGTGACAACACTCACATGTTTGACTAAAATGGATATAAATTTTTTAGAGTTTGAAGCCCATTAGGAAAAATTCTAGAGCATAAAGGGAGACTCACTTTAGTGATGATCCTGATTCTACATGATCCTGTAACAATCTATAAAGCCTATTGTGATGCATGAGGTGTTAGGGTTTATTCAGTTATAATTTTGGATAATCGAGTCATGGTGTATGGGTCTCTTCAGTTGATACCACATGAGAGGAATTACCCAACACATGATGATGAGTTGGTAATATTTGGCCATGCCTTGCATTGTTATAGGTATTACCCACTAAGAGATCATTTTTTGGGATTTTCTTACTATAATATCCTCAGATATTTTTTTAATAGTGTGAATCAATCCTTGGGAAAAGAATGTTGGATTAATAAATGAAATCTTTGAATTTTGATTTTCCATATATTCTACATAATAGAAATGATATTAAAGTTTTGTTTGATTCAAAGGGCTCACACATAAGCATTTAGAGAGGCCAACTACGTGTTATAGTTTATGGCCCTATTTTCTAAGATGAACATCGAGGTTAAAAACTATCATGGATAGTTTTGACCTATGCCATTTTCAGTGAACTCTTGACTTTTTTGGAGAGTGAAGAAGATGAAAGTTTTGGATCCAAAGGGTTTTGTTCTAAGGGATAGTATTTCAAGTGATGAATCGCCTTCTAGTTGGTTTTTGGATAAGGTTGAGATATTAAAAATCCATGTACGATTTAGGGTTTCAACAGACATATAGTAGGAGTTTATGTGATAGTATCATTATTTTATAAGGGATTTAAAACCAAAGATTAAAAATATGTATCATGATATACATCACTAATATTTTTTTCCTTGGATTAAGAGGTAAATATATGATTTTATTAGTCTCTATTAAACCTTTCAGTAGGTGAAGGTATAAAAACAATGTATAGGAAGGCTTCTATAGCCATTTCACATTACTGAGTGGAAATGGAATGATTACGTGATTGATTTTATGATTGTCCTACCAAGAGCCCCAAGAGGTAGTGATTCAATTTGGGTGACATTCGATATATATATCTTGAAGGTTTCTCATTTCTTACCTATGATAGAGACCTTATTAGTGTATAATCATGAGAGGCTATATTTTTAAGAGATAATTTGACTTAATGGGGTCCTTCATACTGTAGTTTTTGATAGGTTTTCTCATTTCACATCAAATGTCTGTCAGTTTTGGTATAAAGAACGTAGTACATTGTTGATTTTCATAAGAACCTTTCACTACTAGGCTGATGGTCAGTCAGAATATATGATATAATTTTTTGAGTACATTCTCCAAGAATGAATCCTTTATTTTGGATTTTCATGGGAGAAAAATATTTCTTTTATCCAGACAACCTATAATAATAACATTTTGGTGACAATACAGATATCCCCTTATAAGGCCTTATATAGTGGACCTGTCCATTTTCCTTTTTTATGGTTGGAGGCATGTGGTGCCACACTACATGGACACCATATCATTTAGGATACCTTAGAGTAGGTTTAGTTTATCAGGAATAGAATGTCTAAATCTCAATCATGAAATAATTCATATTACAATCGTTACCCTTGACTAGTATAATTCTAGGTGGAAAACTGGGTTTTCATACATGTTTCACCTAAGCATCTTCTCAGTTTTCTTACATTTTTCAAAAATATTCTAGGTTTTTTACCTATGGAGGTTGTAGAGAGAGTTATTATGATATCATATAAGTTAAACTATCCTCATAGTTTCTAGGATATGCACAATATCTTCCATGTTTCAAAAATTCTCTAGAACTATCACTACTAGAAATATGACCTATACCAATGCATCTATACCAACAGTTTGCAAAAACCATTGGTATAGGTCCCCTTTCCAAATGGTTGGCCAAAACATTAATAAAATACCACTTTGAGGGTACTTTTACCAGTAGTTTAGAAGAACTGTTGGGAAAGGGTATGACTTTCCAAAATGCTTTGCCAAACCATTGGGAAAATACCCCTTTGAGGCCACTTTTCCAATGGTTCCCAAAATAACATTTTAAAATAATAAATTGAATATCATATATCATAATTTTGTATCATGGAATAAATATTAAGAATTCATAAGATATTAATCATTAAATAATATAAGAACATGAGCCATTATATGATAACATTGCAATAAGAAATAAGTTTATAGGACAAAGAATAGAAAATCATTTCCATTGAAGTAAAGGATCACTTCTATTACTATCATAATGGATTGTATTCACTCCCTAATCATTTTTAGTTTTCATGGTTTACTCTCAATAATATCATAGTGCATATAGTCTCATATTGAACTAGTTTTACCCCCATTCTAGTCCTATTTATATTAAGAGATATATATCATTGGGTAGTGCATTAGAGGACTATATAATAATATGATCAACAATAACATAATGAAATTCATTCATATGTGTTCTATAATATCCAAAAATATTGATCATATCAAAACCCATTAAAATAAATTGATTTCAGAACCATTTCTTCATAACATTACTCATATAAATGTAACACTTTTCATAGACATTTCATCATTTAATTATAACACAATCGATGTAAAAAAGAAAAGGTTTAATAAAAAAACCATCGTAATCATAAACCATATAAATAAATAATAAATATGGTATAAGTGGATAAAATCCTCAGTAAAACATAAGTGAAATCAAGTGTTGTTGTCATTGATTAATAAAAATTCTATTATAAGATCATTAAACCATTATTCATGAAAATAAACTTTTTAAGTTGAAAATTACATTCAATGAACTATAAATTAACAAAATATTATGAAAATACATTTATTTTAACATTTCCAAACTAACATATTATGAAATATTATTATTTTTGAGTGGCTGTGATGGCGGTAAACTTTCTTCATGTCGTATAAGTTAAAAGAAAATATTCCATTAAAATTTATTTACATGTAAAAAATTATATCATTCATAAAAAAATAGGAATAATTCTTTAAATTTCTTCAGAAAAGAAAAAATGAGTAAATTTATTTAAAAAATGGTTGGATAATTTTAAATAAAATTAAAACATTTTTTGAAAAACTGGATAGTAAATAAAATATAGTTTACACCAAATAGATAAATAGAGTTTCTCTTAAATAAAAACATATTTTTTGTTTATTTAGTACTAAAGGTGAGGAAAATAAAAATAAAAACGTATTTTCATGAAATAGTAAACCAATAAAAAAATTACCAGTTTCATCGGAGTTATATGATAACAATTCATCCTTGTAAATTATCTCGGTAAACAGTGATATTGTAACATAAAAACCCTTACATATTTGGTATCATATGATTTGTAAGACCCATTAATGAAAGAAACATATATAGATATTAAAATAAACATAAAATTAAATATATGAATCATAAAATAAAACCACTGAATGTATATACACCACATAAAAAAATAAGTGGTGAATATATTGCATGTCTTAGAAATAAAAGTGAGATAGAAAACACTTACCTTATTTCACATTTCCTTCATATGTGTTCAAAATTCCAATATAATAAATATATATTTATTATAAATATAGTAAAAAAATTATAAACATATATATAATATCATATATGATTTAATTATTACTATTTATCAACAGTTTATTAAAATTATTTTATTAGAATCACATATCTATGTGATTCCTTTTTTGTTTTTAATATATGATTTGTTTATATAGTTTTAGTCTTTTTAAATTGATCATGGTTCTATAATATAAATAATTTGAATCAGGATATAAATATTATATATATCTATTTGTAAATTTTTATAATCATTCAAAATATATATATATATATAGATTGAAAATATGAATTACCTCATTCATTGAGATGGTAGGTCGTACATATGAAGGAACACAATTTTCTTTTTTCAACGGATGATATAACAATAAGGTAAATATAAATTAAAACATTTTAAAATGGTTATTATATAATATATTTCAAAAATAACTATCATATATTTCTATATTTCCATCCCCATAAAGTGGAAATGAATACCGAATCACGTTACTTTGTGAAGACAACATTCCACACATACACCCAAATGATGTTATCATTTTCGAACAGATCAAATGGTAATAAAAAATATATTATATTATCATTATAGAAGAATTTATTTCATATATATTATATATAGAAGTTAAACCCATCATAATAACCATCCATGAAATATGGTGAAGGAAAAGGAATTTTTTTCTATGTAGAAATGTTAAGTCGTATGTACTCACAAGCGATACTTTCACATCCCATATGATGAGAAAGAGGGTTGATAATGATGATTTAATAATTATAATAACATTTTAGTATATATAAGAGTTTAAAGTTATTATTTTATAATATATACCTTATATTTATATTAATTAAATTAAAATGAAAAAAGAAAATAACTGGTTAAGATGACCACCACTCCTTTGAAAGATCTCCTTTAGATCTCTTCTTATGGATCCTAGGATTTGTCTTTTTAAGAATACAAATGACTATATAATTTTTTTAAGATGTTTTATAAGATATTGTTTTCATTCTATTATAGGGATATATGGCACAAAATTTGTGAATAAGTGAGGGGAGGATGGTCCCTTTTATAATTGAGTAAAATGATTATTTTGGAATTGCATAACAGATTAAATTAAAATAAAGTCATTAATATAGAAAATTCTTCCAAATGGACATATAATATATAAAAAGTTAGTATTGGGATCTAAAACCATCATCTATTATAGTTTGGACATGATTTTTTTCATTTTAAACCATATATTTTATTTATTAACTGATTGGTTAACTACTGTTATCCTCAACCGTGGTAATGACTTTTTTACTCTTAAAGGACTATAATTTTAAATATAAGGTAAAAATCGGTTCATAAAAGGAATGTGAGTATAATCATAGACAATATATGATATAAAATTTCCCTATTCAAGGTTTTTATGATTTTAAAATTATTTGATAAAAAATATTTGGCAAAAATCATTAATGCCAATTTGGACGCCACAATTTGAAATTTACTAAAAATATGTAAGAAAATAAGTTGGATTTATAATTTATTTATTTTAGACATCAATTTTATGTCATATTTAACCAAAAATATCATGTAACACTGTAACCATCTCATATTATATTACATTTAATATTTTTAAAATCGTTTATTTTATTTTTTAAATAATTTAATAAATATTGTATTAGCGTTCGGTAAGAATTTAATTAAATTATTTAACTAATAGAAATTAAAAATAAATTTAAAAAATAAAAAATATTATATTTTTCAAAAAATATACAATTATATTCAATCATAACAATTTTTTACCATATGTTAACACGTAAGAGATATTTAAAACTAAAAGTGTGAAACTTTCTAATTTTCCTTTTATTAAATATTATATATGTCATTTTCAAGAATAAGTGTACATTATAGAAAAAAGTAAATACATAGTTAAGGGTTTAATTCCTTTAACTGAATCAAAATTTGAATGAAAATTATGGACTTATATTTTAGTTTTAACCTAGATATTCTTGATTTACACATTACTAATGTGATAAATTTTACCTTGGTTACAATTCATATATATAAAAATAAAATAGAATTATTTAATAAATTTTAACAAATATATTCAAAATAAAGAATACATTTTATCAAAATAAATAAAAATAAGTTGAAGTAATTTATTTTAAAAATATGTGCAATAATTATAATAAAAATAACTTTTTAAAAATATAGTTTTTTGGCATTAAACTAGATTTATTACAATCCCTATGATAATAAAAATAAGATACTAGCATTAATTTTATTTGTTCAAAATTAAATATATAAATTTAATTAAAATCATTCATAAATAGTGACTAATTTAATTTACTAAAAAAATATAATTTCTATTTTATAATAGTTTTTTGGAATGTTTTTATTTTGAAATATTTTTTATTTTTAAATATTATTATGTTATTATCAAAATAATTTATTACCAATTAATTTATTTCAAACCTATCTGACCATAATTGTTTCATAATTTAGTTTTTTTATTCATACCCTCCAATATAATGAATATGAAATAATTTGTACCTAGTATTTTAATAGTATATCAATGATCATTTTAATTCAGTGTTGTATGTATCCTATGATTTAGAAGAAATAAAATTTATTTAAATATAATTATTTCGTAAAATATCAAGGAGTTATATTCTATTATTAAAATAAACTATTTTTAGGTACAAGAAGGTAATTTTGAACCCGTAGAGAAAATAATGGGTTGAAGATAATAAGGGTTGGTATGAAAAGTTTAATCATTTCAAGTATCTTTTTAGACCTAAAGATCAAGTTGATCTAGGTATTTATGTAGATGAAGTAGTAGAAAATTATTGTAATGATGAAGGTTAAGTTTTTGTGGAATTTTTTTAACAGAAACCTAATGTAGATGATTTGAGTGAGTAAGTTAAATTAGCTCATGTTGTCTATTGGGTGTCCTCTCTTATAGTGTCTATTGGATATCCTAACTCCTAATTACCACTAAATTATCATGAATATGAGTTGTAGGAAGAGTATGATATTAACACTAATTTTTATATATGTGTCCTTGTTGAAGACCCTGAATGAGATGATTCAGGTGAGTTTTAAGTGGCTGAAGAATGTTCTGAGAAGACCTCCACACAAATCCAAGTCATTGGAATCACTCTTATACACCGTGTGATAAATTAAGCTTATCAGGTAGGGAAATCCCTAGGATCAGTATTTTTAGACCAAAATTAACATAAGTATGAAGATGATGATAATGTGGGAATCCCACCGCATGTTGGTGGAAATCCCATCCCTTATTCTCAAAGAGGTCTCGAAGGATATATTTTAGCTAAGACCGATTCTATGAATGAACATTAATTATAACCTCCTATAACATCCATTTAACATATTCTAAAAAATATGTTTGATCATAATAAAACTAAATATTTTAAATATCCTATGAAAATAAGTGATAAATAACTTTCTGGATCTCTCCAGAAAGAATATCATAAAGTTAAAAAATGAAGCTAACAATGAAGATGGTGCTCTATATTTAGGACCTATGTTAATGTACATTGATTATGTGTTATATAGTAGGAATAAAACTTATTATCCATCTAATTCTACACATCTATCAACCCATTCCACATCCAATGTGACAAAAGATGATTTAAATGAGATCAAATGGGTGTATTAAAATAGATATTTGTTGGTTTTGGAAATGTTGTGAATCTATGTAAAGAGGATGATATATCTAGGACCATGAATTTTCTAATTTCACATATTCAATATAGATTACATATCAAAATGAATCTTATGAGAAATTAGATTAATAATTTTGGATAATAATTGGGTGTTTTGTGGGAACATATTTCGACTATGGTGTTGAAGATAGATTAAATATTTTTGGATTCAATGTTTTAGTCTTCTACTTCAATAGATCTCACATTTTCCTCTACATTACCTAATTATGATCATATTATTTATATTTTAAATAATTATTTAATCTTAAATCTCATAATAGATGAGTTTAAAGTGGTATTTGATGAGTTTAAGAATAATATATTTGTGAAGTTTGATAGTTTTCATAACGATGCTGACAATACTTTGGAAGTGGTCAAAAATATGATAAACTTGATGCAAGAGATAGAGGTACTATCCAAAGAGGTATTTACTTATATCATAGATGAATATTTACTAGGTCACTTGTGAATATTATGTTCAAATCTCTAGCTAGTGAGCTTATGATTCCTCCTTTGACTCAAGCCTACAAGTCTCGTGTTATTATGAGGAAAGATAAAACTCATGTCTAGTAAGTCTGTATTGGAAAAAGATTATTATTTTCACAAAATAGAATATGGATCAATAGTAGTAATGGATTTCACCAGGATAATATAGCCTTATCTCTAAACTAGTATAAATGGAATTCTATGTTCTCCCAACCTTCCCATCTCTTCGATACCAACTTATACCACTCATTACTTCTACAACATCCTCTATTAATATATTTGGATTGTATCCTATATAATATGTTTAGAACCCTCAACCAGTTTCTAGGGCATTCATTAGGAAAAACACAATTCCATCATCCACATATATACCAAAACCTACCAAAATTTAATCAACATATACCTCAAAAGGAATGGATCTAATCCTCATTACTGACAACTGTGATATTCTTGATTTTGATACTAATGAAAATATATGAAATTTTTGTAATCTTTATATCTAATATTTTTTTAATAAATTTTGATATTAAGTATATTCTATTGATCTTTTTTATTTAGGTTATTAAATTATTATCATCATTTCATTCCTATTACTTGTTATATTTTAATGTAGATTTACTTATTGATAGTTCAAAAAGGGGGAGAATTACTAGTTAAATTGAGAAAAATTAGAGTATTAAATTTGTTTCATTTTATATATCCTTATTTTTGTCATCAATGGGGGATATTTTTGATGAATTATGCAACCTACTTATTCTAAAGGTCCTAAAAAATCTATATTATGTTACTAATGAATTATATGATTTTTGATAAAAAATTATTTTTCCCACCAAAATGATAAAATGGGTAATTATTAATGTTACCATTACAACCTACCATATAATGAAGTTCAACTAAGATACCATGTGAAACTAACCACATGATGAACCCAAAGTAGCCTCTAGAATAATCATGTTTTCATGCGCCAATTGAGGTTATTTTTTATAATTAAATAAATAACCATTAAATGATGTTGATGTGACCAAATGTGCACTAAACCTAATAAATGTTTAATAGAATGTGGAGAAAATAATGATTCAACCTACCACATAAACAGCCATGTTATGGTTGATTGGGTTAGAATATTATTCCCATGTCATAGACTGACCATGAATAATATATAGTGATTTAAAGAATATGTTAGGTGACTATATGAATAATTCATGTTTCCACATGATGATGTAAGGTTACTGTAGGAAGTAATCATATGACCATGAGAAGAAAATAATCTTCCAAATGACCAAATTATGTGACCATAAACAAATTGAATGAAATAGAAAATAAATAGACAGTTAGAATAAGAGATGTGGTCAAATGAGGAAAATATAATAATTTCTCGAGGTGACCATGTCAAAAGACCAATGATATTTACCTTGGAAAGTTCCCATGAAAATTTTATGTGCATATTATTCTTCCATTTAACAATAATCTAAAGTATTAATGCCTTAGTTATTACCACAAGATCATTTTTAATTAGAGCAGTGACTGATTTTCAAATATTTAGGGAATAAATTTTGGTTCATTAATTGTAGAGAAAGTTAATTTATGAATGAAATGAGTACAACGATGAAATTATGAATATCCATCAATGGATAATTTGGAAAATGATTTCTTTTTTATGAACATATAATTATAGAAAAAATAGATAGTAAATACATGTGTTCTTGGGAGGCATACTGAATTTTCTTGTCAAAATAATGATGAGTACCTTAAAAATTGTTTTCATGAACTCTCAGTGTAATTCATGGTTGAATATTTTCAAGGATAGATTTTACCGCAACTGATCAATGGAATCTAATCAAATTGAGATGCAGTAAATCATATTAACATTGGATCATGTGTTATTTTGAAGTGTGATAGAATCTTTTTCTTTAATTATTTTACATTTTTTATCCCACACATAACTATGGAAGAGGCTCTTTGTATCCAATAATTCTTATGTATGATTGTTTTATGTAAAACTATATCTAGTTGAGGGTATATTTACTAGTTTAATAAACTTATTAACTATGAGTGACTTCTAATTTGAGAGGATTACGTTTTGACATGATACATAACCTCTTGGTTTATTTTAGTATTTCATTTCTCGTTTTGTTTTCTATTTTCTCAAACAAACTAGTAATGTTTTTTCAAAATAATATAGAAAAAACCTACATTGGTATTTATATTTAATATGTGATTTATATACATTGTTTTATTAAGGTAAAATTGTTTCAAATATTAAAGGGGTTTTAAAAATTTTAATAGGATTTTGATCGATATTTTGAGAATATTTTTGAAATATAAAATTATATACTTCTACACTTTTAGTTAAATGGGCTATTATAATAAATTGGGGGATTTGGTTTTAATAAATTTTAATTAAAAACTCAATTTAACCCTTATGGAGTTTTCCAATCTGAACAATCGGGTTATTAAATCTTACTCAGTAATAGAGGTATTAGAAAATATGATGGTATTCTAGAGTAATACAGAATTTGGTTAGAATATTTTAACAATATTGGGATGTAGAAATATATACATGGTGAAAAAATTATTGTCTAAATAATGACGGAGAGCGACAATGATCATTGATCCCAAGAAAGTGAATGACCATGACAATGTAAAAGTGAACAAAACTATAAATCAATGATGTCTAATTAAATTCCATTAATTCATCATAAATGAAATTTATAGGATAAAATTTTTTATTCTTGATCCTTATATATAGTTGATTAATTCCATTAACATCATGACTACGAATATTTGGAAATATACTGATATGATTATCTTCATATCCATAAAATAAATTTCATCCATTCCATTCATGTTTAAAAAAGATTCATCCTTTATCTCATATTTTACTCCATAAAATTAATATTGAAAATTAATAGTCTTATTTGATTCAGAAAGATCATCTTTTAAGGGATTATAAGATCATCAAAAAGATTAAAAAATTATTCCTCGTATTTGTACACAAAACCCAAAGCAAAGTTGTTTGAAAAAGATTAGATAATATCTCATATACAAAATCATTCATATGAGGAAATAATATATTTATCTCTAATCCTTCAACAATAACACCCAATGTTCAAAATAATTTATTTCATAAAAAAATTGTAAAATTATTTAAAACTTTCTTAACCATGTTCAAAACCTAAAAAAATAATAGATTTTATCACATATTATTATGTGATCAATTTAGTATTTATCTCAAAAAATTCATCTCTAGTATAGTCATATACTCAAAAATGTATATGCCTTAATCATATAATCTCCAACTTATAGTAATTTTTTTAATAAATAACCCGTGTCACTATAAATCCAAAATAAAATTATTTACACTTACTAAATATAATTCATTCATTATTCTGAAAATAAAAATTTTATATTATCCTAATATATTTTTATCTATGGTAATCATATAATTTCACATAATTAATGAAATATATAAAACATGCCATTAATGACACAATCTCAGTATCAATTTTCAATCCAATAGTTATCTATCTGACAAATCATATATTCCCAACATGTAATAACCATTTTATCACAAATAACTATAATTACCTAAAAAATAGGGATCATAATAACCCTAAAAATTATCAATACCATTGAGATTATTTCCATAGAATAAATATTATTATTCCTCAAATATTTGACTAAAACACATACTATACTCAAATGTGAAGTTACCACAAGTGTCTTCACAAATAGACATAATAATCATTAAATCACAACACCTAAAACCTAAATCATGTTGTCTATTCCTTTTAAAATATTATCAACCTTATACTTATAAAATTATAATGGAATTCATAACTCTTAAGTTATCATCACATGAAAACATCATAATCTACAAACATATCTAAACCCTCCTTAAATTCCTACAATAATAATCCTAAACCTGCACTCTTGGAACTAATAGTAACAAATTCAATATTTATTTTATTTCATGTATAATCCACTTTTAAGGGTTAGTGGGAACCATCACAGTAAGTCCAATTAAAGAGAGGAATAATTCAAGTACCTTTATCATTTTAGCTAGATAGAACAACTCTCAGGCATAATATCAATTAGTTCTTCATGAATTTAGTCCCCTCAGGAACTACTAAAATCGTCCCGCCTCTTCCCGTGGTGTTGTAAGGAGTGTTTTCCTCAGGCCTTGCCTTTAGAATATGGAGGTATTAACTTTGATCTAGAGTTGTATGACCATTACCATAGAATCCTCTAAGGAGGATATTATTCTCTTTATTTTCAGGGATCACCACCACCAAGGCTGTAGAGTTTCAAGTAGACCTCGTATTGACAGTTTTGGGGATATTGTAGTAGTCCCTTCGTGGTCAAGATTTCTTCTCCTTTACCGCTTCAAAGCACTCACTATCAGTTCCCTCAGTTAGTTGTTTACCTTTATCCACATCAGAAGTAATTGGGTTGTCATTAGACTTGATAGCATCCTGCACCTCTGCCTGTGCATCTTCCTCCTTTGAAAATTGATGAGTGTCTCCAACCACTGTCTCCCTACCACAATGCTTCCCATTGTTCGTAATAGTATAGCCAAGTCCAGTGTCTACATCAAACATGACCTTCACAGCATCATCGTTGCTTACACCTGAATCAGCTTGGTGGTTATCATTAGATCCATCAGTAGTGCCGGAACCTTCAGCGACATCAGAACCCGCGTCGTGCCTCAGCTTATTCTGGGATTTTTCTGCCATGAAGGATCCTAAAACTGTACCAGATCGACCATCCCGATTAGAGGTACCCCTTGTACTTCAGTTAGTTGCATTACCTCTTTATCCCTTACTCAATCAACTGTATCACCATCTCTCTTGACCCCCTTCCCTTACTCAACCCATCCTTGCGACCACATACCGAAGCTAAGTGACCACATCTCTTATAAATGAAGCATAAAGGAGGAAGATCTTCATAGTGTACTTCCGGAAAAATCCCTTCCCTTACATTCTTGATCCACACGAATTGAGGAAACTCCCCTGTAAGGTCCAGGACAATTCAAACACAAGATACCGAAGGGAAGGAGAGATTAATTGTCGAGGAGTCTATTTTGATTGGGGAGCCTAAAATGCTTGCAACATCCAGAAGGGATTTCAAACGAAAATGATGAAGAGGAAGGCCGACGGAACCTACCCAGATCGGCATAGGCGAAGATTCACAACCCTCCATGGTGAACGAAGACCATTTGTAGATCTCTATAACAAAACTAGCGATTCTCCAGCTTTGTTGTCTCCAACATCGATAAAGTTCCTCTCGATCATCAAAGCGGAGAACAACACGGTCCTTAACCAAAAGCCCAACATTCAGTTTAGAGAAACCAACTACCTCTAGAGTATGGCGGATCGAAGCAAGTGAGGGCCTCCTGCCATGGAATACCCCAACCAGAGTAAGACGAAAATCATCCACCAAAACCCTAACATCATCTTCAGTAAAAGCAACCACAGGAGAACCATTGTACCAAAATGGAGGAGAGGACGGAAGAGTAAGCTTTGATGATGATCTAATGTAGGCGTCATCTTCAAGAACCTGATTGCCATAGATTTCCCAGG
This sequence comes from Viscum album, assembly GCA_963277665.1. Lineage (NCBI taxonomy): Eukaryota > Viridiplantae > Streptophyta > Magnoliopsida > Santalales > Viscaceae > Viscum > Viscum album. Next base: position 1,739,091,729 of record OY728142.1, on the reverse strand, counting down.
GTCGGGCTCAAGCGGGGGGAACTTCACTGAAGAAGAAGCCATTGTCCTCCTAGAACTAATAGTAAAACATAATAATTAAATTTATATATTTGATATTAATATATATTTCCCCATATTATCTATCAAAAAAATATAGACTCAAACTAAAATATTGTATCACATGCACAACTAAGAATCATTTTGGATTACTGTTTTAGAGAAATATTTTAATAGTATCCATTTTGTCCAAAAAAATAATTTCATCAGAAAGAAATTAATCTTTAATTAAATGTTAGCTACATATCAGTAACTCTGAATTTATTAATTCTTCACATCCTTAATACTTGTGAAAAGTCGTATGAACATGTGGCATGAGAAATAAATATCAGTATGTGATATAATATAAAAAAAATATTACTCGTATAAATCACTTAAAAACTCAAAAAATGTATACCTTTTCCATTTTTATTTTATAATATAAAATAAATCATATCCACATGAAAAAACATTTTTTCAAATAAAACCATCAAAACCATATAAAGAAAATATATACCCTTTTAGGTAACATAGATAATCATATTCATAAATTGTGTTTACGTCTGTAAAATAATTACAAGATTATAGTTCAATATATATGAGTTACCACCCTAGTTAACTTCGTGTCTATTTCTGGAATACAAGTAGTAATACTCATTTCATTTTAGATTTATATTGGGCTCACTATCCTTATATTATGTATCGGGATCACCTATCCATATAAGTTGTATCGTCCTCAACTATTAATTTAAACTATATCAGTGTCAACCGTTTTTATAATTTTTTTAGGGATAACCCTAAATAATCAATAAATATCAGAACTAAATCCTTAATACACAATTTTATTTATGCACCTTTTCATCATAAATGATTTATAAAACTCTTTTAAACTTTTATGAATAATAGTTTTTCATATCAAAATATCATTTCCTTTCAAAAACGAATCATAAAAATTTAAATACCCATAATAATGGGATGAAGTGATTCTCATTAAATAAATCATGTAATATTATTCAGGAATAAAAATCACATAGTATCTATTGAAGTGGGAAGATCCATTGACGTTATATAATTTAAAATAGAACATTCCTTTTGAATTTTGTAATGAAATTCAAAATAATTCTATACACAATATATAAAAATATTCCATTATAAAACATCTTTATGAGATTTAAAATAGGAAAAATGATTTATAATTCATTAATCTCTATCTAAATATAGCCACAAAATAAATTTATGAATATGGACATGGAAGAAAAATATATAGAAAATAAATATTTAAAACATTTTAAATGAGTTCATCAAATGATTTTAAATATTTTCATAGAGAATAACGATTTTAAATTATATTATTAATCTTATTTTATTTGATACCAAAATATATTTAATTACACAATAATTTATGTAAATGTAATACATTTTGGATATATTGTAATCATAGGTATAAAATGACTTTGATAGTTTAAATACACTCAAAGCGTTATTTGTTTCATCATATCCAGAATAATAACCATGAAATATTTATTATTATTTTACATAAAAAATAATTTAATAAATATTCATTAATGGAATATATGATAAAAAATCAAATCACATTACAGGGGTGGTAATCCACACATTTGTAGAAGCGACGTTATAATTTTCTATCTATTGTAAAGGTAAGAGATTAGATGATATATTATTTTAAAAAAATTATAATAATTGTATGAATAATATATATATATATATATTAAATCCAATATTATAAATATTTTTGAGATGTGGTTATATAAAATTAATTTCATTAGTTTGTGAGGTGGTAGTTCTCCATACACACGAACAATGGTTTAATTTATCATTTTATGGATGAAGAAGATGTATTAAGGTTAATTTATTAAACAAATAACATATTATTTTATTGGAGTTAATTATTTTATTATATCATAATAATTATAAGATACATTATTGATGTATAATGTTAAATGAAACTAAAATATCCAATTAAAACATATACATCATCTTTGGAAAACCTCATTTGATTTACACATTAATCCATCTAAGGTTATTATTATACACTAAATAAGCACTCTAAAAAACTTTTATGGATGTTAGGAAGATATTTGGGTTGTGATTATCCTAAATATAGTTATTATAAGGTGTGATTAAGATATTAGATGAGGTACCCTATTAAATATGATGGAATGGGAAATCATAGAATTACATAAAATAATAAAAGTAATATAAATTAATTTTTCTTTTTAAGTGGGAACAAATTAATATATTTCCCTATTAATATTATGTTGAGTCTAACTCATGTCATACAATAAAAGCTGGACAACTTTGGGTGATTTTTTCACACATGTATTTTTTTAACACCCCATTAACCCTTTTGAAAATTGTCATGGTATTAATTGTTTTAACACTATAAGAGTCCTAAAAGTTACAATAAGAGTTAAAGAGACCCCCTAAGTTGAAAATGATTGATATTTTCAACCATATACCATTAAAATGGATAATGATGACTTTTAAATAATTTAATAAATTATTTTAAAATAAAATTTCATTCTTTCTATTTTAAGATCAATTCACATTTTTTGACTTCAAAAACAAAAATAAAGGTATGAAATTCAAATAAAATTTCATTAAAAATAATTTATAAATCCATATTAACAATATAATTCCTATGAATCCATAATTAATCTATAAAATAATAATTTTATGGTTTTTAAAATCAGCAGCATTAATTTTTTTATGCTTGTAAAAGAATCAAGTCAGTGTCGTATATGAAATTAAAACAATTATGTAATTTATAAAAATTAAAATTAAATTATCTCATTGAAAATAAATTCATAATGTAAAAACTAAATTTTAATATTCATTGAACTTATTTACAACTGTGTAAAAAGATATAAGACAAATTTAAAATTAATAGAGTGGTATTTTTTATTTTTCATTACTGGAAATAATATATATGTTAGATTAGTTTTTTGTACTTATCATTTAATTTTTAACCATACTTACTTGATATACCCTGAACAAGGTTATAAATATTTACCATAGTTTCTATTAATAAAAACCAAAAATAATAAGGAAATATTTACCATATTTTGGTCTACTTATTATAAATGTAAATTCAATTTTTCATTTTTCATTTTATTAAAGTGATTGAAAAACATTAATGATAAAAATAATACACGCAATGAAAAATCATTTTCAAAAAATGCATTATTAATCCCCAAATGAACATAGACCAAAATTAGGCGTAATAATGGTTAATATGTAATTAAATATATTATTTATTATTAAATATGATTAATATCAATTTAATATATAATTCTAATAAAATTGGAAAATTAAAATTAAAAGAAATCAACCTTCTTCAAAAAAAATTCTTTTTCACTATTTAGTGAAAAATATTTCTTATCACAAAAATCAAAAAATTTATCCCTATTATAAAATTGATTAACTAATTTTAAAAATAATATCATTTTTATAAAATATATTTTTTAATAATGGTATAAATTAATTATAATATTTTTTGACAATAATATATAAAAAATTGATGAGAAATTCTTTTTTAATACATAAAATGTCTTTCTAAAAATTTAGTACTTATCTATTAAAAAGTTATAAATAATTTTTAATTGGGTATTACCTATATATATTTTATATTTTTATTAATCTTATTCATAATCACCAAATTAATTTCTATTTAATAATGATCATATAATATTTTACGTTTTTTTCAAGCTCATTGTTACATGTATTGTACACTATAAAACAATATTCTTATAAAACATCAGGATATTTCATTTAAATTAATGGAATCAATGTTTGATGTGACATAATGAGAAAAAAGAAAAATGAAATGGGTGAATTCATAAATCTTTTACAGGATAAAAAATATATCGTACTCATTGTGTATTTGGTGTCATGATCAAAGTTAAATAAACATGTCGACAAATATAATAAAACATTATAGGTAAAATAATATTTAAAAAAAGTACCACATTATCAAGGGTATAGTTCGTCATGGTGATATTAAATTATAATATGTTTCAAACAAAGGTAATTTCAAAGATATAATTAAAATACCTCCAACTAAGGATTGCTTCTAATACTTTAAAGTGTTGTTGAGAGGTCAATAATATCCAAATTCTCTATAAATCATTTATCATTATTTTCAATAAATTATTACTTTATATTTCATGAAAATAGGTGATAATATTAAAGGATATATTCAATTAATGATAGGGGGAATTTGGTTTCTATTGAATGTGATCATTAACTGGGAGGAATGTTATGTTGAATACTTCAAAATCAGTTGGATCTTGAGGTGTTGACACTTATTGTTTAAATAAGAGAACATATACTGACTCAAATTCAGATGTTTCCAAAAAATATGATATTGTAGAATGAAATACCATTTTATGGATTGAAACATAACTTTCCCTCATAATATTTACTTTTCGAATGTGTATTTTAACTAAGCTAAATTGATATAAATTGAGATATGATTAGTGTATAAATGTTCATAAGCAGAAGGATATATTTCTTGCACAAAAAAAAATATATCCTACGATGTGATATTTAATTTAATGTTAAATTAATGGGTTCTAGTAACTTGTTTCTTGATAATAATTAATTCAATTTGAAGAGAAGTTTTAATGTTGTATCTTTTGTAAACATTATCATAGATGATTTTAAATTAATGTAGAGATGATTGGGGATGTATATGAATTGTATGAGTGACATTCTATTATAGATGTAAAATCATGGAATAATAGAGATGATCATGGCTTAGTAAATCTATGTTAATCTCATATAGGGATGATATTTAACTGACAGTATAGGGTAGTATCTTTGATTTATTCCTATAAAAATGTATTAATGGAACATGACATAGATCATTATGAAAATTGGTTGGTTTCACCTTATTTGTTCTTATTAGATGAATGAGTTAATCTAACATGAAGGTTGTTCTTATTAGTCAAATAGATATAATGAAATAGTTCACCTAGTGTAATATGAATCATTAAAAAACATTTATGATTATAATTTATGGATTCATATGGAAATATTAATAGAATATAACTATGTTGTGAATACAAAAATATGTGAATTAATTGTCACACTATTATGGGGTGACAGGTAATTTCCTTTATGAACCAGTACTTCCCACCATAATATGTCTTGGAATGAAGAAGACCTTATCACAGTAGATAAATAATTATTCAAATAGTAGGGGGAAATTGTTTGATGGATATGCTAGTTCTAGAGTTTTGAGGCATTCTATGCCACATGAAAGACTTAATGATGAAATGAGTACAATTTTTTCATTGCTGGATATGGAAAAATTGATTGTGTATGGATATAGTCTATCAATAAATCCACATACTATAGTCAACGATATTTTAAGATACTTCAAGATCCATTGGATTCTATATACATATATTTCAGATCTAAGTTTCATTCTATAACATGGGGAGACACTCCATAATTATTCAAATAAATATAAATTAATTAATACACACCTAAACATTTGTGTTTGAAAAAACATATAGAGATACACCTATTTTAGGATAATTCAAAGATATAATCAACATGATTTTTAGGATAATACTAAGGGTTCACACTAAGTATAGATTTTCATGGAGCTTTTGGAATAATAATTTGATATATTTTTTATCACTCATCATTCATCTGGTACATAGATTTGAAGACAATATACTTTCTCTATTCCTTTTTTCATTGAAAATAATTTTGAAATAGTGGATAGTGGGATTGAAATTGTGACACACAATTTATTATCAATATTATTATAAGGGTGAATAAACCTTTTAAAAATTCTTATCTCTTTAATTTTTCTTCCACCATAAATCTATTATCATATCATAATAACCTTTAATTGAGATTTTCATATATTTAATATGGGAATCATGTTGTCTGAAAGTGAGAGTTGGTGTATTTTTTCACCGGTAATTCTCACCCCTCTTAGTGTTGCTAAAATACCCCATTGTAATAACAAATAAATCCATGTGAATGATGGTGTGTGTATTATATGTTATACAAATCAGATAAAAGATAAAAATTAAGTGTTATATGTTAAAATTAATATGTTATAATTTATGATATATTAGGACTAAATATCATATGATTTCTTACTCTGGTAATTATTTTTTTATACCCATATTCAAACATTTTTTGTTTTAGTAAATTATAAGAACCACATTCAAATGTGGCCAGGTTAACCTATTATCCCACTATGATAATATTTTTTTTATTAGATTATTGTTCTATGATTTTTCATATATTTGAAAATTTTAATAGAATCATAAGTTCTCCACCTTACAGACTAGATATTGAATTATTATTTCAAAATCCTAGTGGTGCAATGATTGAATTTTAATTGCATATGTATAGTATCACTTACTTTTAGTCTATGTATTCATTCAGATAAAACATTGACATTGAGGGACCATATATTATATATCAAGAGATTCATCAAAATTTGATAATTAATAGAAAAAAGTGCAACTCTCTTCACGTTCATAGCTTTATGCATGTGGAATATGAACCTAAGATATATTTTCTAGTGAATAATTTTTTATAAATAATACCACTTATTGTAACCACAAGGGGTAAAATACCATTATAAGTGCTGAACTATGGTGTTTATTTTTTTTCTTTTTATAATAATGTTGTTGTTATACTTCAGAGATTACCTAATTCTATCAGTTCAAAATAAATAATAACACCCACAAAATATGAAAAACTAATATAATTTCATTATGATTTTACTTGATTTACCGAAAAGGGAAATATAAATGGATAATAAACTACATTTGTGTTAATATAGCTTTAAAATAACTAGTGCATTGTCAAAAATAAAATGAATATAAAATTTCAACAACCTTTCAAAATGACACATTCTCCTTTAATCCATGTATACACGTTGTCATGATAAATATATAAAAAATATGAAATAATGTTTATTCCAAATAATTTATGATAAATACTTAGTAAACTATTCTATAATTTATTTTTACATTAATATCCTCCATCAACTATGAAATTTCATTTCCAATCACATTCATGCTTTTCAATAACAACCCATTATTTTTCTAAAATTCATAATTTGAAATAGTTCTCACAATTTTTTTGGAATAAATTACACATTTTTTTAATATATTATAATATTTTCTCAAAATTTTCTCTCTCCATGATCTATATGTATCAATATTATTATACATAAAAAACTATAATGATTTAAATATTTTTCACATTAACCAAAGAATTAATTTTATATTTGAAAAATATTCGATCATTTATATTTTTCAATTATTTACCAAATCATTTTCTTTTAGAAACAATAATTATATAATGTTCTTAGAGTACTAAATACTCCTAGAAATATTCCTTGATATGTTTTTCCAAATTTTAATCCGTTGGTTTTGGTATCTAAGATATTTTATATATCCACTTGTTACATTATAATAAAAAATATCACTATATAATTCCATGATATTCACCAAATAATTACCTACAATTATGGTATATCATCTCTACCATAAAAATTAATGATAAATAAAACCATATTATATACGGGACTATGGTTTTATTTTTCTAGGAGATAATTACTAACACTACACATCCTTCTTGGCTTTTCAATAATTAGGATGCAGTTTATGTCTAGTGTGTTATGATTTGTCTTCAATAAAAATGATTTCTTTATTGTGGATTCAATTTAAATCATAAATATTTTGAAATAATTAAAAAAAATAAATAAACTCAACCTCATAATTATTTATAAAACAATGAATCTTTATTTCCATAATTAATAAAATACCCATAATAATTATTATATTCTTGCAATAATAAATGTAGTGTATTTTTTCCTTCTTCCTTAAATAATATCCAATGCTTCCCAACTATTTAACAATGTAATTTTATACTTCTAAAATTACAGACATAATCTAATAAGATATGTTTTCAATAAACACAACTAATTTTATTGTTTTTTAAAAAATACCATCATTGGAACCATTATTCTCCTCTTGCATATCATATGAGCCAGTATTCATCAATTAGTCTATTTCATTAATCATACATTTTTTTGTTATAATATAAAATATTTTGAGATATTCTTAATGTTATTACATAATTATATATTTAATAATTACTTAATAATTAATTATTTTTTAAAATATTTGATATGGAATTGAATTTTTTTATCATTCATATTTGATATTTATCACATTCCATATGAATAATTTTAATCATTTGTAGTTTAAAATTAATATCTAACATATATTTGAATATTTATTATATATTAATTTTTATTCATATTAAAATACATTATCAAACTTGTTATACATGGAGTTGATAACAATCTCCCATATTTTTTGAATAGTTACAAATATAAGTTTTTCTTTGACAATCCTTAATGATAATTTCTTTTAAAAAAATGCACACATTTAATATATAGATATGAAAATTTTTATAACTATTTATATGGTTATGGTATTGTATAAGATTTATGTATGAATTTTAATCCCCTCATCAACTTATTTTATTATAGATAATGAATAGAAAAATTAGTTTATAATAAATCAGACAAGATATGAATCAAATTGACAACACCTTATTCACTCAAAATGGAATATTTCAGTAAATGTACGTCGAAAAATTATTACATACAATGGATTATTACATTCCGTAGATTACTAAATTAATTAAGAGTTTATAAAATATCATTGACAAATAAATACAATATAATAACACTTTAACAGCTAGGAATTCCTTTGGATCATTTTCACACTTGAGAATTATGGTTAGTTGAAATAAATATACAATATAAAAAGACAGTAAGTGATGAAAAATCATGTAGTAAAATTCTGAATGAATATAAAACAAATGATATTTTTAATTTTATAAGAAATAATCTAATGAATTTATAGATTTTAATGGGAGATAATATAGCTATTAATTCAATTATATATATGGGATGTATAGTCGTAAGGTATAATAATAGGAAACAAACTATTAGTTTTGTATTATTATAATTTAGTGGATATTAATTAAGTTATTTTAGATGTAAAAATATATATATTATTTATAAATAATTTTTTTAATTATAATTAATTATCTTTTTAATAGAATAAAAAGATAAAAATCCCTCTATAAAAGTACCATTCATTCTAAAGAAAATATTTTCCTGAGTTATGAATTTTAAAAAAAAATTATACTCTTAATGAATAATTTTAAAAAATGGGTTAATAATATTAAATTAATTATTATTGAAATAATTATTTAAATTAAATTAAATAATAAATTCATTATAATGGATAAAAATATAATGGATTATGGTCAATGTGTTGTGTTTTAACTAAATGATTCTATATTATTTGTTTTATTTAAAAGTAAATTCTCTAATATAAGTTGTTTAAAATTTAGAGAAATATATTACCAAAATAAAAAATTTAAAATTTAACAAGTAATTGGTAATTAGTTATAAATAATAATTTTAAAACATAATTTTATGAATATATATTTATTCAAATAATTTTATTTGAATACTTTTTTTATTGTTATCTTAAAAAATTGAATTATTCAACCTCTGGAAATGATTTAAATGATTTTTCTAGTTTAAATATATGAAAATATAAGATATTTTTATTTGGTGATTATTAAATTATATTTAATAAGAATAAATAAATTCTAATTCTGAAAAATAATTTTTTCAATTATTTTTTTTATCTGTTTTAATTTTTTTGATAAATTTTTTATCAAATTTATAAATTGAATTTAAAAAACCGTATCTCTTATTTTGATTCAAAATTTCAATGTTAGGTAATAAGGACAATTTTTTTAAAAAAAATAAAAATTTAATAAAGTAAAAATATTGAGTTACCATTAAAATTAAATAAATAGGTTAAAGGGTTAAATTATGGAAATAATCCTTAAAATTTTTATAAAATTATTACTCTGTTGTGTGGAGAAGTTGTTTAATATCCCATATACATCATGTTTCTAATTTTTAAACTCTTTGAATTCTAAATTATTTGGCTTGAATAAGAATGAATGTATATTTGTTAAAATTCCAATCCTTAAACATAAAATGACCCCCGTCACCCTTTCCAAAACACCAGATAAATTTGGATTCTATATTATATTATTTCCATATATATTATCTATTTTTGGAATTAATTTTTTTGTAGGTTCTTTTATCATTTGGATATACCTAATATTTTAAAACAAATTAGTCTTCTAAGTGAAAATACAATTTTATTACAATATGTAATGACTTCTTATTATTATTTTTCATTTAAATTCATCTTATTCCTCTTACCAATTATAATTTGTAAAATTAATAAAATATAAAAAATACATTTAAAATTATTTAATAGTGAATCTTCAGTAAATTGAATTCAAAATAATATTCACCCATTAGTTGTTTCATATTCTTGATTGTGTTGGTTTAACCATATACTAGGAACATGTAACAAATATTAAGAACTGATGGTTATGAAAATGTAATTACCATTAGTGTATGATATTAATAAATATGTAGTGTTTTTATACCTCTAGTTTCATAATATTAATATTTAAATAATTATTAATATAACACTATATTCAAGTTAGAAATTACATAAATAGGTGAGTTATTTATTTAACAAGGGAGAACCATACCAAATACATAAATGGAATAAAATTGATATTTCAAATTTAATTATGTAAATAATATTTATGACATATATTATTCTATTTTGATGATCTCAAAAATATGACTGAGATCTGTATACAAAAGTGAACAAATATTATTTGAAACAGCTAATATCCAATAATCAATATGAACAAAATATAAATAAAAAATATTTAATAAATTAAGGTAATTGATTAATATAAATTCTGCTAAATATTATTAATGTAAATAATTATATTTTTAATAAGTAAAATATTATTGTATTGAATGTTGGGGTATTTTTTTGCAATATGAAATCCAATATCATTTCTCTGAATTACACACATTATTTTTCAACTATATTTTACTATGTTTTTTTATTCAACCCCATGATTGTGCTGAATTTTATTTCCTATAACATTTCTATTGATTTATAGTTGTTCCCCACAACCAATTTTCAGTTGATTCATTCTTTATTAAATAATATTTTTTTATTGGTTTTATCCTTATCACCCATTCGATTTGACATTCATTAGGTATTTTGGTAATTTGGGATATTTTTATTCAATTTACATTTATAATATGTTATTTTCTACTACTATGATAATTTTTTATTTAAATTACTTTTTATCATTATCCTTTAATTTATTCTCAATTCATTAGTTTTTATATAGATAAGGATTTTCCTAACTCAATATATTTTTCACTGAGTTATCCTCACTCTAATTTGAGTATATTATTATATATTTTATATTCGTTTATTATTATATATCATATTAAATTTTATGTTTCTTTTTTAAGAAGATTAAATTTTGAAATAAAAAATGTTTTGGGATTAATTATTATTTTATAATGATATGTTCATATAATTGTAAAAAATCACTCTCAATTTTGGGTAATTTTCTTCAATTTACATTTTATTCTATACCGAAAATATTTTTTATATATTTTTTAGAATGATAAATTTGTATTATCATATATACCTTCATTATGTTAGTTCAATTGTATTAAAATTGATATTTTTATATCATTCATCAATGAGGTTTTTTTTAAAACCATTAAAATATATTATAGTTTTTTATCCACCTCAATTATATTTTTCACCATTTAATACAAATTTCATATAACTCCCCTTAAATTCATTTAAATATTATGTTAATAGAGCTTTACTTCTAACATTAAATTTTCAGATTCAAAATATTATTTTTGGAAGTGAATTTTAAAATTAATTTTATGGAAATATATAAAATGATAAGAAATCTATTTTCATGTTTCTCTTTTATTTTCCTCCCTTTATTATTATAATTAATTTTTAATAATTTTTTATGTTATAATTTTGTATAAAATATATGTTTATGGAAATATTCTTATAATAATTTAGTTTCTTGAAAATGATATTTAAATCATTCATTTTCCATATCTAGTAAAAGTTCAACATTGTGAAAAAGAAAGGGTACAAAATTCATAATTAGTTTATAACTACATTTCCTGATTTGAATTATTTTTCATGTATGTCAATAATATTATATATCTAATCATTAGAGTAATACTTATGGTATACTTTTTTCTCATTGTAATAATATTATATTATTTAATAGCTATTTAATTTATTATAAAGTCATGCATATATCAATGGTTATAAGTAAATGAAATATCTTTGAGAAGATTAATCCATCACTAACACTGTATATAAATATTGAATTTTTGCACAATGTTAACCTTTATTCTAATGAATTTAGATTGTGAGAATGCTCTATATATTTCACATATTTTATAGGTATTCACTAACATAATTATAACATCAGATAGACATGAAAAATATATTTTCAAAATTATATATATTTAATTATATATAACTTATATACCCTATATTTTATAATTTTAACTAATGTATATTTTACAAGCTAACCATTGTCACTCCTTTTATGGTTTTTACCTCATGAATATTTATATGGAGCCTATATCATTTTCATCGGTATCTTAGGATATGACTTTGATTATCTTATGTGGAAGATATATGAATGATTTATCAATTAATGAGGATGAGATTATAATTATATATTCCTAAAAAGAGTTTTCTTATTATTTATATCTCAAAATATGAGATTTATTAAACTATATAGTGAACCTAAAACACTATGTTTTTTGGGGTTGGGGTGTGGACATAATCCAATATGTTATGGTGGTCTCATCGGGTTGATGGGACAAATTTTATGATTATTAATGTGTATATATGTGTCATTTTTAAATTTAAGATACATTACTATGTAATTCCACATTACTATTTATGTTTCCATGGATCATAGTTATTATTAGTTGTTTCAATGTAATAGTGTATTGGTTCATGTTATACTCTTATAAAAGTCCTTTTTTGTTCCTTGTTATTATACATTGATCAATAATATTATACCATTATATATGATTAAATATTTTAAATATCTGACCTTTTTTATTTTTATTTGATACATTTTCATATTTCTTCATTTTTATAATATAATTTTTTATGTTTTATGGATATCTATTTCCTTTACTGAAAATTTTATCTAAATACTTTCTTACAATTATTAATTTCCACCAGAATAATATGTAGAAATACTTCTATGAGGAAATCATGAATGAAAAAAATTGTGGGAGTTTTGGAACAACTATTGTTTTATATAATGGTCATGTAACTAATATCTAGATTCTCTAAAAAATTGTCTTAGTAGTTATTTTTTATATTTATAAAATATTTATAATCATGTAATGTGATGTATATATTTTTGGATTATCTTAGTTGGCATCAGAGTAAGTTTATAATGATTATATTTTTATCACTAAATCATGGAGTGTAGGTGTAGGATTATTTTATAGGCATCAATGTGGGATTTAGTTATTTTTGGTGATTAGTATAAAGAATATAACAATTAAATAAAATGTTAAATGTTGAACTGATAGTCTCATCGGTTGTAATTAATTTTTCAAATAGAAACATATCTATTATTATCTTTTTTTATTCTTATTATGGTTTAATATAATATTAATAATTTTACAAAAACCCATTGGTTTTAATTGATGGATAAAAATAAGAGGAATAATGCAACATTGAATCCATATTACAATGATGACTATAATTATCTTTAATATCTATCATTAAATTAATGTTTAAAAATGTATTAATATGAATAATTTTTATCTTTACATTCATAAATCCTGAAAATTCAAACTTTGGGTTTCCAGTTATTCCTTAATAAACACATTCATGAGAAGGATATGAGCATACATATAAAGAATCATTCATGAAAAAAAATATGGATATTAATATAAATCTCCATATATTTATATTTTCATGTAAATAAGAAGTTCTGTAATCCTATCTTATAAACTATGGTTGAGTTCATAATATAATCCCTTCCCTTTTTTAGGATACCCTCAACAATTTTCATTGGTGAGAGTTAATTCAAATTTCAATGTTGAATTTTTTTTAATGTGGGGGGAATCTTACATCTCATATAGAGGCTTTAATTTTATTTCATTAAGGTGCTTGTTTTATACTTGATAATGAATAAAAATTTATTTAGGAAAAAACATATACAAGATATTAATCATAATAATGATTCATTATTCACTGATAATGAAACATTACAAAAAAATTAAAAGAAAAAAGTATTACACACCTTGTATTATAACATAACAGGGAAGAATACATCCATTAAGTTTACATAATCCAAAATTTGGAAATTGATAAAAAATAGTATATATTAAAACATTAAAATTCTCTTGATATCCTTCACCCTTGAAAACAATATTTAGAAAAAATAAACCTATAATGAGAAAATATATACTGAAAGGATAATCAATTTTTTAAGATTATAGAATGAAAAATGTTACTTAATAACATAAAATATAATAATTTTATAGAATGTAAAGGGTGTAATATAAAAATTCTATATCAATAATAAAAGTTTTATATAGTCAATCGGTATAATATTGGGAAACATTTTACCAGTTCAAAATTTTCCATATGCCATAAATATAAATATTGTTCATTTAGATTTTAAATATTTTTATTTTCATTGTAGATAATTTAGTTAAAATAAAATACATGATTTTGGAAAATAATAAAAATATACAAATTTATTTTTGAAAATATATTTTAGTCTAAAAAATTGTTTCTTTGGGTTATTTTTTTTACAAAATTTATTACATTTATATAATTATTTTGAAAAATTAATGTCATAAAAAGAATTTAATGGTTATTAAAAAGACTAAATATCTTCACATAAATAATAATGTAATTATAATGAATTAACTCATAATAGTTTATAGTCAGAGAAAAATGATTTTTTTTAAAACTTATTTTTAAACTTTTATGTTTTATTTAACAAATTAAATTTTAAAATTAAATGTTTGAAATTAAATAGAATAAATTATATATATATATATATAATGAATTAATTCTTTTATAATGTTTTTTCAATCCGTAATAAACAATAATAAAATCATTTAATTTTAAGAAGATATATTTATTCAACGAATTAGATTTCTATATGGCACACATTTTTATCTTAATAAATTAAATTGATTAGTATTAAAGGCCTATAATAATGAAATTTGTAATTTAAAGATACAAAAACATAAAAAACAATTATTATTATTATTACTTAATGTGAAATATTAATAAATCCATTTAGGCTTGAAAGTATATTTTCCAAAAATAATTGATTTCTTATAGATGGTAATCTTTTTCAAATTATGATTTTAAGTTTTCGACTTTTAATTTCATTAAATGGAATTCATATTTTAAATCAAAAGGTAAAAATTTAGAAACAATATCAATTTCATTTTTAGTGAAAAATATATGTTACCATGTTAAAAAGTGAGTCACTATGGAAAAAGTAAATATATGTCAAATTGTTATATTAAGGGATTAATCCATAAAATATCTTCAACATCATTGAAAAATTATGTGGATGAGATTTTTATAAACCGATATATAATATTTGATCACTTTTGTGTCACTTTATAAGATATTTGTTTCCATACACAAGAAAATATTTGTATTTTTGAAAATACAACACCTTCTCACTATAAAATGAACCCTCCGCCAACCCATAAAAAATACACAAATGTTTTGATTCCTAACTTTAATCTAACCAAATTATATCTATGTTTAATGCATTATGAATTTTTTAGTGCTTGTCTTAATAATATGATCCATGTAACTGAAAAGTAATAATGATTACAATAAAAGATAATATTTCTTTCAAATAACAAAGAAGGGATCGTGGAGAGAATACACTTACTTGATGATTCGAAGTAAAATAACACCAAATATACCATAAAATGGAGCTAAATAAGAAGGGAAAGGATAGGGAGGTGTGCCTAGGGTGAGGAATCCTAAATGGGAATATAAAGTAGGGTTTGGGGTTAATAATTTGGTAGATAAAACATTAAAATTATTTTTTAATTACCAAGAAATGATGCACTATTAGTTGGAATATTTTAACAAACTATGCAACAACAGGGTTTCCCTCATTTTCCAAGAATTACCTACCACACGGTTATCTAGCATCGACTGAAGGACCTTGTGCAAGCTGTGTAGTATCTTCTTCCTCAAACCAGAAACCTATAGCATCGTTACCACTAACCGTTTTCTAATCATTCTCCATAGTCTATCCTCCCAAAATTTCACACTTCTCCATAAAAACTCAAAAGAAAAATTTAGGAAAAAATGTAGATTGAAAATAAATAAATATATAACTCAAAATAAAACCATCGATGTGACAATTCTCCCCACTATGAAAACTTTCCTTCCCCAAAAATTCAACTAAAACATGATCAAAAAATTGGAACGAGTATTCTTGTTCATCCCCTGACTTCAACTCCCAAGTCACTTTTATATCACTGTTAAGCTACCAAAGGACACATACAAATATAATAGACTTCATGTGAAGAACATTCTCTTGGGAATCCACTACTTGTAATGTATGTTCAAACATAAATAATTTGTGCTATATTTCCAATTATTCGCAATTTAACACATGAGACAGATCTAGATTGTCCTTCTTTAATTAGGAGACAAGAAACATGTTGTGAATTGATTTCAACTGATAGGGAAAATCTAACCTACATGCCACCTTTCCAATCAACTCGGTGATCCTGGATGGTCTGACAGAACTTGGCGTTAGTTTACCTTGATTTCTCAAATAACAATGACCCAGATAAAGTTCAACCTTCTTGAAAAATTCGACAGCCATAATAAAATCCAAATTGTAGTGCCTCTAATCAGTATAAGATTTGTGGACACTCTAATATATTAATAACCATTACCCGATCACCTTGAACTTCTCATAATTCTCTTGCACAAAACTATGTACCAAAAGTTTGGTCTCACCCACCTTACCCCAACACAAAGTTGACTAACATGACCAACCAGAGAGATCCTTTACAGGAGCCATTCGAATAGATGATTGATAATTGTTGTTATATAAAAACTTGACCAATCCCAAATGGTTATCCCATGACCCTCTAAAATCCATGACTCTGGTCCAAAACATTTCTTCCAAAATCTAGTTTTCCAGTTCTTTATAACCATCCTTTTGAGGTTGGTATGCCATAATCATTATGATTTGTGATCCCAATGTCTTTTTAAGGACTTCTCCAAACCAAGATTTAAAATAGGGGACTCAATCAGAAACATTAGTTGATAGAACTACATTACACCTTACCACCTAATAAATTTACAATCAGTTCAATTATTCTAACTTCAATTAATCTCAAATAGGAATGAAATGGGATGATTTTTCAAATTTTCAATTACCACTGAAATTTCATTCCTTCACCGAGGTGTACGATGAAAGACAACATTAAATACATGGAAAACTCTTCCTACTTCCAATTAGGAATGAGTAATAGTTGGAGAGAACTGGTGGGACTTTGATTCTCTACATTTCCCAGTTGACATGTATACCATCTCAATATGAAGTTACCTACATCTAGCCTCATGAATGGCCAAAAACTGTAGGAACACATCATAATAATTCTTTGTAGCTCTAGGATAACATCCAACTAATGATGGTGGCTATTATTTATCACCAATTTTCTTAGAGACAATGGAAATATTGAACGACCCTTGAACCAGAGAAATCCCAAAATAGATAGTGACCAATCGTAAGGTGTCTCCACACCATGAAGAAACTATGTAGACTGCTATCACATCTCATTACTATATTGCTCAGGTTAAATCGTCTCTAGAAAAGAATGTTCCAACTGAACACTATCCAGGAATGCACCTTCACTTTTCTACTTGGATTTCAAGTGAAACTGGGGAAAAAGACCCATTATGGTCCACTCATAATTGGAATTCTTCAATTCCTACACTGAAACATTCTTACCCAATGAATCATTCATGAAATTTCTTTTACCTAGGCTATATATGATATCGATCTTGAAACACTGTAAATACTCAATCTAACACTTTTTTCAACATTTTAAAATCCTTATGGGAGAAGTGGTACACTATGATTTTAAGATCAGGGTACAACAAAAAATATCTCCCCAAAAAAATAATGTCACCTTGACTTTAGAGAATGCATCACCCCTACAAGCTCTAGGTCATGGGTCGGTAGTTCTTTTAATGTTGTTGGAGTTGGTGAGAGAAATATGACACCACATGATCATCTTGTATACACAAACATCTAAGTCCCCTAAATAAATCATCATAATTCTCCACATACTCCTTTCCCAATTCTAGAAATATCAACATAGGTGTTATATTCAACCACCTCTTTAGATCCTCAAAGAATTCAAGAAACTCTAAGATCTATTCAAACTCCACTCCTTTCTAGGTGAGCATTGTCATGGATGAAGCTAGTCAAGATAAGTCCTCAAAAAACTATCAGTAATAACTATACAAAAAAATAATACTCTTGATATCAAAAACATTCTTCGGATACTCTCATGACATAACTGTACTTATTTTTTAAGGACCACTAAAACCCCTTACTCTGAGTTGGCATGACCCAAAAACATCACTTACATAATTGATAAAGTTTAATTTGAAAACATTGGATAATGACAATGATCCAAGAGAGTTCCCAATATGATCCTCAAATTTTGATCAAGATCCTCCTTGGATTAAGAATAATCTATGATATCATGCATGAATACCTCAAAGAATGAATCGACATACTAGTGGAATACACTATTCATGAGTTCCATGAATACCACCAAAGGATTTTTCAATCCAAAATTCATGACCATGTACTTGATGTGGTTGTACATACTTCTAAAAAATATTTTTTGAATATTCACCTCTTTCAACCTGGCATGGTGGTTACTATAATGTAATTATACTATAGAGAACCACCATTCCCCTTTCATCTAATTGACTAGGTCATCAATTCAGGGAAAATGATACTTGTTAAATATGGTTACCTTATTTAACTTCACTTAATCGATACACAACTGGAGAAATCCATCATCCTTCTTTTTATACAATACATTCGTGGCCCAAGGAGAGACTCATGGTAAAATGGACACTTTGGATACCATATTATCTCGTAGTTTCTTTATTTACCTAAACTTAGTGGATTCCACAAAATATGATGGAATAGATAAAGGTTGTTTCCTTGGTTCCAAATGAATCAGGAACTCCACATCCTACTCTAGGGGTAAACCTGAATATTCATTAGGAAATACCTCTGGGAACTCATCCACTACAAGAGGTAATCCACCCTCAGGAGCACCACCATCGTCCTCCAAATCGGGTGATGATAAAATAAAAACAATATTACCCAACTATGGGAGTGTAGGTCTAGCATGACTTGATTGAGGATCCCACTCTCAAAGAAAACCCTATGTAATCCCATCTAGTTCCATGAAACATACCCAACACCTAAAAAAATTGATATGTGATTGAAATAGAACCAGCCAATATGTTCCAAGGATTACGTCATAGAGGTATATATCCTAGACTAGTAAATACCATTTCAGCTTGACCCTTGACCTAGAGTGTTCAAAAATGGGCACCTGAGACCTTGCCCTTTCTTCCTAACCTACAATGTTACCAACTCCATCAAAAAAGGAATAAAATCAGTTGGAATTTTTGAAAAATTCACAATATGGGTAGGGAAAAATGAAATAGAAGCACTAATATCAAATAAAACTGCAACTATATAAGATTCAATCAAAATGTTATCCAAACTGTTGAGGGACCTACATCCGGTCCCACTAGTGTATGATCCACATCATGAAGATGCCTAGCCTCTTCCTGGAACTGAACATGACCATTGAAATGTGTCTCATCGATGAACTGAATCTAAATAGATGTGGATTCGTCCATACCACAATGACCATCAAAATTATATACCATCATCATGGATGGCTCTGACTAAACTAACAATCCTTTGAAAGTTACAGATCATGCCTCACTTTGGTATGGGCAGTTCACCCTGAAAAAAATATGTAAGCATCCCATAGATCCACATCTATGATAAGGTTTTCTGAGGGGATGTAGACACAAGATGAGTATTCCCGAAACTTTGACACTGGTGGAAGAAAACTGACCATACATTAGAATCCATAGATGATGGCTATCGAGATGGATGTACCAAACTACCACTTCCCATTTTCCCCGACTAATAATTTATTCTCTTCATCTCAAATGAACTACTACTTTCCATCACTGACTAGTTCCTAAAGGAACTAGATATTCCCTTGTAACCAATATATACCATACATTATTGATCAAATAATTTTTAATATTTTTTTATATTGAATAGAAATACCTAAGAAGATATCTTCAGCTGAAAACCCCTTTCGAACATCTGAGCCACCATCTTCTCATTGGAAACTATTTTGGGTGCATACCGAACTAGATCAGCAAAGCAGTGTGAATACTCCCTTAATAACTGGTCTTCCTGAACATGATTGATATACTCCTAGGATCTGGCATAGGCCAGGTCCTTGGGGAAATACTACTCAATGAATAAATCCTTAAATTTCATCTAGCACATCTGTTTATGTTTCCAAATTTGTGCCACTTATTCCAACCAACTCCGACTAGTATCTTCAAGAAGAAACAAGGTGCATTTCACCCTAACTTCCCTATGAGTGTCAAGGAATTAAAAAATATACTCTATCTTCTCAGGAATAACTTCCGCCTCCTGAGGCTCTGTGCTAACCCAGATGGAATGAGGATTATCATTAAATAATTCATGGTCTCTATCCTTCCTAGGATCGTACTCAGCTTCCCCAATAAGGGTAGGGCCTAGATCTGCTCCCTATCATAGATCCTCAATAGTCTGTACCACAAAATCCACTAGTTTATGATCAATCATTTAGGGAAAACTCTCTCTAGATTATTCCCATGATTTTAAGAGAATTATTAATGGAGGCATGTTATTAAAAAAATGCACAAGAAAACCATCAATACAAAAAATCTAAAAAATTTGAACAATAAAAACAAATAAAAATAAGATAAACACTTCAAGAAAATGTAATGGAAAAATCAATTCAACCCACCCAATGTCTATGTATTGTCTATAGCTTGCACATACCACCTAGAGGACAAGTCAAACAAGTATCCCCACATACCATGGTGACTCAAGGTATACCACGAGGTTTGATGGCATGGGACCCAACTCGCAACTAGTGCCTAAAGACGTAACTATCCTTGCTCCAATATATCCAGACTCATCCCAAATAACATGAACTGAAAGAGTTTACCTTATCTAATACCATTCTATCATGAACTAAGTAAGGTTTTCATCTGAACTAGCATTCGATCGGGTCTTTGGCATAGACCTAAGGATGTTTCCAATCTCCACGGTTTGGAAACAAGTTCCTAAATATCAAAGATAAATAATGAAAACAATTTTCCCCAATTTCATTAACATAACCATCCATCAAAATAAATAATCTAAAAATAAAAATATACTAACAAACATGGCATAAACAATTTTTTAGATTTGAGTTTAAACACTAGACAAAACCCAAAAAGGAGAAAAAATAAAAGAGAAAAAAATGTCTCAATACCCACCATATGATATGAGGATCATCTCCCTCAAGCCATCGCCAACAACTCCTAATAAGAAAGGCCTCTAGAAAATCAATCCACCTTCTCCAAATTAAATTCCTTTACCTGTTTAAAACATAACCAAGTCTACTAACACCCAAACGGGTTTGTAGGTTGTGATCCAAAACCAATTATGATGCCACCCAATAAAAGTTTTCATTCTACAAACATTATAATATAAATAACTTTCATATTTTATAATAGAATTATTAGAAACATTTTTTGGAATGAGATTTTTAAATAAAACATGATTTTATTTGAATAACGAATGAGATGTATCATATAAAGATCGTCAGTGTGATATCTCTATAGATAATTAATTAATGGAAGAACTCACTAGGAACTATCTAGAAATGAGAGACTCTATACATTATATATCAGTGAAATGTTTCATATATACCATGATTAATATCATTCTTGTGAATGAATCACTCGGAGGGGAAACCCCATGCACATAGTTTTCCCCAATAATCACAATGCTTAGTTTGTGTTTTAGCATCGATTCATCTATATGAAACTGGGATGATCCACTTCTAAATCATTTGGAATACTATTTCATTTCTTCTTACCTAGTAACCAGATCTTCCCTTTGTTGTAAAATATGATACAATTTACACATTGCACATCATCCTCACATTAATCAAGATAAATAGAGAAACACACACAATATTCCAACACTTGCACAAATGAAATACCCTTTTGAAATAAAATTCACTTCAAATTTTTTTAAAACTTTATTTACACCTATTTCTCAATTAAATAATCCATTTCTTGAATTTATAAAACTCCCTCAAAAGGCACATCATGGATTCACACGAGAAATACACACAATTTGATTTGAAAAACCCATTTTCAACCCATATTCCAATCAAATCCATTCAAAATATCTTTTCACACCACAAACATAAATCATAAAACACGTTAAAATTATCAATAAAAATAATAAATTCATTAAATAATGTTTAAGCATCAAATCAAAAACCTTGGATGTTGATGATTTGAAAATTCTATGTGAAACTCAAACAGCACATTAGAAGATAAATATCAAACCCTATACATCAATATTAAACAAAAATAATCAATATCTAACACTAAAATCATCACCCAACCCACTAGAGAAGAGAAACCAAAATTAATTAGGGGAGAAACCATAGAATAGATAAGGGATAAATGATAGAAGACACTTACTTGAAAATTTGGGGGGAAATCACACCAAATAATCCAAATAATGGACCTAAAAGGTAGGGGAAATGAAATGGAGGTGCACCATGTGTGATTAATCCTGATGGGGGAGAGAAATAGGGATTTTGGAATAAAAAATGGGATATAAAAAAATTAAAATTGAATTTTAATTTCATGGATAAGTTGTGCGGTTAGTCTGTATAGTTTGAAAACCCGTGTGGTGATAATGTTACCCTCGCTATCCTAGAAGAACCTATCACATGGTCATCTATCATGGTTCTACTAAACTTTCACAATACTTATGGTAGATGATGCCTAAAAATGGTAACCTACGGCACTTTTACCTGGGTTGAGGTGCTCTGCTACTAGTAACCATGCACCACAGTCTGTCCACACAAAATTTTACAATTTTCCAAAAAAACTCCAATGAATCTTCAAGGCAAAAAGGTAGAACAAAAATAAATAGAAACATATCTCAAAAAAATCATGAATGTGAGAAAAAAAAATTTGGAGGAATCTTGAATCTCTAATTGAAATAATTAATATTTCAATGGGCGATTTCAATAAAAACTATCATTACTATGAATCACAGAATTTATCAAATGACAAATGATATGTTATAACATGTTAAAAACCAATTTTAATAGAAATATTTGTATATTTATTTCATTTAAAGAAAACGATAAATGATAAATCCATTTTTATTATTTCTGAATATTTCAATGTTAAATAAAAAATAAGGAATTGATATCATATTCATCCACAATTTTGATCTTCTTCAGATGTATTTATTCACTATTTTCAATGATGACGAGGAGATAAAATTTCTGTTAGTATATTGATATATAATTTCCTTTTTCATTTCTTTTTTTATTATTTTTTTAATATAACATTTATTTAGAAAAATTTCCACTATGTGTAAACTCAACAATTTTTTTTGAAAAGCGTGTTTTTGTTTTGATGATTTTTCATATCTATTGACTAGCTAAATCAATATTCATTACCAGATATCTTTTATTATATATAGTTCAAATATCAAATAATTCGTTATTTTAATTAATAGTAATTAATGTATGTATCATCTATCATTATTTGGATGAGATTTACCTCATGAATGATTATATACTTCATGTATTATTTTGAGGGGATAATCATGTTTTGATTTTTATTTTATTTTTATGTAGTGAAAATATATTAAGATTATAAATCTATGATGGGTGGGATAGAAATTATATAGACCTTTTATGAATCAGGTAATGATTTCTATCACATGATATGACATGTATTGGACTAAGTAGTTATCCAAATCCACATTTTTATGGGACTAGCGAGTTAAACCAATCCAGTAAGTTATGGTAATCTTGATAAATATCCTTGACATATGTTATGATTCTATATGTTTATGCATGAACCTTATTCCAATATAAATCTATATTTCTACATAATTCCACATTTAAATACTTTGATTCCATAGATCATGATCATTGTATAATTTTTCTAAATAACTATTTCATACTTCATATTATTCTTTCATAATGATCCTTGTATGGTTCTATGTTCTTATAAGATAGTCTATAATATTATTTCACTACTTATGATCAATTTTTATGAATCCATGTTGTTTATAAATTGGAATTTTTCCTTGCTCATGTATTATCACATATTTATGATACAATCCTTTATGACTATTTGATATGACCCTTAAATTATTGATAATTTGAGCTCAATCTAATTTTATATTTCATGAATTATCAAGGAAGTTATATTTAGTAATATTACCAGGATTAAATTATTCGTATTGAAGTTTTTGGGTGTTTTCAAAGCACTTGTGAATAGTAAGATGGTAATGTAGATAATATCTAATGGAACTAAACCATTGGTCCATGGGACTAAATTTTAATATTTAGAAGATATGTGTAATCATGTAAATGGATGTATATTTTTTAGGCCATCTCAATTAGTATCAAAGAATGTTGAAATGTTATTTAGAATTAAATCTAGGTGTGTTCATCTAAGGAAATATATAAATATAATATTATTGTAGTTTATATAAAAAACTTGTAGACCTAATTTTTTATCGATTATTCTAAATTGAATCATAAAACATTGAAACTCACCAATACCTGCTATATGATCTTTATAGTCATTTTATTTGTGTTATAATATTACATGTTTCACTCAATCATTTATTTAGTACTATTTTTTATCATCACTAAATCATTATTTATTATTTTTGGGGACATTAAATTATTTTTAAATTAGTTTGTTTAAAAAATTTATTTTTAATGATGTAAAATTACAATATTTTTAACATATAATTAAAAAAGGCATTTTTTTATTTAATTTATTGAGATAATAATAATTTCTTTCAATATGATTCATGCTCAATTTGGATAAAAATAAATGATAAATTTATTAGAGCTAATGTATATAATAATATTTCTATGGTTTTAAATAATTTATATAAATTTTATCGGGTCGTGTGGAAGATTATGAAAATCACATATTCCCTTGTATACAATGAGGTATGGTAAAACATTTTAAAATACATGTTCATAAAGAAGATTGTTTTTGTAACATAGTTGATATAATTTATAGTTTTTTCATAAACAATAGGAGATAATATGTTTAATCAATAGTTTCCATGGTTATAGAAATATAAATTTTCATTTGATATTGATAATATATTAGTAAAAAAATAGTCTTGATAATATATCCACTTTGATTTAAGGGTTACTAATGGATTATTTCCAAATTCACGGGACATTTAGAAATAATAAACACTCAATTTTATAGTTATTTTATTTTCATAAAAAAAATATTATTATATATTTGAAATTGTATAACATGAATGTAAGGAATGGGTTTAGATATTTTTTTCACTGACTAGATTTTTCATTTAAAAGATACCCTACTATAGGTAAACACAATTCCTATAAAAATATTTAAAAATAAGTATGAAAAATATTTTATATTTGATTTTGAAAAGGTATTTATTTTTCTAATGATTACACTTTATATTGAAATTATTATAGATCATTGATATATTCTCATAAATATTGTGTTTCATGATATAAAATAAATTAAAAATGTCCAAAATAGTATTATATTAATTTAACATTTTACATATATTTAGAAAAATGTATAGTAGTATTATTAATGTGTAAAAGTTTACTTTTTATTTGAAAAATATGATTAATTTTTGTAAACAAGATAATCTAGCTTATCTCATCATAAGAGGAAGATTGATTTTTAGTACATCATATTTTCCCAAGAATCCTTGAATAAATAACTTTTACATTCCACTAATTTATTGATTCCTTATAGGATTTAATATATTTTCTACAATGCATTATTAGTTATTATAAAAATTTACAACTATTCTCTGTATATATATATATAAATCCATGATATATTTTTTTATACTATATTGAAAACTAAAATAACTGGGATATGATATTCATGTATTATTAGTTCCATTAATTAAATATTTCAGGATATTTTGTGAAATATGTGTCATGGTGTATTATCTGAACATGAATTATTTAAAAAACAATTTCTTATTAGAATCAATGATTTTTTCATATGTTAATTTTTTAATATACAATATCAAAAGGAAATGTGTGTTAGAAATCTATGATGATGGTATATATTTGAGGAAAGTGTGTTATTTTTTTACTGAGAGTGTGTTGATATTTAATAAAGGAATGTTAAGAGATAATTTGATATGATTATCTGTTGAAAATGGGGCATCAGGGAATGGAAATGTGTGACAGAGAGAGAGAGGGTAGGAGGGAGAGTAATATTATTTTTAAAGTGGTGAATAAGGTCCATAAAAATAAGTGGGTATAAAAAGTTTTACCAGTTTATATGATAGTTATTTTATCTATAAAAATTTTCTTTCATTATTTAGAGTAACTAAAAAATATTCCTAATGTTTCTAAAAATTATAATCTATAGAATTATACTAGGGGTCCAAACGACATCATATCTAGGTTAATCATTTTTGAATAATGTATTTCATCAAAAACACAATAGAAGAAAAACTCCAACACCCCATTAATCGAAGAATATATCTCTATATTTAGAATTATTAATGAAATAATAAATATGAATGAAATACCCTTCACTTTGACCATCTAAACATCAAATTCTTAAATAGTAATTTGAAAATGACCATTGAGGAGAAATAGAGGGGTTTCTTCCTCCTAGGGTATCTATAGATCCTGGGAATATCCCAATGCATGAAGAGGTCATATCTCCAATCCACAGCCTTCTTGATACAAAAATTTAAATTATGGATATTATAATATATAAGAATCATCTTAGTTTCAATTAGTTTTAAAATTTGATAAGGGTCACATGATCAAAACCATTTCTTGATAATAAAATTAACCAATAAAGTAATACAAGGATTTAAAAACGTTAAAGAAACTTTTAATAATTGTTTTATAAAATTGTATAGTCATTTCTACTCCATGATGAATTAAATTAATTACTCATAATACTTATTTAACATTTAAACGATTAAATAAAAATGTTCGAACTCTAAATAATTATAATTATTTAATTAATTATGAAAAATAAGAGAAAAAGCAATATAATACAAAAGGAACCATCATGTTGTCCCAAAACATGAATCTTTGGGTGTAACACTATAGTGTAATTAATATAAAAATATCATGGAGGATTCAAATATACACAATTAAATTTTCAAATCCTCTTTTAAGAGGTTATTACCTTTATATAATAATTATAACAATATCACACATACACTAAATAGTTCTGGAATTAAGGAAATTTTACCTTATAAAACATCATATGAAAATAATCATGAAAATATATCTGAAAAACTTTTAGAATAATTATAAATCCTATTTTGGAAATGTTACTATACATTTTCACCCCATGTTACATCATCTATAATAATTATTTTTTAATTTAAAAGAACATTTTTATGAATATTCTCTAAAATGATTTCGGATTTTCTCTCACAATTTCATAAACATGATCCTTAGTCTTTCTACCGTAAATTGTGACGAAGGATAAAATTTTATTATTTAAAACACATATGAGTTGAAAAATTGATAAATGTAAAAACTAGGGAAGCCTTTTGAAAATTAAAAATGTTACTCAATCTTCAATGATATTAGAAAATAAATCTAACAAACACATGTATCTCTATAATAGTATCCACCAATTATATCATATAAAATTATATATAAGAATATAATACATTTTCCAAATAAATAAAATAACCAAGAGTCAAAGATTATTTCAATCTCACAAATCCTAATCAAATTTTCTATATTTTATAATTTTACACTAACCATTTTGATTAATAATTCACATATCATTTATTTATGATAATGACATTATCAAAAGTTAGTCACCCATGTAGATAATCACAGAAAATGTAAATTATATATCTATGGTCATACATTTATATAGTATTTCTCAATTGAGGGGGAATATTTGATAGTTTCCACATGAGATAGAAAATACCATGGTTAATCCATAACTAATGACGTGGTCATAAATATACAAACCACCCCTAATTAGGTCAAACATAAGTCTTGTGTAAGAATATGATTAATAAATGTTTCTTTTCTTGCAAGTGTATTTCCATCCTCCAGAATGTGGATTCAAGGTGAAAAATTCACCCTTATTTTACTAAATATATTGTCTATGATACTCCATGTGGTATAATTGGTGGTCCACACATTACCAAATATGATTTATATTAATATTAAAAATATTCTATATTAATATTTGAAATCCCATATATATGACCCTTAACATTTCAACATAACAAAAAATACTCCATATCGATCATTAGTTAGGCATAACTCTAAGTCATAATTTATAAATTAAATTATAATTTTACATTAGACAGTATTTATAACAAACAATATAGAATAATAATGTAGATACTAACACTTTTAAAACATGATACATTTTATATTATTAAACATGATTATGAATAGTAACAAAGAAATACATATGTACATTTAAAATAACATCCCTTTTAATAGATAAAGAGAGATTCATTATTATCACTACAAATTTTAGGGTTTTAAAACTTATTGTGATTCTATAAAATTCATACCATATAACTATTTGACCATATAATAAAACCCACCCACTAAGAAGATTTAGTGAGTAGATTTTCTGGTTAATAGTTGTTTGAATAATGGTGGGAATTTTGAATTATATTACTAATGTTGAAATATTTTAACATAGCGTTCATGATAAATTACTTGACATCATTAAATGTTTTCATAATTAAAAATTTTGTTTTCAATTGAACCAAAAAATGGAATTTCACACATTTTACCTTAAAATACATGATAGAGTTCTAACTCAGATGATACAAGTCATACATGTATAAAAATATATTTTCTCATGAAAACATTTGAATGGGATATCCATATGATACATTATTTCTTAAACACCATGGGATGAATATTCCTAATAATAAATTTTCCATTCTAGTGACATGATATAGAAAAACAATGAATTAGAGTAGGCATTGTATTTCACCCATTTCTAACAAAAAATCATGTAGAAACTATAAAACCAATTTTTTATGGACCACCTATAATATTTGTTTTATAAAATGGACTTATTGGGAAACTAAAATGGAAACTTAGACCAATAGTTGTGTTTGTTTTATATTTTACATCAATGATGGATTTTTTAATGTTGATGAATTAACCTAGGATTGCTTGACCAAGTATGATCACCCAGGTCCATGAACCCATATTCGGTCACCCTAGACAATTCGATCATGTCCAATTACCTTGGTCCATGATTCCAAGTCTAATAGCCTAGGTCTATATTACTGGTTCATTTTTCATAGGTCCCCCTTCATACTACCAAGTTTTTTCACCCCTGTTCGAGCAGTTTAATTGGACTGGAGTTTCCTACTCACATATCCTCATGTACCACTGTGAAATAATTTTCATTCTCATCTCCCCTATTCCCATGTGTCAACTTTTTCATATAACAAGACCCCACGGGATTCCACTTTTATGCATTTTAAAAAATGAAGAAACACCTAAATCACCCACCAGCTAGGACTCCATTTCCCTTACTAGGTTTCTTATGATGTTTAAAACCTAAGACAATCAAACAAAGGGAGGGGTAAGTGATCCATACAATGATAACAATCATCCTAAAATACAAACTAACACCTAATTATTTTAAAATAGTGTATAGTAATACCAATGTTACTAACATTAATGTGCCATACACCTTGCCCCAACATGATCACCCCTATAGAGAAACATGCCAAACTCCCTTTCGAGACATCATATTATATAGAATCCATTCCCCACATTCGATAAATAGATTAATTACTTCATCAAACTGAAATAATATTGACAAACAAAATATTCCTCATATAGGGAACCACATCATATATCTTTATCTAGGATATCCATTTAGGCCTACCTCAACCAAGGTGAGCAATCTTCCCTTATTTACCTAGGGTGACCACTTTGTGCTAACTCAACCAGGGTTCCTACTTTAAACCCAAAAAAATGGGTGAAACAATTCTACCAATATCAATCTTGGGAAACCAATATTTCATGAATCAACTAGGAGAAACCCTTTCAGGTCAACCTATAACAGGACAAACCTACACCTAAGCCTTACGCCTGGACATATATTGTCCTAGGTCCTACACTAGTAAAAATTCTAAACCATAGTATTTTCCCCAAGTGAACCGATATAATTCTCTCCCAATATAGGGTAACATATCCACCCAAATTTTAATGGTTGAGTATCCATTCATCTTAGTCTCCTACAACGGTATCAATTTATCAGGGACTCCTCTAAACCACCAGATTTACATGATAAGGGAATGAAAACCAATGTGCACCCATTCAATCATGAATTCACTTGATTAAAGGAATGTAAAACATGTAATACTTAATATATAGGGACCTTTGAGTGTTTAGATTCATTTATTCCATTGATAATATTTCCCCCATTTGTTGGAAGATAATGAGATCTTTCTGTGCATAAGACATTCATCTTGTATTCCCAAGTGTTGACTTTTCTATAATTATCAACACAATGGGCCATGAGGTAATGGGCCTACCCATTAGGTATAATCCAAATACTTATTCCAAAAGTTTATCTAATCATAATGATTTATCAATTAGATAAAGTGAGATAAGTGGTCTTGATAAGAATCTTACATATACATGTTCTCATTAATTACATTATCTCTATGAAATATCAACGATATAGAACTATTCATACTTGGGTGCTCCAATTTTAATCCATAACCACATTTCAAAAGGTTTATATTGATCATGATTTCACTCATATATAGTAATTCCATTATTTATTAGTGTAATATGGATATCATCATATATTCCTCTCCTCCAAATTAGTGTATGATTAAGATCCTTCTCAACAGGCCATATTACGTATGAGGAATTCTTCTTAAATGGTTATATTCCTAGTGATACATCCAAATTAGAGGGATATATTATATGTGATACATCATTCTCAATGGAACATGCTCCCTATAAGACATCCTCATCAATAGATAGTATTTCCCATGTGGGAAATTATACATCTCCCATTTTACTACAAAAAAACAAGATGGACCAAAAATGGAAGCCCTTATGTATTCACCACTCAATCCTCTATTAACATATCCATACATCATTAATTTAAATTTTATGGTATGGTACTATTAGATGAACTTATACTATGTGAGTATAACTATATATCCATTTATTCCTATTAACCAATATAGCTAGGATGCTTATTTGTGGTCAAAACCCAAAAATATCTCAACACATACCCTCAGTAGACCATATAACTTCTGAGATACCATATTAATTTTTATTGAGAATTAATTCTCACAAAACCCATCATAACCAGTTTATATTACTTATCTTATATACAACTCCTCATTGTTACATTTTACCCAAGAGTCGTATAATTGTTTTCAATGGTACATACATCCAATGACTAAACCTTATTCAATGTGAAGTATTACCTATGAGATAAACCAAAAAGAGGAACTCATGAAGAAGTCTCACTCCAACCATCTCTAGAAATATTTTTCTAGTAATATTAAATAACATCACAAACAAATAAAAAAGGAGTTCACTTAGTCAGGTATGAATTATATTAATAGAAACCATAATGACTCTTATCACAAAAACATTAAAGGTATGATGTATCTCATTAAGTGGAAATCAAATATTTGGTTTATGAATCCATTTCTGATATTATATATGAATCCCTTGTAATGGTCCTAATCTGAAAAATACATCATATATCAACTCCTTGTATGAGGATAAATTTCAGAGCACCCAACTATGAAATTTTATACCAATTCTTAAAAAATT
Organism: Viscum album; assembly: GCA_963277665.1. Lineage (NCBI taxonomy): Eukaryota > Viridiplantae > Streptophyta > Magnoliopsida > Santalales > Viscaceae > Viscum > Viscum album. The sequence continues at coordinate 1,739,059,433 of OY728142.1, read as the reverse complement.
AGTATGATAAATAGGCATATCCTATTATATTTTTATAATTAATACCAGTTATAAATATTATAAAATAAATAGTTTTGATACTATGATCAGATACTCTATGATATATTTATATAAGTGTTCACATTGAGGCATTTTAGTGACTAATCACTCGTATACTGGTAACCAGTTGACGCACACCTGTCGTAGGGCGTGGCAAAAGAAATTTCATTTTCCTACTCCAGCATAGAGGCTGACCAGGGTCATCTCTATTGAGGATCATTTTCATTTATTCACTAACTTAATATAATTTAACTAAACTACTTATTTTGGTTGTTTTTATATTATCTAGGAATGGAATACAATTTAATTAAAATAAAAGATAAAACTAACATGAAATGACAAAATGCAATTAATTGAGAAAGAACTTGGCCTTTATGGGTTGGATTGTGGGTTTCATCATTCTCCTTGTTAGTATTGAAATTATGTTTGATAATTCAATCATGAGATCTCATTAATGAATTACTATTCTTTTATTTGTTGGTGTGAAATTATTAATGCATTTATCAATATTAACTTCACCTCCTCCTATAATCAAGGTTGATGGCGCACCTCGATCGAGAGTATGACGTCTTCCAAGACCTGGCTCCATCGTATGCCATTTCAACCACTGAATGGCTCAACTCCATCGTATGAAGAGCTCGTATCCCGTATAAGGGAGGAAAAATATTTAATAAAAGAATAGAAATTAGTTTGAGATCAGTGTCATGGTGGATGATCCCCACACCAATGCACATCACCCTTGATCATCACAAACTTAATAAAATATAGGAATTTAAGCACAAAATAATTTAAATTGCCACATACCTTCCACGGGCCAAGTCTCGGGTTAACCCCTCTTATTTTAGGGTAAGAGTTCATGGTGTAGAATATGAGCAGAATAAATAAGAAAATAACTAGAAAAGATGAAGAAGAAAATAGGGTGGATGGGAGGACATAAACATAAAAATAATGCATGATTTTTATTAGAAATCTAAATTACAATTAAAAACCAAAACAAAAATAATTAAACGAAATAAATAAAAAAATGAAATGGGGAAGATTTGTGTCTGGTCTCCCATGATGGAGATCTCCTCCTTGGTACCTTGAAGGAATGGATGGAGAATGGGATGTTTTAAGGGGGAGGAGCTCTCCCCCTTTTATAGCAAGATCTCTATCCTCTGAATTTGTTATTTTTTTATCCATTAATTAGCCACTTCATGCAAAGAGACCTTCATAAATGTTTTAAATTAAGGTATTTTCCGTCCACCTACCAAATTTCAACTCATTTGGACTCCCGTTGTAGGAGTTATGATTTTTTCATTGTAGGTTCTTGATTTTGGATGAAGCATCTAGGCAGCTTCCTTTAAGAATATGTCATTCAATATCTTTCTTAATGAATCCAAAACTCCATTTAATTTATTTTGTGAACTCCTATTCTAGTCATCCTTCATCCCCAAGTAGAATCAATGCATTTGAAGGTGTGTAGGCCAAGATGGATGTTCGTTACAGTGGTTGGGTCTATGTTGTCTACACGGAAAAATCTTTAATTTCATTGATTTTGTTCTGGCCTCTATATGATCGACTCAGCCCATGGTCCAGAAGAAAAAAATGAAGGAAATAAAATAAGAATTCTAAAAAAAATTAATCAGAAAATTTGGAATTATATTTTTCAGGGAATGACTAAACTACCCTTGAAGTAAAAATCAATAAAAAATCCAGAATTTAGCACTTTTCAAAAGTTAGCTCATTTTTATTATATAATCCCAATAGTCCATTATTTTAATAAAACATATAAATAAAGGTATTTTATAATTTAAAAACATCAACAATTAATTATTATTATATTATAAATATGCATATAAATCTTCTCTATCACCAGTCATGTAATGGAACTTGAAAACGATTAAATAACATATATTAAATATATAAGAGAGTCTTATATTAGAAAATAATTCCTATAGATATGATGATATTATCCCAATATTTTATTTTATTTTCCAATATATATTTTTAGGCATCACTAGTAATTTTACCGAGATTTCCAACATTTCAATAGACGGCTAACAAAAAATAAACATTCCAAGGAAGTTAGTTGATATTTAATTAGATAAAGTAAAACAGATTTAAAATAAAAATAAATATTAATGAAAAACAATCTTTTGAGTCATATCCGGTTTTAAATATCATATTTGAAATTCCATGGAATCTTTTCATAGTCTCCATCCAAGATAGAATGTTAAACCTGAAGTGAAATCCATGGCCCTTTTAATAAACAAGACTATCTTGAGTTGTAAAAGGCATTTGGCATTATATTTTGAATTACATGGAAACACATTGGGTTTTTCATCAAAAACTTTTTTAATACATAACTATTTTATAATCATTATCATGGAATATTTCTATTCAATTATTTTATTTACGATCATTTTTTAATAATATGTCACTGGATAGTAGTATTTAAAAAAACACCCTTTTCATATTTTGGATCCTATAAAACATTCCTTGGGAATAAGATAGGTATAATCATTTATTTTTAACACAATGAACTTCACTAATTCAAATCATACACTAAAATTACTCATAGAATATATATTCATTTAATAATATATTTCTAAGAAAGCAATAATATTTTGTGTCAGGAAATAACACTTATTTTCACTTGGTAAGATTAATTATGTAATAAAATATCACCAACCACACCTTATATATGATTGTATGTGGTTAGAGACGTGAATAAAAAATAATACATATTACTTCATAAAATACTAGTTTAGAGTGTTGGAAACACCTTACATAATATTCTAACGAATTTCACTAACAACCTATTTTATCTCAGGTAAATAAATTTGTCCTTATATTATTTTATGATATTTTATAAAATTTAATCATTAATAACAATTTTTATTAAAATAATAATAAATGTTTCTTATAATAAAAAAATTGTAATAAAATTTATTAAAACATAATTGGATAACATAGATAAAACCTAGAATAATTATTCTAATACACTATAAATTTAATGTAATCCACTGCATCTATTCTTAAATGTATAAACCCCTTACTCCATCACATAAATTAAAATTTTAATATCTATCTTTCAATAAAACATAGGAATTAAAATATTATAGATATTTATAATATGTATATAATATATAGTTTTTTTCATATAACATTTAAAATAAATGAAATCAATTCTATAACCATAATACATGTTTTCGAAACTTCACATGGTTTCATACATCTATTTTTTTTATTTTGATAAATTTATTCTCAAGTGACCATGTTTGTTATATTTGAAGCACTAAACTTACATAAATACTTATCCATTGGGTTTTAGAGTTAGTGCCTAACCAAAAAAGTCATCTCATCCAATTCATCTTGTCAAAAAATTAATCAATTCCTTTATGTACCATCATCGAGGAACATGAACATGGATCTCCCTTGTCTTTCTCATCAGTCCTCATCATATTCATAATATCAATTAAAATATATATGAAATAATTCATATTATAATTCATAATTAATATACACAAACCATCTAGTGGTAATTATAAAATGAATTTATGGCTAGATTAACTCTCATTTATGACACACAATATCTCCAAGTAATTTAAATACAAAATAAAAAATTAAATGCATTTATATAGATGTATCATTAGTAATCTAACACTGAAAGGTATAATTATAAAAATTTTATCATTAATGTCCCACATTCTCTTGACATAACTTTATTAAACTATCTATAATTTTGTTATAATTTAGGGTTACATATTTGTTTTATAGTTTATAATTCATAGATACTAGTATTAAAGTAGATACATATTTATAATACCTTTTATATTTATCATAAAACAATTATCTTCCTTACTAGATCATCTGAAATATTTTCCTTATAAAGGGGTTTCTCTAACACAAATAAGATTTATTCATTATAGAGAATTTTTCGCATTCCCATATACATGTATAAGGATATTATTTCAATAAGATTATATATCTATATAGTTGATATAGATGTAATGTTTGATAATTATGATTCCATTCCACTACAATATATTTCATTATCATATAAGTATAATGTTATATATTGATTGAATAAAATATTTTATTAAAAATTTTCCACTAAAATGGTGTATAAATTAATATAAAAATATTCATTTATGGTATAACCATACTTTGTTAATAATTAACCAACCTAAATTATCCCCTCAACAAATAGTGATTTAGTTAGTCTATCATATGAATAATAACATATATTACTCTTGGATGGTAGAGTGGGAAACTCTATTCTCAATCCATGATATTGATAAACAAAATACAGTTATAGAGGTATACTATCAAATTTTTTTTATTTAAATATTTTAACCATAAAGTTATGAAACATATGGGGAATTCAACTCCTAGGGTCACAACCTTACTTTTGTTCCTAACATTAGATTCTCAAGGGTTACCTAGGTTTGTCATGGAAGTTACTAGTTTGATGATCGAGGTATTGATATGTGTTATATATGGAAGGATCCTAATCTTATTATGTTATTGGGGTTTAAAATATGATAATCATATAACATGTATTCATGCATTTTATGATTTATTTTTTACTCCCCTTTCTATTAAACAAATAATTCATAAAACCATGTTGGCATGAAACTCACTACAAAAATAATGAAAAGTAAAAATTTACAATTTAAAGTAACCTAAATAAATTATAAAACCCAATATATAACTCCTGAAATTATTTTATTATAATTTTAAAAATCAGTTTAAAACTTTTACTAATTAAAAAAATTATTCATAATATATATAATTTGTATCTATCAATAATAATTGAAGGAAATAAATAAATAAAATATCATTTTGAAAAATGTATACACGAGAAAATATTTAATGATAAATTCACTATTATGGAATATGAACATTTTATAGAATCATTTATATTAATTTCATGTTAAATCCTTTATATTCATTATATTAAATAATTTTTTAATCATATTATAAAAAATAAAAAACATTATATATATAATTTTGACATTTCACATTATTTAAATTTCTAATTTATTATTTTATTTAAACCATTAATCAAGTCATATAAATTTATTTTAGTGTTGTTTAAATAATTGATCAGTTAAGGAAATAATATTAAAATTTAATATTCAAATTTATGAAAAAACTCATAATTAAAAATCTAAAAATTAATATTTTATATTTTCAAAAAGTTAGAAACACTTTTAAAATTATTTTCATTGAAAATTTTACATTAAATATTTATTACTTCAAGAAGAAAATTGGATTTCTTATCACTGATGATTGTTTTTTTAATGTTACCATCAATAAAATTATATTTAAAATAATATCAAAAAATGGAATCCACCACGGATTAATGTATTCTGTTTTTTTCCTATTGAAAGTCCATTTCTTGAGACCATTTTTTTCATTTTTGGGATTATATAGAGAATATTTCTATGAAATTACTTTAAGTTTTTATTGGGAGAATTTCCTTTTGATCATGAATTCATATGTCCAAATGGCTAATTCTATTCTATATCTACTCCTCATTTTCAAGGCCACAATATCAGGAATATTGGTTCACTATGATGTAGATAATCATCTTAAAATGTACTATTTTTATTGAATTTCAATCAACACCCAAAAACCAATTCATTTCCTCCAATATATAATCATATAACATGTACAATTACAGAAAATGTTTTATATAATAATTATGATAGGGTCCTTAAATTTATAGAAATAAAATGGTTGTATTAAGGAGGTTACATCATGGTATCAGGGGATTTATATTATCATATCTCTTCATTAATTCAAGTATAAAGGCAAACGTTTATATATTTTATTTGATTCCACTATAGGGTATCATATGAATGTATAAATATAGTGGGAGAAAACCCATAAAATTTAATTAATAAAATAATATATCTATATTATTAGAATGAATAACTAAATAATGAATATTAATTTTTTACCTTTCTTATTTATGATTTAGCCAGTGTAGGCCTTAGACATAAATTTTCTTGAGATCACTATAATGAAACTAAAGTGATCCTCTATCCAAATGTATCCATGAATCATAATAATATTCTAATTATGTTGATTGAACTCTAACTTATCCAAGGACTTATAATAACCCTCATTTTAATTTATGGAGATAAAAAGAGATATGTATGATCTTCATTTGAACTTGTTAAAACTTTATAGAAGATTCGTATAATCTCATATGGTTTCCTCAACATAAAAAATACTTTTATTATCATATATGGAACTCAAAAACATTTATACCATGACTATTGAAAGTTTTTAAAAAATTCTCCCAAAATCATAACTCATTCAAATAATTGGTTTAATCCACATAACAATTGTTTAATGTTTAAATTTTGTTTTTGAATGATTGAAATCTTTAAAATCACCAATATTAGACATAAAAATGGATATTATAACAATCAGTGTATAAGACTAAATAAATTATAATACTGATTCATAAAAAACATTTATAAAAAACACCACGACATAGTAAACCTTATTATTTTGGGTTGAATTCTACAAAATTTTGTCTAAAACTACTTGTAAGATATACTAACTAGAGAACTAAAAGACATTGAGTGTGAATCCCCATATATGAATGGATAAGAACTAGTGTTAAGATATTGTAAGAAAGTTGGAAAGAAATTACTTCTAGAATAATAGAAAATACTAATATAAAATCCAAATAATCAATACATTTAATCATAGTAATAAAAATGAATCATATCTAATGTATAACCATTAATAAAATAAAACATAAATGTGGTATATAAAAAATGATTCCATTTATCACCATACACATATACAATAATGTTTACTTACTGTGATAAAGAGAAGAACTAAACAAAAAAAATAAGGGAGACTAAACTATAAAACATATGTAACTTAGAGAAATATCCAAAAAACTATCTAGATACTACCAAAAAATCATTCTTACTAGATATAACTCAAAAGTGAAATATATGTTTTCTTGTTCACTGAGGGGGTGTCATGAAAAAATCACTAGGATAGTACCATATTCCCCTCATATACATTATCATATACACTATATTCATGCACATTAAACAAAAGAATCAATGCATAACCTAAAAATAAAACATGTTATATCTTCATGTTATCACTATGACACGATGATTCATGAGATCAACAATATAAAATTATGTTAGAAGGGATGTCAAATAATTATAGGGACCCATTTTTATACCCTGACACTCAGGGTAGGTTATTGGAATTTGGGATTTATCTCTACCCTCTCACTCTAGTCTAGACTATATAGAAATATATAATACAACATATAGTCACTTACCTCCCCCCTTTCAATCGGGGTAATATCTAGAATATATCCCCACAACTACCCCCTTTTTAGTTTATGATCAGGTATCATAACATTCCCACTACCCTATCAATCAGAGTAAGGTTCTGTATCACATACTGAGCACTATAATTTCTTTATGTGAAAATATTGGCCTCACATATTGACCACCACCCTTTCACTAAAACTAATATCCTCTATCACACCTTGAATACAACCCTCACACTCAAGGTATGGTCCAATATCACATCCTTACCACTAATCTCTAACTTATGTTAAGGTTTTGTATGACATCCTAACCACTACTCTCTAATATAGGCTATGGTATAATATATCATCCTTACCACTACCCTTCCACTCAGGGTAAGTTCCTATACCACTTTTAATGTCATCTCATATACCTCCACCCCCTGACATTGGGTGAGGGATCATAATTACTAACAATTATAGATAGAGAAATAATAACATAAAAATTAGAACATGATAGAGAATCCCATATATTAGCCATCAACTATCAATGCACAAGATTCAACATAGATCATGTATTATTATAGTATAGTATAAAATACATCCACTCGACGTACAACACATTGTTATTAATTTGGAACGTTATATTTAGGGAATAAATATAGTGATAATTTTGTTTGGCATTATTATCCTTGAGTATTATGGATTTAGGAGATTTATATATTATAAATATATCATTTGAGTTATTTTATACTATGGATTATAATAATATAGAATTTTGTTTCCCATTTGATATATTATTATAGTATAATATAAAATACATCCACTCGACGTACAACACATTGTTATTAATTTGGAACGTTATATTTAGGGAATAAATATGGTGATAATTTTGTTTGGCATTATTATCCTTGAGTATTATGGATTTAGGAGATTTATATATTATAAATATATCATTTGAGTTATTTTATACTATGGATTATAATAATATATAATTGATAAATTGTGGATATATGGTAGGACCGCATTTTATGAAGATTATTTATTTGATATTCTGAAGGTAAAACCTCTCTAGGATTCCCCCTTGACCAAGACCATGTAATACATGAATCAATTAAGGATTGAGATGAATCACCTTTTTTAGAAATTAAATATAGTTTATATTTTGAAACACTATGATTTTAGGATATTATTCTCCTTAAAAAAAATTTATTCTTTCATAGATTTCATTACAAGAAACATCGATTTTAAAGGGACAACAATATATTATTGAAATATTATTATGTTAAACATGACTGTAATAATATAACCATGGAATTGTATGTTTTTAATGAGAGTAAAATAATTATAAAATATATGTATAATTTTATTAATAAATAATAATTTATTTATTAGTTATTTTAAAATTAAATTTCAATTTTTAGTGAAGAAAATTTAGGCTTTAAAATATTTTTTTAAATGGGATTTATTACTTTTCCTAAAAAATATTATAATAAATATATACCACATTAAAAATAATATTTTATAAAATTGATATAATTTTTGACAAAATTGTATCAAAATTATCTTATCGGGAATTTTTTGAATTTTTTTTGAAATGTTTAAGTTTTCAGTGAATAGTGAAAATACTGATTTTGTTGAAAACCATCATTTCCATTAAAATATTTATGTTTTTACATTTTAATTTTCAATTTTTTTTATAAGTTCATTAGTTCATTTTAATTTGAAATATTCCTGTTAAGGTTATTTAAATCGTTGTTATTCTTAATTCTTTTATTGAATTGTTTTTATAATTAAAAATAAATTTTTTAATCCCATTTTCATCACATTTTTCTAGTTTATTTTAAAATTAATTTATAACACATATATTTATTTAATATTTTTTAATATATACCATATTTGGGGTAAAAGAATTACTATTATGATATTAATTAAACTTAATTTTTGGTTACTATGAACAGTAATTGATTTCAAAATTCATTATTATGGTAAATGGTAAAATGGGTTCATGATGAGTTAAACTAAAGAAATTTGTCTTAAATTGATCTAAATATTGTCTAAATTCTATTAAATGGTAATATGTTTACCCTATATCATCTAATATTCTATTATGATTCATTTGGGAGCAATTTTTCTTGAGGAAGATATTAACATATTTAAATATTTTAAAAAATTCAATGTGTCACATATCTCTCACTTATAAAAGGACTCCAAATATCTTCTCTTACCTACACATTAATAGCCTCTTATATTAAAAAAAAATTTTAAAATTGAATTAGTAACATCACTTGTCATATCCTAGTGGTTCTGGTCTGATTATAATAACATGTTATAAAGGATTTAGGTTAATAATTAATGAGGTTGTCTGAAGAATATGAATATTTTCATACTAATATTTTTAAAAGATTCATTATTCTTCTATTTAATCTAGATATATTGTATCCATAAAAATTAATTAATATAGTATCATTAATATAATTATATTGTATTATAATTATGGTAAAATCATTTCAATATCTCATTCCATAAAAATTGAAAATGAAAGCATTGTTTGTGTGTACATGTGGTCTACCACCTCCACATAGTGATATTATTCATTTTCCATAACAATCGTTCATAGATGGTTATTATGGTGGATTTAATGTTTTTAAAATATAATTATGACATAATTATAATTATGTAATTATAATATCTTATCTACCTTCATACAATCCCATCTTTAAGAAAAGGATAACATTGGTCATGTATACGTGGGGGCTACCACCACCCCAAAGTAATGTGATTCATCATTAATTTACACTTTACATGGATGGTAATATAGAATAAATTATTGAATATATTTTATATTTATTATATAATAATTATTCTATAATGGTTAATTATTACTAACTTTTTGTTCTTTCTATCCATTGAGAACTAGAAACATCACTCATGTGTATGTATGAACTATGGTCTCTATGAAGTAATGTAATTGATTTTTCATCAATGATATATGTGAATGATTATAAAATATTATATAATAAATAAATATGGTACAAGATTAATTAGTAATATTCTTGATATTATGAAAACATTACCAAGGTTTGAGTACTAGAACCATTCAACCAAAACATTCATGGAAAACAAACCAGTTTTTACCTAAAAGTGTATTTTAAAGAAGAATTTATAATAAAATAATTATTAGAAATTAGGAATGAATTAATACTAGTATTTAATGAATGAATTTTGTTATAAAATATTTTTATAATAAATATATATTTATTATATATTATATTTGAACACACAGAACATGATATGGGACATGGGGTATGGATTTATGATACAAGATCATTTTTTTGATATCCTTTTATAAATTTTTGTCACAACCCGGCTTAATCATGATGAAATATGCTTCAAGACCCTCCTTCAAGGAGGATAAAGTGTTGCAGACCTCATTCATCAGGATGAAAAAATGATGAAATGAGGATAATGACCATAGAGTCCCACCTCCATTAGGCCCAAGGTTGGCGACCAAAACCAAGGGTGTAGAATCTCACAAAATAGAAGGCATTACCCTTTTTATAGGAACCATGATCTAGAGATCAAATGGACCTTCCAAAACAACTCCATTTATTATATATAAAATAAATCCAAAATCCATTTCACATGCATGTCTATGAAATATAATAAAAAATACAACAACGTTCTAAAATAACTACCAAAGTTTAGGCTATGAAGTGGCACAACAGTTATCCCAAAGTACAAGCTGGTAATTCTCAGTACCGTCCACGTAGTCCACATAGAAACCTGAATGAATTTTAATATATATAGGGTGAGAAAAAAATGTATACTTTCTATAAAAAACAATGTTCCCCCATGCTCAATTGGATGAATCCTACTAATGACCCTCTCAAAAAATAGCAAAACACAACATATCAACATATACTAGCCACGCCAACCTCACCAAGGATCATTCACCAAGTAATGAAAGTCATGTAAAGTAATATTGTAATTACATCGATGATTGTGTTAACTCGGCAAACTTCCCACTGATTTGATTCTCATACCCTAAAAAACATCCTCGTGCTCCAAAATCTTCAATAAGCCCCACGTCACAACCTATCCAAACACACTTGGGCAGTAAAAACCACATCACAACCCACCTATAGTCACCTAGGCCCCATATCTAGTCTCATAACATGGGAAAATGAATATTATAACATCTATTTCATATGAAACCAAAGCCATGTATGACATATCACCCCGCCAACATACACCTAGGCCATAATAACACCTCGTTGCGAAGACACCTGGGACACCACAACACATCTCATCTTGAAAAATTCTAGGAATGAACAACCCAACCACAGACACCTAGGCCTCTTGAACCACCCCAAGAACTGCCCAACGAATCTTTGGATATCAATTACTATAAGATGGATAAATGAAAATAATGTAACCAGACATCCATCCAATGAACGAGATGTTTGGGAAAAGACACCCCCACCCATGATGAGCTACTAGTGGATGAGTCACCATTAGGTGGCTCATCATTGGATGAGCTATGGCTAGATGGGTCATTATTGTGAGACACATTTCTAGTGACCTACTGGTGGATGAGTCACTGTTGGGTGACTCACTACTAGAGGCCAACTTATGGATGAGTCACTATTGGAAGCTCAATTGTAGAGACCTACTGGTTGATGAGTAACCATTGGGTGACACAATATTGGCGACCTATCGTCGTGACCTACCCTTGGAGACTTTCTCTTCTGAGTCAACATTTCATGTTACCATTCCAACTCATTGATCCTGACTCACAAGTCCAAACTCACTGACATGATTCACTATTTTGGACTACCATCTCCACCTACCGGTCATGACTCACCATTAAAAATACAATATTTTTGAAAACAATGGAAATGTACCACTATGACCTCCCAAAAAAATTGAACAATGGATTTTCACAAAGTGATCGAACAAAGAGGCCCAAATATTAAATTAGATACATCTAAAACTATTTTTCCATCAAGGATCAAAAGCCTGAACCAGTATGAAAAGAGGGGATTGAACAACCCCCTCATGAGATACCTCCCAAGGATCTTGATACACTAGAATCACTACTACTAAAATCAATGTTCAATGATAAATCCCACCTTATGTTGTTTGAAATTTGGTGTGAAACATCATCATCCATGAACACCTCCTCCGATATATTCTTACCGAACTGACCAAAAGAGACACCACATTAGAATAACATACACATTGTAATGAACACTAAAATCAGGGAAATCTTCTATCCATGTTAAGATACTATCCATTCTAAGAGACACTGACTCACCCTCTTGGGTTTAATTCTATCTCAATTAATGCATCTAAAATTGAAATTAGGTACTCCCTTTCCCACATTTTAGTGATTGATCACACATAATGGGACAAGAAAACAACTCATCTCATATCAAACATGGTTCAAACATCACATTAAAAGGAAAAACATAACAAAGTAGGAACTCAAAAAAACTATGGGTATTGGGAAAACATTTGTTCTTATTGCTTCCAAGGACTCTCCTTGAGGCCACCATGCCACCACAACACGTGAACCAAAGGAATGGTCCACCCACAAAGAACCTTCTCTTAATGGTCTTTGACCTCTACAAGTCGCTCCATGTACATCACATTACCTTGAATATACAACTCTCCCTAGTCAGTGAAATGGGATTCATCATGATGATACGAAGAGTTTGAGGGAAATGGAAGACGTCATGGATCATTTCTAATTATAGTTGTAGTGCTATTTGGTATGCCACCTCACTAGCTTGTATCAACATCTTGAATGTTCTAATGAACCTGGGAGAAAATTAGTCCCTTTATCGAACCTCCACATCACACATCAAGGGGAATACTTCAAGTACACATGCTCCCAAACCTCAAAATCTAGGGCCTCCTCCTATGATCGACATATGACTTCTACTACTAATATTCTACCTTCACCCTCTCACAAACAATATGAACCTTATCTTTTTTCCCTGAATTACATCTAGACCTAGAAAAACTCAGTCTCTATCCTCATCCTAGAACAAGGGGGAGAGACACATCCTTTCATACAAAGATTAAAATGGGACCATGCCAATGGAATAATGATATCTGTTATTGAAAAAAGAATCTACCTAGAAAATACGTAACACCCAAGATCCTCCAATGTCCAAAATGGATTCCTGTAGCATATCCTCTAACATCTGGATGGACCAATCTTTCTACCCATCTATTTGAGGGTGTGAAGTAGTGTTGAGGCATAACTGGGTGCCAATGGCATGCTTCAATCCTCTCCAGAATCATGAGGTGAAATGCATATCCTAATCTAAGACAATGGATATCATAACTACATGCATCCCCACTACTTCATCCACATAACTATTTTCTATGGAATCCACTGTTCATGACTCCTTAATCTATAATAAGTGGGCTGATTTCATCAGCCAATCCAACAATAGATATATAACATCCTAGAATCCCTATGCCCTAGGTATGCTTGTGAATAAATCCATTGAGATTTCACCCCACTTCCACTTGAGGACATCCAAGTTCTGCAACAAACCACCGAAAACATGGTGATAAACCATCAGTTGTTGTCGCATTAATCACATCACCAAAACTCTATTACTTCTAGTTTCATCCTAGGCCACAAAAACTACTCCCTAAATTCATGGTACATCTTGGAATCTCATGGTTGTAAAACTAAGGGTGATTTCTGAAACTTATGGAGGACTCCCTCATGCATCACCACAAGACAAATTAGCCTTCCACAAAACAACATCTGATTATAACCATGCTCTGACCATCCCTCTATAGCATCACCATGGTCAATGTAGTTACACATCACTTCTACATCTAAGTCCCCCCACTAATACTCCTCCACCTTCTTCATTAAGGAAGATGGAACTGTCATCTTAAACAAACAACCTCATCCACCATCCATTCCTACATCCAATAGTAGAATTTCCAACTCATGTATCACCTTCCAAGCATAATCATATTCCCGAACAAACTCCATATATGACTTCTTTCTTAGATAATCGATCATAAATTTTTTCTTCCCTGCAGTGTAGGAGATTTCAAAATAATATTTTTGAAGAAACTCCAACCAACTTCCCTATTTCAAGATCATATCTCGCTGGAAAACTATATAACTCAGACTCCTATTATCTATGAAGTCCACAAAGTGCTCCCAAATGAGGTAATGTCACCACAACATATGCAAAAAAACTACTACTTCTAACACTAGAACATAGGTGGAATAGTTACATTTATGGGGACATAACTGACTATTCCCTATAAGAGATCACTCTTTACTGTTCATTATGACTCATCCCAAAACATGATGATAAGAATCACCAAACCCCTCAAACAACACCCCTTCCTCTAGAAACCCGAGTGATAGATCGATAAACAACTTCCCCTTCAGATAATCAAATTATTCATGTCACTGCTCGCACAAAAAAAATCATGGTCCTCTTTGGTAAGGGTTTTCAATGGAGCTACAACATGAGAGAAATCGGGTAAAAATATCTATTGATAGCCTATGAGGCTGAGAAAATAATGAACCACTAACATATTTTTGGGTTCTTCTGAGGAAACAAATTCCTTGAACATTGAAGGTTCAACCTATACACCCTATTGTGACACCATATGACCAAGTAAATGTACCACTTGTTTCTAAAAATTTCACTTGGTCAATATTTCATAGAGATTTTGGCGTCGAAGGACCCACAAGACAATATAGATTTTCATGGTATGTTAATCCTCTAATTTTTTGTATAACAAGATTTTTTTGATAAATAAAATGATGAACTGGTCCATGAACTCATGAAAGACATTGTTCATGAGCCCCGTGATAATGCTTGTTGCATTCGTTACACCAAACAACATGACTATGAAAATGAAGTACACATACCTACACCTAAAAGCAGTATTCTAGATATTTCCGTCCTTCACCCTCAACTGGTGATACCCAGACCAAATATCATTCTTTGAAATATAACATGCTCCTATCATCTAGTCGAATAGATCGTCTATCCTCGGAAGAAGGTAAGGGCTCTTGATTGTCACCTGATTCAACCTCAGGTATTATATGCCCAATCGTAGACCACCATATTCATTCATCACAAAAAAACTCAAGAACCCCCTGAAAACACACTATAATTGATAAATCCCTTCTTCATAGAGTCATCAATATGAATCCTCAGCTCTCGCAACTCAGATGGTTCCATCCAATAAGGATCCATCAAAATTGAACAAGCACCTGGTTGTAAGTCTATCCCAAATTCAACATCATTTCAAGGGGATGGGGTCACAACCTCCTTGAGGGGAAAACATCCAAGAACTCCCCAAAAAACTCTGGGAACCTCCAGTTCCTTAGTATAAACTGATCCTACTAACAATTCAGCCATCAAGGAAATAAGAGGCTCTATACACCGACCACCCACCTAGAAACTCGGATCGCTAATAGAAGCCACAAACTGACCATATACCTCTTAAAACATGACTCACCTATATATGGATTTGATAATGGAATAAATAAAATGAAACCAATTTTTGCCGAAAATAACATGGTATGGATGCATCTGTTTTAAGAATAGATCCCCATGGGACTGATGTAGTCTCATCATCACTCTAAATCCTCGGCATTCATCGAACAAGTAGTTATGACCTTTGAATAGAATAATCAACACCCAGGGAATGTGAATCATATATACAACTAATCCAATAGCATGAGATAGGCCATGTGAAACAAAGGAGTGTGATGCTCCTGAATCAAATAAAGCACAAGCAAGAGTACTTAACAAAATTGGTCATACTTCGGACGGTATATAGACCTACCAAAACTACTAACTCTACCACATGAACCTGACTCACCCATCTCCTCCACCCCTCCAGTGACAACTATCTTCTCGACCATGCTCGAGTTAAGGTCCCTAAGGAACACCCTTTTTTTACTATACTATATCCACCTTCCCTCAGTGGAGCATGGATCTTCTTTCCCTACTACTGGAACCCCCTGCCGTGAACTACTACTGAGGCAGAGCTGAACCTACCCACTTCCACCATACTGAGCTCGAACGGCCTTTTGGTACTTACTTTGAATATTCCCATTGGATCTTTATGGTAAAAACCTCATTTATATGATCTTAGAAAGTGTAGGAGGGTCTGAAGGTCGAAAATGAAACTACTAAGGTAAATTACCCACCAGTCAGAACTCCGAAGGCCCTAGTGCATGAGACCTACTGCTGATAAGCTTTCTGGCTCCCCTCTTGTGGTATACCTCCACATGACTGCATATGATCAGTTATCTCTATGTTCTTCGGAACCTCAATTTATCTTACAAACGTAACTGGTGTAACCGCACATTGGATAAAAGGAAGAAGTTTCTCTTCTAGGAGTCTCACAAGAGACTCCTCATCCATAATGATATGTGTTGATAAAATAAGGAGATCCTAAAACTCGATCCTCATCTCTTGTACCGACATAATTTTATGTTGGAGGGAGAGTAACTCTTTCCTCTACTAAACCTTCATGTTTAATGACGTGAATTCCTTATGGAATTACTTGTCAAAATCATCCCATAGAGCATCAGCCTCCTTCCTCTCCCCTAGGTTTAATGTCCACCACTGATTCATATCTCCCCATATCTAACTCAATTCAAAGGAAACTCAGAATTCCATTGGATCCCACATCAGACTAATAGTGATCTAAATCTCCTCAATCCAACTCTCCATATCCATTTATAAAACAGTTCCCTCATTCATTCCCATGCTCTACCTCTAGAAAGAACAAAATTTTATCTACCACTATTCATTCTCCCATATTACATCAACCCTCTTCTAACCAACCAGATCAGCCTACTGAGCCTCGATTTTCCAATCCACATGTGGATGAAAACCAGGTTATATAGATAAAAATGGTAATCAAGGAACTCCTAATAACGATTAGTATGTAATTTAATTTATGATTCGATTTAAATCATTAATTATTAAAATTTACACAAAAACCCAAATTCAAATATGAACCCAAGTCATTATGATGCATGTACTTTTCCTTGGGTCTCTACCCTACAACCACTATAGCCTCACTTGGTTATTTGGTAGGCTTATATTCCTTCACTAGATCATGGGGGGCCCTAAAATCCTATGTCCAATACATTATTCCCTGATCATTGTCATGAACCAAGATCACCTAATACAGTTTCCCTACCAATCCATGAAATCCTCACTATTCCTAACTCCAAACTCCATCCTATCTCTCAACCTAACTATGATACCATTCTATCTTGACCCTCTTCATCAAGATGGATGAAGTATCATGACCCTCCTTCTTCAAGGTGGAGAGTGTGTTGTGCCCCTCCTTCTTAAAGATGAATAATGAAATATAATGATCCCCTGAGTCCTGACTCTAGTAGACCCTAGGGTGGAAACCAACACCAAGGGTGTATAATCTCACAAAATGGAAGGTGTTACCCTTGTTATAGGAAACAAGATTGGGAGATAAGATGGTCCATCCCAGAATAATTCCATTCACTATATATAAAATATATCCAGAATCCATTCCACATACATGTATAAGATAATTCTATTAGAAAATACATTATAGCAACAAAATAAGTACCAAAAGTATGGCTAATTAGATAAACGACAGTTGTCCCAATGTCTTCAATAGTAATTCCCAACATCGTCTACATAGTTATCATGGAAACCTAAGAGATGTTTTATATTCATATGGTAAGAAAATAAGTATACTCTATCACAAAACGTCCTTTAGGGGATCGTTTCATGGCTACCCCAAGCCTGCCACTAATAGGCCAATGGCTGGTGACTAGCACTGAGAAAGAATATCCCAAAAATGTGAGACATTTTCTTATGTACTTGTACACACACACACATCTCCAAGCCACAAAACATGGAATGTAAAAATACTAAGTACGAAACTCATGAATACACAATATCCCAACCAAAATAGTATGACTATAATGTAAAGTCAATTTAAGTAAATAGGGATAGAATACAAGCCCACCAAAGAAAATTCTATAAACCAAAAAGTACATCCTATAGACAGAGGTACTAATATAGCATATCAAAATTGTAGGAACACATCGTCATCCTTGAAATCAAAATTCTAGGTCTGGCTCTGCTCCACCATGGACTCTTTCAAAAGTTCGCTCGTCTGCACAAGACACGACATGTGTGGGAAAAGCCCATGCAAGGGTGAGTAAAAAAACTCAGCAAGACAACTTGAAACCATAAGGGATGACCAAAATGGAAATAGATCATAGGAAATACCATAAAGGTAATACAACATAGGAAATATGAAACTTGAAATATCATAAAAAAATTTACAATAATATCCTTAAAGATATACACCCATGACCCATATATCAAGAATATTTAGATATACTCTCTCTATTGAGGCAAATAATCTCCATGAGACACATATTCTCCACGAGAAACATTGTATCGATATAACGCATAATCATTATGAGTCACAAATTATCCATTTTACACACAATCTCTATAATAAACATAGTATTTTGGAGTCACATAGTCTCTATGAGACACCGAGCCTCTACAAGACACATAGTATTTCAGAGTCACACAGTCCCCATGATACACCAATTCTTTATGTCACATCCAACCACATGATTCCGATCAATGATTTATAGTTATTGGAGAACCTACTCCACAATACATTAGTTCATATGAACACTTCCACAAAAAACCACTTAGGATATCTCAAAAGGTATGTCACTTAACAGGGGTTCCAACTCTGTAAACAGTTCATCAAACAGTCACACGGTTTGAATGAAAGGGTTGTTGGAAAATTAAGAATGGGGTCCACTGGTTCATGGTGCAACTAGGTAGTGAGTCTACAAATTTTTTAGGTTTACCATAGTATATATTTGACCAACCCAGTTGATCGTATCCTAGTCTGACCACCTGGGGTATGACCCGAGTCTGGCCTAGTTTCTAGGTCGATCTGGCCCACCCTAGCTGGGCCTACCACATATTGATGAGGCCCAACCAACAAATATTTGATGGCCCACTTGTTTTGTATTCCCACCATGGTTGTGCTCCCATTTATGGTGAATTCATCCACCTCATGTGACTGGATGCTGCATCCCATGGCCAGACCGCCGCATCCTCACAGCCTCGCTGCCACCGTGTGCACCTCCCACCCACGGCATGCCACCATTGGTGCAATGTTTTGGTGTTGAGGTACTGGTGGGAGGTTATGTAAGACACTAGGCCTATTAGGTGGTCTAATTTCTAATAATACACCACTTCCGTGATCCATGGTCCTTCAACTACATTTATCTAGTCTTCACTTAGTCTTTCCACCAATCTAGTGGTCGGATTGCATTTGGAGCCTCCCCAAAATTCAATCCATGACCATGAGGATCTAATAGAGTAGAATGTCATGAATTGAGGAGATAATAATTAAAATAATTCCTAGTGGAATGAACTTCATCCTTTTTTCATGTTAGCCTCAATTTGTTCCCATTAGAACGATGAATGAAGAAGAATTAAGCATAATAATTTATCTGCTATTAAAACCACGTAATCAATCTCATCACACAAGAATGATTGAACTGCAAATCAAACTATTCATGTGTATTTAGGCATTCATCATTGAATTCTAAAATAGGGAATGATAATAAAAAAATCCATACCTCAATTTGGATTGGTTGTTGACAAGGAGAAGTTTTTTTCCGTCGTTGATGAGATCCTCCAACTTCGTTGGCATGGAAATCCACGATCTGATCACTAAACTGTCATTGTTTTTAAGGAGGGTTCTTTCTCTGGGATTCATAGGAATTCTAGCATTATGTATATAACATTGATTTATCTAAAAATTGATTATTAAAAACGAAATTTCACTACATTTTTTGTGTGATGTTAAATAAAATAAAACATAATTTATTATATTCTTTAAAACGTTCAAAAATTACTTTTCACATCTGACCCATTCTGGTAGATGTTAGGCCTCACCTACGGAAAAAAAACATTACAAACTCAATGGTGGTATCATATATAAAATATGAATCACCATTAATTAGGTATAAAGATTTTAAAACAAAATAATTTTATTTAATAATATTATTTATGGTTACATCCTTGGTGAATTTTTAATTAGAAGACCAACAAAAAACACAGTTAGGTCACAACTATGGTAAAGCCACCATTTTGAGCTAAACAATGCCCTTGAATTTTTAATTAATGCACTTATTTGAAGGATAATACACATTTTAAAAAATTCCCTGGGTGCATGAGATTAAAGACTTAACAGTTTTTAATTAATTATTTTGCACACATCGGACCTCGGAATCACATGTCGTCTTAGTTCCTGGTCTTGGAATTTACCAAAATAATTTTGAAAAATTAAACCCAAAAAATATGAGCCATCATATTTTTCCCACATTAGGGCTTTACGCCCTCGAAATCTAAAACAAAGGCATACTCAAACAAAAGAGGGTATTGAGCATGAATATAAGCCTCCCTAGCCCATGTTCTCCCCTTGATATTCACATGCTACCACCAAATGAGAACTAGTGGAATCAACCAACCACAAAGGACCATCTCATGTCGATCCATGATCTCAAATAGGTACTCATTAAAAGTATCTCTATCATCATTTTCCATTTCACCCTAGTAAATGACATCTATTGGTCATGAACGTACCTCCTCAACTGGGACATGTGGAAGACTCCATGCACCCACCCTAACCGTGGAGGTAGAGCTAAGAAGTATTCCACCTCACCTACTCTACATAGAATCAGGAAAGGGATAATGAACCTTTGGGATAGCATGTCACCCCTACCTAATATCCATAATCTGTGTGGAGGTGAAACCTAAAGGAACTAGTAGAATCCTTCCCTAAACAAAAAATTCCTTTTCGTTTATCATTATAAGACATTTTATGGCTCTATAAAGCCTTCATCCACACCTAGATAAATTGTACCATCTTTTTAGTTGCCTACACCATCTTTGGGCTCATTAGTGATTACTCTCTCGAGTCCATATAGTAAATTGGTGACCTATAGTGTATCTTTTACAAGGCCTAGAATGGTTCCATGCCAATTGTAGAATGAAAGTGGGTTTTGTATGAAAACACCAGAGGTAGGTGATCCTACCAACTGCTACCAAGATCCAGTATGGAAGACCATAGCATGTTCTCTAGAACCTAAATTTTCTACTCAATCTAGCCATCTATCTGTAGGTGAAATTTTATGCATAAGAGTAAAAGAGTCCCAAATGCCTCCTACAATCCCGTACACAATTGATATATAAAGAGACAATCATGATCTGAGACTATCGTTGATGGAACTCCATGGAGTAAAGCTATCTCCTTCATGTAGAGGCATCCAAGGATCTTTACTAAACAATACTCCTGAATTTCTAGGAAGTGGGTCGTCCTGGTGAGTCTATCAAAGATCACCTATATAGTATCATTTCCATTAGATGTATGTGGTAAAACCATCACGAAGTCCATTGATATCCCATCCAACTTCCATTATGGCACCCCTATGGGTTGAGTCAAACCCGTTGGAACCCGATGCTCATCCATTACATAATAACAATTTAGGCATAGAGAAACAAACCCACAACTCCATTCTTCATTCCCAACCACTAAAACTAACACAAGTGGTCCTGTTACACCTTTTCCACGCCTGAATGTACCTCAAATAGGTATGTATGAAAATCCCTCAAGACCTACTCTAATAACTCCACTGGTACTACTATGAATTCTCTAAAAAGAATGGTGTGATCCCCAAATTTCAAACATCCATCAGGGGCATTCCTGGTGGACATATGAGCACATAGAGTCCCAGATTTGGTATCCTCAAGATGTGCCTCACTAATTCATTGTAAGAGTGGAGGGGTTAATACTGTTAATTGGAGATAAGCTTCTCAATTTCAATCTACAAATGAAATCAGAAACCAACCCAAATGATTTAATGAATCGTTAAACAACTGTGAACTTTTTCTCATACTGAGATCATCTTCCACCATATTACCCTTCCAAGGAGAATAGAAATCTCAATGTCATTGTCTTGGAGTAACTCTATACATCACCTCTTCTAATGTTAAGAACCTTCTGAGAGAAGATATACTTTTGGATCTTGTGGTCAGAGTAGATGACAAATTGTTCACCCATTAGCTAGTGTCACCACATCTTCAATGTGAAGACCACCATAGCTAACTCAATATCATTGGCCATGTTGTTTTTCTTGTGTGGTCTCAATAGGTGTGAACCATAGGGAATAAATACTTTTCCATGAATCAAGAAAAAACTAATCCTAGTTCATTAGGTATCGCAGAACACTTCATACTCGGCACCCGCCTTAGGAAATATCAAAATGGGAGCACTTTTCATTCTCTATCTAAACTAATGAAACATATCCTATAATTTCTCCTTCGACATGAAATGTTTCTCATTTTTTTCCAAAGATGACAGGGATGTTGTTACTCTAGAATAGTTGGGTACTAACCTCCTATAGTAACTATCCAAACCCAGGAAACTATGAACCTCGGTAACAAACTTGGGTGGCTCCATAGAAAAAAATTCCCTCAATACTTTTTGGAGCCTCTACAACTCTATCCCCAAAAATGAGGTTTCCTAGAAGATGGACCTCTTGAATCCAAAACTAACACTTCCAGA
Organism: Viscum album; assembly: GCA_963277665.1. Lineage (NCBI taxonomy): Eukaryota > Viridiplantae > Streptophyta > Magnoliopsida > Santalales > Viscaceae > Viscum > Viscum album. The sequence continues at coordinate 1,739,036,419 of OY728142.1, read as the reverse complement.
GCTTCTCATAAAGTCGGTGCTCTCAAGTGTGTCAATGACCATCCTCTAGAGCCCCACATGCTCCCTCTCATATACTGACTACACCAGGATGTCATCAATGAAGATCTCCACAAACCCGTATAGTTATGGCTGGAAGATACTATTCATGAGTCATTTGAACACTAGTGGGGTGTTCTTCATGCCAAAAGGAAACACAAAGTACTCATATTGGTTGTATCAGCACATGAAAGACATCATCAGTGTATCCTCATCTCATACACAAGTTTTTTGAATGACAGATCTGAGTTCAATCTTCTAGAACCATTATTTCCCTTTCAACTAATCAAATAAGTAATCGATCCGTTGTAGTGTATAATTATTCTTCACAACCACCCATTTAACGCATCAAAATTCCACACATAACCTCATGCTCCATCATTTTTTCATGGAAAACAAAAATATGGCTACCCAGGGTGAAACACAAGGTCTCATGAAGTCCTTCCTCTAAATTTCCTCAAGTTGTAACCTCCGCTCAAGATGCTCTATGGGATCCATCAAATATAGATGTGATTATAATTGTTTTTTCACGTGGTATAGATCAATGTTGGAGTCTACCTCACTATAATTCGGTAACCGAGGAATATCCTAAAGAATGATTTCATTGTACTCCTCTGCCACTAAAAGAAACTAATGACTCATATCATCCATTATGCTAAGGTTTAGGCTAGCCAAATAATTTGTGATCAGCTACAACCTTATATGTTTGAATATATCCTGAACTACTTGGGTTTCATTTTTGCGGACAAAGGAAAACCAGGATCCATCACTATGGACACACTACATTCTCTGACTAAAATATTCAATTTGAACATAGACCATGGATAACCAGTTTATACAAAATATGATATTGTAAGGACCTAACACCTCTACTAATATAACTAAACCAAAAATATCACCTCCAAGAGTATGGTCACACTATCGGAATGAGGGTTTTCTCATCAAATCTTCTCCTTTAGAAGTTTCTATGTGTATGCTTGAGTCATAAATTCAACTAGAATTTCTGAGTATTGAACAGTGTTAAAGGAAAACAAGAATTAGTATAACATATGACTATAAATACTTCATCTAAGGTGGAAAATACATAGATCGTGCATGTAATCACCCTTGGATCCATGGGTTCGTAAGCCTCCATCACCTAAATCTAGTTTAATCCTTGTCCACCATCTCTTTAAGGCCTTTGTGGACCTCCTAGTGGTATATTTGGCAGTACGTTGAACCTCCACCCTCCTCCTACTTCCCTACCCACTCCTCTTCTACATCTTTTAACATACGGACCACCCTTCTCAACTCTCTGCCTCACCTATGGTGGTCCTTCAATTGTCTCCTAATCAGACATATAACAGGTTGGCAAATCTTGTGCAAGATGTCCCTAACCGCCTCACATGTAACACACCCTATCCCTCTGCTGATTCAAGCTCCCCTAGGATCCATGAAACACTAATCATGTTCCCTAGAATCATTCCATGATGTTCTTGAACAACTTGTGTCCCTAAAAATCCCTTTGAATACCACCTTCTAGGGTCTCATCTACCTAGTGTTCTCTAGTATCTCTCACTATCGGTGTCTACTTTACTAAAAAAACTCTCCACAAAGAGTGCTCAATCATGTACCCTGTAATAAGTAGGAATGTTGAGGGGTATCATGGATGACATGATCTCCCATTTTAGTCAATGTGTGAAGGTATGATACCAGATGAACTAGTCTCATAACATATACATAGAGTAACAAGATGGATCAATAGGCCTCACTGAGTACTCCACCACAGTTAGACTACCCTAATATAGATGAAATATCTTCTATGTGCACAATGATCTCAATTTATCTAGAAAGAACACATCTCTGAAGAGATAATTGAATTATTCCCGAGAGAGAGTCATCTCATCATTTATCTGGGTTGCTAATCTCCACCATCACCCTACTAAGACCTTGAAAAGACACATGACAGGGACTTCCATTAGGTCAAAGTAAATCCTCACAAGGTGAAACACACTTGTAACTGCCTCCATTTAATCCTCGGCTGCATGGGGCTTTGGGCCACCCTGAATCAGGGGAGGTCGCTGCCTTTGGAACTCATGAAATGAACTTACTCATCATGCATACTCATCCAGTAATGCTAATATTAAATAAAGCTTGATGGGTGGTGATTACACTAGAAAACCTCCCGGAGGTTCCATCTCTTGTTTCTACCCCTATACCAACCCCTCATCACTAGGCAGATCATCCTCATGATCAGACAAAAAAATATTGTATGGATGTCTACATGGATACATATTGTAATAAAACAATATGTTCCCTGTCCAATAGAGTATATCTAGAGTGTTTACCCAAGAAGTAAATGTAAAACAAAACCCATTCGTATATGTTCCATGTACTATAGTTTTTTCTTGAAACTAGTGTTTTCATGTACTGATTTAAAAAGAATAAACCATAGCCCTGGTGTATAGATACATCAGTCGCCGCACCAATATTGTATTCTCTAGCCTAAAAGCGGAACTTGAAAATCATAACATGGTTTCCCTAGACAAAACTCACATAATCCTTTTCCTAAGGTATAATTCACCTCCTCTAATACCACCATCTCACAACCCATCCTAGAGGGTCTTATGTTCTGACTAACCCAATCCCACCACTAACAGGCCAGGTTATAGTTACTAGCATTGATAATACATGTCACACAAATTGGAGGCACTTTCTTATGTACATGTACACACACACATGTATCCATTCCACAAATTCTAAAATGTAAAAACACTATGTAAAATAATGCATTCTTACATTATATCCCAAACAACAGAGTGTGACAAGAATATTAAGTGTAGTAAAGTAAACTGGTCTAGAATACAAACACACTGATGAAAATTCTATAAAACCCAATGTCCAACTTGTATGCAAAGGTATTAGTACTGATGGTCAAAGCCGTAAGAACACAATGGCCTCCGAACTCACAAATCATTTTGAAGTCTACGTCGGCCCTGAACACTATCAAAACACCCCTCATCTACACAAGACATGACATGTGCTGTAAAATCCCATTGATGTGTGAGTCAAAAAATACTCAGTAAGGTACCCTAAAACAATAATTAAATACCTAAAAGGAAATACCACATAGGAAATATTACAACAGAAATACCTCATAGGAAATACCACACTAAAAATACCATGAAGGAATAGTACAATCATATCTTTAATGATATAAACCCATGGACCATATATATAGAATATCCTTATATACTCTCTTTAATGAGTCAAAATGTCTCCATAAGAAACACATTCTCCATGTGAATCATAGTCTCAGTAAGACACACAGTCTTTGGGTGTCACACAGTCTCTATGAGACACACAATCACTTTAAGACACAGAGTATTTGTTAGTCACACAGTCTCAGAGAGACACCCATTATCTATAATACACATAGTCATTGGGATTCAAATAGTCTCCAAGAGACACCCAATATATATGTCAATGACTCCCATAGGATTCATCTCAAGGAACGCTCATTCTGGGAGAATCTACTCCTCATGCAATTAGATCGTATACACACTTCTTTAGAAACTAAATTAGTATATCTCATGATTATTGTCTCTTCGCAAGGGTCCCAATGACATAGATGCTTCATCATATAGACACATAGTATGAGAGTTACGAGTGTTTGAAAATTTAGAAGTGGGTCCAATTGCTTGTGGGCTGACCAGGAAGTCAGTCCACGAACTATGGCAGTCTACTTCCCTAGGGGAATTCCATAATTGATCGTGGATCGATCCATTCACCTGGGTCTGAATGGACCAGCTGGGGTCGACTCGGCCCAATGGGCCATGCCCATCTCAGCAAGACTTGTCCCACCTGGTTGGGTACCCCACACACCACATCTATACCCCACATAGGTGCTCCACTCTGCAGTGTCTGTTGTGTCCTGCATCCCCCACCCATGACCGGCTTTGTAGGCTCCCACACATCCAATCCTCTACGTCCATGTGACTCTGATGCCACCATGCATACCTCCCACACACATTCCAACACCTGTCACCTGTGCCAGCGCATCGGTTGTCCCTTCCATGGTATAATGCACCTCCTTCAGTGCTCTGATTTCTAAAATTAGAAAAATTCCATGATCCTTTGTCCTTTATCTAAACTGATCCGGCTTTTCACTTCTTTTTTCCACAAATACAGGGGGACTTATTAACTTTGGAGCCTCCCAATAATTTAAGTTGTGACCACGAGGGTCCAACAATAATGAACACCATGAACGGGGGGAGAATTATCACAAGAATTACCACAGAAACAAACCTCATCATTTGTTAATGTCAGCCTCAATTCATTTCTGTTAGATCAAAGAATGATGAAGAAATAATCACAAGAATTTTTCTCCCATTAAAACCTATAAATCAGGCCCATCCCACAAGAATGATCGATCCTTGGATCAACATATATATGGGTTCATCCTCATTAATCATTGAATTCAAAAATGGGTAATCACAAAGAACCCAAAAAACCTACCTCAAATTAGATTGGACGTTGATGAGGATTGGTTTCATTTTCATAGTTGAAGACATCCTCTAACTCCATTGGCATGAGGATCCATGATCAAATTTCCGATTCATCATAGTTTGTTGGTGATCATTCTTTCCCAACACATTAAAAAAATTCTAGGGTCATAGAGACAAACCTAAATTCTCTGAAAAAGGATTATTAAAATGGAATGTAATATGTGTTGTTGTGTAACGTTAAATAAAATAAAACATTATTTATTTTATTTTGTAAAATGTCCAAAAATTACATTTCACAACTGAACCACGCCGTCAAATATTTGGCCTTGTCTAAGAAAAGAACCACATTACGAACTCAGCAGTGCTATCAAATTTCCAATCCATGTCACCATTCATGATTTATTAGGATTTTAGAAGAAAATAATTTTATTTTTTTATTTTTTTATAGTTATGTCCTTGGTGAATTTTTCATCAGTTGATTCACACCGACCAGAGTTAGGTTGCACCTACTATTATGCAACCATTCTGAGTTCGACAGTCCCCTCAGATTTTTGATTAAGACAATGGTTTAAAAAATATTACAATTTAAAAGGAAATATGTGTGTGTGCTATTAGAAATATATCATTTTTCAAATAATTTTTCTAGGAACACCAGGCCCTGTAATCTCACACCATCATAGTGCTTTGTCTCATAATTGTCCTTATTAATTTATAAAAACAAAATCAGAAAAATCATAGTCATTAGATAATCGATAGAGAAACCAAACTCTTTCATGCACATGTGGAGGAAACATACTAATTACCATGTTATAAACCAAAAAAAAACTCTATAATGCATGTCCAAGTATACTATCCCCCCAACCTGACCAAGGCTCACTCAATAAGTAACACAAGACATGTAAAGTAATATAGTATTCACAGTGATGATTTGAGTACCTCACACCACTTTCCACTATAGTTTTTCTCATAACCTAATGGAAAATGTCATAGCGGTCCTACCCCTTCAACAATCCCCACGTCAGAACCGTCCCACACAGACCTAGGTTGCAAAAAACGCATCACATACTGCTTTTAAACACCTAATCCCCACAACTAGTCCAACATACTAGGAAAATAAAGTTGATCACATTCCATCCGCAGACAGCTGGGAAATGTACGACATCGCATCCCACCCACAGACACCTAGGACACAACAACACCTCATTCTGAGGACACCTGGTAAATCATTGCACTTATCATCCAAAAAACACTTGGGAAAGAAAAACCTACCCACTGACTCCTGGGCTTCGTGAATGAAACCACAACCTAGCCAAAGAATCTTTGATTATCAATTCCTAGAAGTGGGAGTAGGGAAGAGAAAGAAAACATCCATCTATCCTATAATTAGGATGATTGGGAAAAGACACCCTCCCCCATGACAATGGGGGTGTTCGAAACATATTTATCAACTAGGTTTGGGTGCATATTTAAATTACAAGGAATATATAGTTAATACATATTAGAATCAAACACTTAGTCCAAACTAATGGGTTATCAAATAATAATCATCCTACAATACTGTCAACTTTGCGTAACCTCAGAATACACAACCACACAACATGACACAACACATTTCATACCACTGGAGAAATATTTTAACCTGATATCATTATTTATTAAATAATTATTTTATTCATTCCATCCCTACTCAAGAAACTTCCAAGAATAATACATGTTAATAAACAAAGAAAAAGTCACACATAGGGAGAAGAACCGTGGTAAAATTAACCCACATCATCAACCTTATTTAGTGTCATCTCATCCAATCCATTTACCAAACCAAATCAACCACAGACTCATAGCCACTCCCAGCAAGACCTTCTATCACGACCATTCCTAGTATCCCCATTACATAACCACACTGCACCCATCAACACATTATTTCACAACACAAACCCAACTCTTCAGTATAACACCTCCCATATGTTCCATGATCAAAAAAACAAACAATATCTCAACCTGAGATTCCATTACACCACCTGAACCACCAAAACATAGTCAAGCTAACTACCACATCACCACACAACCACACAACGAATAAATTTTAGGATTTAATAATGTATCCCTTATTATGTTGTGAATTTTAATTCAGGGGATATTGAAGGACATGTTTGATCGTTAGGGAATCCATTTTTTTAACCAAATTTACATTGTTAATAAATTTCACATATACAAAAATTCCATATATTATCAAAGACAGGGGTTCACAAAAAACATTTGTACACAAAAAAAATACCAAAAAAAGTCATGATTTTCGGTAGGAATACAACTAATTCAATTCACATCATGGATAAAAAAACAATAAATCATAAGTATGTCAAACTTTTCCCAGCCCCTATTTATTGATCTAAAATAGATTCGATTATCATTGTTTAATTTTCATTCATCTTTATTCACAATTAGACATTCGTACTCACACCATGCATGATACACAATTTAGAGAGATGAAGGGATTCCTACCTTTAAGAACAGATGATCATAACCTCATTATTATTCAAAGACTGGGGGTGTGCATGAAACATAAAAACTCAAGGGAAAATTGTGATCCAATCCCATAGCACATACACATGACTCCGTAGAAAGAAAGGTTTTGGTGAACTTCCCATATCAAGAAAAATGGGAAACAAATAGAGAAAATGGAGTCGTGTTTTTTAAAAGTCCTGATCCTCTATCAATGGGAGGAACAATTTTAGAAGCCATTAAAGTTGAATATTGATCAAGACCCCATAGTTTGGCCATATAGAATTCTCTGTGAAATTTTGAAAAATAGTGATATGATCCATTTCCGTTGAAACATATTCAAAACCATTTAAATATTTTTTTAAACTCATTTTACATCAAATAAAAAATCAAACGTGTGAAACTATGAAAAAATGGAGAAAAATAAAATTTTGAAAAACTATTAGAAAAGAGTTGACATGGGGTGAGTCACTGGTGTGAGATACTGGTGATGATATAATGATAGATGAGTCTCCATTGGGTGACACACCCTTAGATGAGCTACAAGTGGATGAGTCTCCATTAGGCGACTCGCCGCTGGTGACTTATAGGTGGATGAGTCATTGTTGGGTGACTCACTGTTATTGACCTACCAGTGGATGAGTTATCATTGGGTGACTCATTACTAGGGACCTATGACGGATGAATCACCATTGGGTGACTAACAGCTGCTGAATTATCATCGCGGCCTACCGTCAGTGACTCACCATTGAGAGTCCCTGGTTCAAGTTACCGTTTCGACTCCCTAGTCCTGACTAATCGGTACTAACTCACCAGTCCTGAACCACCATCATGATTCATCATTTTGACCTACCATAGCCCCATATCAGTCCTGACTCACTGTTGAAGATACTATATTGTTGAAAACTCTATAATTGAGGCACTATGACCTCTAAGAACATGCCAAACACTGGATTTTCACAAATTAATAGACCTGAGAGGTCTTGGCCATTACAATTTCCATTCAGGGAAATTCTATGGATCTTATATTTGAAACCCCATTTATTTTCATCTTTTATTTTTATTTTAAGAATTTTATTAATTAATGTTTTCCCCACTTTGAAACTTCAGTGATTGAGAAAATGTTTTCAAATAAAATTCAACTATATCTCCACTTTGTTATTTCAAAGTTTTATTCCTTATAAATTATCTTCAACATTTTTTTAAGTAACATTCTCCCTATATATGAAATATTTTAAAATTTTTTGTTTAATTTATTAACAATTCTTTTAACTGATTATTTTTATAGAAAGGTATTATGAATAAGTCATTTTTATCAATATTTACAAAAGTGTGAAAAAATATTCTCTTTTAACATGTATGATATGAATAGATTTTCCCACCTTCATGTGTATTATTTAATTTGAAATTTCATTCATAATTATATAGGGTTATTTTAAATGAAAATATTATTTTTAATATTCTAGGAATATTCATTTGAGATTTTATCCAAATAAATGGTTATTTATCATGTTGTGAAATAATGGTTATAATGTTTGTTTAAAAGTATTATTCATCTATATAAAAATAATTTATGTATTATAATAATATTGTAGGTATATAGTATTATAATACCATCCATATTATATATCTCTATGGAATATGATGATGATTATTTAGGGATGATTCAAGGAAACACATTTTTTCCCATGGGAAAATTATGTTATCCTGAAACCTTTATAAAACCCATTTTTTCATGCGATTTTCTATGGTGAAATGATGAAATGTTTATGAAACCCATTTATTTAACATATGTTATGAGATGAAGATATTATGAATGTTTTAGGACCTCGTGGGACACAAATATATGGTTTCATTATTTGATGGGTGTGCAAGAATATTTATAGGCCTATAATTCATTATGTAAAGATAGATATCTCATGAGAAAATAAGAACTGGAATGGAGAGTGAACCAAATTTAGTAATGTACTCTATCCAATAAGATTATATTATGAGTGAATATTGACTAAGGAACTGATATAATGAATATTGATCCTAATCCACTATGATAATTTTGGTAGTGATACTTTACTAATAAAATGATTTTATATTCTTATGTCCATTAAAAATACATTTTTATTATTTTCATGATATGTTCTCATGGATCAGGGTTTGTTATTAATGATTTAAAACACTTATGAATCATTTATATTTTTATGAAACTTCTTTAGTCCATGATTTATGATTAATGATCTTCGAATGGCTGCATATGATTTTGTAAGTTATGATAATGTTATCATACACTTATACATATTTTCTGCTAAATTATATTTAATAATTTATATCACTAAGGTTTTCATTTATGGATAATTTGAAATTTGAAGTTTGTATGTTTCCTTTCACTGGTTTATTATGAAATGTTTTATATATTGTATATATAATAAGTCTACTAGGTGAGAAGACTACTGTGGGAGATGTGGAATATATTTCTTAATATAAGTTGACTATGTATCTAGTAAATGAAGACACTAAACCATTACAATTAATGGGTGTATATTATCCTAAAATTTCCTGAATATTGATCACTAATAATGTAATATTTATGTATAATATTCTTAGGTGACACCACAAATTACATCAAGAACAATGTTGGTCAAACCACCCATGAATGTATCGCCATTTCACACAACACTCGAAGTGATTATACTATTATGATATGATGTTATAATTCTAGGAGATAATTAGTATTAAAACATACATTCTTTCGGAGAAAAAATAATTTTTATTTCAATGAATCATTTTTTTATTGTGTACATTATTTTGATTTTGTATTTGGAATAAATATGTCGACATTTTCAGAGTGATGAATTTTTAATTTTTTAGAATAATTTTAAATTAATAATTTTATCTTAATAGATTAAAATAATATTAAATTTTATTAAATAATCGATTTAAATATGATAAAATAAATATATGGAATATGAATTTTTTTTATCTTCAGTAAAATATACTTATTTTAATAAAATGAAAAATATATTTTTTGATAAATGCTAGAAAATTTATTTTCATAAAATGGTCTTAAATATATAAATATATATATATATATATTTGTATATAAGTGATAAAATTTTATTTAATAATTATTAATTATTTTCAGAGTTAGATATTGTATCATGTAAAAAACTATTAATTTTCAATAAATAAGCATTTATTCTTGAAATTAAATTTCTATTATTTATAAAATAATTTTAAAAAAATGGATATAATTCTTAGAATCAACATATCAAATTCATATTAGGCTGAATCTATGGATTTTTAAAAAAAATTATGAATATTGAAATACCATATAAGTACCATATTTTTTTATAGTGTATGATAAAATAATATTATTAGAGTTATAGGAATTTTTTATTATCCCCTTTACCAAAGAGTCAAATTCCCGATAAAATTGATTCTTATATTGGATCACTCTTATAAGATATAATATTTTACTCAAGTATTTTACTCTAAACCCCTATATAATCCCCCTATAAATACCACCCTTCACAACATGAATTCCTAAAACATTATAAAACATTTAAATCTCAATTATTTTTCCCAAATCACTCCAAAACCCTTTATAAAAGTCTATAAAATTTTATATCTCCATGAAATAAAAATCGAAGAAATTTTAAGATGTGATATAAAGAAGGATAAACATGTAATATGAAATTTTCTAAACTGAGTTCATTTAATTTATTTCTTATAATACCAACTCTAAATATTTCCAATAATTAATGATATAATAAAATCAATATCTTATGTACACATAAATGTTTATATATTAGTGAAATATAAATTTTAATACCCTCTATTTATAATACACCTGGATTTCAAGGAATATGATTTTCAAATAAATTGAATTTCTTAGATAGTTTGTGTTACAAAAAATGTCGATTTTATATGAAATAAGACATACTATTAAAATATTAGTATTTAATATAACAGTTATCACCTAGCCGTTGGAATGGATGTTATGAATAATATTAAAAAAATAATGAATATATATATTATTTACAAACACACACAAACATATATAAATAGAATTATTTGGTTACCAATTAATTAGAAATGAAAATAAATTCTCTTTAAAAATAGATGAAATATTTTTACGAAAAATCATTTTTATGCACAGAAGTATTTATTATCTCAATAAATTAAACAATTCAACTTTTTTAATGATATTAATGAAGTTTATATTTTATATATTCAATTAATGTTTTTAACATTCATCTTAACTGTTTTATGGCTATGAGATAAGATTAAATCAAATTTTACGCATAAAACATTATTTTTGTACGAAGTAGTATTACAGCAGATTGTGCACTTATTTTAAAATTAAATTTTTAGAATTATAAATAGTTTATTTGAAAAAAAGTAGCTTCATTTTTGAAATCATCTTTTAAAAATAATCGTAGAGATAATTTTTTTGAATTTTTGGAAGGTTAAATATTTTATTGAACAGTGAAACGTACTTTTATTTATTAATAATATTATTTTTTATTTAAATAATTCAAAAATATAAAAATTATATTAAAATAATTTTAAGAAAATTTATTAAAATTATTATTTTATTAATAAAATTTATTTATTTGGAAATAATTTAATGTTAAATTTTGATATAAAAAATTGTTTATCTTCTAATAATGTTTTCTATGGAAACGGAATTTTTCATCATGTCAACTTGTTTAGCTTTAAATTAAATTTGACCATATATTTGAATGGAATTTAAAAAAATGTATTTACAATTTTAAATCAGAATAATTAATATTATTTAATAATGGGAAATAATTGATTTCGTCAAAATGAATAGTAAAAATAGTAAAAATTAGTTACAATAGTTAAGGTTAAAAAAGCATTATCAAAGGGTTGAACTAAATAGATATGGGTATGTATGCCAATAAATATTTTATAAATCATATTTCTAGACAGATTTAAAACTTATTTTATCAAAGGATCTATTTTTTGATAATTTTGAAGAAATTATCTTGTCAATTAATTTATCATTTAGTATCCTTTTGGGAAATTTCAAAATAGTTTCCATGTGGGTTCCTTTCCCAACTTATAAAATTGCACCCATCACCCCTTGTATTCGAACAAAGATTACTCATTAATTTATCCATTACCTTCAAAAATTCATTCCTTAATTCCATAAACACGTCCTATATGAGTAATTTTAATTAGTAAATCCTCTTAAGAAGGTTTTAGGTGTTATCATAAAGAGGTTCTCCAATAAATCAGTAAAATTATTCGCATTCCATTTTTTAAGTTATTGGAACTTCTGGCTCATTGTATTATTATTCAAACATGATAATATAACAACACCTTTATATACCATACATTGATATGTTATTATTGATATATAATAATGTATATTCATCTCCTCTTACATCAAATGGAAAATGAATTCGTCGATCAAGTGTATGGAAGACTACCACCTCACTACCCAATATAATTCAATTTCCATCACCGCCTCACATAAGATATTTTAATGATAGATTTACATAATATATATATTATATTAATTAAATATTGATTCTTATAGAAGTATAGTATCACATGTACCTTCTTATTTTTTATTCTGTGTGAATATGATAATTTCCCTCTTGAGTACGACAGACTACTACCTCCCTAATCAATGTGATTTGTTTTATTCACATATCTACTACATGGAAAGTAATAAGGAAAATTTAATGAATATATGTTATATATATGAAATAATAATTAATTTGAAAAGGAGATATATTATTTACCTTTATTTTATTTTGTTTTCCAAAATAATCTAATCAACATTTATGTCTAAGTAAAATCTTTCATCTCCATGAATGGTTTAATTTATTTTCTATTTATAAATTTAAAGGATTACTATAAATACATATATAATAAATATATATAATATTTATTAAATGTATATAATTTTTTATATTATTTAACTATCATCAATGTGAATGGTCCAAAAATACCCATTTATAACATATATGAGAAAACAATGGAGTTATTATAAAAAAATGGTGATTTTAACAATTAATTGTTAATAAAAGTGTGATAAAAGATTATATATAAGACATATGAGATAATATATATTATTATTGTTCTATAATATTTGTATAATAAAATAATATTTATTATATAATAGGTTTTAATGAGTACGAATAGATTTGATATTCAATGTAAGTGATCTCAAGTCTCTCTATAATTTTTAAGAGATATATGCCAATTCACCACACATTTCTTTTTGGTGTTGTATATACATCACCTGTGAAATGTTATATCATTAATATCATAATTATAATAATTATTATTATTTCATTTGTGGTAATTTTTTAGTGGGTCTTAGGATTCAATTGTTTCCAGAGTGGATAGAGAATTTCATCCCAAATAGGCTTGTTTGGGACATATGTTATTTTATGAATCTATCTTATTTTTAAAGGTCAATATAAAGAAAAAATTTGATTCTATATCATGAATGTTTTTACTATAATGATATTTAACGTTTCAATTTATTGTATTCTATTATGGGGTATATGATTTGGTTGTTATAGAAGTGGTAAGGGTTTTGTGATACGATGTCATTGTTTGTCCAGATTGTAAATTATCATTATTCCAATGATGAAATTTTATGATCTAAATCACAAAAACACATAGGTTTTGTTATTATATCTTTATTTTAATAAAATATATGTTTCAATTTTATTTTTCTCTCTTTATTTACACTATATTCCAAATGAATGTTTTTGAAGAAAACAAACATTATTTACCACTTCGATTAAAAATAATTTCTCATCCATGTCCATGATTTATGAAAATGTTTTAAAAATTATTTTTAATGATTTAAAATTATTTATTAATGAAAAATTTACCCATTGATAGATTGTTAAAAATTGTTTTAAAAGTAATATTCTTGTAGATTTTTAAAGGAGGTTCTTTTAAAAAATTTACTAAAAATGTGGAAGGACTCTTTGTTTAGAATATATGATATAAAAGGTATTTTACACTATAATGACCACTAAATGTTTTAAATATTTATTTATATTAATAAAATATTAATTTAAATTAAATTTATTATGATAATGTTTTTTTAAATTTTAGTTTTTTTAATTGTGATTTTCAAATTGAAAAGGTTATTTTCCTTATAAAATTCTCCAAGTAATCAATTAATGTAATTCTATATCTATGATAAAATATGATGTTTTTACTTAAGCTTTATATAGGATATGATCTAATAATACCATCCATATTCTTTTTATGTATTTTTTATCTTTATCATAACAAGATTTTTATGAAACCTGTAACTTTACCATGAGTTATTCTATGATTAAATATTTATTAAACGTGTTCATTTTCTATCAGTTATGTTATGATGAAATGATTAAATGTTTATGAAACCCATTTATTTTTCATGGGTTATGATATGAAGGAATTTTTATGAAACCTATTTGTTTTGATGTGATCAAATATAATGATTGTTCTATGATATTCTAACACATCTATTTATAGTTATAATTATGAGATGGTGGTTATGCTATAACCAAGAAAGGTGGTGATGTTATGACAATGGATGTTGGTTATGTTTTAACCGTGGATGTTGGTTATGTTATAACCATAGATGGTGGGAACATTATAACAAAGGTGTACTGAACCCTTATATCCCTAAAATTTAATTGGTAAAGATTTATATCTTGTGAAATATTAATGGGACACATGCTAAAGAGATTGATCAACAATTGGATATAGGTCGATGGGATTGATTCAAAATGGGAAATAGGTTATAAGGCCTGATCCACTATGTTTTATGGTTTTGTTATTTTAAATTTATAAATGAAGTGGCTTCTATAATGATTCTGGTGCCAAATATTTATGTCATGTTTTTATGGTCCATGAATTATGATGGTTACATAATATTAGGAATCATTAAATTTGGAATAATAATTATTTAATCTGTTACCCATGTTTAAAATCTCTGATAGGTTTTCTATAAACATTACAATTTATTGTATTGATCTCATACACTTATTTATATATTATTCTTCTATATAGTCATAGAATAGTATCTCCCCTAATTACCAATACTGGGAATCTGAGCTCACCCTGTCAAATGTATCTTTTACCCAGGTTATGGAGAAATGTTTTAAGTAGCATGTGGTTATGAAGAGTATAAAATGGGGAAATAATTATGAGAGTTGTCAAAGATAATTCCTTAAATAAGTATATTGTGTACGTACTCTCCAAATATAATAAACTAATAATGTCTTTGATGGTTTATTTCTGAAGTGTATTGATTATTTGATTAAAAATATGTGATATTTTTGTATGAAAAGACATGGAATTCATAGTTCATATCAGATCTAGGTTTAGTTCAATCATTGGAAACTAGGATGAGATAAATTTTGTGGGAACCATATACGATATCCCTAAGTATAGGAAAATAAATTTAAATTTTTTGAAGGATTGAGTGAGTGGTTTGTGATAAATTTCTTCCATATCTAGAAAGTAATATTGTATGGGAATCTAGTGCAGTTGTTCCTAAATTTAAAAATCATTGAGCATGACTTGATCATCACTTGGTTCTTGATATTGGGCCTTGCATCATACATGGTTTGTCACTTCTAAGGGATATGTTTTGTAAATTCATTGAATTTTTACCAAACATCATGAATGATTTGAATACTTACCATGATATACATATGTTAAGACTAATGTGTCATTGGTTTAATAGAAGGTCTCAGGGTTTATAAAAACATTGAATGATTTAAATCTCTGATCAATGTTTTCTAACTATCATGATGGCCATTGTTTTTTACTATGGTCTGGAAGAAAGAATAATGAAGTTTATACGGAAATGTGTATAATCAAATATTGATGTATATCATTATATCATTGTTATATAAATTACTTTATAATAAAAAAAGTATTTAGGAATTTTAATTATAATACCCAATGAATAGATGTCTAATTAATTCTAGAAATACTTAATGGTAAGAAGATCATATCTCAATATTACGATTCTTCGACATTTTATGATTATGGGAATGTGTTGCCTAGAAATCATATAATTATATATCTATTTTAATTTGATGTAATCTTAGGGATATATTGGATTTCACTACATATATACCATATCAATTTGTAGAGAAGGTATTTAACAATTGATATTATAACCAACCTATGATTGTCTATCATTGTGATGATAAACAAAATATTTAGATGGAAATAACATACATTATATGGTATTTGATTCCAATTTTAAAGGGGTTCCAATCTCATATGTTTATGGAGAAACAGAACATCTAGAATGTGACTATTGTTTTGAAGATTGTAGATGCCTTTCTTGAAGAATTTACTAGTCTTCTATGAAATCATGATGTTGAATTCTCAATTTAACTTGAATCTGATTCCTCACATACTTCTAATATTATACATTGAATGGCCCTGATTAACATTCATTAATTGATGAAGAATCTCTAGAATAATTTGGTTAAGGTATATATTCAGCCAAGTGTGTCACCTTGGGGTGAAAATTATCATTGTGTTCAGAATAACAAATGTTCAATGTAAATTTACATTGATTATAGAGAACTGAACAATATCACAATCAAGAAAAAGTATCCTCAATCTCATATTAATAACATGTGTCATCAAATGTTTGATGTCTATAAATTATACAAGATTGAACATTGTTATATATAATAAAAATATAGGTTCCAAAAGGAGGATAAAACAAAGACAACACTGTATACAAGGTATGGACACTAAGAGTATATGGTGATTCCATTTGGGATTACAAATTCTCTTGATATCTTAATAGATTAAATGAACTGAGTAATCAAAGAATAAATTTATCATTTTTTGGTAGTATTTATATATAATATTATTATATATTACCAGGGAAATAAAGATCATGAAGATCACATGATAATCATACAAAAGACCCTAATAAAAGGGAAGTTGATAGAAAAATTTACAAAATGTGAATTCAAGATACCAAAATTTCGTTTTTTTATATATAATCTAATGTGAGGTTATATTCGTGGATCCATTAAAGATTAAATATAGTGAATGTTATCCAGGAACAACCTTTATAATTGATTTCTGAATTTTTATTGGGTTGGATCGATTTTACCAGTGCCTTGTGGAAAATCTCACATATCAATCCAATCAACTCTCAATGTTAACCTGAATGGGATCCATGTTTCTTTGGACATTCATATGTAAAGAAAGATTCAAGGAACTAAAGAGAAGGTCATCAGTTCACCTATGATTACGATACCATGTAGTCAACAATGGTATGTAATCTATAGTGATGCATCTATAAAGGTATTATGATCTAATAATATATATAATTGTATTATTATAGAATATGCATAATGACAATTTAATGTCCATGAGAAAAATTCCTGAACTCATTATTTGAATGTACCTATGTTATTTTTTTCATTAAATACATGGATGTATTATATTTATGGAGAAATTTGTGATATATATATATATATATATTGACTATAAAATATTAAATTATATATTCACACATAAAGAGATAAATCTGTTCCATAGAATATTCTTAGATCCAATTAAACATTATGACTACTAAATTCATTCATACACTAAGAATGAAAAAATGGTGGAAGATTCCTTGATTATATAGGATCATGACTTTATATCCATGAAGAATATTAAAAAAGATATGATATTTATGGATTTAATAAGAATTGTTCATGTAATATTGAAAGAATAGAATACATTTTATCATGATCAAATATATGTTCAATAATAAATCCAATTGTGTAATAAAGAGGATCCAAAAGAAAAAATGGAACTAAAAAATATATTGAGAAATTATCCTATGTTTATCATTGATTATGGTGAAATTATATAGTTTAGGAATCGTGTGCGTGTTCCATAGATACGAGTATTAATAAGGAGCTATTAGAAGTTTCTCACAGTTCTTTGTTGTATATTCATCTCAGAAGTATAATGATGTAAAGATATTTGAAATAGTATTTCTAGTGGGATGTGATAAGGAGATATATTATAGAACATGTATCTCATTCATTTCTATTTCAGTATGTTAAGTCTATGATACAAAATTATAACATGATGTTACATCCATTACCCATACCAAATTGGAAATTAGAAAGCATCACCATAGGGTTTCTTAATCAAACTCCCCAAAATATCTAAATGTAACAATTCTATATGGGTTTTAGTTTATCAACATAAAATTTTATCCCAATTAATAACAATCAGTATATAATTATTTTTGTATAATCTTATAATTATTTACATTAATGGAGTTCTAAGGTTGTATAGAGTACCAAATTATATTATATTTGATTGATATCTCAGGTTTACCTCAATGTTCTGGATAAGTATTTTGCAAGACGTTGATACAAAGTTGAATTTTAGAAATAAATAATATCCTCAGAGAGATGTTCAGTCTAATTGGAAAAATTCAAACCACATAGGATATAGTGATATCTTGTTCTATTTATTTAAATGTTTCTATGATAAGCTACTTCCTTTAATCTAGTTTTCTAACAATAATAGCTTTCACTCGAGTGTTTTTATTATTCTTGTAGAATATATCTATAGAAAGAACTATATATATTCAATGTTATGGATTAAATTTAGAGATATGAATCTATTGGGATATTATATATATGATGAAATGTCAGATAAGGTTACATCCATTCATTATCACATAAGGTAAACACATAGTTAATATAAAATTTATACTGACAATCCACATTGTGATTTGAAATTCCACATTAGTGACAAGATCCTTCTAAGAATTTATCCCTGAAAGAAGATTGTGAGATTTTTGAATAATTTAAAGCTAATATTGAGGTATATTTCCCATTTCTATATTCATGATAGAATTGGGGTAGTTTTTTATTGCTTCTCTCTTTCACCAAACCTCTCTAAAGTTCATGATTGTTTCAACATATATCTCGTGAGGAAGTGCATACAAGACCCTCCACATGTTCCAAACATTTAGTTAATTCCAATAGATTATGGAATTTCATATATATAGAATTTACTAGTTATTATATATGATAGAGATAAAGATTTTCAACATAATTCTACTCACCTGGTCAAAGTTTTATGGAAAAACCACCATCTTTAGGAAGCTCTATGGTAACATAAGTACATGATGATAGGACCAAGTATCGACTATTATTTGTGTAAGAGTGATCACATTTAGAGAGATAAATAAATTTTATGTAATGTATAATATTATAACCCATGATTTTATGAAAAAAAATCAAATAAATTTGTTATCTTTAATATCTATCATTAGATGCCACAATGAGTTTAAATGTAACTAGTAATACTATTAAAATTTGACTATTTAATAAGATAGGTATCATTTATCAATTGGAATGGGGAGTAAAAATATGATTAATTAAATTATAAAAATACATTGTTTAAACACACACACACATAGATATATATATATATATATTGTTACCAATTAATTAGAAATTAAAATAAAAAACATATGAAAATAAATGAAATATTTTTTTGAAAAAATATTTTTATATGAATAAATGAGTTTTATATTAATAAATTATATACATTGAATTTTATGAATAATTTTAATGAAATTTATATATAATATGTTAAATAATTATTTTAAATATTCTTCTTATGTGTTTTTAGATTTGATATAATAATAAATCCAATTTTATGATTAAAAACTATTTTTTCCTGAAAACCTATTTTGTCGTATTTTCCAAGAATATTTTAAAATAATTTTTTAAAAAATTTATAACATTTATTTGAAAAAATGGACTAAAATTTTAATATCATCATGTAAAAAGTATCTTAGAGTGATATTTTGATATTTTTTTGAAATGTTATTTTTTGAGTAGTCAAATATATTGGTTATAGATAAGAATTTTCTTTTCATTTATTCATTTAAATAAATAAAAATTGATATAATATTGTTTTGTAAGAAACATTAGCTTATATATTATATTATTAAACCAATATATGGTATTATAATCAATTTCATGATGAATTTTGAATTAAAAACATTTTAAAATTAGAAGAACGTTTTCTTCGAAAAACAATTTTTCATTACTCCTATGATTTTTATTTCATTTTAAAATTTTGTAACATAGATAAATGGATTTTATAAAAATAAATTGAATATTTTAAATTATAATAATTAATATTATATAATGAAGTCATCTTAATTTTTGGTCAAAATTAACTGGGAAAATGGAAAAAATATTTATCACAGTTACGGTTAAAATCGTTTTACCTAGGAGCTAAAAAACATAAGGGTTTTTTTTCAAATAAAACATATCTAAAAAATTGTATAGTGATATTTTAAGATAATTCGATCCCACATTTGAATATATGGTCATTTGGAGGAGTTTTTCTTAGGAATGACTTTATCAATTTTTTTATTTTTAGAAATTTCCATGTAGTTTCCTTGTGGGTTCCTTTCCCCGCTTATTAAAGGGTACTCCATCCCATATCCTATTAATACATAAAAACAATTTCGTTCACCCATTTCCAACCAAAATAAATGTATTTATTCCCTCAAAAAATCATATAGGCCTTATTTTTATAAGTATATCTTCACCATAAGTCTTTACATGTAAATCTAATGAGGTTCTATAAAGAAGATGAAAAATTATTACTCTTATATTTTTATATTATTTATTCTTCCACATATTTATAATATATATATATAATATAATGAAATAGTAACACCGGTTTAATGGATATACTAATATGTTATTTTATTAATCGCATAACCTATATACATCTCATCAACGTTTCAATGGAAAAGGAAATAGTCGATCATGTGTATGGTGAATTACTGCCTCACAAACCTATGCAATTCATTCTCCATCATTGTAATTAATTAGTGGTTATAATAGAATATTTAAATTATATATATATTTGAAATTTATGACATAATAATTATTTGTTAATTATAATATATCATATAAGTTGTTTTTTTATATTCTATGGGAATTTGTTAACATCACTAATTTGTACGATAAACAACCTCCTTGTGAAATAGTGTGACTTTTTTTAACATAGGATTTACACGGATGTTAATAAGGATAAATTTAATGAAAATATGTGATATATATGACACAATAATTAATATTTTATTCTTAAATATTTTTTATCTTTCGTTCCAGCAATCAAAAAAATGGAAACAATATTCATGTGTACGTACAACCTGCCTTTTGGATGAACAATGTAATTAATTTTCTATTTCTAAAATTAATGTATTGATAAAAATACAAATATAATGGATATGTAACATACTTATATCATTATAATAATTCTAGAGATTATGTAACCGAGTTCATGGTTAAAGGATAAAAAATACCAAAAGATAACTTACACGAAAAAAACACAGTTATTCCATGAAACAGTTATTTTAATAAAGAATTATTAATAAATGGGTGAATAAATGTTATATGTAAAACATATATGGTATTATATAAAATATAACTTATATATAATACATTTATAATAAACATATAATTATTATATAGGAGGTTGAAACTTGTGTGCAGAGAGTAGAGACTTGGGGTAAATATTTCTAGACTCTCTTTTAATTCTAGGATACAAATCCCATATTCACCACTCATTTATTTTCTATGGTGTACATACATCCCCTTTGAAATGTTATATCAATAATATTCTTATTTATCATATATTAATAGTTACATTTAATGTTATTTTTTAACTTGTCTTTTGATTAACAAATATCTAATGTGGTAAGTGAATTTCATCTCACATTTTCTTCATTCTTATATATGTTATGTTATGCCCATATCTGGTTTTATGAGTTATATATATGGAACAATTTTAATGATATTTCAGGATTTTATTGTTCTTATAATATTTATTTTTTCAATTTATGATATTATTTTATGAGTTTAATGATTCAATGTTTTCAAAAGTGGAAATGGTTTTTACGATTCAATCTCATTGTTTTCTCATATTGTTTATGATTATTCTTCAAATGATGAAATATTATGATCTAACAATCAATAAACACATGAATGTTATTTATCTGTATTTATTAAAGGAAAATAATTTTTTTCATTTCATTTTCACTCTTTATGCAGTCATTATTTCAAAGTAGCATCTTTAAGGAAAACTGACTTTATTCCATTCTTAACATAAAAATAATTTTTTTATGTCCATGTTTTATAAAAATTATATAATGAATTTATTTTAAAGATATATAATTATTTATTAAATTAATTTTACACATGAATTAATTCTTACAAAATGGTTTAAAAGTAATATTCATATCATTTTTTGAGCGAGGTTTATTTTTACTTGTTAAAAAAAAATTATTTGAATCATCATTTTATTATTTTCAATATGAACTATTTTTTTCACCATAATTAAGAGTCAATTTTTTAAATCATAATTTTTAATTTTCAAATATATTTTTAAATTAAACTTATTTTCACATTGTTTTGTGTAATTTGTATTTTTTGAAAAGGTAATTTTCAAATGATAATGTTAATTTCCTCAAGAAATTTCCCAAGTGATCATTAATAATCGTTTTGCATATATGATGGAATACCTTGGTGTTAATAATGATTTAATAGAGATGTGATCCAAGAATACCACACTTATTAATTAAATGGATGTTTTGTAATTATAACAACCTAAGGATTAAGAAACCCTTTACATTTCTGTGGGTAATTATATGATTAAATGTTTATGAAACCCATTCCTTTTCCACAAGTTATATTATGATGAAATGATAAAATATTTATGAAATCCATTTCATTTACCTCAGTAATGATTTGATGAAAAGTTTGTGAATCTCATTTATTCTGAATAGTTCTAATGATATGAATGTTTTATAGTATTTTTCACACATATGTACGATTTAAATTATGTAATGGTCATTAAATTATAACCATGGATTGTTGATATATTATAACTATGGGATATGGTTATGTTATAAAAAATTACGATGGTGACAATATATATAAGGATAGGTTGGACCTATATCACCTTACATTATATTAAGTAAATATTTATATATAAGAAGATAAAAATGAAAAACAAGTCTAATAACTAGATCTATAAAGGGAAATATGTCTATGGGATTGATCTATAATGAGAAACAAGTGATGTGGCCTGATCCACTATGTTAAATGATTTGGGTAGTTAACCATGAAAAATGAAATTTTTTTATATGAATGTTTGTGACATAATTTTTGAAATGAGTGTACAGTCCATGAATTATGAAAATTTCATACTCTTATAAATCATGTATTTTGGAATGATAATGCTTTTTGACAGTGCTCATGTGTATGGTCTATAAAAGGTTGGTAATGAACATTGTATGTTATGTTCAGGATTTCATACACATATTCATATCTTATTCCTTATTATTATCATAAAATGATATCTACCTTGTCAAAAATTACTGAGTATCTGAGTTCAACCTTTCTTATGATTAATTTCCCCAGGATATAAATATTGGTGTTAAGTATGGTGCGATTTTAACGACTAAAAAAGTAGAATATCTATAAGGGAGATGTTAAATATCTTTCATTAAATTAGAACATTATGTACCTCAAATATAAAAAAACTAAACCATTATAGCCCTAGAGTGTGTTTTTTAAATATAGTTAATTTTCAAATAAAATTATTTTATATTTATCTATGAAAATCATGTGTCTCTTATCTATAACTCTCTATCTCTTTAGTTTTAAAATGAAATTGTCACCCATATTATGGTCAGTTTACTACATCCATTGATGATATGTTTAATTTTTAATCACTAACATTCATTAATGATTTTGAAAATATATACAGTGAATAAATATACTGTTTCTAACAAATTTAAGAATATATAAATGTATATTGGATATAATATTAATAAAAATAATAAAATAAAGAGTATGATAATTTTAACCATAAAAAAATTAGCATACTGCGACATATTTTTAGTTTGAATATATTTTTTAAACCCATTATCTATATAACACTTATGTCAATGGAATTATAAAGGAACCCTAAAGTTAAAATTTTGATATTACAGAACTATATTCCCACACATTTGACCATGATTAAAAACCCAGAACTATTTTGATGGAATTAAATAAAAACCCTCAAGTTTCTAATATAGTCAAAATATTATGTAATATATAAAGGACATATAATAACAAATAAAACCTTACAAATTAAATATAATTTAAATTATTTTTTAAGAACTAACTTTATAAACTTATTTTGATTATTATAGAATTTAGAGGCACACAATAAGTGAGTACAGAATCTTGGTAAGGGATTTTTCCAAACTACACTCTTGTATTTAGGTTATTATTTCTCTATAAAAATAAATTTATATCAATTTTATTCTAATAGAATTACCTATATTAAAAATATATATATATATCCCTTGTATATATACGAATCATTTTATCTCATTATTTTCTTTGGTTACATATATGTTCTTAATTTCTCTTCTTTAGTTTCTCTATTATGTAATCCTTATTATGTTGAAATTTCTTATTCATTATTACATTTCATGTTTAAATAATTTCATGTTGGTCCAATATTTATTTTATATGAAGAAAATATTTTTCACTATTGTTTTTTAGGAAAAAACCATGTGCTCACTATTATTAAATATGTTTTCTCATTTTAAAATGAATCATTTTAGAGGTTTAATTTTATATCTACCTATCTACTCATTTTTTGAACATTTCTATATTGAAATAATTAATAAAGATATATTATTATTAGATAAATTATGAATTTCCAAAATTTATTAACACCTTCTCTTATTTGGAATCTTGACGATATTCTATTTTCTTGTGTTTTGATATAATATTATTTATTATATTTCATTCTCAAGGGTTTTATCATTTTATTATTTATGTATAGATCCTTTTACATATGTGTCTTAAATATTAAGGTATATATTATGATTTTATTTATGATCATAAAATAATATTCCCCACCAATTCGTTGGGTAATGTTTCTATCTCATGAGATACCATGTATTGTACATAGATAGTTGGACTAGAATGCTGTTATATTATGTTAACAGTGACCCTTGACATATGTTTATAATGTTTCATTATATATTGTTTCGATATTAATATGATTCCATTACCTTATGATATCATATTTGTATTCTATCAATAAATTTTATTTTATAAGATAATACTCTTTAATGTTATCATGATATACCTCTTCTGTCATAACCTAACCCTCCGGGGCCTACCTAGCCTAGCAGTAGCTCGAGCCACAACTACCACAATCCCACCACCATATACCAGTGGATAGAGATATGCATTGAAATGAAAAAATAATATGGGAGAAATTTTCATATTGTACAAGTATGAATGCTCCCAACCATCACCATATAGAAGTGAATATTAATAAAGAAATATGTAAATAACATCAAGTGCAATAACCATGCATTTACCTACTTCTATGGAATAAAAAGAGTGCGAAATTGAAATACAAAAAGTAAATGTCGAAAATTAATGCCCAAACATAAATAATGTACCAACAAAAATAATAATTAGAAATGTAAATTTTGAGAGATCTCGACTCTAGATCTCCATGACTCGGCCACATTTTTCGGTAAAACACAAAAGGGTAACCCCATGCTCCGCTGAAATCACCACTGACCTATCCATCATTTATATAAGGCACTACACATGTGTGTAAATCTCTTGTGGTGGTTCTTATATACATACCCCATAATATTCCTTGAAAACTAGAGGATAACAGACTTGATAGAAGAAGATAACTCTACCCATAGAATGTGAACAAAGACATCCAATAATTAGATGATACATATATATGATCACAAAAAAATAATCCCAGATGATATATAACAGAGATCTTCATATCGCAACCCCACCCAAAATGAGGCGTCTCCCAAGTGTTCCAAAATGGTCCACTAAAAATTCCAAACGTATCTTATGTCTATCTTAAGAAGTATCTATGTAAGTCACACATCATGATTTTACTACACTATTGAGGGGATGAAATATCAATGTAGATGACCCATAACAAGGTACAGATGGTCTATTTCACTCAATGGGTAGAGGACCCATGCCCTGCCCCCATAGGAGGGTGCTATTTAGTAGATATAGAGGACCCATTACCTCACTCCATAGGAGGGTACCAAATAATAGATAACAGACTAATGCCCAGACTTCGTAGTAGGGTTCTACTCAGTATATAGGGGACCCATTCATTGAATCCATAGGATGGTTCCACTATGTATATAGATTACCCAAGGTCTAACTTTGTAGGAGGGTCCCTCTCCCTAAGGAACCTATCAAATTTTTGTCACCATCGAGTTCCCAAAAAATTAGAATTATGCTCAGAACATCTCAAATAATATCGTAAAATCCACTATGAAGGTCAAAAAAATGTACATAGAAATAAACTCAATAGAATACTTGTGGGCCAAAATATGAGTATAAGAAATGATAAATTAGAGGTATAATATTTTTAATGGAGTAAACAAAATTTAATGGACCCACACAAAATTTGGTCCCATTCTACTACCTAGTCATGTCTTTACCAACTCATGGATCATCAGACCTGTCACACTACATGTAATATGATGTTCTACGTAGTATTTCATGGCATCCCAGGGCCAAGAAGTGATATCCTTTCCATGCCTATGTCTATTGAGTCTTGTATATATACACTATTCATGTTTCAATACATGGTGTGCACTCCACGCTATATGGCATGTAGGGCCACACAGGATCCTGGAAATATAATACCAATACATGTATGATCATAATAATAGGGTTGACATGGTGTGTGTTCCCTCCACACAATGTGTGATACTTAACTCCATCATGAAATCCTATCCACCTCTAAAAATGGACTACAATATGTGTGTTCTTCGTACTACACAACATGTAGTAGGGTTTCTAAAAAATTTATATCTACTAATAACGACTCAAATATTTTCCCCTACCAACAAAATCTACCATGTTACCACCTAAAAATGTAATACACATTTTTTCATTGATTTATTTCCTCTATTGTATGTAAAATAGATTCTAGTTCTCACCCAAAAGGTATCCATTAATCGAAGTTTCTCTCTTACCTCTTCCATCCCAGTTATTGATCCTAGATCCTTGAATCTATCACCAACACCCCATGATTCATTCATATTAATCCACATATCATCAAACTATAAATTTCAAATCAAACCACTAAAAATTCTAGTGTTTGATATTTTTATAACCCACCATACAACATTGAAATGTGGCCCTGAAGGACAACATCAAAGTATGTAAATAAAAATTAGAGGAAACTAGAAAAAAGGGGTGATTTCATTTTCCAAGAATTCATGACCAATAAATATGAATTGGGAATATTCAGGGTGAAAGATATGGCACAACGAGAGGAATAAATTGGATTGAAAATTTAAATCAAATATTTTGTTTCATGAAAAGGATATTTTAAACGCATATCGAATAATATGCTTCTAATCATGCTCAATCATTTAATAATAATCTAGAAACTAAAAAATAATGAGTCGTACCTTAATATTGGATCACTCATTTTCAAATAATGAATTATCCAAGGATGGAAAAGATATTTTTCATTCATTATGACTCAAATTACAAAAAATTTTGTTTATTTTGTCATCTTACTTTAGTCTCCCAATAAATAACGGGGAAATCCTCTTCTCAAAAGTCATATTGTTTTGCAGTTGATGATTGAGATTCCCTAGAATAGCTTATGTAGATAGGGAATACATTTTAGGTTATTTGATTATTTAATTAAATTAATTATTTATTTAATTCACTTAACATACCCACCAATGACTTCTTTATCCAAACATTGGGCACCGACCAACATTATGTCACGCCTAGGGTAAATATCATGCATTGGATTCGACTGTGATCTTAGATTTTTTATTTGAGACTCAATTTAGGTAAAATTCCATAATTTCTTAAAAACATATGTGTGTGTGATAAAAAAATATTTCATATATTTATAAAATTAATTTTGAGATCATTAGGAATAATAATCACATGCAGTCTTAGCACATGGATCAGAATATATTATATTATGTATTTAATAGTCTTAAAATGAAAATTTATTGTCTCCAAAGAAATATTTACTTCATGAGTTTTCTCCTAAAAAATAATATACTATAAAAAATGTGGGTATACTAAGCTCACATCTGGCTCTCCCCATCCTAGGTTCTCTCTTGCATGATCCTATTCTTCTATGGTAAATGTACTAAGGGAATGGTCAATCAACGCTGGATCATCTCGTATCAATCCTCACTTTCTATCAGGTTCTCCAAAAATTTGGCACCATCCTAGATTTCTAGGTCCCCCTATCAATAATGTGTGTAAGATCATGCACATATATCCATAGTTGTGACACATGTAATATTTTGTGCACACACTCCTACTATAGGGTAATGTGATTTGGTAAGAAACCATTGTAAACTCCTTTAAGGTCTCAAATTGTTTGATGAACCTCATGGATTTTCCCCCAATGTCCAAACCTCAACAGTCCTCGTCACTGGGAGACTATAAAAAAAACTTTTTTTCCATCTCAAACTCAAAGGGCCTACAATACTGATATGAATTTTATGTATGCCTTTTATGAGTTGTCCTTCTCCACTAAAAGATCACAAGGACCTTCTCCATCATCCCCTACACCATCTATAGCCCAAAAAGAGATGTCCCACTTATAATAGTCCAACATAATGGCGACCTTCTAGTCCACCAATATAGGGCCTCAAAATATTCCCATTCAATAGTATATTGATAATTACTATTATTGGAAATATAATCAATAGGTATGTAGTTCCCCTATCAGCAGATGAATCCAATCATGCTAGCCCTCATTATTTCCACCAGTGAATGGATATTGCACATATATTGTCCATCTATCTGGGGTACGACTTTTTTACTCATCCTAAACTATGTCTGGAATGCCTCTTACAGGACTCTCCACCACCATGATGTAAAATGTGCATCACAGTTGTAGAAAATTGTCAATGAAATACCATAATGGAGGACGATCTCCGATTAATACAGCTTTCCCAAACACCACACCAAACTTTGTTCCCTGATAGAAAGTGTGTGTGTCGACATCATAAGTCTGTCAAATTCACCCATATGGAATCGTGACCTCTCACTATCCACGGATTCCTTGTCACAATGTCCATAAATATTACATCCCATTTCCATAATGGGATATAAAACATGCTACTAAAAACCTACCAATTCCTAGTGATCACCATTCACTTACTAACATGTGAGGTAAGAGATATGAATTCATGATTGCTATGACTCATTATAACCTACAAAATATTGAAGCTGATGGTCTCTATAAATCTTCCCTACACTAGTATATACATATATATGTGATTTGTGATACTCTTTCATCACCAACTCTTGCATTGTGACTGGGACCATTGTTTACCCATAGAATTGGTTGATTTGATTCCCTCCTTGAGAAAAGCCTTATTGTGAGTCTTACAAATATATATTTTCATTTATTACTTCTTAATAAATTTCTCAAATCTAATCATCTCAAACATGTTAGTTAAGTGGAGGTGTCAATGGCATTGAATGCTGAAAATATATAGCCACCAACTCTAAAAGGTTTAGTTATAATGAAGATAACAGCTCTAATGCCTTCACCACCAAGTGATACTAGAAATTTTTATTAAGGGAATATACCAGCACATTAAATTTCCCATTAGTATATAATATCTCAAAGCCATTGTCCTATAGGTACTCCAAGCAATGAATTTATCTCAGAATCATATTTTTTTTGTATGAATACATACATGAGACTCTGATGGTGTAAGTAAAAAAATTACTCTCCCGTAAGATTGTTCCACCACATCCTCAAAGCGAAGACTACTATTTCACACTACAGGTTTTGAGTCACATAGTTCTTCTTATGGGGTCTCAATAGCCACAACCCAAATGTGATCAATTCTTTCCTATACATCAACAATCCATCATGTCCATCTCTGGAGTCGTCAAATTATACAATGTACTTTACTCCCCCCTCTAGTTGTCTCAAAATGGTATCACTCATAAACATTAGCCTCGACCCATAAAAAGGCCATATATCACACCGTATTCTTAGTGAATGGTTGGGTTGATACCTACAAGGAACTTCATTGGCATTCACCATATCTATATATAATCTGTTCACATATATGACATTCCCCAAAAATTATTCCTCTTGGATCCAAAACTAGAACTTCAATAGCCTACCATAATGTTGGGTCTCCAAAACCAATACTATGACCATACATAGGTGTTCATCATGATCCTCCTCTAATGTATAACATATGAGTAGTTTATAAATTAAAATAATAGTCTTATAAATGAAGGAAGATCTTTTTTATCAGAGCCGAAAATACAGTGGGGAAATTGTCACAACACAGGGAGTAACCAAGAACATATAATGTCTATAGTGACAAAAAATATCATCTTGTTGAACTCTCAACTTGTGCTATTATGATTTGAGATTTATATTCATGAACATCCTCATGCATCAGAACTAATAAAAGAGGTCTCAAATCCATAGAAACATGAAATTTATTATTATCATGGCTTGGTTTGGGCCATGATATTCCACAAAATGATACAAACTTCCTTACACATTTTTCATGAAAAACACCAGATAATCCTAGTGGACACACTTCTTCTGATGAAACCATATTCTCTCTAAGGTCCTCCAATAGAAACTATTGCTCTCAAAGCTCAGTAGGGGCCATCTAATATATTGTAGAATATATTGGATAAGTACTGGAGTTAATGTCAATGCAACACTCCTTCCCCCACCTCAT
The DNA here is from genome assembly GCA_963277665.1 of Viscum album. Lineage (NCBI taxonomy): Eukaryota > Viridiplantae > Streptophyta > Magnoliopsida > Santalales > Viscaceae > Viscum > Viscum album. Next base: position 1,739,005,540 of record OY728142.1, on the reverse strand, counting down.
AATTAGCACTGATATTTACTTTGGGAAAATTTCCATATAATCCTCCATGAAGAAATAAATCCACATACTTGAATAAAAATATGAACCAAGGGCCACACCAAATAACAATTGGGTGATGGGTTGTAGATTCTAAGATGTAATTCACACATGGTATTCTATGAGATCTATATCACACATAAAAGAGATACTCTTCCCAATTGTAATAGGGAATATAAATCATAATTGATGATTGTTAATTTGGGATAGAAACCTATAAAACTAGTCTATACAAATGATGGTGTAATATGGCTCATTGTGATGACTATGAGGACCAATGATAATATCTCTCCCCTAAGATATAACTCGAGTTACCAAAATATAAATTTTATCAAAGAATCCTAAACTATACGAACATCAATGAAAATTTTCTATGAAAAATCCTCAATTTAGAGACTGGGATGATGCACTAGGAGTAAATTGATAAATGAATTTCACAGAATTTTGTTTATTAGTACCAATGAAATTGTATAATAAAAAATATGTACCTCTAATGAACTCATGGATTTCCTGTTCATATAAATCTATATCCTATAGATTCCTATGACCCAAAATGTCAGCTCCATGAGAATAGTGTAGATCGTCTAGTGGTGGTTGTGAGGATATCATAACATCTTTCAGCACACACTACACCCCCTCTTGTATCCCCACATACTCCTCTCCCAACTCCACCTACCTGGGGCCTCCTTGTCCATGTTAAGGAGAACATTGATCACAATGATGCATTTGTATAGACATTCCATCCACTATTTTTATTTTTTTATCATTTTAGGTCATGAAATTGCATACCATGGGACAGTCCTTATCACATGCATAGAACTACCCATCCCTAGGTAAACCTAGTCCATTGCACAGTCCCTATAGTGTAAGATGACATTCCTAAATCTAGTGATAAGAAGATCTCCTACATTGAGATCCTACCTAATAAAACATGATAGATTGTATACATGACTTTAGACTATAAAACCCACTTCTATCTATATCTTCACGGTGTCCCTTTGATAGGAATCTCTTCTTCACCAATGACTGTAATAAAACTCCAACATATGTGAGAATTTATAGGTTTACCACACTAGCACTGATGTATCTATGAAAATCATTCATAAAATTCTGTATTCAAAAGTAACTATACAAAAAATTTAGGGGGAGTACCACATGAGGTCAATAAGACTATAAGTATACTAAAAAACAATTATACATCCCTGATACATCTCCATATTCTCCTGAATTAAAAATATTCATAAGAATTATGGTTGAAACTCTTCATTGAAAATATTCTGCAATGCGTATCATGAGAGTGTCAACTCATAATGTGTTTTTGTTACTAGAATCCACCCATTCCTAGATGCACTATGGAAAATACTAGCTACCATCACAACCAATTGATCAGTTGATGTTTGGATATGTTCAAAAACTCTAATCATTGACACTAGAAAATCCTACACCACTTATGGATTTGGATCATCTTAGAACCTCGACGGAAACTAACATTATAACTCATGGTGTGTACTGAGACTACACACATCCACATCCATATGTACAAGTATAATAAAAATGTTGTCATATTTTTGTAATGAAACATTCCATTCTAGTAGAAATATCATCCATGATATCCCATGAACTATGTCTTGCACACTCATCAGATCATCTTCACAATCCAAAATTGGTAACCAGGTTTTTATTCTTCCCAACTGTATCCTCAAATTCAATCAATATGTACCAAATTTTTATAAACAATACTATTGAGTGGATAACCCAAGAATGATAGTTAAATTCACCAATATTATATGACTCATGTACTAATGTTCCCTAAAACCATTTTCTTGGTATGTTAAGTTGACAAGTTGGGGATAAGAGTGTTGATGTTTCGATGCATAGGCCACCACACCAATACTAGGTTCCCTGACATGAAATCCACACTCAAAACTCATTGAATTATTTTAACTAAGTACCATACAAACATAAAAAGGGGACATAACTCCAAACATTGTCTCATTGTTGAACCTCTTATGAAAACAATCTATCATGACATGATCCATCAGTGCCCACCTGGCTTGGCGGTAGGTCAAGATTCAACTACTACAAGCCTTCCACCATAGTCCATGTGCTAGAGAAATGAACCAAAAGGCATAACTAATGTGGGATTCCTTTTAATAATGATTTTGTATAAAAAACACAACCAACTTCATTCAGATGATCATTGGAATTAAAAGAAAATATAGTAACATATAATCTGATAACTCTGCATATAAAAATATCTAAGGAATACAAAATTGTTTGATAGTGAAATTCAGAAATTAAAGGGGAAACCTACATGTTAAACCAAAAAAAGATATCCAAATACGATATTAACGAGAGTTTTAAGTGATTAGAGATCCATCTTCTAGTCTTCAAACACCCCCACCACCGTATATGATCAAATACACCATAGTATCCATATTCTCCTCTAAAATTGTTGTTGACCAGTCTTTCATCTATATGAGACACAACACATGTGGAAATTAACCATGATGGGGTGAGTATATACATACCTAGAAATAAATCCAACAAATTATAGGTAGACAAATAAGTGACACAATAGAAGTATACATCTCAACCAATAGCAAGTGAGGAATGAAAACCAATAATTAGATAATACATATATATTCTCATAAAAAAGTCCTAGAAAAGAGAGAAACATGACCTCCATCTCACAAACCAACATATTATGATGAGTCTTAAAATAATTCCACAAGGGTCTAGCAATGATGCTGAATATATCTCTTATCTGTCTGAATAAGTGTCCATGTGAGGTCAAAAACATTCTAGTGTGGAACACGATCAAGGGGAAACAATATACAGGAATAGGACACATTCCATGTTACAATAAGAAGGTTTAAATCAATTGATATATGACCCATTTTAAATAACTCTAAGATGGTACCACTCAATAGAGAGAGGACCCATGTCCTAACTCCACTGTGAGGTTTATATCAAAAGATAGAGAACGCATTACCTTACCCCAAATGAGTGTTCCACTTAGTAGATAGGGGACCTATTAAATGAATCATAAGTATTTTTTAAATTAGTACATTGCGAAACATTCCCTAACATTCCAATATGGTGTTACTTTGTTGATTTTGGACCCCTATACTAACTCAGTAGGGAGTCACTACACTTAAATGACCCTATATGATAGCTTTCATCAGCATGAACCTCAAAAATAATATTCACGCGTATAACACCTCCAATCATCTCAAAAAAACTAATAAAAAGGATAAAATCATTTTTTAAATGGAGTAAACTCAATATGTACTACTCATGGGCCCAATTTTGTGTCCAAATGATGGAGAAACAAGAGATAGAAGATTGGTAAATAAGTACATGATGTATCAGGGATCCGCACTGCATGTGGTCTCATACTTATTCATGTCCATGAAATTTTAAAAAATAAGATCACTATCCATGTGGATCTACATGCAGGTATGGTGAGACATGGTGTGTCTAATTTTTTTTGGGTGAGGCCATGTTCTCATATATTCATATATTTAATTATTTATCTATCAACCATGTAAGAATATGTGGTAATATTTTGTATATATATATATATATGGAATCTAAAATATGGTCTCAACCCATGCATATATTTCTGAAGTCTCAGGCGATCATTCATGACCACCTCTGAAGAAAAATGAACCTACTACACAAAATGTTTTTTATACCTGGACAGCAAGCACTCCCATTTCTACAAGTAAAGTAACTCCAAATATTTTTTAATTAATAGAGACTCTAGTTATAATTACTGAAAGAAGTGGTTATTGAAACTATACAAGTACAATCTTAAGTGTTGATCTACCTATATTTTGGAATCACTGCACATCTTGTAGGGACCCTTAAGCTTGAACATTGCAGATTTCAAATTTATAGGCTTAAGAGTGTCCAATAAATTGGGGACCTAATAGATCTTTTCAAGGAAGTCATCCTACAATAATGTTTCATTAATTCCCTTAATGGATGGGGGCTTCTCATGTAGTAACTCTTGAGATCTTTCTCTAGCAACATTGGTTGTTGGTTATGCCTCAATAGCATTGTTCAAAACTCGTGGTACATTTTGGTCTATATCGTAGACTATACACAAGATAGCCTCAATACAATTCTATTCAAGATGGGATTTCCATTATTTAGTATATCTCACTCATCCCAAAAAAGTAACCCTTATTATAAATCACAAAGGTAAGTTATCACACACAATAAGCACATGAAAATAAACATACACAAAATAATCTCTGTTCAAATCGGAAAACCATAATAAGAAACTGAGAGGAAGACCATAAAACCAACACAAGAGGCATACAACCTGCCATTCTAATATAACATGTGGCTCATCATAGAAATATATATCCACGAACACATCACAACTTAACCCTCATTTTCATAAAATAATATATTTTATCTACCAGCTTCCCAATATTGAGCATAACCATGCTCTCATAACATTTTTTAATAAACCCAACCAAGACACCCTATAAAAATTGGTACCAAAAGAAATTCACTATAGAGCCAAAGGGAATTACTGATCCCCAAAGTCTAGTGACTACAACCCGTGCAACAAAAACACATAATTGTGAATGATTTTTTACAACCTGAAACATGATACATAGAATATATATATTAATAGTGTAATGAAATTTCATAAATAATCTAAAAGAAATTAATTCCATAACCAAAGAAGAAAAATTAGTAACAATAAAAATCAAATGCAGCTAAAAAACTCTAAGGTGTAGTCTAAAATAAAAAAAAATGAGAAAACAAGTAACCACTACTCTATGTGATATTTTGGAAATTTCCCACTATCTCACCTTTATCTACCCATACAAAATAGATATAAACCTTGTTATCTCACTATGGTGCCATTATTTTTCATACATCAAATGATAACAAAAGATCTACACACCACTCAAGGGGTGTTCATAGTGTGAGCTAAAAAGGATAATTAGGATCCCACCTAGGTGTTTCATATAAATCCCCTATACAAAAATCCAAATACTTACAATTCAAGGAAAATAAGCTATGATAAATAGTTAAATAATTTTAAAATCAAAAATGTGGTAAATAGTTCCCCCTTTTCCATAGTTTCAAAAATATTGATGGAAAAATAGTTTTAAATCATAATTCCCATAAACTTGTTGAATTTATCCAAATTATTTATATCAAATCCAAAACAGCAAAAATCCAAAGAACATTCATGAAACACACCAACGATAACTCATGGATACACAATCAAGGGAACTCGTACGTCAATTATGACTAGTGGACTCTACATGTTTCTAGAACCCCGACATCAAGGTCTAAGGAATATAGTAGCATCCCAAAAAGAAAACCCTACCACCTTGTCAATCATTTCAATGATTCAAAATGTATCTTGATCATGAAATAGAATAACACCCCTGAAACCGAACTCCCTTAAAATATAAAAGTTGAGTCCTACAAAAACATCGTCTATCTATGTAATCAAGGATACATTGTTCCTAATTTATCAAATCATTTTAAAAGTTCTTACACATTCTACAGTAAAATATTAATCACACATATCCAATTAAAAACGTCTTATAAATATTATTTCATAATCCAATCCACAATGCCTTAAAAATCACCATTTGTAACAAGATAAGGGGAAAATCTAACATTTCACAAATAAATATTTATAGGCACAAATAACCAAACCAAAAATCTTTCAAAATAATTTGTAAAACCAATTATAAACCAAGAGAAATGATAGTTCATCCAACATAGGCTAGAGATGAAACCACCTACCTCAAGTTCCTATCACACACCACCTAAAATAGGATCCTCACACTGGATGCAATGAAGAATCAATAATAATATTCCCCAGAAATTATTCTCACATATTTGAATCAAATTTCATAAATATAAGTGTCATTGAAGATGTTAGATGACACATATCTATATTAAACCTTGAACCACACCAAAACCAACAAAACAACCAGCACCTGGATGATGATTTCACACCAGATCAAAAAGGGATCAAAGAAAGAATCATTTCATTATATAAACCTCAAATAAATGTATCCCAACACTAAGAACCTGTCAAATAGAAACAAATAAGTATATGTTAGAATTTAACTCTTAGAAAAAGAAGAAAAAATCACCAATTTGGGGATCAAGGAGCCAAACAGAGAGATCTTGAAGGGAAATAATCACCTAAAATTACCTACAAGAGACAATGGCATCGAGGTACGGAAAAATCATAATGATTTATTATTAATGATTTTGTTTCATAAAACCCTTTAAGTTGTGATTTATATAGATTTGGAATCCCATTTTCACATCATGAATCTCAAATGTAACAAGTATTCCAAAAAATGCATCGCCTCAGGTTGAATAATATTGACAAAGAAATTCATGACCTGGACATGGTTTAGATCTTAAAAAATTTTCTCACTCAGAATAGAATGTGAGGAATCTTCCTAGTGACATATTTACTTCATAAATCACATTCATAGAATGAATTTTCACTACAATAATTTCTCCGGGTTGGTTCTACAAAATACTCCAAAATGACTGTTAATCCCTCCAAACCCAAAAACAATATCACAAAAAATTAAAAGAGAACATATATTTTTATGAATGATTTTACAATTACTTATTTTATTTTTGAATCATTTGACATTTTGTTCCACATTATTGTGAATTTGAATGTTTCATTTCAAATTTTGCGGTGTCGATGATGAAAATGAGATAATCGTATTTCATCAACTAATTGATCACAATATAGATATAATTATTAATTCATTGAGTTTTTGATTAATCTAACCAATTATTACATGGGAACCTCATCCCATTTTCTATATTTCACAAAAAGGTGATGGGTGAAACTATAAGGATTCATGTGATATTTTTTATTTGATGGAAGGTGTAATAACGGGACACATAATCTGTGATGTCATGCTTCAAGACCAGCCACCAATAACACTATATTATATATAAAACATATTTTTAGTTCCATAGTGAATAGACCACTAAAAACTATGAAAAACAAGAAACACTAAATTTCACAAGGATTATTGGATAAGAAAATTATTACTAAAACAAACATTATAATATTATGTGAAAAAACAACTAAAATAATATCCCAATCATAACAGTATCCCAAATTTCTCTGAACTCATAAAACTAGTGTTCAAAAAACAAAATAGATGTATGGAGAGATGATGATAAATGAGCACTTGTTAGAATCATACCTGAATCATCCCCCTAGTTTCCTAGTTTCATCTAACCAAAGAGTGCCATCAGGTTCCACTCCACTATCTATTCCAAAACATCATGTATTGGAACTTTAAATTTGAGAGTGTATATAACAAAATTTATATTCCCTATGGTGTTGGTAATGATGAATTCAATCATTTGGAAGTATTTAATCCACTATGTCAATCAAATATTCATGCCCTTTGGATAGAATATATATATCTGATTATTACGATTAGAAAATATTATAATCTTATCCCCAAAAATATAGTTCAACCATCATTTAAGTGCATGCATTACTATAGAATTCCCCATATAATTTGTGGCATAATTATTATTTTTTATTCAAATATGAAAAGTACCATAGGACACAACATGATCATACTGGAAAACTAAACAGCATACACCATCATCATAAGAATCATTGTCTACCACATACCCCTTACTAGGTTTATGTAACATCAGAATAATATATGATGTTAGAATTTATTTAAACTCATCAAAAATAAGTCAGTCATTTAGTAAACCATGTGAAATTATTCCCTTTATTGGTAATAGTTGTCAACATTGGTTCTAATTTTGAGATATCATTAAAAAATCCTCACTAATAACCATCCAAAACATGAAAGCTCAATATATCATAGATTATTTTGGTTCTTCCCATGAAAAAACATACATCACCTTATTAGGGTCAATTTAAATTCCACACTCATAAATAAAGTTCCTCACTTATTGAATCCCAAATATCATTTTTAAAGCTTCCCATAACTATATTGAGACCATAACATATCCAAAATGAGATTCAGATAGTACTCATGATCACACTCACCTATCGAATAAACCAACATATCATCCATGTAAACTTCTAAATTTGTTTTGAGATACTGATGGAATATATTGTTTATCAAATCTCTAAAAGCTACAGGAGTGTGTGTCAGATCAGTAAGCATCACAATATAATCATAATTACCATACCTTATCGAGCTATTTATCTTTAAAATGGTAGACTATAAAAAATTAAGTTGAATATAACTTGTCTAAAGATAAAATTTTGATAACTAGTTCACTCCCTTTAATTGATCAATCATGTAATCAATATGAGGAAATGAGTACTTATTCTTAATAATAATTTAGTTAAACATCTAATAGTACACAAATAATCAAAGTGACCCATAAAACTTTTTGGAAAAGAGAAATGGGAATACCAATAGAGATAAACTATGGAGAATTAATCCATTATTATTCAAATTATCAAACTAGATATTGAGTTTTTTTCTCAACAAGTTCTATATTATAATTGGGTACGGTAATGAGATGTGTACCCAACACTATATCAATCATAAACTCTACCTTATACTCATGAAAAATACAAAAAAAATCATCATGGAATACATCATGGATGTCTCAAAACAACCAAGTGAATATCTATAAAAGTGGTAACATCATCAAGATCAAATAAAAAAGTAGAGAAAAACCCCATAAGATCTAGGATTGAAGGTCTCGAATAAACAATGTATCCCACTCTCTCTATAACACATAAGAGCTGCCCTCAGTATAGAAGTGGGTGACATTACAACGATAAAAATAAATATCATCATGGTGAGAAACTAACCAATCTATCAGGATAAAAATTCCAAACAAATCTATACAAAAAACGTGGAAATCCCATAAAACCGCTATGTTAGCTATCAGTATAACATGAGATAGACAATGAAACCATCAAACATTCCAATTTATAAGAAGAATTTCAATCTATAGAAAAAATAAAATAATATATATTGGATGTTTAAGAACATCAATAAATGGGTTAATATAAAAGAGTTATATGATCCTTTATCAAATTGAGATATTTCTATAAAAGATTTAATTGAAACGATATATCACACTGTAGTTGGGCCCATATCAACCTCCATCGTAAACTCATCTTCTTCATAATGGTGTGTCAATCCTATGTCTTTTGACTATATCTTGATTGAAATTGAATCATTATATTGCATTATAGTGCCATTCAGAAATTAATATCCCTGAATATAACTATGCATAGACATAGACTATCAAAACTACTATTGGTGGCCTTAGTAGCCACATGAATCGAAAAAAATTAGGTTGTAAGAAAACTATGTATAGTAATACCTTCCTTTAGAAACTTATTAAAATTCATTGGTGCACTAGCATATTCTTCTGATGGTGAAAAAGAGGCCTAATACTGACGAAAAACTCCACCACCCCTATGATTATAGTTCCACTTCTTCTTTCCCCTAACACACTTTTGTAACTACTATTATGAGGAAGGGAAGAACTTGAATATCCAATATTTATATCCATATTCATAAACTCTATCATTTCCCAATACACCATATAAGAATAGGTGGTATGATTTTGTATATATACATATAATATAATATCAACTCACAAACCATGCATATATGTTTGACCTCTGAGTTAATAATTCATGGCCCCCTATGAAGTTAAATGAACCAACTTTGGAAAATGATTTGTGTACCCTGACACCGACCACTCCCATTGATACAAGTAAAGTAACTCCATATAATCTTTCTATTATTACAGACTTTGATTAGAATTACTAAAATAAGTTGGTCTTGAAACCATTCCAGTACAGTCCTTTGTGTTGACCGACCTATATTGTGGTATCCCCCCATTATTTATAGGGACCCTTAACATATAACATTTCACATTTCAAATTTTGAGTCTTATGTGTCTCCATGAAATTAGTAACCTAGTAGATCTTATTTAGGAATTCCTCCAAAAATAATGTTTCATTCATTCCCCTAAAAAATGGGGGATTATCATGAAGAAACTCTTGAGCTCAATATCTATCAAAATTGGTTATTTTTTATGCCTCAATATCATTTTTCTAAACTCTTGATACATTTTGGTCTATATCATAGACTGAACACATGATAGCCTCAAAACGATTTTATTCAGGATGATAATTCCATTAAGTATAATCTATCATTCATCCCTACAAAAGAAACCTTATAAAACATTAATAAACTATGTTATCACACACATGAAACACAAGAAAATAACCATAAACATTATAATATTTATTCAAACCAGAAAAGCATAATATGAACCAGGGATAAATATCGTAAAACCAAAACATGAAGCACATAATCATCCATTCCAAGATAGCATGTGGCTCATCATAGAAATATATATATCAATAAACTCATTAGAAACTAACCTCCTTGTTCGTCAAGTATTATCTATCATCTACCAACATCCCAATATTGAGCATAACCAAGCTCTAATACTATTTTGTAATAAACCCACCAAAGATACACTCTAAAAACCAATACATGAACCAATTCACTATAGACGTGAAGGGAATTCTAGATCCCCACAGGCTAGCAACTAGAACCCACACATCAAACATAAATCTTGTAAATGACATTTTCCAACCTAAAACAATATACATGGAGTATATATACTAAAAGTTGAAATTAGTATCAAAAGGTATCTAAAATAAATTTATTCTACAACACAATTAGTTACATTAGTAACAATACAAATCAAATGAATCTAAAAAAATAAGGTTAATGTATAAATACCAAAATGTAAAAAAAAGAAACCACTACTATATCTAATATTTGGGAAATTACGCACTTTCTCACATCCAAATACTCATACCTAGCAGATATGTACCTTGTTTCCTCACTATGGTTCCATTCTTTTTCATTCATCAAAAGATAATAAAAGGTCTTCACACCATTGAAGGGGTGTTTATAGTGTGATATAAAAAGTTTCATTATGATCTCACTCAGGTGTTCCATATCAATATTCTATACAAAAATCCTATTATGCTCAATTCAAGGAAAATAATAAATGAAAAATAGATAATTAATTGTAATATCAAAAACATGGAAAATAGTTCCCCCTTTTCCCTAATTTCAAAACAATTTCTGAAAAAATAGTTTCGAATCATAATTTCCATAAAATAGTTGAATTTAACAAAAATAGTTATATCAAATCCAAAATAGTAAAAATCAAAATATCAATCTTAAAACACACAATGGATAACTCATAGATAGACCGTCTAGGGAACTCATACATCAATTATGACTAGTGGACACAACAAGTTTCTGGAATCCAAACATCATGGTGTAGGAAATATAGTAGCACCCCAAAAAAAGAACTCTTCCACTGATTCAATCATTTCCATGATCTAAAATTAATCTTGATATTAGAATAGAAGAAAACCCTAGAAAGTGAACTCCCTTAAAATATCAAATATGAGTCCTACAAAAACACAATCCACTTATGTACTCAAGGATACCATGTTCCTCATTAATCAAATGATATTTTAAGGTATTACACATTCCGTAGTAAAATTTCAAACATCTTTATAAAGTCAAAATCAACATTTAAAATCTATTTCATAATCCATTTCACAATTCATTAAAATTCCTATTTTTTAAAAGATAAGTGGAAAATCAAAATTTCTCAAATAAATATTTACACACACAAATAAACCAACAAAAAATCAATCCAAATCATGTATAAAACAATTTATAATACAATATAAATTGTGGGCCATAAAACATAGGCTAGATATAAAACCACCTACCTTAAGATCCAATCACACAACACCTGAAATATGATCCTCACAATGGATGGAAATAAAACGTGAAAAAAAGAGTCTCTAGAAATTATTCTCACATATTTGAGTCAAATTTGATAAAAAAAAGTGTTCGTGAAGATGTTAGATGACACATACCTCGAGAAAACCATGAACTACACTGCAACCAACAAAACAAATAGCTCTTGGATGATTATTGCACCCCATATCTGGAATTATTCATAAAAAAGCATCGTCATATGATATAAAACCCCCATAAATTTATCCCAGCATAACTTACCCGAAAAATAGAAACAATGAAAAATAAGTTAGAATTTAACTCTTACCAAAATAAGAACAACCAAACACGTTGGAGATGAAGGTACTGAATAGAGCAATTCAGAAGGAAAATGATGGCCTAAAATTACCTATGAGAGACCTAGGAATTGAGGTAGGAAGAAATAAAAAAGATTTCAAATTCCATATTTTATTTTATAAAAACCTATATATTGTGAATTATGTAGATCATTAATCACCACTTCACAACATGAATCCCACATGATACATGTAATCCAAAAAAATGGATCACCTCAGGTTCACTAATCTTGATTAATAAATTCAATACCTAGATATTATTCATATCATAAAACATTTTCACACTCATATTATAACATGATTAATATACCTAGTGACATATTGAATTCATGAATCACATTCAAGCCGTGAATGTGTAGTACAATAATTGCCAGTTGTAGGTTTCAAAAATAATCCAAATCAACTATCGCACCATATGAACATGAGAACAATATCTTTAAAATGTAAAAGATATAATAAATTTTTATAAAGATTTTTACATTTATATATGTTATTTTTGTGAAATTAGACATTTGGTTCCACATTACCCAGAATTTGAATGTTTAATTTCAACATTTGTGGTGTCCCAAATCAAAATGAAATGATCTGATTTCATACACCTATTGATCACAACTTGGATATAATTATTTCTTTAGGGAGTCTTTTGGAAATCTAATAAATTACTCCTGGGGTACCTCATTCAATTTTCAAACTTTCACAAAAACTGGCTGGAGAAAACCATAAGGCTTCATGTGATTTGTGTTTATCTACTATAAGGTGTAATAGTTGGACACATAAATAGTGATTCCATGCTTCAAGAACAACCACCAAAAAAATTCTTCTTATATATATAATAAATCTTCATAGTTCCATTTTGAGTAACCCAATAAGAACTATAGAAACCGTGAAACATTAAATTTTACATGTAATATGGGATTATAAAATAATTGCTATGACAAATAATACCATCATAAGTGGAATACCAACTAGAAATAATATCCCCACCACACTAGGTTTCCCAGATTTCACTAAACTCTACAAACCACTATTGGACCAACAAAATAGATGTAACGGGAGATGGTGATAAATTAGCACTTGTTATAAGCATACATGAATCGTCACCCAAGTTTCATAGTTGCATATAATCAAAGAGTACAATCAGGTTACACTCATCTATCCATTCCAAAAGAACTAGTAGTTTAACTTTCCATTTGAGCGTGTATGTGACAACATAAATTATAACTGGGATGTAAAAAAAAATTAAGTCAATCTTTTGGGGGTATTTAAACCACTATTTCTTTCTAAGATTCAAACCCTTCAGATAGATGTTATATCTCATAATCTTATCATCATAAAATTCTATAAACCTCCCCCCAAAAATATAGTTCTACCATCATTTAAGCGCATTCTTAACATTGGAATTCCCTATATCACATGTGGTATAATTATCTTCTTTTATCAAAATATGACAAGAACCATAGGACACAACATTATCATCCTGCATAACAGAATAACAAACACCATCACCATAAGAATCACTATAATCCACACACCCCTTATTAGGTTTATGTAACATCATAATAATATATAATGTCAGAAGTCATTTAAAATCATCAAAATAAGTCTATCATTTTGTATCCCATGTGATATTCTTTCCTTTCATGGTAATAGTTGTAAAGGTTGTTGCTAATTTTGAGATATCATTAACAAATCATCACTAATATCCAGCCAAAACATGGAAGCTCTATATCTTAAATATCATTTGTGGTTCTTCCCATAAAATAAAAACCATCACCTTATTAGGATAAATTTAAATTCCACACTCAAAAATCAATTTCCCCGCTTATTGAATCTAAAACCATCATTTTTAAATCATTTCATGATTTTAGTGACACCTTAAAATCCATAAAATTAGATTTAAATAGTACTCATTCTAAAACTCATATCTCAATTAAACCAATATATCATCTATGAAAACTACTAAAAAGTTATTGAGATACATATGGATATATTTTTTATTAAATCTATAAAAAATTTAGGGGAATTATTCACACCAATAGGCATCATAATATATTTATAATGTACATACCTTCTCCGGAAATTTATCTTTAAAATTGTAGACTAAAAAAATTATGTTGATTATAACAAGTACAATGATCAATTTTAGATAACTACCTCACTCCCTCTAATTGATCAAAAAATTAATCCACATGAGGAAATGAGTAATTATTCTTAACTATCACATGGTTAAACATCTAATAGTACACCCACAATCAAATTAAACCATAAACAATCATTGAATAAAGAATTGTGGATACCCATAGAGATAAACTATAGGGAATGAAGCCATTATTAGTCAAATAATATAACTAGATATTTAGTTGTTTCTACTCAATGATTTTTATATGATAAGAGGGTATGATTATGAGATGTGATCCCAACACCAGATCAATCATAAACTCTAACTTCCACTCATGAAAGATACAGTATAATTCATCTTGGAAGATATCGTGGATGTCCCAAAACAACCAAGGGAATATCTCTAAATTTGGTAACATCATTGATCTCAAATACAAAAGTAGAGAACAAACCCATAAGATCTTGGCAGGAAGGTCCTGCATGATATAACCATGAATCCCACTCTCCTTAAAACATGAGTGATGTCTAATCAGCCGAAAAGAGCGATTCATGCCAACGAAAAAATAAATCTCATCATGGTAAGAAACTAACTAATATTTCTGGCAGATTATTCCAACTATATATATACTGAAAACACGGAAATAGAAGACAAACTCTATGTTATATGTTGGTACAATATGAGGCATACATTGAAATTCTCAAACACTCTTATTCTAAGAGGAATTTATTTCTTTACGAAAAAAAGAAATGATATATTATGGATGTTTAAGAAAATCAAAAAAAGTGTTCGTATAAATTAGTTATAGGAACTTTTATAAGATTGGGATATTTTTATAGAGTATTCAATAGAAATAGTACAACTCAATATAGTTGGGCCAATATCATCATCTATTAGAAAATAATCACTTACATGATGGTGTGTCAATCCTATGGCTTGTGATTGGATCCCTATAGACAATGAAGAATATTATTGCACTATCATGTCCTTTAGAGATGAATATCTCTAAATAAAACTATGCATAGACATTGACTACCAAAACTGTTATAAGTGGCCTCAGTAGCCAGAAGAATCCAAAAACATTATGTGGTAGGAAAATTATGTATAGTGATCCCTTCCTTTACAAACTGATTTCAAGTCATGGTTGGACTAATATATTCTTGTTATGGTGAAAAATAGACATACAACCGAGGAGAAACTACACCACCCATATGATTATTGTTCCACTTCTACTTTTCCCCTTTCACAGTATTGGATCTACTTTTGTGAGGAATAGAATGAATATAGTGTAGAGAACCTAAGCTTGACGAACATGGACATTACATTACATTTTCAGAATACATATTACATAACAAAAACACACACACAAGGACTGTAATAGTATAGTGTCTTTGGAAACTCAGAATATAATCTTCTAATCAAGGTGAATGATCTTCAACATCTCCCATAAAGATCTTCCCCTTTTTTTCTTACCTAAAACCTTTCTATATATCCTGGGGAAAAGAAAACATAAAATGGTGAGCTCAAATGCTCAGTATGGGTAAACAAAAGAAATATCAATCACATAATATTCATAAGAACATAACATTTTGGAAATCTTAACCTGCAAAACGGATCATAATATCATAACATGGGATAAATCATAGTAGTGAAATGTAATCACAATAATCATAACTCAAAACATGAAGCTTTCTGTCATACACACCTAATCATAGAGAATCATTTTTTATTAGTCAAGACTCATTGCCAAGACTATCTTAGTGGACAAAGTCCATTTCTGAACCGAGTTAATTCCTTGTTTCAGTCCTGTTTCACTGAACTGTCTTAACCGGCCGTTCCAGCCATGTCTATCTCAAGAGTTATAAAATCATTACCCAATTCATTGGAGTGAGATATAGGTCCCACCCATCTCATAATTATACCATTCTTATGTGTGCCACAAAATCATAAACCATACTTCATAGCATAACTCATGTAATAAAAATGGGAATCTTAAACATCATGACATCATAAAACAATTCAAATAAGATAAAGGAATTCATAAAAATATTTCCATCACAACATAATCAAATAAATGTAATAATAGGGATATAAATAGAACCCCATATTATCTTAGATGGAAAATAATTTTGATAAAACACTTGAACTCCATTCTTGAGGAAAATATCCTTTCTACTTCAAAAACATTTTCCTTTCATAACATGTCATACAATTTTAAACTAAAAGAAGTTGATGAAAAATAAACTTGAAAACTTATAAAGGAAGCTTCTTGGAAATAATGTTTTAAAAATCCATTCATGCCGTATAAGTTTAAAAAAACATTCTTCTCGTACTTTTGTCGGAAAAGTCAAAAAAGCACCTCGTAAGAAAAACGACAAAAGATTCCTTTCATATCCTTTACTAAAAACTCACCGAAGGGTATAATTGGATTTAAACAATTGTAGGTGGATGGAAACAGTATTACATATTGAGGGAACATGTATGTGGATGATAAAATACACCCCAGTAAATACCAAAGTATAAACAGTCTCGGATAAAATGAGATTGTGATATTTTCCCATACCTTAGGTCCAATTTGCTTCGTAAGTGTCCGAACCTCATGTATAATGATTTAAATAATGTTATTGACTTATTACAGAATCATAATTATTTTTATGATATCATATATGGTCATATTATTAGATTATTATTAGTAATATTTCATTACTACTTGTTATTCGGGTGTTTATTACTTTTTGTTCTTATGCGTGTTTTGTCGAATAAATTCTTATTTTTCTTTTTAGGTTATAGATACCTCATTTCCAGAATGGTATTAGTGTGATATATATCATTTTAATTCATTCAATTCATTTATATAATCATTATGCAATGAAAATTATGTAGAACGAGTCGCATCACATCGTGGAGATGGTATTTCGTACGTACGCACGAGCGATGATATCATTCCCATGATCGTGGAATTGTATTGGAGTGTATGTATACTATTTCAGAATCAATATCAATTTACAATAATAATATATAGTCATTATTTACACCATTATACCCATCCAAGTAAGGTGGTGGTGGAAAATAGATTACACCACGGTGTGTAGACGGTATTCTGTACGTACGCACGTGCGGTGATTTCGTTTTCCGTAGGATGGATAGATGGTTAAATAGGGTTGTTTCATACTTATAATAACATATCAGTATATGAGTGATAATTATGTTATTACTTCATAATGAAACAACTAAATAAGAATAAGTGTAAGAAGAAATAAAGTTTAATGAATCGGTAACCGACAGTACCTCTTCTTTGAAGCGAATCTTTGAGACCTCCATTTAGGGCACAAAAATTGGTCTTTGAAGAAGGCCAAAACCTCTAGGATGTATATAGGGAAGTGGAGAGGATAAATTTATAGGGGTTGGACGAGCTTGAAGTCTCAAAGTGGTGTGAGGAAGAGATGGAGGAGGTGCCCTTTTATAAGGTAGTAGAGGGGCACCTTTGGAAAAACTAAAAATATTATTTTATTATAAAGCCATATTCAGTTTTAAATAGCTCTAAATTGATTTATTTTGAATCTATGGTGGGGATGGGTCGAAATAATCTCATCCAATAGAATTTAGACAAGTTTAGGTTCCTATTTTAACCTTATCATTTAGATTTAACTTTAAGTTAAAAAATTTCACTTTTACCGTGTCTTCTTGTGTTCGTACACTATAAGGTTAATAAACATACTATAACAAGCCAAACGAAACCCAAGTTGTTTATTATTAATATATATAACCGTAGATAAGTCATTTGGCCTAACCTTATATTTTTAGTAATAAAATAACAATCAATAATATAATATTTTTATTAAAAACTATTTTATGTCAATTTTGACATTATTTAGTAATTGATTTTTGTGAAAATCATAACAGACTGATAAATTATAAAAAGGATAATTAAATCAATACTAACATGTCATATTTACCTAGAAAATTAATGAAATTCATATAATGCCTG
Organism: Viscum album; assembly: GCA_963277665.1. NCBI lineage: Eukaryota > Viridiplantae > Streptophyta > Magnoliopsida > Santalales > Viscaceae > Viscum > Viscum album. The sequence continues at coordinate 1,738,987,198 of OY728142.1, read as the reverse complement.
AAATTACATTTATTTTTGTATTTATAACATCAATTATCTCAATATTTTATTAATAAGATAATTACTGCATCATCATTGTGTCATAAATAAATTATATTATTTAATCTCTAAAAATTGAAAATAAAATATAATTATGTAGGAAATATTTTTATCTTTCTAATGAATATTTATAGTCTAATTTATCTTATTTATAACCCTATATTAAAAATTATTTACTTATTAAACATTGATTTTAACTATTTTAACCCTTCTTTAAATAAATTAATAATAAATGTCCTAATCTAATCCAAGTGGGCCTAAATGGTCATATTTTATTCCTAATGTTTTTTATGGTCTAATTACACTTATCCAATGGAATTAGGACATTTTTTATGGTAATAATAATATCATTGTTTCCCTTAATTACCCTATTTAATTTTAACCGTGGTAAAAAAAAGTAAAAAGTTACTATTCACCAAAAAAATTCATCTCATTGAACCACATTTAACATACTGACATCAACCATGTCTCTATGATTTTTGAAATTCCACTCACAGAAGTGTTAAAATTATGTTTTATGTAAATTTTCAAATTCTCCTAGGAGGTGGGTAATAGACGGTGAGAAGTTCAATAAAATTTATATATATCTAAAATTATTATAAAATTACTCCAATGAATTACATTGAACTTATATAGGTATTATGTATCAATTTTGTCCTAAAATAAATTTAAATAAAATAAATAATTATTTAAATAAAAAGTTGGTTTTTAAATAGTAACCCAGTGTTTTCACTATTCATCAAAAATTGAATGTTTTCAGAAAAATACCAAAATTTCACCCTAGGCTAATTTAGATATTCCGAATCCAAAAATGAAGTCCATTTTCAAAAATTAAATTTATAAAATTTCAAAAAGTGGGTATTACTATTAATAACAGCTAGTTTTAATAATATTTTAATAGCATATCATTGTTTAGCGAAACTCGGTATTGCGTACAACACATGCTATCATGGAAGGTTGCACTTGTGTGTAATGAAAGACAAGTCAGGGATGCATGTTGTGCAATCTCCTTTTGGTGTAGCATACAAAACAAGACATTAATGAAATTAAAAGGAATATTTTTCTTAAAATCTTGGGGTGTTACATTCTACCCCCCTTAAAATGAATTTCCCCCTCAAAATTCGTCGGGGTTATAAATGGTTTAATACTCGAAAGTTTCTTTAATAGAAACCCACATCATAAAAAGGAATACCAAAACATGGATTTGAAAAAACTAAAGTATGAAATGTAATGGTTACCCAAATTAACTAATCACTGGGTTTCCACATAGGAGAACATAGGTGGAAATATGGATATGGAAGAGAAATCTAACCGTCATGTTCTGATGGAGAGTGGTAGAGAACATGGCTATGAAAATCCAACAATAAAAAAGCCATAAATTTGTGGTGATCTAGGGTACCATCTGATTCATCAGATATAAGGGCACTAGGACAACATTTTTGGTTTTCAAGATAATTTCCCTAAAGTTGAAGAATTTGAATTAGAATAAATACTTACTTTATTTTGGTACAATCTCACTATTGTTCATGTTTCGAACAATTTCCACTTCATCTCTTAAAGAAATGAAGTTGAATTTGTTATTCGTGAAGTGTTAACAGATCATGTGATAGAATGGTGGGTCATTCCATCTGTTTCAAACAAAAGGTTAGCAAAAGTTATCAAATATACATAAGTCCATCTATGGTGAGGTTAATCGTATACGATTCCAAAAATGAACTTATAATTCATATATCATACCGTGTAATGAAATAAAACTAGTTTCTACTAACCAGGGACTTCCTGTAGGCCAGTGGTAGGCGATAAAGGCCAGTCGCACTTCGGTTGTGTGTTCGGTTCCAACAGCCTTGTCCGACGCGATGGGTTGTCGCCCGTCTTGCAGGTTGTCCTCTTTCTAAAGCTATATTACTATAAAATCCCTTCAATAATATCGAAAATGTTCTATCCTTAAAAAATACTAACTTATGTCGAACATAATCCATTCCAATCTTTAGACTTATCTAAAATACTTCGGTCCATGCTCATAGTATAAAGAAAATGATTACTTGAAATCTCACATAACAATCACGTGAATGCCATCATTTATCCCCCATATATCATAAGATATACCTTGTTGGTCAAATTAAAAATATGTGAATACCTTAATCATGTATTATCCTGATGAATTAATACCCACTGAACCTTAGTGAAAACATGAATGCAGTTAAAAGTTAAAACTTTCCACAAACCAAAATACTCAAAAATATTTATACTCAAACCATGATATCACTTAGTCCTTATATCAATCATGAGCTCATGAATACAATCAAACATCTCATTATCTTCTTATCCCTTAATTATGTGCATATCATCTTCTTACCAAAAATATCTCAATCACTTTCCATGGATACCGGTACCATAAAATTATTGAAAACCACAATAGACCAATACATAAATATTCCAATATTCCACGATACAATAGACAACATTATTTTGGAATCCCATTGCATAAACACTTAATCATTCTACCACATCGTTTTCATATTCAACATCACCAATAGTGATCGCATGTGACTTCCCTTTGTCCTTTGCTTTAAGTGGTTTCTCATGTCGATCATCTTTAACCCTTGGATTAGGGCATTGATTAGCATAATGCCCCATTTCATTTCACTTGAAGCATTGAAGTGTTGTTGGTGTGTTCTCTGCAGTCTTTTCTTTATTCACACCATTAGCAACCATTTTTCCATTACATCGACACTCAGCTGCTCGATGACCTTCTTTTCCACACTTAAAACATTTTCTAGTCCCTTTAATACAATCTCCACCATGCTTCTGTCCACACTTTTAGCATAAGAAAACATTCATCTTCTTTTCACCATTATTCCGAGATTTCTCCTTGAACTCCATCATTCGTTTCTTGTCATAACCATGAGATGGATATGTAACACCAATTTCAATTTCTACTTTAATAGCACAACGCACAATTTCATCATAGCTACTGAAGTCTCTTATAGCTAATTCCCTTCGAAGATTTGGTTTTAAGCCACTGAAGAATCGATCAACTTTACATTCAGGTTGGATGATAAAGCTAGATGCATACCTTGAAAGCCTTGTAAAATTCGCTTCGTATATACCAACAGATTCATCATCCTTTTACTTTAGTTCAAGAAACTCCTTCTCCATCTTTGTTCGAAGAATATGAGGGAAGTACTTATTGAAAAATAAGTTCTTGAACTCGTCCCATTCCATGGACTCAATTTCATCTCTTTGCCTCATATTCTTGATAATATTCCACCATTGATCAGCTTCACCTTCCAAACGATATACTACTAAGATGAATTTATCATGTTCAGAACATTGATGAACTGAAAATATATTTTTAGTGGTACTGATCCATTGTTCAGCAACAAGTGGATTAGAAGACCCACGAAAGGAAGGTGAACGTTGCCTCATGAAGGACTCAATAGAATATTGTTCCCTTCTCTGCTCATTTGGAAGTCCAGAATGATTCATATCTTGTGTAAGTATAGCAATAAGATTTTTCCCTCCATCTCCAATAACATTTGTTCGTTCAGGAGGACAATCGTTGCATTTTCCATTACATTGATCAACACGGTTCCTTTGGGTTCCAGCCATCATCTAAAACCCAAAAAGAATAGTGTGAGAGGTAAAAATCACGCTAGGGAAAACAACATAATAAAGGGGGAGTACCTTCAATATCTAACATTTTAGGTTATCGTAATTATAGTACTATAACCTATACTTATACTTAACCTTAGGGACATGCCTATACATACATTAGAAATATCTATAGGGATCTTACTAAAGTTCTCGCATCCTTGTTTCCAATGGTTGACTAAACCTTTCCTCTGATACCAACTGTAGAGACCCTATGCTTGACGTACATGGACATTACATTACTTTTGCGGAATACATAGTACGTAACAAAAACACACACACAAGGATGAGAAATTTTAGTGTCTTTAGAAACTCAGAATATAATCTTCTAATCATGGTGAAAGATATTCAACATCTCCCATAAAGATCTTCCCCTTTTTTTCTTACCTAAAACCTTTCTTTATATCCTGGGGAAAAGAAAACATAAAAGGGTGAGCTCAAATGCTCAGTAAGGGTACACAAAAGAAATATCAATCACATCATATTCATAAGAACATATCATTTTGGAAATCTTAACCTGTAAAAGAGATCATAATATCATAACATGGGATAAATCATAGTAGTGAAATGTAATCACTATAACCATAACATAAAACATGAAGCATTGTGGCATACACACATAATAATATAGAATCATTTCTTATTAGTCAAAACTCATTTCCAAGACTATCTTAGTGGACAAATTCCATTTCTGAACCGAGTTCATTCCTCGTTTCAGTCCTGTTTCACTGAACCGGTTTAACCTGCCTTTCCAGCCATGTCTATCTCATGAGATATAAAATCTTACCCAATGAATTGTAGGGAGATATATGTCCCACCCATCTCATTATGATACCATTCGTATGTGTGCCACAAAATCATAAAACATACTTTATAGAATAACCCATGTAATAAAAATGGGAATCTTAAACATCGTGACATGATAAAACAATTCATATAATATAAAAGAATTCATAAAAATATTTCCATCACAACATAATCAAATCAATGTAATAATAGGGATAGAAACAGAACCCTATATTATCTTAGATGGAAAATAATTTTGATAAAACACTTGAACTCTATTCTTGAGGAAAATGTCCTTTCTACTTCAAAAACATTCTCCTTTCTTAACATGTCATACAATTTGAAACTAAAATAATTTGATTAAAAATAAACTTGAAAACTTGTAAAGGAAGCTTCTTGGAAATAATGTTTTAAAAATCCATTCATACCGTATATGTTTAAAAAAACATTCTTCTCGTACTTTTGTCGGAAAAGTCAAAAAAGCACCTCGTACGAAAAACGACAAAAGATTCTTTTCATATCCGTTACTAAAAACTCACCGAAGGGTAAAGTTGGATTTAAACAATTCTAGGTGGATGTAAACAGTATTATATATTGAGGGAACATGGATTTGGATGATAAAATACACCCTAGTAAATACCAAAGTATAAACAATCTCGGATAAAATGAGATTGTGATATTTTCCCTTACCTTAGGTCCGATTTGCTTCGTATGTGTCTGAAACTCCTGTATAATGATTTAAATAATGTTATTGAATTATTCCAGAATCATAATTATTTTTATGATATCATATATGGTCATATTCTTAGCTTCTTATTAGTAATATTTCATTACTACTTGTTATTCGGGTGTTTATTACTTTTTGTTCTTTTGCATGTTTTGTCGAATAAATTCTTATTTTTCTTTTTAGGTTATAGATACCTCATTTCCAGAATGGTATTAGTGTGATATATATCATATTCATTCATTCAATTCATTTATATAATCATTATGCAATGATGATCATGTAGAACGAGTTGCATCACATCATGGAGACGGTATTTCGTACGTATGCACGAGCGATGATATCATTCCCATGATTGTGGAATTGTATTGGATTGTATGTATACTATTTCAGAATAAATATCAATTTAAAATAATCATATATAGTCATTATTTACACCATTATACCCATCCAAGTAAGGTGGTGGTGGAAAATAGATTACACCACGGTGTGGAGACGGTATTTCGTACGTACGCACGCGCGGTGATTTTGTTTTCCGTATGATGGATAGATGGTGAAATAGGGTTGTTTTATACTTATAATAACATATCAGTATATTATTGAATCTTATGTTATTACTTCAAAATGAAACAACTAAAGAATAAGAAGTGTAAGAAGAAATAAAGTTGAAAGAATCTGTAGCGAACATTACCTCTTCTTTGAAGCGCTTCTTTGAGACCTCCTTTTAGGGCACTAAAATTGGTCTTTGAAGAAGTCCGAAACCTCTAGGCTGTTTTTAGGGAAGTGTATAGGAGAAATTGGCATGGTTTGGACGAGCATGAAGGCTGAAAGTGGTGTGAGGAAGAGAGAGAGGAGGTGCCCTTTTATAAGGGAGGAGAGGGGCACCTTTGAAAAAACTAAAAATAGTATTTTATTATAAAGCCATATTCGGTTTTAAATAGATCCAAATTGATTTATTTCGAAGCTAAGGTGGTGAGGGGTCTAAAGCCTCTCATCCATTAGAATTTTGATAGGTTTAGGTCCTATTTTATCCTCATCATTTAGATTTAACTTTAAGTTAAATAAGTTTACTTTTACAATGTCTTCTTGTGTTCTTACAATATATGGTTAATAAACGTACTATAACAAGCCAAACGAACCCGAAGTTGTTTATTATTAATATATATAACCTTATCTAAGTCATTTTTCCGAACCTTAGATTTTTAGGAATTAAATAACAATGAATAATATAATATTTATTTTAAAAACTATTTTATGTCAATTTTGACACTATTTAGTAATTGATTTTTGTGAAACTCATAATAGAATGATTAATTCAAAAAAGGTTAATTAAATAAATACTAACATGTCATATTAACCTATAAAATTAATTAAATTCATAAAAAGCCTCAAATTACATTTATTTGTGTATTTATAACATCAATTATGTCAATATTTTATTAATAAGATAATTACTGCATCATCTTTGTGTCATAAATAAATTAAATTATTTAATTTCTAAAAATTACAAATAAAATATAATTCTGTAGGAAATATTGTTAGCTTTCTATTGAATATTTATAGTCGAATTTATCTTCTTTATAACCTTGTATTAAAAATTCTTTACTTATTAAACTTTGATTTTAACTATTTTAACTCTTCTTTAAATAAATTAATAATAAATGTCCTAATCTAATCCAAGTGGGCCTAAATGGTCATATTTTATTCCTAAGGTTGTTTTTGGTCGAATTAAGCTTTTAAAATTGAATTAGGACATGTGTTATGGTAATAATATTATCATTTTTACCCTTAATTACCCTATTTACTTTTAACCGTGGTAAAAAAAAGTAAAAAGTTATTATTCACCAAAAATTATTTTCATCTCATTGAACCAAATTTTACATACTGACATCAACTGTGTCTCTGGGAATTTTGAAATTCCACTCATAGAAGCGGTAAAATTATGTTTTATGTAAATTTGTAAATTCTCCTAGGAGGTGGGTAAAAGACGGTGAAAAGTTCAATAAAATTTTTATATATCTAAAATTATTATAAAATTACTCCAATGAATTTCATTGAACTTATATAGGTATTATGTATCAATTTTGACCTAAAATAAATTTAAATAAAATAAATAATTATTTAAATAAAAAGTTGGTTTTTAAATAGTAACCTAGTGTTTTCACTATTCAACAAAAATTGAATGTTTTCAGAAAAATACCAAAATTTCACCCTAGGATAATTTCGATATTCCAAATCCAAAAATGAAGTCCATTTTCGAAAATAAAATTTATAAAATTTCAAAAAGTGGGTATTACTATTCATAATGGCTAGTTTTAATAATATTTTAATAGCATATCGTTGTTTAGCGAAACTCGGTATTGCGTAAAACACAAGCTATCGTGGAAGGTCGTGCTTGCATGTAATGCAAGCCAAGTCAGGGATGCGTATTGTGCAAGCTCCTTTTTGTGTAGCGTACAACACAAGACATTAATTAAATTAAAAAGAATATTTTTTCATAAAATCTTGGGGTGTTACATATAGTATACAATGTTTCTAGACATATTCATATATTCCTTCATTTCAAAATCAATAATGTTAGAATAGGTGGTAAGATTTTGTATATATACATGGAATCTAAAATCTGGTCACAAACCTTGCATATACTTTTTACCTCATAGTTGATCATTCATGACTACTTATGAAGTAAAATGAACATGCTCTGCCAATTGATTTGTGTAACCTAACACATCCCACTCCCATTGCTACAAGTAAAGTAACTCAACATACATTTCAATTATTAGAGACTCTGGTCAGAATTACTGAATGAAGTAGGTCCTAAAACCATTTCCGTACAATACTATGTGTTGATCAACCTATATTATGGAACCCCCCCACCGCTTATGGGGACCCTTAATCTTGAACATTTCATATTTCAAATTTATAGGCTTAGGTGTCTCCAATAAATTGGGGACCTGATAGATATTATCCAGGAAGTCCTCCACCAATAATGTTTCATTTATTTCCCTAAAGTATGGGGGATTCACTTTTAGGAACTCTTGAGCTAGATCTATATCAACATTGGTTATTGGTTATGCCTCAATATCATTGTTATAAACTTGGGGTAAATTTTGGTCTATATCATGGACTGCACACATGATAGCCTCCATACCATTATATTCATGATGAGAGTTTCATTAAGTAGTATCTATCACTGATCCCTACTAAATAACCCCTATAATACATCACAAAGGTTTGTTATCACACCCATTAAACACACTAGAATAACAATACACAAAATAATCTTAGTTCAAACCAAAAAACCCATAATAAGAACTTGGGATGAAGACCCTAAAATAGCCACTAGAGGCACACAACCATCAATTCCATGAAAACATGTCTCATCATAGAAATATATATCCATGAACTCATAAAAACCTAACCCTCATGTTCATATAATTATATATCCCATCTACAAACATTATAATATATATCATAACCAAGCTTTGATACCATTTTGTAATAAACCCACCCAAGATGCACTCTAAAAACTGGTACACAAATAAATCATTATAGACTAGTATGGAATTATTGATCACCATAGGCTAACGACTAGAACCCATGCAACAAACATGAATCCTTGTAAATTATTTTTCTCAATGTAAAACAAGATACATGGAATATATATACTAGTAGTGGAAAGAAATTTCATAAGGAATATAAAATGAATATATTCCATATTGTAAGAACCAATATTGGTAATAATACAAATCAAATGGAGCTATAAAAAAACCAAGGTGCATGTCTAAAAACCCAAATTAAAAAAAACCACTACTCTATGTGATATTTGGGAAATTCCCCACTATCTCACCGCCATCTACCCATACCCAAAAGATACAGACCCTTTTGCCTCACTATGGTGCCATTCTATTTCATGCATCAAAAGATAATAAAAGGTATATACACCACTTAATAGGTGTTCATTGTGTGATGTAAAAAGGATCATTAGGATCCCACCTAGGTGTTCCATAAATAGTCTCTATACAAATATCCCAACATACTCAATTCAAGTAAAATAAGAAATGTTAATTAGTTAATGAATTTTTATATCAAAACGTGGTAAATAGTTCACAATTTTCAGCAATTTCAAAATAATTTCTTGAAAAATAGTTTCAAATAATATTTCCCATAAACCTGTTGAATTTATCAAAAAACATCATATTAAATCCAAAACATTAAAAATCCAATGAACCATCATAAAACACACCAAGGATTACTCACAGATAAAACAACTATGTTACTCGTACATCAATTATGACGACTGGATAGTAAAAGTTTCTAGAATCCACACATCAAGGTCTGTGGAATATAGTAGCACCAAAAAATTAGAAGCATACTACCGTGTCAATCATTTCAATTATCAACAATGAATCTTGATTTAGGGATATAAGAACACCCGAGAAAGTGAACACCCTTAAAATATCCATGATTAGTCCTACTGAAACATAATCTCTCTAAGAAATCATGGATACCATGTTCCTAATTTATCAAATAATTTCAAGAGGTCTTTCCCAATCCATATTAAAAATTCAAGCACCCTTTTCCAAAAAAATCTTCTTTTAAAACCTTTTTCATAATCCATTTTACAATGTAATAAAAATCACCTTTTCTAACAAGATACGTGGAAATCCAAACATTTCTCAAAATAAAAAATTACACACACAAATCAAACAACCACAAAATATTCCAAATCATTTATAAAACAATTTATAAACTATGTGATATGATCGGTTATCCAACATAGGCTAGAGATAATACCTCTACCTCATGTTCTTGAAAACAAAACCTAAAATAGGATCCTAATACTAGATAAAAAGATGAAGAAACAAAAAGATACATTTTTAATGATTCTAACATATTTGAATATAATTTCATTATAAAAAATTTCATTAAATATGTTAGACAAAAGATATCTAGAGAAAACCATGAACAACACCCCAACCAGCAAAACAACCAGCTCCTAGATTATTACTACACACTAGATCTAGAAGGGATCAAAAAAAGCATCATCACATGACTTAAAACTCCCATAAATGTATCCACACACTAAAAAACCCACAAATAAAAACAACGAAGAATATGTGGAAATGTAATTCCTACTAAAAATAAAAACCCAACATGTGAGAGATCAAAGAGCCGAACATAATGATTAGGAATGAATAGAATCACCCAAAATTACCAATGAGATACCTAACATAGGAGGTAGAAAAAAATATAAATTATTTTAGATTTAGGAATTAATTTCATGAAAACCTATAGGTTGTGAATGATATATATTTTTAATCCCCTTGTCATAGCATGCATCCCAGATGTTAGATGTATTCTAAAAAATGCATCGCCTTCGGTTGAATAATATAGATCAATGAATTCAAGACCTAGACATGATTCAAATAATGAACCACTTTCACAAATGGAAGATAACATGAAACATATACCTAGTGACATGTTCACTTCTTGAATCACATTCATTGAATGAATTTGTTCTGTAGTAATTTCCCATTATAGGTTCTACAAAAGACGCCAAATCAAATGAAAAACCCTCTGAACCTGAAAAAAAATCTCTTAAAAAACTTAAAAAGACAATAAATTTTTAAGATGGATTTTACATTTACATATATTATTTTTTTTGACATTGTAAATTTAGTTCCACATTCCATTGAATTTGAATGTTTAATTTTATTGTTAACAATAATTACAAGGTTCCACTTCCTACACTTAGAAAAGGGATCAACCACTTCTCAATTATCTACACCACTTGTTCAACTTATATAGACTAATATCTATATAAAATTCATTCCAAACACATTTTCAAATTATCTGTATGTTTTAATGTTTCATAATGACACATCTAAGAACCATTAAGGTTTTTTTCAAAGTATATTATCCAATAAAGTGGTATATATTCTTACTATACATGTAAATTGTTAGTTCTTATTAACCCTTTTACATATATTATGTAACTATATTAAGATAAATAAATCTTTACGTTTTCTATAAACAATTTTTTTATGTAAATGTAAAAATAAATTTATATATTTGTTCTATAAAATAATAAATTTAAGGCATTTCTCAAACGAACATGTGGACTATGGTCTTCTAGAGGTGATGCATATCATTTTGTGTCATTGAATATCATACATTGTTTTATAGAATTATTTTATGAATATATATAATATTTATAATATAATTATTTTTATGGAAATATAAATTATTTTTACTCTTATTACATTCAAAAATTTGATAAATGAAATAATCAACCTTGTGTACATGAAGACTAATGCCTCTATTAAGTAGTATAATTTGTTTTTCACCACCTCCTTACATGGTATGTTATAAAAGTGTGTATAATAAATATAAAATGAAATTGAAGACTTAATTGTGATTATGGAACCTTAAAATGAGAAATTTATAAAACCAATAAACTAAATATTTCATATATAACACAACAGTTAACACCCAAAATTTGATCTTAATGAAGAATTGTTAATAATCTATTATTAGAAATTATTATAAAATGACATATAGTAATATAAATACGCAATTGGTTTTGTTATAGATGTATAACTAATATAAATTTGTTGATCTGGAAGGTATATTTCACACAAAACAATTGAATACTTGAGGTATGGGTTTCAACATCTCAATTAGACTTCTTGGAGATATATTATATATTCCCTTATCCAAATAAGTGTTGCAAAAATACTACATAGGGGGTAAATTAAGTTAATTATGTTTTTTCTATAACTTAAAACAACTAACATTCAATTATAATCAATTATAGCCAACTCTACTCAATAATATATCAAACATAACTAATATTAAAGAGAATAATTAGGAAATAGGAGGTTTATACTGGTTTGGGACATAAATGTAACTTCCTAAGATTTTATAATACATAAAATTTAATCAATATCTTGTATTTCACACAACAATAAGCTTAATAGAGTAGTGATATACTATTAAATATTATTATTTAAACACAACCATTATTAAAAAAATCTCTTATATTAGCAGTTGTCCATAATATTGACCATATAATGAAATATATATAATATTAATATTCTGTATAAATTTATTTATTCTCAAAAAAGAAGCATGAAATTTTTAGTAATATCATTTTTCTATCCAATATATTCTTCCTTCAAAAAGAGATTTTGTATTACCTTCTATGATAAAAAATATATAATTAATTTTTTCACATTTAAAGGAAGTGTGTGCTAAAATGACCATTATTTATTATATATTCATATTAAAATTATCTTAAGGTGATTTTTTTGGAATTTTTATGAAAGATTGTTTTTATAGTGAATTGTGAAAATATTAATATTTATAAAACTCTCAATTTCATTATTTTAAAAAGTACCTTTATGATTTAAATATGATTTAAATGTAAATTATAAACTATTTGGTCATATTTAATCTAATTAATTTTATTATAATCAACTATATAACTAATTTTCATATAAGTGCATTTTTTTTCAAAAAAATAAGTATTTAAGAAAACTATTTTTGGTTTGGTTTTTTCATTTTAGTATTAAATTGTATTTTGAAAACTATGTGTTTTGAATTTTAGAAAATATATTCCATATTTTTAATTAGTGATACCAAATTTAAGAAATATTCTTATTTTATTTGGGTCATATTAAATATTAACCATTTTAATTTTATGAACATTATAAAGGGTAAATCAGATAATTAAGGCTAAAATATATATATAATGAAAACTAGAAAATGACCATAAAACATTCTCAAATATTATAGGACGAGTTATTATCATCCAAAATTTTTAAAGTCCAGTTTATATGAACATTTATAGTAATTTTAATGTGATTATTAACTTTATAATATTTTTAAATGAAAAGTTAAAGATGATATATTAATGTTTTTAATAACTATAACTCTTTTAATATGGGGTTATTCGTAGCCTATTTTCAACTATTAATACTATTTTGAGTCAAAAAATATTTATCTAATTCAGGTTAATTTATTTCTTTTTTATAGTGAATAAATAATTACCTTATATTTTTACACAACAGTGAGTCATCAATAATTCAATTTATAGAAAATTAAAATAAATGATACTAAAAAATTGTATTATTTTAATTATATATGGTGACCCACTAAATTTATAGATGAATATAAATAAATATATATTTATTAAAACATTTTTATTGATGTTATTTTATTTTACTAATATTATTATATTCTCAGTCCTAAATATTATCAAAATCATCAATAAAGACATTTTAAAAAAATAAAATTATATTAAATTATATTAAATTAAAAAAAATTAAATAATCACAAATGGGATAATATATAGTTGAAAAATTCATCCTTTCTTTCACTTATTTTTTATTTTTATACACTTGGATCCCAAGTAGTGTTATTATATTTTAATATTTTGTGAACTACAAAAAGTACTCCTCATCTCAATTTTTAAAGGGAACCCCTTTGTTTACTTTTTTTCACTAATTATATCGATATATGAGAAAAAAGATATTATAATTTTTTATAAACATCTTTATCCATGTTAAATTGTTTTTTCCTTTGAAAATACTAACCCTATATCCCTTAATAATGGATCTAATAGATGTCCACCGAAGAATAGAAAATCATGTGTAATGACTCTTTCAAGTTTAATTCTTCTCGTACTTCCAGTTGATATATTATTACAATAATAATTTAATAACAATTGTATTGTATATAATCTAATATGTCATTTTTATTATGAAACAATCATATTTCCCCTTTATCATTCCTATAAAAATTAAAAGCAATATGTGTGTGTACTTACGACATATCATCTTCGCATTGTGGTGTAATTCATATTTCATCACAATATTAGATAGATGGTTATAAGTATAGAAATAATGAATAAATATCACATATATGACATAATAATTATTCTTAAATTGTTACTTATTCATTACCACTCTTTCTTTTAATCCATCAAAAAATGAAGATAACATTCATTCATTTGTACGACCTACCATCTCTGTTAAGGGTGTAATTCATTTTTCTATATCATTCATTATGGATAAATATATATATCTATATATTAAATATATATATTATTTAAAACATAAATAATATTTTGGAGATGTTTTAACAATGATAAATTTATAATGTATTGAACTACCAAATCAAAATATACAAGAATAACGAATCATTTACTAACTAAAACATATATTTTAACAATGAGTTAATAATAAACTGCTGAAAAAATATTTTAAGTAAATAATATATGGTAAGATATCTATATGAATATTGTTCTGGAATATATTTATAACAAAACTCTATTTTTATAAGAGATATTTCAATAGGTAAAAATGATGTCAAACCTAATGTAAGTGATTTCATCTGAATTTTCATCCATTGAGAATTATTTTGATGTTATTCTCATATATTATTTTTTGAGGTTTATATATCACCCCATTGACATTTTATATAATTAATTTATTTATTATCATGATATTTTTTTAAAAATTTGTTCTATAATTCTCAAATAATTCAACTGATTACAAAGTGGTTATATTTTTCGTCTCACTTTTAATCCATGAAACATATTCTATAATCACCATTTTTTTAGGTTTTGTGTACACTTCTTTTTTGAAATATTATATATTTAATCAATATTTTTATTATATTTAATAATTCTTCTGATGTTATTTTATATGGGGCTTATGATTCATAATTTACCCATGTAGTAAGTATTTATTTCACCTCATAATTCCAGATTATTTATTTTTATTTATTATAATGGAATATTTCTCTTCCATGTCTATATTTTAAAAAAAAATTCATAAATTTTTATCAATATTTTCCAATAATTTTTAAAACTCATTTTAAAAAAAATTACATCCTAAGAACTATTTTGAAAGGATTATTCTGGCCATTTTCTAAACAAGATACATTTTGACTTTTTGGAAATAAAATAGAAAGCAATGTTTTTTAGCTTATATGCCATGGTTGGATATTTCTATAGTAATAAAAAATCAATTATTAGATTCTTAATTAAAAATTTAATAAGGTTTGATTGAAAGAAACTTTTTTATTTCGTAATTCCATGTCAATTTAAAAATAATTGATTTTCAAAGTGAAAAGGGGTATTTTCCCCCAAAAGTTTCTAAAGGATATTATTATAGTATTTTCATGTTTGTAAACATACTTTATTGAATATTATTCTTTATTGATTTTGAATTATTTTGATAAAATATGACATATTTTACTTAATTGTTTATGATAATTTTTATTAGAGACAAACTTTTTTTATACCATTTACTATATTACTCTAAATGCTTTATGATGTTGTTGATTTATTTGGGAAATTATTTATATTTTGTATGATAGTTTCAATATGAATGTTTTTGTGGGTTATTATTCATCATTTTAAAATTAGGAATGCATTAGACATAGTAGGTGATGGGTTGGGCCTTCTATAGAACCTCGATGCATCAGTATGACTCATGATACAAAATTTTTTTTATATGAAGAGGTATTACCTGTTCAAATATGATGGCTCAGCCTAAGACTTGATGGTATGAATTATAATGTATTGTATTGTGAATTTAGTCATTATTATATTAGTTTTTTTATACTAAATGTGATTATTTGATTAGTTAAAATATTCATTGTTATGTTTCATTCTAATATTATTATTTATGCTGAATTATTTGATAATATTTTATTCATACCATATTATGGTCATGTTATTGATTAAATGGAATGTTCTTTAGTTATTTATATTTCTATATTTATTATGTGTTATTCATTCATATATTTAGTTTTATGACTACCCTTACTAAGTATATTAGATAACCTCATTCTTATGTTTTAATTTTATATTGATATAAGTGTTTTGTGATTGATATACACAGATACACTAACGGAATAATGGATTTATGAAAGAATTTTTTATATATTTTATGTTTTAAAATTTAATTAGAATTTAATTTATGTATCCAGTTTACAAATACTAATAAACCATTTCATCCTTCAAGATGTGATTATTTATATCTATTTCCAATGTAAAAATGTGACTCGCAACTCTGGGAAACTATAGTAGGGATCGTTATAGTTGGTATTACTTAAATTTTAGTAGAACCTTTGGATAATATATTTGGGAATATAACGCAATTATTTACTTTGAGGTTATTCCCATGTATATGATAACATAATATAGATTTATTGTTAACCATAGATAACCAAGGTTAATCTTAATCACTCATAGATTGAGATGATATTGTCCTCATTCAGACATAATTTGAATAATATTTTATGTTTATGTGATAAAACACTCTAAATATTTTTGATTTACATTAACACATTAAATTTTGACTTCAGTCAATGGTGAGAACCAGAATGAGTAGAGTTAATATTGAATTTGAAATATATTATGTTGATGTGAATCCAAATGGGATTATGAATATGGTAAAGGATATTCTGGTTATGCCTAATTAGTTTTCATAATATATGATTAGAACCTTGAAGCATAAAAAACACTTCAAATAACTAATGTGGGTGATATATTTAGTTAGGAGTTCATGTGGAGTGGACCAAAGAGTATAGATGATTCAGTTTCTTTTATGTCATGAATTTCATAAGATACAAACAATTGAATAACTTATAAGAAAAAAATATGGGTTTGGATGGTAAAATAAAGAAATAGTGATATTAATTACTAAGGATAACTGAAATTGATCTTAAATAAATATTTATGAATAACTGAATCTCAATGGTATCAGTGAAAATTGAATATTTTAATTATATAAAATGGGAATTATGAAAATAAATATCTAAGAGGGAATGCCTATGAATAGAATTAGAAATGTTATATGAGTAATGGTAATATTTATGATGATGAATAGTATAAATACATATTAAAGAAATGAGTTATTAACGAATAATATTATGAGTCATTTTTAACGGTTTAGTAATGTAGTAGAATGAATAATGTGAATGGGCTTGGATTTTTGAATTATGTTATAATAGTATTTTAATAAATGAAATAATGTTTTAAAAATTGGAAAATACATATTGATTTTTTTACAATATATTTTTCAGTATTTGAGAGAATATACTGAATTGTAATAGTGATCAACAAAAATGATTCAATGTTAAGTTTATATTTTTGGAAAACACATTCCTTGTGGAAGATAACCCCAAATATGTTCTCGATGTTGAGATAACAATGATAAAGATATGTTAATGGGATAGTATTGGTGATCTTAAAATCGGATAAAAATTTTGTGATAAATTAATTCATGGTGGGGTTTAATTTACATTTTAGATTAATTAAATACATTCTAAAATATAATATTTTATTTAAGGAGAGATTTAATTATTTAAATAATGAATGTTCTCAAAATGTTTTTATAGTGATTCACCTTATTACAAAGTTTTGGAGAACATTTGATCTGTTTATTCACATGTTTGGAATGTGAAATTAAGAACTTAATTATGTTTTCAAAGGATAAATTTTTTAATATATATATGTATTTGTAATATGTTCAGTAATATTTTGTAAAATTCATAAGGATAACGTCATATAGAATAGATACTGTTAATATTTGGATATTATTTTCCGAGGTCAATTTCATATTTATCAAATTGGATGACACGTGATAACCATTTTTGTTTTATTATATATTTAGAGGTAGATGAAATGAAATTCATATTATAAGATTCATTATATGTGGTTTGGGAAAAAAGAGCCTCTTGAATATCCATATCCTTTCGTGATAAATGAAGTTGATTTAAATAAATGAACAAAAAAAGGGTGTGATTATTCTTAAGACAAGGAATTAAATCAATTAATTTATTTTCTCAAGTATATTATCATGATATAAAAATAATTTATCGAAATAAGAAAAATTAACATAAAATAAAAAAGTTATATAATAATTTGTTTTACTAAAAAATCAATTTACTTTTAAATAATCATATATTTATGGTTTTTGGATGGTTAACATTCGCATGATTATGTTTCCTATCACTATGTATTACTTCTTTATAGTGGGATATCTCTTCCATGTCCACATTGTCAATTAAAACTTATGTTCTCCAACATGGAAATATATTATGTGATGAACTTAAAACATCACTTTTCTCTTTTAGAATGATATATTATTAACTATTTATATTTTATTGGTTTCCCAAAAAATAGTTATCAAATTTAATCTTAAAATTATGAAATTATAATTTAAAATTTTGATGACACAATTTATTGAAGATGGGGAGAATGTAACACACTGAGATTTTATAATATATAAAATTTAATTGATATCTTGTCGTGCATGCAACCCTAAACCTAAATGAACTATGATATACAATTAAATATTTTTATATTAACATGACTATTATAAACTAGTCATTAAATTAGTGGTTTTGAATTGGATTAATTATATAATGAAATATATATTAATTTAGTATTCAATAAAAATTTATTTACTTCTTGTAAATAAATACTAATTTTTTTAAAGAGTCGTTTTATTCATCAAATATTTTTTTTCTTGAAAAACATAATTTGTGTCTTTCTAGGAGAAAATAAATTTATGTAATTATTCACTTTTTTTGAAAATTTATTTGATAAAATTTCATTAATCTTTTTAATAAAAATATAAAATTTTTATGACGGTGATTTTTTTGGAATTTTTTGATCGATTAATTTTCCATAGAACTGTGAAAAATATCAATTATTTATAAAACTATAAATATCTTCATATTTAAAATTACCATAATTATTTAAATATTATCTCAAATTAAATAATTTATTATTTTGATAAATATATTCTAATTAATTAAATTTTAATATTCTTTGTAATAAAACTTTTTATAAGTATGCTTTTTCTCTAAAACAAATTTTTAAGAAAACTATTTTTCATTATGTTTATTCATTTTAATTATGATATAATTAATGAAATTATGTGTATTTAACTTTGATAAATTTAATACATATTTGGAATCATTTGGAAACAAATTATTAAATATATCTCTTTTATTTTGGTCGTAATGAATTCTAACCATTGTAATTTTCTTACCATGACAAAGTGAAAATATAATAATTAATGGAAAAAATATGATAAAGACAAGGCGATGAACCTAATATTTTCCAAGTTTTATTTGATATGTTATTTCAGAACATATTAATTCCAGGTTCAGTTATATAACTATTTCTATCCATTTGGATGTGATCAGGATATTTATAATATTTTATTTAAAGAAGATTCAAAGATGTCCATGTCACGTTTTAAATAAATATACCTCTTTTTTATGGTGTTATCGAGAATATATGTTCTACTATAAATATAATTTTTAAATATAAAATATTTATTTAAATAAATTATTTTAATTTTAATTTTTTAGTTAGGAAATAATTATATTATTTTCTTACACAATAATGAAGTAATTATTCAATTCATGGAAAAATCAAATAAAATGTATTGAAAATATTAAAAGGCAATATAATTATAATTAATTGACATGAATAATTAATTTTATAAATTAATGTAACATATTAGTGATGTATTATAATATTAGATTCTATGTTATCTTAAAATTTTTATGTTTTTAATGTCAATGTAATAAATGGTTTTAAATTTAAAAATAATGATATTTCATGAATAAAATATTTTATTAAATGATTTAAATATAATTAAAATATTAAATAATAATAATTGTGGAAATATATAGTCTAAAAATTCATCCCCTATGAATTTATAGGCCATTTGAACAATTTTTCTCAAGAATAGTGTTATTTTATTTTAATATTTTGACAAGTTCCATAAGTGCCCCTCACCTCAATTATTAATGGGAACCCATTACATAAATTATTTACACAATGTTTAAGAACATATCCCCTCCCTAATATACCAATTATTATTCTCAAAATAGTTATAAAAGTTCTAGATGTTCTGGTCCTTCAAAAATTCCTACCCTAGATCCCTTAAAAAGATATCTAAAGAAGGTCATCGAAGAAGAGGTAATCGTTTTTACCAACTATTTGAAGATTATTTCTTCTTCTAGTTAATCTTAAAATGTTTTTCCTATACTAATTTAACATATATTGAATAATATATACACTAATATGTTATTATGATTATGATACAACCATATTCTTCCTACTATACATCCCTTGAAAATTGATAGCATCGGGCATGTATACGTAGTAAATACTATCTCCATATTGCTGCATAATTCATTTTTCATCACCAATTTACTCGGATTGTAATAAGTATGGAAATAATGAAAATATATGAAATATATTACATAATTATGATTTTTTAATGTTTGATCATTCTTGACCACTTTTTCATTCCATCCATTGAATAAATAATACATTGTTCATGTGTGCATATGAGTTATCGTCTCTATGAATCGTGTAATTCATTTTCCAATATCGTTCATTATGAATGAATAAAACTATCTATATATTTAATATATATTATATTTAAATCATAAATAATATTATTTATATTATTTAAATATGTTAAATGTTTGTGTTTTGGAACTATTTAATCAACCCATACATGAAAAAAGAAGGAGTTACCACCCAAAACATTGATTTTAATAATGAAATGATAATAAACATGTGATAAAATATAATAAGAAAATAATATATTGTATTATAAAATTTAGTATGTTTTTTTAGTACATGTATTGTAAAATTGTATTTTTTTCAAATTTATTTGGACATGTACAATGGAACTTGAACCTTAGGTAATGTACTTTATCTCAATTTTGATTTATTAAGGCATATTTTGATGTTATGTACTTGTATTATTTTATAAGGTGTATATAAACCCATTTGACATGTTATATCATGATTTTTTATCATAATTAAATTTAATTATTTTTATATGTTATTATTTATTAAGGCACATGATTCCACTAATTATAATTTGTTTGGGCTTTCTCGTCTAACTTTTACATTAGTGAGATGTATGCCATATTCAATACTTATTTATTTTTTACTGTGTGTATACCGCCATTTGATATATTATATAATTAATATAATTTTATTCATGATTTCTAATATCTAATTTGATAGTAATTCATTCATTGGGATTACAATTCAAGAGATACACAATGGGTAAGGGTTTATTTGATAATATCATCTTACTTGAATGTTTATTTTTAAGTTTTAATTGAGATATATTTCTCTTCAATGTCCATATTTCCTAAAAAATCCAAATATAATTTTACCATTCTATAATAATTGTTTAAATTAATTTTTACCCCTGTTATTATTTTTATAAAATTCATGAAGAGGGATATTTTTATCGTTCTCCACAATAGGTACACTCTATCTTCTGAGATAAAAATATGAAAGGATTTTTTTCTATCAAATACATCTTGAGTGAATTTCCAGACCATCATGACACCGCAATACCTTCATTCTTATTTTAATATTTTAAAATTTTTATTTCTAATATAATGATTTCTTTTATAATTGTTGAGTATTTTTAAAATAGGTTATTTTCAATGATAAAAAAGTATTTTCTTCAAAAAAATTATCAATACACTTATTAATGTATTTTCATCTATGCCAATATCCTTTATTTAATCTTATGATTAATTGAGCTTGCAATATTATTATACTATATTCAATATTTTATTTAATGGTTTTTGATCAACTTGAATGGGGATGTAATATTTTTTTAGAATTAAACATATTACTCTAGATGATTTGTGATTATGTCTATTGATTATAAAAAGTATTAACATTTACTATTCTAATTTCAATATGAATATTTATATATATTATGTTTCATACTTTAAAAATAAGGAATTTGTTTCAAATAGTATATAATGGGAGGGGCCCTCTACATCCCCTCAAGGCATCATTAAGTCTTATGAGATAAACTTGTTTGAGAATTTGATGATTCCATTCCTTTTTATGTATGATGTATTGGATTAATCTTTGATGGTATGTTTATGATTCACCAAAGTATGTGTTTCCTCATTATGAGATTAGTTTTTGAAATCAAATATGATAATTTGGTTAGTCAGAATATCCATCGATTTGTTTTTAGTCCATGTGATTATTTATATAGAATTATTTGATCATCATTTATTAATTCCATATTATGATAAATTTATTGATTAAATTGTATGTGTTTCAGTTATTTTACATAAAATATTGATTATTACTTATTAATTTATTTCTTCAGTTATACTCTTCCCATTACTGAGCATCTGAGTTCACCCCATTCTAATGTTTTATATCTCCAAGGATATGATAATTTGTTTTTTTATATATATGGATACCCTAAGGGAATAATAAAATTATCAAATAAAATTCTATATCTATTTTATATTTTAAAATGTAATATGAAATCAATTTATGTATCTAGTTTACCACCACTAATAAATTGTTCAGTATTTTGGGAAGTGATTCTATGTATCTATTGAAAATTTAATATTTTATCCACCAGATCTGGGATATGAGAGTTGGTTACTCCCAAATAATTATCCACAAGTCCACCTTAGCAACACTCTCTTAATAAGCTTTGTTATTTTCAATATACATTCACTTTTCATAGGGACCTTTAATGCTGGGTTTAAAAAACTATAAATTGTTAAAAAAGGATCCACGATTTTTAAAATAGGATCTCCCTTTTACAAGAACAATCCTTGACCTTCACACACTGGGTATAAATAGTTTTTAATTTAAAGGAATAGATACATATAAGAGATCATGGTATTGGAAAATAGTTTTGATAAACAACTAAGTGACAATGAAGAAATCTTATAAAGAATAAATAAATAAATAAATTATAACTCCATAGGTTTATTGAATGTATAATATAATATTGAATTCACATTGGAAATATATTTTTGTTTTTAGTTACACAACAAGAATATATTTGAAAAAAGAGTATGTGCACACATGTTATATCTGAAAAGATGCTTTTAAATTTATATTTCACTAATATTTTAGTTCCTACTGCTCACATTAATTAAAATTAATGGATTAAAAAATATAATAATAAAAAATTAATACTCTATCATTTAAAATAGAATTTCCTCTATCAAAATAGAAAAAAAGTGGTATCTATTTTTTAGTAGCTATGGTCTTCCATGGAACCCTATATCTTCTTGGAAATATAATCCTTAAATACTCATTCGTTATTCATTAAAAATAAATATTTTTGTTAAAAATAATTAGGAGGATGAATTTTATTTTAATACTAAAACATTATTAATATCATAAAAACAATATTTTTTTCATGAAAATAATAGACTTCATATGTCTTCATATTCATAACACTTAAAATTTTTAAGTCTTCAACATTTTATGTATTTATCTCCACTAAAAACATTATTGTAAGATATTATTTAGATTGTAAGACTTTGTCTAAATTATTTTTAATTATCTTAATTGTAACAATTTTACTTTGAATAGAAGTATTTACTTCCAAATTTATGTATTTTATTCTAAACTTTGGTTTTTTATATGTATTTTCACAAATGTAAGACTTCATACATTTTAAAAATTTCCAAAAACTAGAGAATCAAAATTCGGATATAAAGAAGGTATTTCTTGAACGTATGTCCTCTAGGCATGTAAAATTTTATTAAACGTGAATTGTAATATTTTATAAAAATATTTGGAAAATTTATATAAATGTGCCAAGATTCTTTAGGAAAAAACATTAGTAAAAAAATATATGTTTTATTTTAATCATAAAAAATAAGATAAATTTTTATATTCTAGAATAATATTATTGAATTTAACTATATTTCTATTTTTGGTTATCACAAACCCTATGAAACCAAAAATATAAGCTTTTACACTTTTTAATAATTGTATATTTAAAATTATTTGTTTATAAAGTTACTAATCATAATATTAAAATTGGATGAATAAATTGTATTCTATCTAATTTATTCTCATAGTTTATTGAGATAAAAAAATAATGGTAATAGAATGAATTTAAAAAAATAAATATTGTACATGAAATTTCAATACAATAATAAAATTTTAATAAAATTAAGTTAAATTTGTAATGGACTAGTGGGAAATTAATAAAATAATAAATAGAATAAGAAAACAAAAAATGATTCTTTAGTGCCCATAGAATGAACAAAAATAAGAATAAGGGACCGAAGATTATTAAATGAATAATCAGAGTTACAAAGGGTTATAAAATATACATTATCTAACTAAATTTAATTCATCATTCCATATTCTTAGATTTTTCATGGATTAAAGGTTTATGTAGTGTATTATGATTATATGATGGTGTACTTTAAGGATTAGGAGAAACAAATGTAGGACTAGATTTGGAAATTAAGTCACGAGGTCCTAGCTTAAATAAGCTAGTATTAAGGGTAACACAGAAATAAACATTCTTATAAACTCTTTTGAAGTTATATATCTCTTTGGTTGCACATCAACCATAAAATTGTCATTTCTTATTTTAAATATGTATATCCCCACCATATTCAACCTTATGGTAATATCTTCTTTCGAATGGTCAAGTAAAATTATATATAACTTTTAATGCATAATTTTATATTACTTATATAATTCCATAATATTATATATATTCTATATGGAGTAATGTTGTATAGTATCTTCCAATGAATTAATATTTGGACTAATATAAACACGAATCTCTATGAACATCTTCTAAAATTTAAGAACTACTTATGAAAATATATCCTAAGAAACATGAGATTCAAGATATGGTTGGTATGATGGATTACGATATGAGATTTTCTTGAAAAGGATTGAGGTATGTTCTATAATATAAAGAAAAACTCTTAATTATTTCCCTGATGTAGCTATAGACATTCATCCTACAGTATTATTCTAGGATTCCTCATTGAATGAGTTGGGAGAAATATTTTCTAACAATATTTATTTAGAATAAAAAAATTTCTTATGAATATTAATTATTTCGGATTTCAATTCTATGATTTTAAATAAGGATTTTTCATGTCCCTCCTACCACTGTATAATTTCATAGTCACACTAGTTTAGAAGTTATATGAATCCCTATCTCATATCATCTTGATTCGTCCTATTAGGTTGAATAACTTCAACATCTTGAGACACACAACATGTTATCTACATAATTAAATCATCAAAATGAGAATTTGATAGAACTAAAAGAGAAATATAACGTTTCTCTAGAAACAGTACCAATTAATTTCTCTTTGGGATATCTATTTGTTTTTTATAATTTTTGGAAGTGATTCAAAAAATAATGTCACATCCATGGGAACCACTATATTTACAAGATATTTGTCGATCACCATATAATGATTTAAACAATAACCTTGATTTATCATTTATGGTCACTTCGCACACCTTAACATATTTTGAACACTAGTTATCTATGTATTGGTATCCCGATACCCAACTGAAAACAATTAATAAATTTATTAAAGAGTTTCTATCAAGATCATGACATAATATTGGAATTCGATATTGTAACCTGAAATTATTAAATATAATGAAACATGCCTATATCTTTATTTAAATTATTTAATATCCTTGAGGTTATATTATGATAGATATTCTTGAGTAGATTAGGAAATTTTAACGATTTTAATTTGACAAATCATTATTCTCTTCAGTATATCAATATCTACATGATAAATATGATTATTAATTATGAATATAAAATATCATTTCTACGTATAAAATTATAATATGAGAATTTTATTTTTCTTTAATTATATAAACAATTCCTCTAAATATCATACTTATATTAACACGTCACTATAATCACATGTCTTAATAGGTTGAATATTAATTAACATTTCCTTTTTAACCACCATCACTTTCATCATGTTTTTGAAATTATTCTTGGAGAATTAATATTATTAAATGACATTCAACTCATTACAAGAGGTTTTTATATCATTCATAAGCTCATCCAACTCACTTTATATAGTTTCAAAATCATTAAACACTTCATCAAAAAGGGTATTTATTTGATATTCAAAATAATTATATATTTCATTTTTATTTATTTATTGGGAATCATAATTATTTTTAGTAACAAAAGATGGAAATTTTTTAGATTCACTGGATGATGGAACCTCATAATAATTTTCTATACCAAATAGAGAAGGTATATTTCTAGATATAATTTGATTATATAACCTCACTGGAAGTATATTATCATTATCAACCACTCAGTCTTCATGATCATCATGATTTGTATAGAGATCATCACTAGTCTTCTGCTAAATCATTTTAGATTCTTCTTCATCCACTAACATATAACTGAAAAACATATTCTTCAAGTGAATGTATTTTAATAGATTCAGGATCCATAAGATCTTAATTAGTTTTTTTTTTCAAAACTAGATCCTCTATGATTCGATTCCTTAGTAGCCACTACCTGATCATTATCATTAGAAACATAAACCTCTTGTCTAGAACTAGTTTCTTTACCGATTCACCTAGTATAATCCCTCTCAAATAGACATAAATACTTACAATAAATATTTCATGATTACTCCCCTTAAAAAGTAACATTATCATAAATATCCTCATTATATAGTTTATCTTCCATCTCCCCTTTACATTATACTATAATTTTATACTGAGAGGTATCCCATGTTATATCCATATTCCTTAAAAGTCTATCAGATATTGTATGATTCCTTTGATATTTGGTTACCTAATCTTTACTATGTTCCACTTCTTTTTTTCTAATTAGGAGGGTCATAATAATTCTACAAGGAGGAAATTTAATCCTTATCTTTGACTAACTGAAGTGATCCATATAGATCACCTTGTATTTAATAATGTTTATATTTTTCAAATTAACCAAAAAATTTATATATTGATGTCTTAAATATTCATCATTTCAAATCTGTGTTCACTTTTGGGCAATGATGATAAATATAAACATTGAAATAACTCTTTTTAAATGATTTAAATCCTTTTATATAAGTAATTTATCCAAGTATAAATTCTATATTGATTGCATGTCTTATTTAATCATCATATATCATATAATGTCTAAATAGATATCCATATTCTTGTGTGTAGTGGAAACATTCTTCTATTTATACTATAGAAATAGAAATAACTTTTCCATTCAAAATTAGTTGAATAATATCTTTAGCATTACCAAATACAAACCATGATTTTTTGGAACTGTTATAACTCTTTCTCAAACAATTTTGTGAAATTTTTATCATAAAAACAAATTTAAAAACCTTAAAAATAATTATCTTTTTATCATAAAAATTCATTAATTTAGTCAACAAAATTTGATTTCTTTTATTTGCATATATCACTGATATTTATATTTTCATCTATGTCTTCTTTAAAAATCATGATGCTCCAACATCATCCCTTTTGGATTTACACATACCCAAAAGACATTTAGAGGTTGAGAAAGAAATGGATTAGGGTATTTATTTAGGTGAAGGTGAGAGAGTGAGTTTTATGGTTCAAAATAGAGTGTGTTTGATCTATGGATTCATAGAATTCAAAATTTTATTAAAAAGATTCCCATATATTTTAAAACTAAATTAAATCAATGTGAAGGATAAAAAATTAATAAAATAGTAAGTAAAAAATAAAAATAAACATATACAAACATTGTAATGTTAAGAATGAAATAACTCGTAGTACTTAATTAATTTTGAATAATAATTATATAAGTATAAAACCATATAATGTCAAATAATCCTAATTCAATATTATTAAAGTCAAATATTTTTTTGGTTAAGTGATTTGTAAATATTCCTACTAGCTGACATTCATAACTAATGAACCTTAAGGAAATATCACATTTTTTGAGTGATACCATATTAAGTGATACCTCAAATCATTATGTTTCATTATTTGAAATGTTAACATAATTTTTCATTCATATAATATTACATATCATGATAAAAAATGAATCCAATTTCCATTAATGTATGTTCCATCGACGAAACCTACCAACAAAAACTATAGACTGTAATTTACTCAACCTTAATAGTTGATAATGAAACAAACTGTTTATTTTTTAACATTACCATAAAACTATATATTTTTATATAATTTTCAAGGCTACTAAAGAATATTTCCAATATAATACACACCCCCAAATATCATTATATTAATATTAAAATCAATCAAAATTAAATGTTTTTGGAAAATGTAATTATAAATAAATTGTTTTTCTAGATGCCTTGAAAATTATTTTGGCGGTGATTAAAAGAAGTTATTTTGTATTTTTTTAAAATTTAGTAAATAAAATTACTTAAATCATAATATCTCTTATAATTTTAGGGGGATATATAAAAAACTAATAATTACTCTATATATAATTTTGTGAACTAGTTTCTAAATTTAATCCAAATGATGATTAATATTAATGTTCATAGGTGTTGAATAATCCTTACTTATTTCAAATAAAATTCTTTTAATAAAATAATGTTTCTATTTTTTTAGTTCAGAACATTCTAAAAATCATTTTTATAAACATAAAAACCTTGAATGGAATTTATCTGACCCTTATACCCATTTAAAATTAAATTTGTCATTTTTTTGGAAAAATTATTACACAATTATTGTTTTTTTGACAAAAAATAAAATCATCAACATATGTTGGAACTAAAAAATATATATTTCTGTTGTTTTCCTAAAAATATTGGATTGTTACATTCCATAAATAAAACAAACTGAAAAAAATTAAATATTATAATTCATAAAAAATTTTGGCAGTTATTTAAGACCACAAAAATATATTGTACGATTGAAAATAGAATTTGGAAAGTGGGGATTTTCAAAATAAGGAGGTTGTTCGACCTAAAATTGATCTATAATAATAATATTTATAATAGATGATTATCTATCCATTTGAGATAAATAAAAAGTTCATAAAATTTTTTTCAACTAAAAATATCCTAATGGATTATAATATAGAAATCTAGGAAAGGGTATCTTTATTTTACATTCGTTCAATTTTTCTGTTAAATTTTGAAACAAGACTATCCAAGTTTCTAGAAAATACATATTGATAATCCTTATTGATTTTAAATACCCATTTTTTCATGTATCATGATAGTTAATGTTTCTATAAACTATATATCACACATTTTTCCTCTTTAACTATTTTAATTATTCTTGTAAGAAACTACCCATCTCTCATTATTTAAATCTTATTAGATATTTTTAGGTCTATAATGTTATAAGAAATATTAAAATTATATAAGTTTCCTAAAATCCTATATTTATGACTTCATCATCTATGATTCTTATAAAAATCAGAAAAGGATAAGTTTTAGGGGTTCAAAGATATTTAAGAAACACACATTATAAATATTCAAATTAAAACATTTCCAGAGAAGATATTTCATGATCATATTATAGATCCTTTTTTTATTAAAGAATGTCTCAATTCTTATTTTATCTAAATAATCACTAATCTCATCAACATGAATTTTTTTTTATTAAAGGGGACACATTTATAAAACAACACAACATTATATTCACAAATTATATATGGAATATTGTTGAAAATTATATAGGATTCATAAGTTGTAGTATAAAATTTGAATATCTCTTCATCATACTTTGGATAAATATTTTAATAATCTTCTAGGTTCTCAATATATTCACTTATCATAAAAAACATAGAATTACACTACCTTTGGTTTTCTATTATTCCATAGATTGAAGAGAGTTTTATTTAGTATTGTCCTTATCATTACTACATTGATGACATAAATTGGTATGTTGAAATAATTAAAAAAATGAGTGGGAATTATATATTAACACAATGTAGTCCAAAAAAATTCATGGTATGTATTATTACTCTATTAAATAGGTCCATTATGTTGAGGTTTCTTGAGTGCATAAAGATATTCTTTTGTGAAAAATTAATTGAGTTTATGATTCTAAAACATCACCCCATTGTCACTTCTCAAAGATAAAATTTTGTAATCATGATTATTTATAACTATCTTGTGGAAATTTATAAAAACAAAACATTCCTCACTATAAATTTACAAAAAATACCATGTAAATCTGAGAATAAAATCAACAATAACATAGAAGAATGATTTTCCACCTAGGCTTGAATTTCAAGAATGCCAAAACAAATCCATATCAATAAGTTTTATTGATCTATATTTTTCACACATTTTAATTCATTTTAAAGATTAATTACATTTCCTTTCCCATTTTGCATGAACCAAATAGATACATTTTGTCATATTTATGTTTAGGAATATCTGAAATTAAATTTTTCATAGATATTATTATTAAAGAATATATATATAACTTTCCAAAATATCTATTTAAGATTCAAGTTTAATTATTTTAAATATTAAAATTGTTTATATTTTTTTATATAAATATATAATATATATATATATATAGTGTAAACGTTTTTAGATCTAGGTAAACTAAATTTAAAAAATTACTTATAAAAACATAACTATATAGTAGACAAATAAGTTGAAAATGCATATTAACAAAGCAAAGAGATAATTATTTTTTGTTCCATAAAACCTAAATATAATGTAATTTACTAAATATATGTTGAATGTGGATCTCAAATAGATCCAAATACAAATATATCTCTATTATAATTTTCAATAAATGTGAAATTTTCTCTATAAATCGTATATAGTGAGTGGATATTTCAAAAATTGCCACTCATATGTATTGAACAACCACAATCCATAACAAAATATTCGTTACGATTCAAAAGGTGTGTACTCTATAAAAAAAATAAGGTTTTTTGGTAATAAATTATATTTCTGTCTAGAAGATTAGGATATTAAATATTTGGGAACCAAAATCTATATTCCCTTTTAAGAATATAATTTTTTTTCATTATTTTAAGAATTTCCAAAACTAAGGTTATATATGTCACCATAAATAAAAGATTTATAAATCCCATGAAATTAATGATATCTAAACTAAAAATAATTTATATAATAAAAATTTAAACTGTAAGGAAAATATGAAATATAAGAAATTTTATTCTTGGAAATAGAAAAAACAATTCTTATATAGATTAGGTTGTTCTACGTTACAATCTATGCATTTTTTACCATTATCTGCTTAGATGTTAGCAGATATTTTTTCATTTAATCATGCCCCTTATAAAAGGCACTCTAATCATATTTTATATTTATAACATCATCCATTAATTCCTTTATTTTTCTTTCATGAATTGAAAAACTAGGGGTAGACTCATATAGATTGGAGTTCAGTTCAAAAATGTGTTTTATTAAGGTTTATTTTTCATTAATTACAACATCATATTATTTGATATGAGTATTTATCTCTTTCTATAAATATTTATCATGTTTTTTTAACATTGATAAATAATCATTCATTTTTCAAAAGTGTTGTTTTTTGTTTTAGAATCAAATTCAAAAGAAGAATAATAATCTGGTTGTACCTATTTAAATTGATCCATAAAGCTCATGTTTTTGTTTCAAATTGATTGTTGATCATATGGGTCATAATTTCAGTCATCAATATAGTCATTAAAAGAAATAAATGTAGCCATCATTTCTTTCTTATCATTTTTATTATAATAATATTTCATGTATTACTACTTCTTCGATTTCTTATTTTCTTTAATCTAAGGGAACATAGGTTTGATGTGACATAACTTCATGGATTCATAACATCCCACTTACTTTGAGGTACAATTAAAAAAGTTATACAGGATAACAGTTTTTTTGAATCATATCCTCTTATTATAGAATTTCTTATATTACATTATAAACTGATAAATTCTTCAATGAATTTTGAGAAACTTGTAAATTATTTATTGTAAAATTCAGATAATAATTTGTCCTTTATTTTTATCTTGTTATTTCTTATAGAAACTTTTAGGGAAACATTATTCTTTTTTATCATCTTTTTATCGTCAACATAAGCTTACATCTCCACCTAATACATCATTAGTTCTCTTATAATATCCTTTATTTTCTAGATTTTTAATTGGTGTTGAATGTATTATAGAGTTATAGATTCCACTCCATTTAGATGGTATTATTCTATGAACATTTGGTACCAGCTATTATTCTAGAATTGGAGTACCCAAGGTAGATACATAACCTATTGTATTAGTTAATCTTCTATTTTTTTAATTCTTTATCCGTCTAACATTATAAATGTGTCAAAATTTAACATGTAATTATTAAATTTCATTTTCCTAAGTTTGTCAGTTCCTTCAAAGTAAAAAATAGTATTTCACATATAATGAGTTGTATGGAATTTTGAATCTCGATTATACACATCATGTACTAATCCATAGTTAATATAATTCTTTTTTTGGTTTCTATATCATATTTAACATTGGATATAGAATCCCAAGCCTCGGGTTTACTCTTATGAATTTTAGAAGTCTTGGATTCCTTCAGATAATATTTTAAACAAATTTTATTTAAGTTGATAATCATTATATAATTTTAATAACATTGAGTTTCCTCATTCATGCATGATCCCATGATCATAGAAATTAATTATTTTTAATTGAATATTATATAAACAAGTTATATAATCATAAATAAAATTACAAATGTTGACAATAAAAATTTCATAAGATACTATACCAATTATTATCTCAAAAGGTGTTTCAAAAAAATCAAGATAGGTGGGGTGTGGGGAATTGAGTTACTTAAACATTTTCCCCAAATTGAAACAAGCCCATTTTAAACATAAATAAATATGTTCCACTCTTATCACTTAGATATATGGTTTAAATAATATAATATAAAATATTTTTTATATAAGTGTTTTATAATAGTTTTTGGCATAAAGATAACCTAGTCCACTCAAATAATACACTCTCAATGGGCTTATCAATTTCCACTATGCAGATCCTTTTTAGAATGAATTCAACAGTTAAGTTAATGAATCTATAAAATGATAGAAAAAATATTTTAAGAGTGTTTAACTGGGTTTTCGCATCTAAAATACCAATCCTTGGCCTTCTCACAATCACTAGAAAGAGTGTCTACTTTAAAAACAAATTGTAGAAGAGATATCCTGTTCAACACATAGTTGAACGTAGAAATAGAAATTTTATGAGGAAATCTTCCAAATACTATTTAATAATTCAATATAATACTCTAAGGAATCTTACACTATTTAAAATAATCATTAATGTATAGAAAAAATATATTTTTGGTTCAAATCTCACTATACGAATAGTTTGATAACATAGAGTATGCATGTAAAGGTTGATTCTTAATACACACTCTTTAATATAAATATAAATACTATTTTATTTTGGTAACATAATGAAACCATATACCACTAATAAGTAGTAATACATCCTATAGATACCATCCTTTGGTATGACTAACCATACACTAGAGGATGTAGACTTGTAGTGATGGTCATATAATAAATTTTGGGGTGATTATACCTGATGTGCATAGTGTAATAACATTAATAACAAGGAAGAAACCCGAAATACATAATATCACTAGATAACATCCACAAAAGATCCAAATAGTAAACATAAACCATAAAATACAAAAAATGATGCTACGTTATTATTAACATCCAAACATGCCATCATTCATATACATCTAATAAAAATGTATAAAAGGTGTGATGAACAAAAAATATACTCCATGTAATAAAAAATTTCTGAGATATAAACCAATACACATCCCCCCAGCTTCATCCTAACACAGAATCATGAATTAATCATAGCATGATTTCCCTTTTCCCTACCTTTATCCATTAAGTCTACTCAGTTACCAAATGATTACCTTATATGGGTGTGTGTATGACCTAATTGGATACCACCAATATTGTCCCTAAATAATATATTTTGAAGATTAAGTGCATCCAACAGATCCATAGATAAAGAATTAAAATAACTCTAATAATTAATATATTCGTAGAAATTTGATTCTATGATATATGGTGAAACTCATGGTTGGAACCACCTATTTTGGCTAATATCGGATGTCTCTGAGA
This sequence comes from Viscum album, assembly GCA_963277665.1. NCBI lineage: Eukaryota > Viridiplantae > Streptophyta > Magnoliopsida > Santalales > Viscaceae > Viscum > Viscum album. The sequence continues at coordinate 1,738,953,029 of OY728142.1, read as the reverse complement.
GCATTTAGAAGACAATTCCATCCTAAACCACTCTGAATAGTGTATATTATACCCATACCCATTCCAAAAAGGAACCAAGATAAAACCATACCCAGAGACATATAATCTTCTCAGGGATACATTCACCCAAGTTTTCAATGATCTACAAGTCCTAAAACCATAGAATTTTGATTCAGTTAAGGTATATTCCATCATTTCCAGAATATCAAAAAATAATTTTCAAATCATAAGAGATTAATTTCCATTTACTATTATTATTAATTCAACCAAACAAGTTTTCTTTTAACATTATAATTCAATATCAAGAAACAAATTAAAGGAAATATAATGTTCTAATTCTAATTACCATGTTCAATTACCAAAACCAAACACTTACCCACCCAAAATTTTTAATTTCCAAGATAAATTTCTAAAATTAATAGTCATAACTATGTTATTCCATGATACTATCCTTTTTTCCCTTAAAAATTAATATTTTCTGTTTTTATTTCATTATATTTTCATGGTTAAAGTAATTAAAAAATAATAATGTCTATCATGGAAAATAACATAAGGAATACCACTATCACCTAATGAAAAATATTGTGACTATGGGAAACTACACAGTGACCACTAAATAGGTCAAGATAATCCCACATGTTTGATATTGGCTTCTAAAGTGACTTAAAATTGAAGATATTAATAAATTGAAAAAAAATCCTAAAAACCTGGAATAAATATTAAAATATGTGGGGGGAGATTTATATGGAATTTAAAAAAGAAACATTGGAATCCAGATGAGTACTAAAAATAAATATATCTTTCCAAAATGGTAGATTAAAAAGGAAATAGAGGATTAATGAAGTTGATCTACCAAAAAACAAGAAAGTGAGAGGATAAATCCATTGTATGTTCTTATATACGTGAAATAATCCTAAAATTTCGTTAAACCAAAAAAATTGTTAAGGAAATAATTGTAAATTTGAACTTTTTTACTAAGATGCATGGTTTAGTTACAGGATTTTCCAATCTGTAAACCAGTAATGTGAGAAACACTATTTGTAAAAACATACATTTTATAGTTGGAGAACCAATAGAAAAATTATGTATAAATTCTATGAAATAGATCGATAATGAATTATTGGATTTTCGTGGTTAGATATAAGAAACTTTCTTCTATTTTTTTAACCTCATGGTTTGTGTGCATGGTTAGACCATACCATAAACTAACCACGTTCCCTTTCAAATATCCCAAAAACTAGGCATTTCAAGCCTCATACCCTCCAAATTCTCTCATGATATATCCTTTATCCAAAATCGTACCCAATATGCATACCCAAGGGATTACATATGAATAAAAAGAGAAATCTTGAAAGAATCCTCCTCTTATAAAGTTAATGATCTCATAATATCCCCCACCATATATTTTCTCTATAGGACCTTGGGACACCCTGAGAGGGGAGGGGTGAATCATGGTGTCAAATATTTCTTTTAAAACCAAGGATCTTGTTCCCACTATGGTAGGAACTCATTCAACCTGTAAGACTGATGGGAACTGAATAAAAACGACCACAAGAATAGAGACCACACAACACTTTAACATTGTTTATCACTTAGGGATACACCTAAGGAGGATATGATGATAGGTTTTCGGTCGTACCTAATTCCACTAAACTTCACTAGCTATGGATTAAAAAGTTTTGGTACAGTCACTCTTTCCTAGGAACACTGCCTTTACAAAAGATCATGGATAGCTCACTACGTCCCTCGGGTCACTCCCATTGATTCCCCCTGGTTCACTGCCTTTGGTGAAGTCACACTCAATTTATAGACATGAATATCTTTTCAATAGATTTTCATTTAATTCCTTGCATGTGATCTGCGCGAGACTCTTCCTGTATCGATGTCCTAAATTGATGCACTTGAAAGCACTAAACCACTAAACCCGATATTCAGAATGTGCAAATAGGTTACACTGATGATTGTGTGCAACACCTACCCTTTGCACGCAAGATCTCACTTTTCACTCAATATTTACTATTCATGCAGAAAATATTTCACACAACAACCCCCTTTATGCACAACCTTCACATTTTCATGCAGAATCCACTTCTATGTGCACCGTCAAGTTTTATGCGCAACTTTTCCTCTTTCGACCAATATTAACTTTTACGCACAACTCCTATATTTTCGTGCAACGTAAACTTTTCTATGAAAATCACTATGCGTGCAAGATTTATCCACATTAGAACTCAGATCATCACTATGACTTCAACCATGCCGAATGAAGGGGTCACCTCTTATTTATAGGTATCACTGACCCTCGTGTGAAAAACCTGATGTATCACACAAAACTCTCATTCAGTTCTCAATCCTTTTTCGTGTAGGAACCATTTTTTGTGCACATACCTAGATTTCTCACGGACCACATTCCTTTTCAATTTTTAGTGTTCTGATCCTGAAACACCCTTTGCGCGAGAAAACTAACTTACTTTTCATATTGCATGCAAAACCAATTTAGCACGCAATTCATGTTTTTTGCGTACCCCTCCAATATTTTGCTTAGCTCATGCCTTTTACATTTTTTAGTGATCTGATCCCAAAACATGTCTTGTACACACGTTTCCAACAAACATACCCTTTTGCGCACATGTTCCTTTTCCTAACACACATTTTCCCATTTCCCGATTTTCAGGCCCAAAAATTTGGAAAACATAGGGAAATGATGCCACCTTCAAAATTAATGTCTGTTTGGATTGTAAGAACACTTTACTTGAAAACAATATTAACATCCAATTAGGATTTTCAATAAACACAAACCATACTCCAATTCATTCATATAACGACCATGATTCCAACAAGATCATCCTTTATAAAATCCTTCGAATATATCTAGATTCCCTGATAAAAAGTTCTGACCACTAGACTCACATGTATGACTATAATTCCAATGTTTCCTTATAGTTATATTAATGATACCATGGAACATGTACTAGTGTAAATGTCTTCCCTGGGAGGTTTGATTTAATATGGTACATGATACACACATGACATTCCTCAAAGGAAACATCAATCTGTATCTTGACATCATCATCATCAATAACATGAGATGGGTTAGGGTGATACCATTAAAGGTTAGTTAGATGGAGAACATAATGCATAATTATGTATTTATATGGGAGAGTTATTTTTTAAGACACATTTCCAACTCTCTCCACAATCTCAAATGAACCAAGAAACCATAGTTACAACACCCATTTCCTATTAATATACCATTTTCTTATCTATAATGATAAACTTATGAAACTTTATTCTCCCACCTAAAACACTATGGGATATCATCTTCAGTCATCTTGTGAATTTTTTATTCATTTGATAGTAATAAATCACTTTTTGATCATTTGAATATTCTTTGGTGTATCCTGAACAATTTTTATCCCAAGCATTATTGGCTCACCATCTTCAAACTAAAACAATTTCAAACAACATTAACTACCATACAAGGCCTTATATATAGTCATATGAATGAATTCATGGTATTTATTGGTATTATAGAACTATTCCAAGCCCATATGACTACCCAAGATACTACTTAAAACATGGAAACTTTCTTGAGGCATGTCCTCTCACACTTTATTAGTACATTCTGCTTCACATCCATCTATGGATGATAAGATGTGATTATATTGGAATTTGTGTCCAATTCTGTCTAGTGGTCTTACTAGAATACCAAAGTGAAATACAGATTACAATATAATAAGATACTCTATATTTCCCTATACAGGTGTAGTATCTCACATATATACTATCTCCTATTTTTTTTAATATTTAAGACCCCTTAATGGTTATGAAGTGGGATATCATTATCACGGAATCGGTGAAAACCCAAATAAAATTATCTCTTTGAAAATACCTCGATAGGACCTTCAAGAAATCTATAATATCATCATCCCACTTTCACTATGGAATATTCAATTACTTGAGGATACTACTAGGACACCCATACTTAAGAATCACATATTTACAGGTGTAGAACTAGGAAAAAAGATTATTTATTCCCCTCTTTATTATAGGACATGAGTGTTTCCTATGTATATCATGGTACATATTAGTATTCTATAGATTCATGGCCCATCCAATGGGTCTCCTAAGAATATATACTTTCCATAATCACTAGATATCCATAATGTTTAAAATAGTTTCTTTCACTATGGAATGGAGTGAGGAAGTAAAAGATATGGAATCCAATGTCACCCTACCATGGTAATAATTGATATCAATATGTATCTCTATAAATAAGTCTACGATCAATTACTCTAAACTTATTTAAAAACTAGTTGGGATAGTGTTTTCTTGGTTATATTGGTTACCAATATGATCCCCTTCTTATGAGTGTAAGTTATTTTGATTTCAAAAATTTTATAATACTCAACCCACAAACTCTGCCTTTGATTTACATTACACTGGGAGAAGAGTTATTTAATGCATGTCTGATCTATTTAAACCACCAATGTATCCCCCAAAAGGTAGTGTTACTAATGTCCTTGAGCATTTACCATGTTAGGAAACTCCATTTCATGGTTGGGGTTGTTATGTTCATTTGGTCTTAGTTTCTTGGACTCATAAGTGACTACACACTGATATTGTATAAATTAAACACCTAATCTGACATGTGATAAATCCTAATATAATTTTAATCTATTCCATGGTATGTTAAGTTCAGGATTTATGTTTAGGAAAACATATTATTGATCTCTAAAATGGGTTTCTCATAAGTATTATACAAAAAACATCACCCATTTCTTGGTCAATCCCATAAATGGTTCTATTGAGGAGGAAAAGTCATGGATAAATCTACAGTAATAATTAATTATCCCCTATAAGCGATGAATCTAAAAAATAATTTGGACACTCTCAATAAATCTCAATATCAACTTTATTAGAATCCAAAAACCTTCCAACCTTAGATATTGAATTTCGTAAGAAATTACTATGCCCAACCAAAACCTACCTGTTAAGAATTTTGTATAAATCTAGTGGTCTCAAAGCATGCTCAAAACTATCTCTAGAGTTATAGAATACTCTTTTAGGGACATTTATTAAACCAATATTTCAATGAAAAGGGAATCCAAAAAGATTATATGTGGATGTAATACTGTTTCTATTAGATCCCTAAAGACCACTGGTTCACTTTTCAACCTAAAGGACATCCCTATGTGTTCATAAAGAACGTATCTTCTTAAAATGATATATGAGGAATGTTATATGGTTAAACTCTGAGATGATGGTTCCATAACCAATTATATATATTGGATATATCTTTGTAACCCTAGAGTTTTTGTAATAAATTGTTGATGTTTTTGAGTGGATATTAGTTCTTAACAGACAGTTGGTTATGCCTTTGATAATCTACAAATATTCTCAAAGAGTCCTTTGCTATTTTGGTGCACAAAACTATATCATCCCAAGGGGGTGTGATTTTATGGATAATCCCTTTTTCATCATAATCCCCTAGCTAGGAATTCAATTCCCATGGATTTATTGGCTTCATTCAACAACTAGGGACAAAAATATGTTTTATACCCAATAAAAGCTTGATTGTGAACATGATTTCATCCTTCGGTGGTAACCTGGGGAAGTCCTAAGGAAATATTACCTTTAATAGAAAAACCTTAATATAAATTATTGTATGATGAGTTTCTCCCTCATCGATTAAATGGATATCCCCTGGGGAAGTGATACTACCTCGTTAGCGAAGGCCTAGTCTGACATGACCAACATGAACTTCCCCTCTCTCACATACTCCAAGATTCTTTCATCCAAAGATAAAAATGAGATATAATGATAATAAGAAAATTCCACTCGATAATAAATTATCTAGTCCATTCCAAAAAATAAATCAATACCACCAATTTCCATCAAGAATAATTCCCATAAGAAAAACTATCTTTGAAGATCATATCACATCTAAAATACTTCCAAATCCACAATGACCCTCTTCCAAATGGTGTATCAATCATGAAAACACAATATAGATACTCTACTACCAAAACCAAGACATAAATGAAATAGGATCATATAAAATAGTTAGAGGTTAGTGGTCAAATAATTTATAAGTGATATTAGAAAAAACTAAAATCATACCTTGAATTTTCAATGGATCAATATCCAACTCTATTAGAAAATTCTATTCTAGATAAAAATTTTATACACCATGACCGTGTACTATAGCATAAATACCCTGAGTCACACTCCACTACTGAGCCTTCTACTATAAACCTATGTTCCATGGCCCCCACAATGACCCAAGTACCTTGTAGATACCAAATATACATAATGATATGGAATGGTATCCACCTCATCCCCTAAAACCAAAGCTAATTCTATGTTTATACCACTTATATACTACTCTTATTTGCAAAAAAAATAATATATGGCCTATCTAACTATAATGATACTACTCCATGGGTTGTTAGGGTAAATAATTTCTCATGTTTCCTAAGTAATAAAACTAATAACCTCACACCTCACTAGTCCCTTATGATGGAATGGGAGATTCACAAGCCAACATAGACTGATTTCTTGTTCCTTGTCATGAGTCCTCTAATTTGTCCCTTATTATAGCTAAAAGATCCACTAAAAATATCAATTTTTTATGAGGAGTTAGGAATACAATAATGGAATCCATCACTAAGAATACATTTAGTAATGAATGTTTGGTTAATGATAATAGATAAGGATGTGAAATAGAACACATTCATCTGAACTTTGATATCATTGAATATTTGTTACTCAAAGTTCATGGACATAAAATCCTCATCCCAACTAAGGTTGGATCAAACCATTGATTCCCTATAAAATGGGAAACATTATACATAACATGTATTTTCCCCTACTCCAACCTCATAAACCTGAGGGTCAATCTAATCATATAGTATATGGAAATAATTGGATAAAAATTATAGACTAAAAATCATTCCAGGACTATGCACCATGTTGCTACACCTAAAAATAGAAGTTCAACATTGACATTGTATCCCACGTGACATTAGATACACCTAAATTCCCCCTCTTTTCATTTAGAGTCTCAAAATAATCATGGATGGTATTCATGGACTCCATCAATTGTTCTTCCCCATGTGGACCACCCTCACTAGTGAAAAGTTGAGGTTCTTGATGCTTGAACTTGAGGGTAAGATCTATCATGGTTGGAGAAGACGGGGGCTATCTACTATCGAATTCAAGTACTACATACAATAGGCTCTCATGGATCTAATCATCTTTTACTAGACCAAAATCTAATTGATGACATGGTCCATCCATCAAAGGGGTATGCTCACCCTCACACTATGGGCCTAGGACCCTATCCCATTATGGTATCATAACTCATCATATTAAACACATGATCTCAAAATGACACATAAAACCGGTAATATTTGAAGCTCACTATAAGGGTATAGAGACCCAACAACCCATATCCTTTTATTTTATATAGAAAATATTTTTTTTTGATCCTCTCTAAGAACATTACACTGTAATTATATCAATTTTTATCATGGTATTTTACTCATAATAATTAAAATCCAACTCTTATATGTTTCTTCCATGGTATTAAATTCCAAGTCATTGTCAAATAGAATTTTATTCACAAGATATAATGGAAAATGACTTATATTATTCTTGCTAATGCTTTATTTAACCAACTACCATTTAATAGTCCATTTTTATGTGCTTTTACAATAAGTTGATATCCACAGAATTTTGTAATTTATATCAACTCATATCCTTATATGATAAAACACTATAAAACACTATTTCACATTGAATGTTCGTCACTATTTCCTTTATAGAGAAATGTATATGTGTATATGTATATCCACTAATCATAGTCAATAACTGGTAAAAGGTCGCCTAAAATTTAATGCAATATGCATAAACACACACATATAATCTCTCTTTATACTGACCAAAAGATAAAACCCAAAAAACCCACATTAATTAAAGCCAAGTGTACCACCCATAGAGTAAAATATATTAAGAGTAACAAAACAAATCAATAAAAAATCCCCCTATCGATTTGGACTTCTCACAATATGTAGGTCAGCTACTTCTAGACATGAGCTCACTACCGAGCCCTGAAAAGTACTAGTCTCATGTATCATATCCCAAATTATAATACAAATGAAAAGGATGAACTAGTACTTATTTATCTCATCCCACCACCCCATACCACAAAATAATTATCTAATCAGTTCCCAATACTAACCTTAGGTGCACCTCCCAGTATTCCTTAGGTTTTTAGTCAGTGACAGGGGTCACAAAAGATACCTTGGGGAGACTATACACTCTGGTTAGAGTGTAATAAAAATTTTACTAATTAAATAAACATACATAAAATTGTATCATATTTAAACTCACCTAAAAATTAAAAATACTAAACATAAACCTTGAAATATCTAAAATGATGCACAAGACAGTCAGTCATTGAGAGCATATTCCATGCAAAGTTTGTTCCAGCGACCCTACGAGCAGTATGGATACAGGAGCTACTGCATCTTTAGCAGGGTAGCGTGATAGTGGCATAGTAATCAGTGAGGTTCACAGACCTCTCGCTCTACTCCACATATATATTATAGGACCCATATTCAGGGGTCGGACCTTCGAGCATGGGATTAGGTGAGATATCATATCCTCGATGATCTCCCTCAGCATCCCGACGTAGGCGAGGGTGTTAGAGAGAGACCTCCAAGTGGAGAGTTTCCTTGATGATCAATCACCAGTAGCAAGACCCAATACTATTCAACATGCATTGAAGTCTTCTACAGCTGGCAGTAGACAGATGATGCAAAGGTCTAAGAGGATCAGACCCATGGGTGGATGACCGCAGGACTCAGGATCAGTTCTGTGGGGCACCCGAGGAAGTGACTTACCTGCCAGGAGCATGCTGTGTTACTCATGCGGTGGGTAGGGTCACATGGCTTATGACTGTTTGACCCGCCATTCAGATGATCAATAGACAGTTGAGGGAACTCCCAGGTAGAGGCAGAGGTTTGATCGAGGTGGTCTGCATGGAGTAGGTGGACGTGGCATAGGAGGTGGTCGAGCAGCTGATGGCGGATGACGTTTCAAGGTGTTACCACCACCACCACCAGGAGGACCACCCTGACCGCTTGGGGGCATGTAGACAGGGGAGAGCTCAGCTTCAGGCAGCTGAGGCCTACAACCATGGAGCTATGGAGATGATTCGCGGTACGATATGTGTCTACTCCACCTTAGCTGAAGTTCTTATAGACATAGGTGCCAGTCATTATTTCATTTCCACTTCCCTCGTTCAAAGCTCAGAGATTCCAACAGAGCCATTGGCTCGATCCTTACTTCTAGAGACTCATACGGGAGAAGACTTGACGATTACACACTGGTGCTGGAAGTGTGAGCTTACTCTAGGAGGCGAGAGTTTCAGCTGTGATCTCCCCGTAGCGGCATCGAGGCCTTATGAAAACATCTTGGGTATGGACTGGTTATCTGTATTCCATTCTCATATTGAATATATTAGGGGAAAAGTGCGGTGTGTCGGCATGGATGGGACCAGGTTCACCTTCACCGGCGAGAAGGTAACCATTGTAGCATAGAGAAAAATTACTCAGAGGAGGGGGCAGCCAATCACTCACCAGTTGGTTTGCATTACCCTCAGAGTAGTAGATGTGGAGAGTCTGACATACCCTATAGTGGTGGACTAGTACGCGGATGTTTTCCCAGATGATGTCCCTGGATTAACTCCTTGCAGAAAGTTGGACTTCTACATTGACCTATACCCCGGGACAACACCAATATCTACTCCATCATATCGGATGTCTCCCATTGATCTTTGTAAGTTCTAGATATAGCTGGAGGACTTGCAGGGGAAGGGATTCATCTGGCCTAGTGTTTCTCCCTGGGCAACCCTGATTCTGTTCGCCAAGAAGGCGGATGGGAGCTTGAGGCTTTGTGTCAACTATCGTCACCTGAATCAGGTGATCGTGAAGAACAAGTACCGACTTCTGAGGATTTAATACCTTTTTGATTAGCTCAAGGGAGCACGATGGTTCTCAAAGATAGACCTCAGATCAGGCTATCACCAGCTCAGATTTCGAGACAAGGATGTATAGAAGATGGCCTTTAGGTGTTGTTACGGCCACTGTGAGTACTTGGTTGTTCCCTTCAGCGTAACCAACGCTCCAGCAGTTTTCATGTGCCTCATGAACAAGATCTTCCAGCCAAACCTTGATCGCTTTGTCGTAGTTTTCATCAACAACATTCTAATCCACTAAACTATTGAGGAGGAGCATGCCAACCATTTTCTGGTAGTACTGGATACACTCTGAGAGCACCAGCTTTATGGTAATCTCTTAAAGTGCCAGTTTTGGATTCGAGAGGTTCACTTATTTGGACATGTCAACTCAAAGGCTGGAGTTGTAGTAGATCCAGTAAAGATTGAGGCGGTACATGCTTGGGAGCCACCCAGGAGTGTGACGTAGGTATGGAGTTTCTTGGGCTTGGCAGGATACTATTGGAGATTTGTCCCAGATTTCTCCAGAGTTGCAGCACCATTTTCATCATTGAAAAAGAAGGGGAAACCCATCGTGTGGTCATAGAGATGCCAGCAGAGATTTCAAGAGCTAAGGCGGAGTCTTACAAGTTCCCCCATCTTGAGGCTTCCAGAAGAGGGTGTAGGGTACGTAGTTTACTTCGATGCATCAGGGACCATACTTGGGTGTGTCCTGATGCAGGAGTGAGCACTGATCGCGTATGGTTCTAGGCAACTAAGAAAGAATGAGAAGAACTACGCTACCCATGACCTTGAGTTAGAAGCAGTGGTCTTCACCTTGAATATGTGGAGACACTATCTGATGGGAGAACATTTTACCATGTACTCTGATCACAAGAGTCTTAGGTATATCTTCTCTCAGAATGACTTGAACCTAATAGAACGGTGATTGCTTGAGATCCTCCAGGACTATGACTTCGAGATAGTCTATACTCCTGTGAAGAGGATCATTATTTTAGATACACTCAGCAGGAGGATAGGTATTCACCTAATAGGAAAGGTGACAGAGCAGGTGGCTACCTTGAAGATATCCTTTGTGGATAGGGATAGTTCAGCATGTCTACAGTCTCTCATAGTCACTCCTCCACTTCTTCAGCGAGTCAGGGAGGCGCAGCGTGGGGACGCTAACTGCATGACTCTAAGTGCTCAGATATCCATTGGGCAAGCACCTAATGGATTTTTTGAAGGTGGGGAGCACTTCATCATCTTTAGAAGACATACCATGGTACAAGTTTCACTTCATGAGGATGTGTTGTGGGATTTCCACATGTCGCCTCTAGCGGTACATCCAAGAGTAGCGAAGATTTACCAATACCTTCGACGATAGCACTGGTGGCAAGGTATGAAGAAGGCGGTAGCAGAGTTTGTCTCTTGATGCCTCATTTGTCAGCAATTGAAGGCGAAGCACTAGGTACCCACAGGTTTGGTTCTACCCTTAGAGGTCCCAAAGTGTAAGTGGGATGGGATATCCATGGACTTCGTGACGGTTCTTCCACGTACATCTAGGAGTCATGATTGGATTTGGGTGATCGTCGACAGACTCACCAAGTCGGCCCACTTTTTACCGATTAGATACCAGGGCTCAGTAGAGATCTTGGGATGCCTCTATGTGCAAGAGATTGTGCATTTTCATGGAGTACCTACTTATATTGTCTCCGACCATGATGCACAGTTTACTTCCTGGCTATGGAAGGGGTTGCAGGAGGCTTTCGGGACAGAGCTTCTCTTGAGCACTGCCTTCCATCCTCAGACAGATGGTCAGACCGTGCGGACCATCCAGACCCTCGAGGACATGCTCCGCGCGTGGGTCCTTGATTTCGGTCGTAGTTGGGAGGATCACTAACCTTTGATGGAGTTCACCTACAACAACAGTTATCACTCCACCATCGGTATGACACCTTTTGAGGCCTTCTATGGTCAACCTTGTAGATCGCCATTGTGCTGGACAGACCCAGGGGAGTCAGCACTAGTGGGACTAGAGATGGTACACGCTACCATGAAGAAAGTGCAAATCATCCAGGAGTGGATGAAGATAGCACATAGCAGACAGAAGTTGTATGCTGACAGGAGACGGAGACCTCTGGAGTTCAAGGATGGAGACCACGTCTTTATACGGGTCTCAACTCGACGAGGTCTGTAGAGATTTGGCTGAGGCGGAAAGTTATATCCACGATTCATCGGACCTTTCCAGGTCCTCTACAGAGTAGGTGTGATGGCTTACCACTTATCTCTTCCACATCACTTGCACTAGGTGGATGACGTCTTCCATATATCTCAGCTGAGGACATATGTGCACGACCCATCCCATATCACCGAACATGGAGAGCTGGACGTCAATGATTGGGAGACTTTCACGGAGGTTCCAGTGGAGATTGAGGATCGACAAGATCGGGTCCTATGTGGACGGTCGATACCTATGGTGCGTATTCGCAGGCAGCACGGGAACCTCCAAAAAATCACATGGGAGTGGAAGGCTCATATGCATGCTCAATACCCCCATTTGTTCCCATAGTTTGAGTTGTAGCTTACGAGGATGTAAATCCCTGAGGTGGGGAGAATGTAAAGACCCATAAATTCCATGTAATGTTTTTTCTTAAATTCATGGGAATTTTATGAGTCCGTGAAAATTTACAGCACTTGATTCTGATGACTGGTGTGCCCGAAATCAATTTTTGAATTTTTTTTCAGGTACGTTCAGTAGACATGGGAGCAGGATTTTATAAATTTTGAACCGGTGCTCGGAACTGAAATCGAAGGTCACCATTGAACTCGCAGGATCGATTATTTCTTAGTGAGACCTTCACCGCAGTTGCATTCTAAAGAGAATGGAAGTTATTTTATGGGATCTTAAATTAAAATTGAATAAAAAGAAAGTGTTAGCTTTATTTTTATTTTTGATGGTTAAAGCTCCAAGAGGAGGTTAGTGGAGGGGGCCACCACACCATAACCTCCCATGAAAGGTTATGTTGGTGGGTCCCAACCGCACATAACCTCCATTCAGAGGATATCCTTGGTGGGTCACATGTGATCTTTAAACCCCCACTTAACTCCTCATAAAGGAGGATGAAACTCTTCACCTTCCCCGATTAATAATTTTAGCTGACACCACCCATTAATTAAATGAGTTGTCTCATTTAATTAAACACTAGAATTTGAATGGTTGTGCCAAAAAATAATATACAACTTCATCTTTTGTTTTTGGTTGGCATCTTGGTCGAGGATTGGGGAAAGAAATAATTCTCCCACGAAGAACTCTTCTTCCTCCAACGAAGAATGAAGAACACCTTTCTTTGATCTTCAACCAAACCAAAGGAGAAGGAGCCGACCGCAATGAACGCCGACAACTTCTTTTCCTTAGTCTCCTACCCCGGACACTTTCCAACATCAACAAATCGACGTTCTCCATTTCTCTTCTTCCACCGTCAATGAACGACAAGTGAGGAAGGAGATTTTAATTGCTTTTATTCCCATTCTTTGTCGTTCAAATTATGGAATTTGAATCGTTGATTTATATCACTGTAACGAGGAGGGATCAGACCACATGAACATGTTCCGACCCTACCTCTTTATTGTTCTCATTTGTTGATGACGGTGGCGGAGCAATGGCACCGGTGGAGGAACGGACCGTGGTGAAGCAACGGTGACTGGTGGTGGGTCGGTTGTGAAGAAACCAGTGGCACAAGGCCGTCAGATTCTCAAGAGGGCGCGACACCATCACGTCGTGCGGAAGGAGAGCCGCGGCCCAGATGGGCCGCGGCGGATGCGCATGGCGCCGTCGCGCCACGCGGAGGCCAGTAGAGGGTTGTGGCCAGGGCGGGCCACATCGGAGGGGCGTGGTGCCAACGTGTCGTGCTGGTGGAGCAGAGCGGCTAGCCACTCGGCCAGTCAGGAGGAGCGGGACACTGTCAGGTCCCATGTGTGCTGGATCGGTGCCACCTGGCGCTAGTTGAAGATCCACCCGAATGTCAGAGCCGTTCGAGAGCTATGGGGTGCGCGGATTTTCCCCCCTGGCCGCATCTTAGGCGGACCCCACAGGCTACCGGGCCACTAGGCCGAGCCACCCTTAGGGCGGGCCGCCCATCCGGGATGGGCCGGGCTGCCCTCAGGGCGGGCCGCCGTCGGGTCATGCTGCCGACTCGGGCCGGGCCGACCACTCGGTCTAGGTTTCCCCCTTGGAACAGGTCAGACCCACGGACTGGGTCAGACCCCAGTTCGGACTGCGTCGGGCCGGGTCGGTCCGACAGGGTCGGACCGGACACAGACCCCCTATTGCCAGTTTACACCTTTTCGCCCATATCTTGGGCTACGGGTGTCCAATCAACGAACCATCTACGGTGATAGAAATATTAGTGTGAGACGGTTATTTTCGAATACCCCACTTGAGGTTTGGATACAGTTGGGATACAGTAGGATTTGTTTGAACCTAAAAACCAATCGGGGCCCTAGAACGGAAATAACAAAAACTCACAAACTGGGCGTCTGATTGATGCGTCGTCTGTTTCATTGAGATCCCTTTGATGATGCGTACCATTGAGATACTTCTACTTGGGATTTTCTGATAGTTGGAGTATCGACCTATAGATCGTGGAGTGGATCCTCCTGGAGACGAGCGAGCGGAGTACGGAGACCTAGTAGCGGGCTGATACATGATAACTGATGACCTTTCAACTCGGAGTGTTTCAACTAGCCCAGTGGGGAGCGCCTCTGGGTGACGCATCATACCCACGGTACATGACAGGAGGAGTACCTCAGAAGACTATGAGGGGGAGTGCCTCTGTGTGACTGTGGCATACCCACAGTGGGGAACGCCTCTGTGTGACGTAGCAGACCCACCGTACTCGACCAGAGGAGTACCACAACAGTCCAGGACAGTGGGAAGCGCCTCTGTGTGACATGGTAGGCCCACAGTACTCTATAGAGGAGGAGTACATCAGTAGCATAGGTTTTGATAGTTTGACTGGGAGTTTTACATGTTACCACCCGAGAATAATATCCTAGTTTTGAGCTGAGTTAGTGACTTTTTTGGTTACCTCATGATTGAGATGGGTTACTAGATAACTTAGGTATATGTATGGGCATATACCTAAGTAAGGGTCATCAGTTTTTTTCATACTTTTCGTTTTATCCATATTGGATTTAGTGATACCTTGAGGGTCTCAGGGTCCCTACTGAGTATCTTTATACTCACCCCTGCACGAGCTATACCTGCACCTCATTTGTTTGGTTGCAGACGACGGACAGCGCTAACTGAGGTGGAGAGTAGCAGGACTGGATAGTACCCAGAGGTGGACCACTCGGCATGATGGTACACAGAGTGGACGGACGGACGTGGAGTGCTGAGGATGCCATCTGTACCTACACATCAAGTAGGAACCCCAAAGGATGACCCAGTAGTTGCTTTACTTTTCTTCAGTTATACTAGAACCTCAGTTCTATTGTGCTTTACTATTGGTCTTGTATTTCCGCCCCCATTTTCTTTCAGCACTCTCTTTTGTATACAGTTTTACATAGTGTTTTGCTTCCAGTTGTGTACTCTGTTGTGTGTGTTGAGTTTATAAAGGAAATGCCTTCCCAGTTTAGGGATTTACGCCTTTGGTACTAGTCACTAGCCCCTGGCCTATGGAAGGAGGGCTAGGGGTAGTCACGGAATGGGTCCTAAGGACGGGACATGACATTACAAAACATGAATTGAGATTCGTGATAAATTTTTTCAAATGGCGTGGTGTGTGGTGAAACCTCTTTAGAAATATATTTTGAAATAAATTATTAATTATTGGAAAAGGATTTCTAATTGAAAAGTTTAATTTAAACAACTATTTTTAGGATGAATCTTATGAAATTATGGAATGTAAATTTTTATAGATTTTGTATGAAATGAATTGTTTGGAAATGGTTGAGTTTTAATAAAAAAAAGTTTTATATTTTTATTTTATGTGAAATATCATGTTAAAAAATGATTTTATGCTAATTTAAAGATGATTTATAAATCTAATTTTGGGTAAATGATTCTCCCTTTGATTGATTTCATGAAGCACATGGTAGCCTAGCTAAATATATGTTTTATCGATGAAAATAACTGAAGGCATGTATTATCTCAAACCAGAAATAGATTTATGATTATAATGATATCAAAACATTGATTAGGGTGGGTAGTACATTAGATGGAGTGGAATCATATTCCTCATATTCTTGATATTTAGGAAAGTGTTCACACAAGGATATGTATTTTAATTATATGGGATAGGACCATTGAGCCTTTATCTAACTAACAAAAGTATAATAACAAGGGTAGTAGGATTTAAAATGTTTTATGCAGGATATTTTTTACAAAATAATTAACTCATGAATATTTTTATCTATATTATTATTCATCCCTTTTGAATCAAATATATATTCATACATATTTTAAACATTCTATTGAAATGATTTGAAAATAATGATTTATTATATATTTTGAAAAAGATTACCACTAAATGTTTTAATTAAACATTATGAATATATCATTTATTTGAAATGTACTAATTATAGAATTATTGGTAGGATCCCATTGAAATTTTGTTTCTCACAGCCAAAATATTCATTTGGGTACTTGTAGAAATTATTTTTCTAGGTCCTGGAATGGGAAAATCACCTCTTAGAGGCCATGATTGTTCTTGACAGTGAAATGATGGGAGTTTCTGGTTTCCAAAATACTATGTGATAAACAAATATTGAGGGTATATAAATGGTGATTTATTTATTGGTTTCTATGATTTTTTGGGAAGTTATTTCATATTGATTTTTGATCATGTATTTTGTGGTACTTTTCTCTTATTGACTTTATTATCATACATAATGTTTAAGGATTCTTATCTACCTATCTTGTATTATTTCATTATTATTATATAGAAACCATTATACCATGTTTTTTTCCAATGACCTGGTCTATAGCCTGTGGTAATTAATAATTCCCTTCAGGATATGCTTTCTCTCACTTGTGTTCCAATTTGATGGGCTAACTAGGATGGGTCAGGAGAAATTGGTATCAAAGGAATGTTTTTCCCCTTTATAAATATCAATATATATTTTTGGATTTCATTATAGATAAAATATTGGATTATTTATACTCAATGGGTATGTTATGAGTGATTTACAAGATAAATGTGATCACAAATATCCATAAGATACCACTAGTGTCTTGTAAATGGTTCGTTTAATGAATTAATTTATCTAATTTTAGACTATTCCAAGACTCATATATGATATTTATCTTCCCAAATGGAGTTTAATATGATATATTTGATGGAATTGTGCCTCCTAAATGATGTTACATTTTTTTCTTTTGATATTGTGATGTTCCATCATCAGAAGAAGGCTTTTGATCAGGCATCTACATGGTGATACTAATGAATAAAAGTAATAGAACCCTCCAGTAGACTCAGTCTTCATAGAGGTAGTAGAAATCATTTCATAAGAACCATGCCATAGATATGAACATATAATTTTTCATTCTAGAGATTTGTAACATCATATAGATGATAACATAGATTGATATAAAGAGTTTCATCATTAAAAACCATGATAGTTTCTGTGAAAGAACAACCCTTGGGTTATTGATAATTGGATTGAATGGTTGAATTAATTATTATGTTCATTGAAATACCATATTTCATTCAAGTGAAGTGTTCCATAATCATGATTTAGAGGTATATTAAAAGATAAGCGGATTCTATAGTTCGGTTAAATAAAATGAGGGATTATAGTGGAAAGAAATTAAGAATCTTTTATGGAGAAATTATATAATGATTTGATAGAGTTATTCTTGTTTGTATAGTTTTTTAACCTTTAAAAAGTGATTAACCTATGAATTAAAGAATAAATTATTTTATACACATTATCAGTTTTTAAATGAGGTGGTATAAAAAAATAAGCTGATGGATGAGAGGTTTCCATTGGGACCTCAATAATATATCTAGTCTAAAATCTTAATATTGATTGTTACCACATATTATAATTTTATTATTTCAGATCCAATAGTGTAAATTGATGCAGATGGTAATTCAAGGTTCACTAGAGTACCTCAAACTCCAAGTAGAAACATTATAGGTTTCTATAAGGGGAAGATAAAGTTAAATTATACTTGTAGTGGAAACAAAATTGGTGTTTTACTATAGAAAAATTCCACTAGATCATCTGCAATATCTAGTAATGACCCAATAATTTATTTCCAAAGAGGAAGTTTTGGAAATTAAAGTGTTTCTTTCATAGAGGATCTAATGTTTTAATACTCTGTTATATGTTTAGGCTACATGTAGAGAGTTTTATATGTTTTACAACCCTATGTAGTGTAAAAATCTCTATAGTATTGAGTGGATCAGTGGAAAAGTCAAAATTTTCAGTAAAAATTGGGTTCTGCAGACAAGAATCATGAATAAAGTTACATTACATAGTGGATGATTATTCCGTGGGAATGATGAATAACTTTTAAAAGTGGGAGGTACAATTTGTATTTACTCATATCTAGTAACAACATTATTTGATATGGGTTCCTCTCATATTTCATGTAACACTACAATGTCAACATATGGAATCATCGTATGGAGATCATACCATTTGTGAGGGAAATTTATACAACACATTCGTTGAAGAGAGGGAAGGGTATCTATTGTTACCATTATGCTTCTTATTAATTTAAGATTGAGATGTTCTAGGAATATTTGGTTTTTGAAAATAGTATCTTAGTTTTTATTTTCTCGGAATGTTTTGTTCAATAGCATACAATTCTATGACTGACTATCATCATTGGAAAGTGTCCATTTCTACCCCAAATGTGAAGCTTCATTATTTCTAGTTTGAATGGAACCTAAGGTCCAGCTGAGCAAGAAATACTCTCTAAGGATGGGGTAGGATGAAATCATATTGTAATATTGAACCTGAGAACGAATCAACTAATAGTGAACATATTTTAGTAGATGTTATGTTTAAAAATGTGTTTTAGCAGGACTATTCTGGTCTTCCACTGGAGTGGTAGGTAGAGTTATCTATCGACTTGGTTCCAAGTACACATATAACATATATTCCCTCATACCATATATCACAAACTAAACTAAGTACACAATAAAATTTATTCTATGACCAAATTTACAAAAACATAATTCAACTGAGTGTGTTTCCTTAGGCAACACTAATTCTTTTTTCAAATTAGTCTAGTGAAACCCTTTTATTGTGTGTTGATTACCGGAAGCTCAGTCGGGTTAATGTCTAGATTAATTACACATTTCCCAATATTGATGACTTATTTGGTCATCTAAAAGTGGGGAAGTGTTTCTCTAAAATTGATCATCATTCTAGTTACCATCACATTACGATCTAAGAGTCTGATATACCAAAGAAAACATTTAAGAGTAGGTATAGACACTATAGGTATCTTATGACTCCATTTAAAAAAATTATCAAATTTTGATTATAAAACTAGTGAAAAATATTTTAGACCAATATTTTAAGAACATCATTATATTATTGTTTGATGAGATTTTGTTATATATTAAAATTTGAGGATGGCCATGTACTTCAACTGAGAAGAGTTTTAGACATATTTAGGAATCACTGACATTATGAAAATATGGTAAATTTACCATTCTGGATTTAGGAGGCAATGTTATTAGGACATGAGGTTTCAAAATTCGGTATCATAATTAATCTTAAAAAGTTGAAAATTTTCAATTCATGTGATGAACTAAGAAATATATTTAATATTTAGATCATATTTAGTTTAATAGGGTACTACCATGGGGTTTGGAAATATTTCTCCAAAATGGATATATCATTGGATAATGTCACACATTAGAGAGTAATGTTAATTTTAAATTTTAATGTAGAGAGTGACCCATGGGAATGCAGTGGGCAGACCATAAACATTATAAAGGCATTGAGCATAGGCATAGAGGATCTATCTTGAACATTGTACTCATTATTGGCAGTGAGCCTTAGTGAATTTGATACATCAGCACATTATTATTGTATGCTCCTTGGACATATCCCAGTGAGGGTGAACCAAGTAAAAATAATTTTGTCCTGTTCATGATTTCATATATATATATATATATATATGGGAGTAAGAGATAATTTATTATTGTCTATTAACGAAATAAGATCCGAACGGGAGGAAGTTTTAATCTTCCATACCTTGATTCACCCCCTCTCCTCTCTTCGAGTATTTGACCTAGTGGACCTAACAATTGGTATTAGAGGGATGGTTTCTTTTATTCTATTTTTTTAATCTAACATGGTTCAGTCGATTTTCTCAAGTTAAAGATTCGGTCTGCTCTTATCTTGGTGAGCCATGGAAAGGGAAATAACTTCAAAGAAGAAGTATTAAGTCTTGTGAAATTCCCCAGTGTGGAAGTGTCAATAGAAAGAGTGTGATTCAGTTAAAAGAATCAATTAGTTAAAAAAATTATGATGTGGATAAATCATATAGTGAAAATAATAAATCATTTAATTATATATAAATAATGATTTGTAAACCTGATATTCCAAGTCATGTTGAAATTACAGATGATGCAGAATCTCTCAGAAGGAAAAAAGTAAAAGATAACCATGAAACAAAGGAATTGGATCAGAAGTTTGATGAAGATATTAAATCTAAATATATCCATATCCATGAAATGTAAATTGAGTTTAATAATCTAAAAGGATTAAATAAAAGGCTTATAATAATGATCACTAATCTAATGTAGAAGAATTATTCTCAATTTGAAGAAAAAAAAATTGTCTATAAAGATAGAAAATCTCAAAGCTGATGTCAAGGGAAAGAATATGAACTCTGATGAAATTTAGAATCTGGAAGCTAGAAATGATGATCTTCTTACATAGATATTTGAACTAGTTTAGATGAATCTAATTCTACAACAAGAGAATGCATCCCTCTCTAATTCTGTTTCTCAAGAAAAATTGAAAACAAAGAAGAAAAGTAATATGGTAGATAATCTCACATGAGAACTAGAAGATGAGATGACTAAAAGGAATAATATCAGAAGTTAACTCAATGCTCAACTTGAATCAATAGATAATAAGATTCGTCCATTGGAGGAGGAGATAGAATCATTCAAGAAAGAGATAGGGAAATCAATTGACAAAGGAAAGCCTAAGTTGAAGGATACACTGCACTTACTATTAAATTGTCCTTCGGCAGGTGATGATAAAATTAAATGAAAGTATTCTATTTTTTATGAGAATCAAGAACATATTTTTTCACCTCAAAGACCACATAGTATGGGAATGTTTGGAATTATATATGATGATCCCCCTTCTATACATGATATGAAGAGATTTTTGAAGAGTTCCAGAGATAAGAAAAACATTTTAGGTGTTGGAGATAGACCAAAAAAGGTTATTATAGTAAGTAATGATAGAATTTTATATTTCTGTGGGATTCATGGTCATACATCAAGCTTTTGTACAAAGGCTACAAAATACATTTCATACTATGAAGATAGAAATTTATCTAAATATGATAATAAGAAAAAAGAATCATGAAAAGTATCAAAGGAACACCTCTTAGAAGAAAGCATTCATCCGATGTTGTTACTGTGGAAGAATGTGAAAAACTATGAGCATGTGTCAAGAAGATATGGAGGTCAATATCAAAATAATAACTCAAGATGAATCAACTTCTTAGTTTAGAAATGATGAAATAAGGTATGAATTTGATGGAAGATGTTTTATATGTTCTGATCATCAGAATTTGGAAATATATTACAGAAAGAAGAAATCAAGGAAAGAAAAGGAATCCTTAAGAGATCCCCAACACATGCACTATATAATGAAAACTCCTACACTGGAATACAACATAGTGAGTTGAAAATAGGTATATGGGATTAGGAATATAACAAGGAGATCAAAGAAATACGTATCAATAACCTCCTCTATCACAGTCACAATAACACTCCTGGAAAGAATGTGAACAGCCCTAGATGAAAATTGAATAATCAAATCCAGTTGTGAGTCAGAATAATTTGAAATTACTGGAAGAATCAAACCCAAAAAAGAAAAGGTTTAATGACTCAGACAATGGATAAAAGAAAAATGAATAAATAATGTCATGAAAAATTCAAATTTCATGCCACATAATGAGAAGTTAATGCAAGATAAAGAACAATCAAATGGAGGAAGAAGAAATAGAAGATAACTAGCAGAAAGATTCATACTCAATCAAAGATTCATGATAAATTTCATATCGGTGGAGCATCAAAGAAGGAAATGTGTATGGGTCAGTTTAAAACTCAAATTATAGAAAATGACAATCCAACAAAACTTATATATCATAGGAAGACTCAACATGTTGGAAAATAATGCTTATTCATATGGATATAACAATTGATGTTGGCTAGGCAGTTGGAGAAGGAAAGAAAGAAGTGTGATTATTTTCAAGATAGAATCAAATGGTTGACCCATTAGGATCAACTACAATCCTCTTCTTGAGGATAATAGAATATCCCCTCTCCCTAAGTGTTTAAATGATACTAACTGATGTTCATGAGTTTCAAGTTTTTGGGGAGATACCATCCAAGGGGAATTGGCATCAAAAGATGAAAACTAGTGATGTGATGTGATCCATAATGTCAACTAATTCAAATCAGTTATCATAATTACATATGAAAGGAACTAATTGAGTGAAATGGATTGTGATGGTTTTATTAACACTATCTATTTTTTCCTACACTGTGTTCAAACTCTGAAGGCTTATAGGTTTTATTGATGGATCATTTCTAAGGGTAACATGATAAATTAATGATATATGAGAAAAAGAAAGCGTTTGGGTCTAAAAATTGCTCCTATAAACTAGAATAGTTTCATATCATAGGGGGGTAATTCTATCTTCTAATCAAATGAATGATCTCAATGGAATAAAAAGGATGAATTCTGGTGAAGTATGAAATTAGGAAGACTGACTGGGGAAAAATCAGTAGCAATCATGTATTTCATGATAATCAATTTTGGTCTAAAAATATGGTATCAGTTGAATGTTTTCAGGATACCAAGAATCTGTAATAGAATATCAATATTGTCTTAAAAAGCGGTAGGGAAAGACAGTTGAAATTCATGGTGTGATTATAGTGTATAATGAACAGAGTCTTTATAAAATACATGATCATACTTAGGAGGGTAGTGATGAAGAGATGAGTTATTCAGGAGATTCTCCAGCTCCCTAGGTTGATTCAAAAGAATACTCAGATGATTGGAATAAATGAGTGTCCTCACAAAGACTGATGAGAAGAGATGAAATTGAAAATCAGCCCATAATTTGTGATCAGACAGCACAAGTGCAGACAAGGAGGATGAATTCTTTATAGAAATAATCATACTTATAACAAGTTGAGTCTAAATTCTTTGATGAATAAGATGGAGATTCGAATTGTTTCTAAGAAATGAATGAATAACTTGACCAAATTGAGATGAATCATACGTGGGAAATTGTTTCGAGACCAGCAGACAAGAATTTTATCAGGACAAAGTGGGTATTTCACAAAAAAATGAATAAATATGGTGTTGTCATTAAAAACATATAATGCATGTTGTGAAAATGGTACTCTCAAATAGGGTATATTGATGTTTATGATACATTTTTACCTGTTCTAAGGCTGGGGACAATTAGATTATTTCTAGACATAGCAGTGCAAAGGAAGTTTAATGTTTTACATATGGATATCAAGTCTGCATTTCTGAATGGTCTTCTGGAAGAAGAAGTCTACATTAAGAAACCCAATGGTTTTCTCATTCATGGAGATAAGAACAGAGTTTTTCAGCTGAAAAATGTATTATATGGTTTGATTTAAGCACCAAGAGCATGTTTTTAGAAGCTTGATCAGTTCCTAAAGAAGCTTGGTTTTCAGCATGGTGGAGTTAATTACAATTTTTATTTCAAAAATGAAAATTTGCGAAGGATGATGGTGTTATTTTATGTTAGTGAAATAATCTTTTGTGGATTAGATGAAGCACAATGAAGAAATTTTTAAAAATTCATGAAAGGAAAGTTTGAAAAGTCGATGATTGGTGAGATGAAATTTTCCCTTAGATTATAAGTGATGCAAGGAAGGAATGGCACTTTTATTTCTCAATCTAAATATTCCAAGGGATTTTTGAAAAGGATTGGAATGGATATTTCCAAAGAGATGAAGACTCTAGTTGCTACCCAGCTGAAACTGTCATGGGATGATGAAGGTAAGGTAGTTAATATCACAGAATATAGGTAAATCATTGCATGTATGTTGTACCTAATAGTGACAAGGCCTATATTTTTATTTTCCACATGCCAAGTAAAGAGGTATAAAATAAATCCCAAGGAGATCCACATGATTTCAGTAAGACAAATTCTTCAGTATATTAAAGGAATATTAGATTTTGGCCTAATATATAATGAAAAGCCTCAGCCAGAGTTATCGGGGTATCCATATGAGGATTGGGCTAGTTCAGCAGATGGTAAGAAATCAACATCATGGGGTGCCTTTTATCTTGGAGGGTTGTGTATTTATTGGTTATGAAATAAAAAATATTTCATTTCATTGAGAACCGCAGAAGCTAAAAACATTGGGGCTACTCAAGCTTGAATGCAACTATTGTGGATGAATAAGAAACTTGATGATATAAGAATTTAAGTGAAATCTCTGTTCAGAATCTATTCTGATAGTTCAAATGCTATAAATATGGGAAAAAATCCAATCTGTCACTCAACGACAAAGAACATTGAAATAAAATATCATTTTATCAAGGAGAAAGTGGAGCAAGTGCTTGTGAAGTTTTATTATGTTCCTACAGAACAACAAGTTGAAGATATTCTTACAAAGGTCTTACCCAAAGAATCATTTGAAAGGAATATAATTACTCTGGGAGTTCAGTTGAATATTCACACTTGAAAATGTGTAGATGTTGGTCCCCCTCTCCCCGTGGTATGGTGTGTCTTTCCCTAATGTGTTGATATGAGTTCTTTTCCCTATTGCAGACAACCTTGATGTTCCATTTAGGTTCGTTGACAAAGGGGGGGAAAGTGTGACTTCCAGGGGGGAGAAAAGACACGTGGAGAAGTTTTTAAGTGGAGTAGTGAGATAGGGGGATATGAAGCTGTGTTGAAGTAATTTGGAAGAGCTATAAGATAGGGGAGCATTAAATTTGATAATGTTGGAGGTGCTCGATCAATGATTAGATATCACGATAGATAAGGATCGTGATGATATAAATTCATTGGTATTACTGTATCATAATGGTATTAGTTATTGGTTATTTTCAATGAAGTGATTCACTGATGAACTCTTCATCATACTACTGTTTCTCACACTGAGCATGGATCATGTGGGCTTAGAATATATGTTGAGTAAATCCTTGATTTCTATCATAATCACATGAAGTGAATGGTGGTTGATATTTGAAGGAGTATTAATGAGATATCAAAATTCAAAGAATTATTATGAGAAGACTTCTCAACAAACCCAAATGGGGTGATTTTTGGGAAAGAAATCCCCCAAAGTGTACTCTTAGTATTTTTTGTGGTTGTGTTTGTTGACAAATCCAGATGACGGAAAATGAGTATGGTTGGTGTTTTCCAAAGATAGGTTTTCAAGGTGGCACAGTTTCCTAGTTTTTTCCAAATATCGGGGCCTTAAAATCTATAATTTGTGTTAAGAATAGTGGACAAAATCAGAAATAGGTGAGAACCACGTACCATAATTCATGGGTCGTGTACCATGTTCTTAGAATAGTACGCGGAGCGGCAGAAATAGTATGCGGGTGCGGTTCAAGAAACTAAAAAAGGTTAATGGTGGAAGGTGGTGTGGTACATGGATGGGCTGAAGCTAGATGAGGAGATCGACTATGTAATAGAAAAGGTAATATGTGGAATACGTATGAAAAATGGTTTGCAGGTGGCTTGTGGTTCACGGTGGTAGAAGGATCAGTAAGCGGTGAAGGCTGAATTGATGATTTGGTAAATCTTGGATTAGTAGATTTTGCGAATATATTTTCTTATATAAGAATCGCTAATCCCATCGATTATATTGGATATTGAACAACATTAGAGAACATATTTTTCTTCATGAATTTGAAAAATTCTTAAAGTGGTTCGCGCTGAAAGTGATTGCGGGGATTCTTAACCGAGAAAGGAATTCTGTTATGCGGAGTAGAAAGCCCACTGCATAGAAGGAGTTATCTCGGTACATGGAGCAGGAATCTCTAATACATGAGAGGGATAATTCCGCAAGTGTTAAGTGGAGGGAGAGAACTAGTATATAGAAGTGAAGACAGTTCGTGAATAGATAACAGTTCATAGACATCAGGGGTTTTACAGAGGAGGTTCACAGAATCGGTTCATGGTTTCCAAGGCGGAGGTAGCCTGCGGATTAACAGAGTTTCACTGCAGTGGAAATAGTACGTGGAGGAGGTGTTCTGAGTACCAAACCCAGTACTCAGTTTGTGGGAGAGGAAGGTGGAACTTGATTTCCACAAGGAAGCCTTCAAAAGCTTCAATTCAATTTGAGAAAGTATTTTCTAGTACTTAACAATACCTAGGAAGGTGGAATTCATCTACGGGTGGAAAAGTAACTTCAACAGAGCATCTACATATAGATGAGGATACAAGAATTCAGTAAAATAAAGGGACGTAAATTTCCATAAATTGTATTTATCCTATAAATCGATAAACTATAACTGGGTTCATTTCTAGGAGTAGTGTGCGAAGGAAGAGAAAGACGATGAACCTTTCCACAAGTAGTGATCTAGAGAAATAGGCAAAGGGAGTTACCCTTGGGAATTCAATTAGCATACCCTAAACCTTGTAAAGGCAGTGATCCTGTGGATAGAAGATATATCCCAAACATTGTAATCATTATTTTATTGAGCCTTAGTGAATTTGGTACATCGGCACATTGTCATTGTATACTCCTTGGATGTAGCCCAGTGAGGGTAAACCAAGTAAAAATCATTGTTTCCTTTTAATTATTTCATATCTATTCATATATTTCTTTGGTGGGAAGATATAATTTAGTTTTTTCTAACAATAAAAATAGATACAAATGGGAGAAAGTTTTAATATTCCATACCCTGATTCACCCCCCCCCCCCCTCATGGTATTTGACCTAGTGGACCTAACAATTACATAGGGGTAACATAACATAGGCTGGATCCTAGGATTACATTATTAAATGGTCTGAATAATTAATAAATGTAAATGAATGTAATTGAAATTGTAGGATTGTTTAGTTTTGAGTACTTCCTAGATTATTACTTCATTTTTGCATATTACCTGCTATATATGTTAACTACCTGTTTAGCATAAATCGTTTAGAGGTTTCCTACTGGGATTTGTCTCACACCCTATTTGAGTCATAATTTTTCTCCTAAATAGATTTTATAGTTTTAGGTATAAAAAAGGGAAAGTTCCCATATTTATCAGGTACTTGAGTGCTATTGGAGCTGGAGAGCATGGGACCAAGCTGAGACTTGCGATTTTGTTGGAGTTTACTATTTTTTGTACATTAGTTTTAGTATTGTATTTCTAGAATGGTTAATTGTTTGGATTATTTACTCAATACTTGTGAGATTCATCATTATTTATTTATATATGTTGTAGTACTTTATACTATCAGTATTTCATTGTTTTCTCTTGTTGTATGGAATTACTGCTTCCTCTACTGGTTACTATTGGTTTCTACACTGTTACTCTACCTATGAGGACATAGTTTTCCCACTATCACACCCAAGGACCTCGCTACTAGTCAGAAACCTCTGGAATTTGGGGAAATGCGCTTGAGGCCATATGACCAACTGGGTATGGGGAACCCTTTGGTGGAACCCAAAACCGGGACGTTGCAATAAGACCAATTAGGAGTATAAGATCATGTGATATTAAGAGAGTTACATGGTGGGGTAACATGAGAATCTCTAGTATAATGCACACATCCAAGTGTTGAAGTAAAATGTCCAAATGGATCATTCCTCAAGGAAACATGGAAAATATTTTTCATGGGATTAGTGCACGGCCAAGGGTTGACATTATATTTTCACCTCCTAGGTTTTTTTAAAAAAATTATGGATTTTATGAGAGTTTAAACGTATGCCAAGAGGGTGATATCATGATGGGATCACATGATGCTCGATTGATCAAGATATTTCCAATCCATAATAGATTCTTGCAGAGGGTTTTACTAAAATGTTTAAATGATTTAAAGTAGATCTTTTTGATATACATGGTTCTTAGTCGAAGGTAATCAGTCCTTATGAGGTTATCATGTGACCAAGGGGATTATGCCAATGGGGGTATCCATGTTGAGGAAGCCACTTCTATGGATGTATGAAATTATTAAGAGGCTAAGGGTTTTCAAGATTATTAGACTGAGTGTTCAAATTATCCCCTCTTCAAGAATATGTGGAGGCATTGCTGGCCCACTGGTGTACGTCCACAGACATCAGCGTGGGTGTATCGCTTGTTTGAGATCCTCTACCACAAGAGAAAATAAAGGCATTGTGAGACCTGGGGTTCTTCCTGTTAACTATTTATCGAAAAAAGGAACATGTAAAATACTCATACATGCATCTCATAATACAGTTCATGTGATCATCTTGTGATCACATGATCTTAAAGGGATCATCCGAGGGGCTCTAAGAAATTGTTCTCAGGAAACACATTGGTTCCACATGAATGGATGAGGTATTTCATGGTGGATTCGAGATACTAGTGAGGAATCATAAGACTATATGAATGAATTATATAAACCAATATTCACATGATATTCATTTCATCATGAAATCACATGATCTTCAAGGAATTACATTATAGGATTTTATGATCACCTAAAGAAGTTCTCTGAGGGTGGTAACCAGTGCTCGCTCTCCACTATTTCCCTTCATCACTTCTCCCTTTTCATTCTCCCTTTTCCCACTACTATTTATTTTAAGGTATGAAGGGATTTATATAGGCATGTACATATTGTTTTATCACTTCTTTTCTTTTTGAGGGATTGTGTGTACATGCTTAAGGGGGTGGAAAGCCTTGAATGAAAAACATCAAGTGATCATGAGATGGATTCATGTGGTTGAATGCTATAAAAATGTCAAGGATTCACATGATTCCCTATAAGGGAGTCACATGATCATTACCAATTCATGAAATGGATCTCTATAAATTATATAAGGGATTCATGTGATATCTTTATAGGCTTCACATAATCATTTGGAATGCTAGTGGATGTATACTTAATGGATTTTAATGAGAGAATAGATAAATAAAATTCCAAATGCAGAAGTCTCCTAAAATGGGGAGTTATGTTCACCATTATTTAAAGAGTGTGATGTCCATGTAGATTTTTCTAAATGTCATCATCATAAATAATTAGTCATGGTCTATCTTGTTATGGTATCCCTTGATTTCATGATTAATTTAATTAAATCATCCCTTGGTTGTATCAATTATTTTGGATGATACCATGGTCTTGAAAGCCCCTTAAAATTGACATCCTCAATTACAGAAGTTTGAATGTGACATCCCAGTAAAACTCGTGATTTCTTAGTGGACATTCATGTGATCATTCACTTAGTCACACAACATCATAAATATAATCCACGTAATGTTTTAGAACATTTCTTGATCATATAATGGCTCAATTTTTTTCTGCATTCAATTGAATGATACATTGATCATATTTTAATGAATTCACATCATAGATTTGTTAGATACATGTGAAGGGAGTACGTATGAATGAATTTTTTATCTCACAGATGATTCATCTATCTCATTATTGATCATTAGAGAAGGAAGACAAAGTAGTCGTTTAGCATCGAGATCTTGTAGATGATATTGGGTGTGACTTTCTATATTGAACCA
This sequence comes from Viscum album, assembly GCA_963277665.1. Lineage (NCBI taxonomy): Eukaryota > Viridiplantae > Streptophyta > Magnoliopsida > Santalales > Viscaceae > Viscum > Viscum album. Next base: position 1,738,923,117 of record OY728142.1, on the reverse strand, counting down.
ATGGTGTTGTTGAGGGAAGTGGACAAGAGAAGGTTATAGAGGATTCAAGTGATCAATCAGACATCTGGGATCAGCTTAATTAGATGACCACCTTTTTCCATATTTTTTATGTTAGAAAGGTGAGCTTATTGTTTATTGTACCACATCAATTTCACCTTATAATGGATTGTTATTAATAAAAAATTATATGGTAACATTTCATTATTATGTTAGTGTGGTCGCAAACTAAAACTCATGAATTAGCTCCTCACCAGTCGTACCCTCTCATTTCATGGCTTATCTAGGAACACTTACACACACCATGTGCACCCACCACGAGAGATATTCTCACCCAAATCCTAGCCACTCGGTAGGCTAGTTGGCTAGCTCATATGGCACGGTTGAGGTTAATCACTCATGTTACATTGGATAAGATATAATTCTAGTTATCATAATTAGAAGAAAAAAAATTGGTTAACGGACATCTTAACTATACTGAAAATAATGTAATTAAAAATTTTGAAAATAATGGCCATAATGTGTACCCTTATAAAAAAATGAATCCCAAGCCCATATATTATTCTTATTGAATTACTCCTCCAATTACTTCATAAAAAAATAATAAATTTTAATATTATGGTATTCATACTTATCTAAATATTTAGGGAAATTTCTACGGGTGATAATTATGGTTGACTAAAAAATCCGCCTTATAATAATAATTTTTTGGACAGAAATAAGTTTATTCTAATGTAAACATAGACCACTTTTCCATATATTTTATCATTTTATGGGAATTGATATTTTTACTTATTAGAGGACTAGTCTATATTTTGTTGAATAATGGATTTTAGGTTCTTTCAATAGGAGACTCCTAACCATACGATCTTGGCTAAATCAAATATAGGAAGTAGCCTTGGCATGGGGCAAAAAAACCATGAAACTAGAATTTGTAAAAATTGCAAAACAAAATAGGGATTTGGTGGTAAATAACTTCTGGTTTAATTCAAGATATGAGGCCTATATAATTACTATGTTTCTTGAGGAAACTTGAATCAGGTTGTAAGTAGTTCTGAGATATACTTCTATGTTGTTCATGATCATGCATAGAAAACATAGGTTCACATTTTATAGACACCCTGATGAATGTCCTTATATAGATATAGCTTATCAGTATAAAGGGTAATGTCCTAAATTTTTGATAGACTCATAGGTAGAGACCCATTTTTATTGAAGATGTTTCATAGCTATCATACAACATTTCAACCCACACAAATTAGGCCACTCTAAGTAGTTTATGTTCTTGAAGGGTTGACCGAGTCACAGGTAGTATTAAAACATTAAAGGACATGGTACTCTCATTTGGGTCCTTAGAAATTGTTGTCCACTATTATTTTTTCTATAAAAGTGGTCTAGTGACCATAACGTGATTTTTTCTAGGGAAAACATTATTCTCTATAAGTTTTTTATCTTCTTTATTTCATCCCTAACATTTTTCTAAGCCTCATATGGGAAAATATTTGAGGTCATAGACATGTATTTTTCATTTTCCTCCCTTAAATGTGTTTTGGTCCTAACATGTACTTTTATCTTCCATTTTATAAGTGTGCAATATTTTCTGGATCACACAAAGAGAATTTCCAGTGATCTGTGACTCAAATTATTCTTATGATTCCTTTTTATGTTTTTAACATTGATATAATTGTGTATCTTTTAATTATATTCTTCCAGGTCTTTAAAACTAGGCTGTTGTTGTGCATTAATTTAGAGTCTTCTAGAATAGTTCATATACTACTATAGTTCTTGGACTTCTAGCTTAGACCATATGTTGCATGTGGTTTAGATTCCTATATCCCAGACCTTATGTTGCTGTTATATTAGAGTCTTCTAGCTCAACCCTTCTATTTTTGTACATTTGAGATCTTCTAGCTCGAACCATGAGATGTCATGTAGTTTAAAGTCACACTTCCAAGACATGATCAAAAAATATAAAATAGTAAAGATATACAGGGATGACCTATAACACCATAAGGTGTTGAGATCCTTGATAGTGTTATTAGGGATCACAAGTGTTAGAGTTCCTTTCTAATAAAGAGAATATTCCTCTATTTTGTAGGTTATATTTTTTTTGCATGTTCCCCTAGGTTTTACATTCATTGTCAAGTAGAGTTTTACCTACTATATTCCAAGGGAAATGGGTGATTATGTTTATATTGTATTACTCATTGATAAAAATATAAAGGAATATTAATCCATATGGATAGTTTTAATATGGTTTGTGTAAATCATTTGTCTATATGTTTGAACCGATGAACGTGGAATGGGGCAGACATATGAGGGAATTCCCATAACACCCTATGGTGTTAAGCTCTACCACAGTGTTACTGAGGCTCATGAGTATTGGAGTTCATATCCTATAAGGAGTAGATGAATATAGTTGGTTTTTCAAAAGCCCTTTTTTATGGTCCCTTTGGGATTACATGCAAGTTAATATAGAGGAGTACCTTCTCCCTTACATAGGAAATGGGAAATGTTTTGGAGATTCAAATGTATTTATGATGAAGTAGAGTACAAATAAATGATATAGAAAACATAGATTAACCTACATGGACATTAAATATTTTTTTATAAATTATAATTATATTACATAAACATATATTTTAGGACTATAATAGTTTACTGTCACTGGAAACATGGAACCAAATCTTCTAATTTGGTGAGTGGTCTTAAATGTTTCCAAAAACTATAATCCCATTTATTAATCATACTTAAAACCATAATTCATAAATTCAGGAAAGTAAACATACGAACGGGTGATATTATGTGCTTATTATAGGGGGATGGAGGTATGTAAACATACCATTCAACTAATTGTATAAGAAAATGAGATTAACATTTCAAACCCATAAATTTCATATCAAATATTATAATCATGAATCGTTGAATAAGTATTGTCAGTTCATAAGAAATTATTCAAAATGGAATCAAAGGAAATGTTTCATGATAGAATAAGACATGTAATTTGTTACGTACACATAATCATAGAAAATAAATTCTATATTAGTCATGGTCCGCTCCTAATACCATCATATCAAACAAAGTCCTTTACGGAATCAGTTTCAATCCCCATTCCAGTCTTGTATTATTGAGCGACGTTCACTTCATATTATAGACCTATAATACTGAACCAAGTTCAATTCTCATTATAGACTTATATTACTAAATTGGGTTCACTTCCCATTCTATCATTGTATTACTGAACCAGGTTCACTTCTCGTTTTATCCTTGTATTACTTAAATGGGTTCATTAACCATTCCAGCCCAATATTATTGAACCAGGATCACATCCCATTCCAGTTCTTTTTATCTCATGAAATATATAAATGTTTTCCCAATTCATTAGTTGAAGATAATTTTCCCACACATCACATAATTAAATCATACATATGTGTCCCACATGATAATCAACATTAATCATATCATAACCCATAAAATTAAATGGGTATCATAAAAATTTCCTCATATCATAACCTTTAGAAAATATCCTAGTTTCATAATAATTTATCATAGCATAACCTCTGAAATAAAGTGGTTCTCATAATCATATAATTCATTTAATAGAATAAGGTTTCATAAGAATACAACCCATGCAAGATAAAAATATTTATCAACCATCATTTTATAAAAACATAAACCATTAAAAGATAAAATATGAATGGTACCCTTAGATTATATCCTTAGTAAGGCATGATAAATAGAAATGGATATCATCATAGATTGAAAATAATTTTGAAATACAAATTAAAACATTTCTAGAGGAAAATATCCCTTCATATTTGTAAAACACCTTTTTAATATATAAAATGTTTTGAAAACAGTTTTCTTCAAAAATAACATTGAATACATACTAAAAAGCTTCAAACCCATTTGAAATAGTTTTTAAAACATTAAAAAATTAGAATAATTTTCATTGAAAATTTTCTTAAAATAACATTTAATTTTCTAAAAAACATATTTAGAAAACATTGTTTTTGAATAAAATATATTTATGAACCAAGAGATAAATAATTCATATTTTATTAAAAGAATTTTATTATATATATTAAGAACCAAAGTGTATAAAATTGTACTATGACATAAATATATCAATAATAACCATTTGAGAAGAAACTTTGTGATAATTATTTAGAAACGGATCAAAATATATCATTAATGGAAGCATAATTATAAACAATCCTGATAATCAATGGGATTATGGCAATAAAATCTTACCACTTTGGTAACATTGAATCAAAATCCTCAAGGGAGAAGAACATTACATGGATGTTATATAATCATTAGAATAATAATATTCATGTTATAACATGTAAAAGTGGAATTATATACATATTGTAAAATAATATAGGTTTATAACATACAATGTGTCTCAAAAAATGAAAATTGTGGCAAAATTCCCTTATCTATTTTGTATATTCTGAATTGTAACAACCCTAAAAGAGATATAATAAAATTTAAAATTAAATTCCAATAAATTTTATGGTAATAATAATATATTAATTAAATTGGAATTATGTACACCACATATAAGAAATATGTGGTGAATATATCATGTGTCTCTCAAAAGTTAAAAGTGAGATATAAATCCCTTACCATAAGTCTTTACTTCCACTATACTCAGTCACAGTCAACCTCCTATATAAAAAATATAAATTCACTATAAATATATTAAAACCCCATATTCATATATATATATATATATATCATTCCATTTTTTCTTATGACCTTTTACTACCCTTTTATTAACAATTTCCTGTTAAATTTATGTTTAAGGTAATAAAAGAAATGTTTTTTACATATGTTTTGACTTGTCATTTTCAATCATCTTACTTTGATTAGGGTTTTATTATCTAAAGAATTTAAACCATTATATAATAATCATATATATTTTTTATATATTTATTATGTTTAATTGATAAAATTTGGTAATATGAAATGGAATAAACCATTCATGGAGATGGTCGGTTGTACTTACTCATGAACGATGTTTTCATTTTCTTTTAATATTGAAGTAAATGGTATATATATATATATATTATCATTCAAGTTGAATAATTTTTTCATATTTTAAAATATTTTTATTTAACTCGCCCTTAATACATTCCGTGTAAATATTGAATTAATCACATTACTTTTCAAGGTTGTAGTGTTTGGTACACGTGAACGACATTACAGTATTCCCACAAAATGGAAAGAATGAAGACATATGTTATAAAATAATTACAGAAGCATAAAGACTTCATATATATCATATATAACATATATAAATAGTATTTAAATCATTTTTCCCAGCCATTAAAGTTATTAATGTAAAAATAAATGACATCAGATCATGAGGCAGTAGTCCACCGTACACAAAAATGATAATTTCATAACCTAATTGATTGAAGCGTGTGTTTTTTTAGGCTGTACACAAAACATAACAAAATATAGGTATATGTATGACACTAAGGATATTTTATAATCATTATATAAAATTAATTGAATGGGTTAGAGGAAGAAATAAAACAAAAAATATGTTATTTAACGTTACCTCTTCTTCAGGTATCTCATTTTGGATTTCACAAAATCCCTTACTTGGTTATATTTTTTCACAAAGTAAAGATTATTGGATGAGGGGAAGGAATTTATGAATTTATTATGGTAGATGTTGTTCAATCAAATTGTCTTTATATTTTTGAATATGTGAGGGTGTGTGAGTTCACTTTTATAGTTGAGGAGGAATGATATTACTTTTAATTCTAAAAATTATTCACTATTGGTAGATCAAGCATACTTTAAGTTTCTCAAATACTAAAAATTAATTTTTTTAGGGGATTATATGGTCTAAGAACTAATCCAAAACACATTTATACACATTTTTTTAAATATTTGGATCCTTAACTCATAACTTTCCTTGTTTTACCATTTTGGGTTTTCAATATGTTAACTAGTTTTCAAACCTATGTAATTTATTTTGTAAGACTAAGTTAGAGTGATACATATTAGATAATTTAAAATCATTTATTATAAAAAAATATATCTAATTTACTACTTATAAATCCAATTTTTTAGGAAATTAACATTAACACAAATGCTTGTAATGTGAAAAAGAACAGCTTTAATCAAAACTATGGTAACCATGTTTTTTCTATTTCATGGTAAATATAGACCTTATAATATAACTTTTTACATGAATTTACCGTATTTTATGATTCTTAATATTTAAATATAACATGGAAAATATATCATTTTTATTAATTCTAAATCAATTAATAAAATAGAATTTATTATATAATGACATTAAGGACAAATTTGACATTGTTTATTTAATTTAACTTTATAAATAATCAAGAAAACAATCGAATTAGAATGTATTATTTTTAGAAATTTTAGACGTTATATATTCATCTCCAAAAAAATCCCGATAATTTATTCATTTTACTTCACTTTTATTGTTTTAGAATTAATTTATTTATTTTATTATTGATTAAATAATTATTACATAAGAGTTTCTTAAGAATTATTGTAATTATATCATCTCAAAAATAATAAAATAAATTATCCTGATAAAAAACATTTATATTCCAAAATAATTTTTATAACTATACTTATATAGTTCTTTCAATTTCAATTCTTTATAGAAATTAAAATGGATAAAATATATATTTCTTGTCTTTTTCATTACTTATCTTATTATATAGGATGAATTCATCAAAAAGTGGCCCAAAAACTCATAAAATTATATCATAATGTCACAAGGGTCTAAATAAGTCCTTAAAATTTAATTTTCAAAAGTTTTTGTGCACTCTTACAACTTATATTATTTTTATGAACACTAAGTAAACTAATTTTTTCCTTAATAGATATATTTTTTTGTATTTTTTTTACTAATAATTATGTTTAAAAATTAATTTGACCTTATTATACATTATAAATTATCTTTATTCCAAATATTGATTCAATGTTTTTCCAAATTAAATTAAAAAAGTGGTTAATATAAGTTTAAATTTAATCCCGCATGCATGACAAGATTTCTAATTTTTAAAGTGAAAATATTTACAATTTTATATTGTTTTTATATCCAATTTGAATATTAAATTGATCAAAATGAACTAAATTGGATTAATAGATTTATAATATAAATATTTTTACATTAAAACTGATTAAAAAATAGTTTATCACAATTAATTATTTAAACAAAAAGGTATTTTTCAATTAAAATCTTGTATTTTTAACTATTCATCAAAAAATGAAACATCTTAGAAAAATAACCAAAATTAACACTTATATAATTGTGATATTAAGCTTTGAGTAGTTAAATTTATTTTTTTAAATAAGTTTTAAAAAAGCGGTAAATTTTAATATAAAATTATGTGAACCAAACACTATTATCCTTTCTTTTAGAAAAGATATTTTTTTTATAAAACATTTCTTCTTCATTTCAAAGATCCTTATTTTATTTATAATAATTATTAAACTAATAAATATGTATGTATATATATATTATCAAATGTTAAATGATCCTATTTAGTCCCACAATTACAATGGATAGGTGATAACTATCATATTAAATAATAAAATGAAATGTATATTGTAGTTCTGTAAAAAAAGGTATTGTGTGTAACTAAATCTGAACACCGTGTTGCATGTGCCACAAGATAAACTCATTGTTCCATTTAGTAAAAAATTATCTTTTTGTTGTGTTAAATTCTAGAAATCAAATAAATTTAATTAATTCAAATAAAAATTATTTATAAAAATTTGGGATGTTATATCCCCCCCTTAAAATGAATTTTTCTCTCAAAATTAGTATGGATAATCAAAGATATAATACATCAATGTTTCCATCATATAAACCATCATCATAATTTTTTTTATAAAACTTCATTTAAAATAGAAAAGTTGGAAACATAATGGCTACCCAAAGTAACACATAAATAGGTTTCCACAAATGATAATATATATAGAAAGTGAATATTTGTACATGGATAAAAGAATAAATAATTATAGAGAGTGATAAAGATCCCTAATCACATGAAAGTGGGTGATTTAGAAAATTTTAGTGATGAGAAAACCCTAACCCAAATAGGCATGAAGATTTCTGTGATATAATAAAAATTTATGATAAATATATTACATTTTATTTTAATATCTTTTTTTAATGTTGAATAATTTTCACAAGAAGTTATATATACTTTATTTCATTATATTTCATAAGTAAAATCTCATCCATCAGTTATGCCTTAATCAATTTTCACTTCATATGTTACTCATACATATAAAGTTGAATCTTTTGTATCTAAATCACTAATGGAACAAAAGATCCATAAATATAATTATAATTCATTTCATCTATCTTTTGTTATCATCACAACATAATTGAAAATATTATCCATTCTATATGAATCTTCACATAGTGAAGTGCAACATTAATCTTTAAAACCACATTCAAATAAACAATTTCATAAATGGTAAATCTTGTTATCCTTCTAAAATATTAAAATTCAAAAATTGAGAAAGGGGGTGACTAAATTTCTCAAAATTCTACTTAATATTAATCTCCCATATAGCATAATGCTTCACTTTATTTCCACATACCAAACATGTCAATACATTCTTTATGTATTTTACTGAAATATGAAAATAAAAATTATTAATATAAAACCATATTTAAAACATGAATAGATATTCATTTCTTATAAAATACATTTTATGGTATATATTCCTTAAATACAAAATGTTGTATGATCTTCCCATGATAGCATAAACCACTTTGTCAACAAATCAATACTCAGTGCCAAGGTAATCAATGTTATCCAATTTAATTATTGATATCCATAATATTTTTACCCCAACATCTTTATCTCATCATCCATAATGTATTAAAAAATTTCTTCCCATAAGAAAAATATCACCTTTCCATTAAATCACTTTTCTATTTTGTTTGTACCATTTAACATATTCTTAAAAATAATTCATGAAAAAATTCTCCAAACAATCCTTATATATTTCAGGATTAATATAACATAATCCTTGAATTCAAATTCATTAATACATTGATCATTTGAGCTCTTATTTAAGATAGTAACTAGGATTCATAATTTTATTATTTAATACCTCTTCGCTATCAGAATTTATTCGTAGTATCTTCCTTTTCATCAGTATAACCATTTCTCATAACTCCTTGTCGATTATCTTCACATGATTTCCATTTAGGATATTGATTTCCATAGTACCCAAAAATTTTACTTTTAAAGCATTGAAAAGTTGATGATAACAATAGGAGACCAATATTCTAATAAAATGTGTTAACTAACCTATTCATTTTTCCTTGGAAATAAATTAATCTATGGAGTTCTTCAGCACACATAAGACATTATATAATTCCTTTGATACATTCCCATAATTGTTTCTTCCAACATTATTGACTTATATGAAACTTAATCTTCATTTATCCATGGTTTACATTGCCCAATATCTTAGATAATTCTTTTCTTCTCTTTTTTATTGAGTATGAGAGTTTCTTAGGTTACATGTTGTTAATCACATTCTATGAAAACTGATTAGGCATAAGCATAAAATTCATTACTCTAGTAATCATCAATTTTTTTCTCATAGTAACTGAACTATCCATATGATTCAATTTTAACATGATTCCTTTATGATTCCAAAAATTTACTAAAACCAAAAATATAGTTTTAGAAACCCTAATCATAATGGAAAACTATATAGTAAAGAAAAATAACTTATGGTGTGTCTAAATCATGACACCATATTTTAAATCTATGAACCCATAGGATTAACCTATGAAATCCATTATCATGATATATTTAAATCCATAATGATAGTTCATAATGATATTGTGAATTTCCAAACTATATCCCCCATGAGTGTCAAAATAGTTGTGTTGTATGGCTCGTTCTCATGCACCAGTTCCCGATGAAATCTTATTAAATACAATGTTTTTTGTGGGCTTACCGCTATATACATATGTGCTAGATGCATACCAATTTTGATTATCCATAAAGGGTTGTAATTTTATGGAAATCACTCTATCAATCCTTTATGAAATTTATTGGATATTTTCCTAAACCTTGAATCATCCTTAAACTTATCCATAGAGACATCCCTAGACATATCCTTAAAAATATTCATAGGGATATCATTAAATATTTCTTATCATAGTTTCAAAATGGTAAATAAACCTTTACATTGATTCCAAATATAAAGACCTAGACTTAACATACATGTATATTACATCATTTTTATGAATATTCATTACAATACATAAGAACATGTCTAAGGACCATAATAGTTTATAATGTATTTGGAAACATGGAACACAATATTCTAATCTGGTGAAATATATTCAATGTTTCCCATAAATATCTTCCCATTTAGTATACATACTTAAAACCTTTTTTCATAAACTATGAAAAGTAAATAAATGAAACGGTGAGATCAGGTGATCAGTAAGTGAAAATAAATGAGATACATAATCATAACATGAACAAAAGTATATGAGGACGTGATAATAATATTTGAAAACCATACCTTACATACTTTAGATCATAATAATGAGTCATGGTATAATTATTAGAAGTTCATAAGACATGATACATAAGTGAATAAAATGACATGAGCCTTGAGATCATAAGACATGGAATTTGTGGTATATACATAAGCATAGAAAATTATTTACATATTAATCAAGTATCACTACCAAGAGCATCATAGAAAACATATTCCTTTACTGAACCAGGTTCACTCCCCATTCCAACCCTATATTACTGAACCAAGTAAACATCTTATTCCGTCACTATATTACTAAATAAGGTTCTCTTACCATTCCATCCATGTATTAATGAACCAACCTCAATTCTCATTCCATCCCTGTATTATTGAACCGTGATCACTTCATGTTCCACCCCTATATTACTGAACATAGTTCACTTCCCATTATAGTTAGGTCTATCTCATGTCATATATAAATAATTGATTAATTCATTATATATAGATATATTTCACACATGAAAAATAATTTAATCACATATATGAGTTCCATAAGATCATATAAATTCATTAGATCATAACACATTAAATGAAATGGGTATCATAACCATTTCATCATATAAAAACCCATGTAAAATATACAGGTTTCAAAATAATTTCATTATATCACAACCTATTAAAATAAGTTTTATTCATATGCATATATCCTATTTAAGAGAAATGGGATTCATAAGTATATAACATATGGAAAAGAAACATGTTTCATAAACCTAAAACAATCAAAACATAGAACATTAAGAGAAAGAATATGAAGTTTTCCCTATAATCATATCCCTAGTAAGTCATTATTAACATAAAGGGATTTTATCATAGATGGAATATAATTTTTAGAGATTATTTAAAACATTTTTTGAGGAAAATATCTTTTCGAATTTGAAAAACACATTTTTAATGCATAAAACATTTTTAAAACCGTTTTCTTTGAAAATAAATGTGATAAAAAATGTGGAAGAATAAACAATTAAAGAAATTTTAAGAAATAAATTTTTTAAAATTAATTTATCTGAACATAATATTAAAATATCATTTATAATAAATTTTTACCCCATTTTTCGAAAACAAGGTTTTTGAATAAATTAGATTTCTATCCAATGAGATAAAGAATGTTGGGATTCATAAAAACATTTCTTAACTATATTATTATCCAAGTAGTGGTAAAATGGTAAAATTATTTGAAGATATCATAAATAACCCAATTTTAAGAAAATTCATGAGAATTATGGATATATTGATCATAATATTTCATCAATGAAATCATAATCATAATCAATCTTGATAAACAATGAGATTATAGAAATAAACTCTTACTACATTGGTTACTATGAATCATAAATAACATGAGATAATAACATTACATGAAGCATAAAATATCATGAAAATCATGGGATTAATGATATAAGATGTCAAAGGGTAAGTATATACACCTCATAAAATAATATAGTGCATAACATAAAAAGTGTCACAAAGAAGGACAATTAAGAAAAAAAACCCTTAGTGATTTGGTAAATTTTGAACTATTACCTCCATAAAATAGTGAAAATAAATTAGAAATATAAAGGCAAAAATATTTTAGATAATAATCATAAAATATATTTATGGTAAATTAAAACATCACATAGAAGAACATGTTGAGGAATATAGCATGTGTGTTATAAATGTAAAATTGGACTCATAAATCCCTTATAGTAAGTCTCGAATTAAATTGTACATGGTTAATATATATATATATATATATTATATAATATTATTAATTAATATAACATAACATATAAGTTTTTCTTATTAAAATTTCTTTCCCTTTATGTTTACATTTTCATGTTAAAGTTGTGTTTCGGGTAATAATCGCTCTGTTTTCATATATGATATTACTGGTCATTTTAATCCTCTTACTTAATTAAGGGTTTAATAATCTCAATAATTAAAACTAGGATATAAATATTAAATCTATTTGTTATATATCTATTTAGTGTAATCCATAAAATTTAGTAATAGGAAATAGAATACACCGTTCATGGAGATGGTAGGTCGTACATATGCATGAATGTTGTTTCTATTTTTGTTTCATATTGAATGAAATAAAAAATATTATCATTATATTATAATTAATATTTCTAATATATAACATATTTTAATTAAACGCTTTTTTAATTCATTCCACGTAAAATGTAGATGGATTATAGTTCTTCATGAGGCAGTATTCCTCCGTACACATGAACGACATTATCTTATTCCCACAAAATGGAATGCATGAAGGTATGTTCTATATAATAATTATATAAGAACAAATATATCATATATATCATATATATTGTATATAAATAGTATTTATATCATGATTTACAACTTTAAAATGTGGTAATGGAAAAAATAATGACATTGGATTGTGAGGTCGTGGTATGTCATTCTCACAAATGATGATTTCATAACCTATTTGATGGAAGTTTGTGTGCTTGTCGATCATACCCCTAAGATTAAAAAATCATATTATATTTATTATACTTAGGTAAATATATAATAAAGATATAAAAAACTTAATGTTTTTGAGGAAGAAATAAAACAAAACCGTTCATTGATGAATGTTACATCTTCTTTAGGTATAACTTTTTGGTTTTCACCAAATGCCTTATTTGGATAGATTTAATCCAAAAGATAGGAATATATGATGAGATTAGGGAACATGGTAATTTATTTAATTAGTTATTGGATGATAAAAATTCATGAGAGTTTTCATGATTTATGGGGATTGGGTTCCCTTTTATAGTTCAGGATCATTAGTATTCATGTAAATACTCAAAAGTATTCACTACTGGGAGGAAAAGGATACCTAAAGTTTCCCAAAAACTAATAATTAAATGTTTATAAGGATAATAGGGTTTATAACACCTCCACATGACATTTACACAAATTCTTTAAACATTTGGTTCCATGACTCATATGTTTTTTTACCATTTTGGGTTATCATTATATTAAATAATTGTCTAACCTAAGTAATATATTTTTTAAGAATTTTTTAGGGTAATCCTTTTTAGGAATAACTTATTATAAATATTATATCTAATTTATAATGTATAAATACAATGTTTATTGTAAATTAACATTAATACAAGGGAATTTAACATGCAACAACATTGTTTTAACCCTAAGTGTGATGAATGAGTTTTTCTATTTAAATGACAATATAGAAATTATAATAGAAAAAATATTCCAATAATGAAATTCGTATGATATATATTAATATTTTAACAAAAATTGATGAATATAGTATTAATAGTAATTTCAAATATATTTATAATCAAAATTTATTATAAAATTACATAAATGTAAATTTTAGTATTATTTATTTAATTTAGATTTAAAAAAGATCAGTAAGATAATGTAATTTTAATATATGATGTTCACACCATTTTAACATGATATATTCATATAAAAAATTTTAACACATTAATTTATTCAATTTACTTAACTTTTATTGTTTTTTTTTGTAACATTTAATTTATTTGATTATTCAATAAATAATTCCTAAATTGGTGTTTCTTAATAATTTAATGTAATTATATAATATAAATAAATATAAAATAACTTATATTGATAAAAAACTCATTTATATTCCAAAATAATAGTTATAATAAATCTTATGTTGTTTTTTTATTCAAAATCATTATTAAATTAAAATGAGTAAAGGTTTATTTTTTGTATTTTTCTTTACATAAGTAATTATATGGGTCACTTTCATAGAACAATGTTCTAAAAAAACATAAACATAAATACTAAGGTTGCAAGGATTGAAATATGTCTATAAAATGGGTTCTCGAAAATTTTTAGGGAATTATTACACATTATATTTAATGTTTTAACCACTAACCAAACTCATTTTTTCCTTAATAGCTATATTTTTTTTTTTAATAATCTTTATTATAAAAAATTAAGTTGACCTAATTAGACATTATACATTATATTGACTAAAAATAAGTAATCCATTTTTATAAATTAATTTTTGGAAAGTAAAAAAATTAAATATTAATTTAATTCCATAGGCATGATGAGAATGGAGCTTTCTGAAGTGAAATTGTTCAAAAGATCATAATGTTTTTATATCCAAATTCAATATTAAATTGACTCAAATTACCACAATTATGTTAATTTATATATGAATTAACTACTATGACATTAAAACTAATTCAAAATATAGTTTACCATTATAAATTATTTAAATGAATATGCAATTTTCAATTAAAATTTAGTATTTTTCACTATTCATTGAAAAATGAAACTTCTCTGAAAAAACACCCTAAGATAATTTTTTGATTTCTATTTCAAAAATGAATTTTATTTTTTCATATTAATTTTATAAATGTGATAAAATTAAATATTAAATTATGTACATCAAGCATAATTATTCCATATTTTAAAAAAGATAATTCTTTTCAAAAACAATTATGTTAAAATATTATTATTTTAATTATAACCAATAGATATGTAATAAAAACATGAAAACTATTTTTTTCATTACTAATTTTATCAAATTCAGTCCCGGAATTCAAACTGCTATGAGATAAAAATTATCTTAAATAAAAATAATAATAGTATATTATAGTTTGATAAAACTCAATATTATGTTTAATAAAAGAAAAACATAGTGTTGTGTGTACCACATGTTGACCTCAGTGTTGTGTGTTGTGAAATATTAACTGGGTATTACATGCAACACAATCCATAATTCTATTTAATTTATTCTAAAAATGATAATTCATAAAATCACAAGGTGTTACAGAAGATCTATCCAAGAAGGGGTTTGGATGCATAGGGTTGTTTTCTTTTTGGATGGGATTATTATGCCCTATTCCATGTGTTTTTGAGTTACATGGTTTGGGAAATCAAATGGTTTTGGAATAGATATTCACATTCATTCATTAATAAAAAAGTATAATACATGGGAGGGGGAATAATATCAAGGATGTTAGATCCATATGAATAGTATGGATATGGAAATTGTAATCCATGGTCTAGGAATACTTGAGTAAATTGGAGGTATTAACCAGTCAATGGCAGTCAAACAATAGAAATAGTGGAAGTATATATTGTACAATGCAGTCAAGAAAATAACTCCTTGATTTAAGTGAAAACATCCTTAGATCAAAGTGACTACGTAGATGATCCATTCTCTATTACCATTTTTATACGTGGAAGAGTCAAGAGAAAGAAATCCAAAGGTCCATTGGGTTCCAAGATAATGGATTCAAGTCATGAAATTGGTTTTGTTAGACTAGTAATCAATAGAGAGAAGGTGGTCTATGAAAGGTGTTGGATTAAAGAAGGGTTTAAGAACCCTAATAGTTGATTCATCACCTAGTAAATACATTATCATGGTAAAGAGATGTAACAAATAATTATACTATCTATTTCTATGACTAGGTGGTCTAGAGAGCATGGAATGACTTTTAATAGGGACACAAATTATGCCCTATGAGATTTATTCCTTATATTTGTTTTCTCTAACAATTTCATAAACTCTAGAAATGAAGTGTTTGGAGAGTGGAGACTTGAATTTTTTTATTAGGCCTCACATTGCAGGTCTTTAACCAGATAAGTATTGGGCCTCTTTCATTGGTAGTTTTAGGGTCTTGCAATTTTAACCATCAAAAGAAAAAATTTAAGGTGACACATCTTAAACCAAAGTGCATGTAGTTTAGGGTCATTATTACCATGTATCTAGTATAAGGGAGAAATTACAAAATATACTAATTTTTATACCCATGGCCAAGATATTGTTGTAATTTGATATGGAAAGATGATTTGTGATGGTGTTAAAAATTTAATGTCATGTAGTGTTGACATATTTACCGTGTATTTTAATGTAATGTGACAAGGTAATTTTCCTTTCAGTTCAACATCAAGCTATAATGGTGTTTTCTATATATTTTTACATCATAAGTTAAGGATATATTCCTTGCAGTTTAACGTCATGTGGTAAGGACATTTTCTAAGTAGTTTATCTTCATGGGGTAAGGAAATAAAAGCTGATGTGAGATTGAACAATATATCATTGGGAAAACTATACACTAGTGATGGGAATTTAGATATGGGGAAGAAATGTTTTTCATGAAAAGGCTTATTAATTTGTATCTATATATCATATAAATTTTTTTTATATTTATCTCCTGCACAATAATTCCATAAAGATAGCTAACTTGTGAATAGGTTGAGATATCTTGTATTACATGACCCAATTTAAATAGAGGTATATATTAATTTCATATTTGGTATTCCCTATGATTCCCCATGGATATTGTAATGGAAATAATCAGGCCATAATAATCTCCTTTTAGAAGTCTATTCTATATATATGTAACTTCTATACTAGGGATATGATCTGGAGTGATAGAGACCCCTTTATGGGCCTAAAATGGGGGATCTAGACATCACTATATATCATATGATAGTATGTATCATGAAACACATAGTTCTCAGATAGATCCTTTCATTGGTTTAGACCATAAACTATATGGGTGAATTTTTATTATCACTATTGTGGATAGAAATAGTATTAGATATCTGATTGCCACTATGTATCCCAGTGATGATAGGAGTTAAGCCAATGGTAGTTATTGAATGTGAAAATATCTATATTGTTCTAACCCATATGTAGAGGGGGTAATTGATCCTAATTATTGTTGTATATGGACCCATGATTTGATATCCAAGAATCTATTTATATCCTATGATGATAATAATGAATCCACAAGTTGTTCTTGGATCTGAAAATGTACTCGTAGTTTCAACCCATGTGAAGAGGGGGAATTTATTCCATCAATTATTTCACTTAGAACCAGGATTGGTGATCCATGCATCACTATATATCATGTGATGAAAGGAATATATCCGCACATAATTTTTATAAAGGATCCATGTGCATGTAAGAACTATAAATTTGGAGGGGGGTTTTATACTCTGTTTGGACATAGGGTTGGAGATATGGGAAGTATAATGTATCCCATACTATAAGGACTCAATCCGAACGTAGTTCTCAAATGGGACTCTCCATGAAGACTTGATCTATTTATAAAGGGGGATATTACTCCCATTTATTTTTGTGTCTAGACCTAGGATTGGAAATATAGGCATCACTATATATTTTGTAATGATAGGAATCAATCCACACATAGTTCTGGAATGTGAAACTCTCCATTCCAGTATAACCTATATGCAATGGGGGAATTCTTCCCATTTATTCTTTTGGCTAGACCCAAGATTAGAAATATGGGCATCAATATATATCTTATGATGGAAGAAATCAAGCCAATTTGTTTTTTGAATAAATTTGTTTTGTAAGAGAAACATTGATGATAGTGGTCCTTTAAAGTGTGGTCCATAGTAATATAAAGTTTTGTTTCATGAAAGATACATCAACCATGTAGTTTAGAGTCATACAACAAGGACTTGTAGTGTTCCTTTTAAGGAATTTCAACCAGGATAATCATATTCCTAACATGAATTAATATGTTTTGATCATGTGAGTAATCTATTACCAAAATTCATAACCTCACTTGATCTATTCTCATTGTGAGAAACAAGGAATGTCAAAGGTTTCTTTCCTGATAAAGAGGCCATTAAAAGAAAATACATGGGACCTTTTATTAGGTAGTGGATAAGAAATGATATAGGATATATAAGTCTCTACATATCACATTGTAATGAAAATAAATCCATATATTGTTCTATAAAACCATATAGTTTTATTTCATGTAGTGTGGATGTAGGTCACCCAATAAGAAAAAGAAGGTTTGAACCCCAATACATGATATCTAGTCATTCAGTAAATAATATCATTATAGGAATTGCGTTCTTGTAAAACAAGGTATCCTAAGATGGGTTCCCATGTAATTTTATTCTAAGTATAATTGGTAAGACTAATGTTAATGGAATGTGTTCAAGAAATTGTCACACAGTTTAATGTCTTGTGAATAAGATGAATATATTGTGATAGGACCTAGGATTTAAGATTTGTGTATCACCAGATATACATTCATGGATAGAATCAAACCACATGTAGTTATCAACTTGGTAGGTTACCTATGTGAATATGACTCACACATAGGTACGAGGGAACATCATTTTTATTTTGCATTGTTCTAGCTCATGTGCAGTGAATTGTCCTTGATGTTATGTTCTCCATTTAGTTTAACATCATGCAGTAAGGATGTACAAAATTATGAAGGTAAGGGTGTTGATTCCAAAACATAATATGTTGTTCAGTTTACATTTTTGGTTCCAAAACATAGAATGTCATGAAATTTACAGTCTAGATTCCATGATATTGGAGACTGTTCAGTTTAGTTTCTTTCTTCCAGTACATAGGATGTAGTGTAGTTTATAGTTTTTCTTCGAGGACATAAGATGTTGTGTAATTTATAATATTTCTACCAATACATATAATGTTTTTTAGTTTAGATTATTTCATCTATGATATGATATGAAGAGATGGGTTCATTCTCCATGATGTATTCTTGGAAACTCGATGGTCTTTGGGTAATCCTAGTTTTTGCATAGACATATTAGGGTTTGACCAGTGTGTTTATATATAATTCCAAGTGAACACATATTGATTATATTTTAGAAATGAAATATACACATCCTAATACTTAAGGGGAAGAGAATAACAAATCAACATAGGCTATGGGACTTCTTCTATTCCTAGATTCACCCCCCCAATTCTTGTCGATGGTGGTGGAGGTTCCTTCCTCCAATATAGGAGGGGTGTTTTGAAGGCAATCCTCTTCTTCTTCCACAACTATGTTCATGGAATAATATTAAAGAATTGTGTGTAATCTGGGGAATCACTATTACTATAAAATTAATAGAGTCCATGGGAAGATACATCATCAACATGAACTACAAAATTCTTCATAGAGAGATTTTAGAGTAGGTTATTTTTTTATACTATCTTCAATTGAAGGTGGATCATAGACATCTGAGAATAAGTAATCCATCTCAATTAGGATTATGGGAAGTACATAATTTATGATGGGAATACTTCTTGGATTTTCATGGGTGATCCCAATGATGGTTTTTTACCCAAAAATTATTCCTAGTATCATTTGGGTTTTGAGAATAAATACAAATTTTATGTTAAGAGGCGATCAGAGACAAACTTTTTCATTAAAGGCTAGCACGATATGATTCCACGATTTCTCCTATCACTATGCAATTTCAAGATTCCATATCTATGGAGTATTGTTTCATGATGGATAGGGAAAATTAAAATTCTCCATACATTCCCCATCACCAGATACAGTAATATAATATAAATTTTCCAATTAGTATTAGAGTTTTCATAATGCAAATAATAAATGTTATAGGAAATTCTTATTCTATTATGATGCTAGGTCTAAATCCACTGATAACACAACCATGTCTATATAAAATTGGATTTTATTTATAATTTGGAGGTAACCCGTATATCCTTGATAATGGAGGTGTCTATAATTCAATTTTTGATGAGTCACCTATATATTTGGGTGAATTTAATACCTGGAATCCATTTTTGGCCCTATTGGGATCTATTATTTGGATTTAGAAATATGAATGAACTTTTTTGGTAGGTTCTTTTTGACTAAATCTATCGATATATCCATGTTGGCCTCTTCTCTATTAGGTTTGAATATCTCTAACCTAGGTAAACCACCAAGATTCTCACTCTAGGTATGATTATAGCTGAGGTGAGGAGTTTTTTATAGTATTTAGGTAACTATATATTGTTAACCACACTGTTTTGAGAACCTCTATATATGAGGGTGTGGGGGAAAGGAGAGAATTTACTTATGTGGGAGATAAATATAATCATGTTGAGGTATACCATGGTGTATGTTAGCAGTAGAGTCCATGTGTTCCATCTCTACACTACTGCAAGGAGGAATATTAAAATAGTGATCACTTTCTGCTTTAGTGGAAGAGTCGATGGATATATGAGGTATTGTAGATAAGCATCTAATAGACTCAAGGATACTATCACTGAGCATATCTGGGATATGATACTCATTATGCATCATGACCAGAACCTACTAACCTACCTTTTATGGTTGAATTGGGAAATGAGACTAATTCATAATGGCTACAGATATGTCATTATAACCATATGGGGATATAGGGAAATAACCCCATATGTCATATGATTTTAAAGTATACCAATGAGATTTTATTTTATCTAAAGGAATATGAGCATTATTTTCAGTTGTTTTCAAAATATTCTAGTCAATCCAAGATGATGTGGGGACATAAACCCAATTAATACATGCATTCCTCATTGTACTATTCTAACTTCCCATCATAATTTGAGAATGGATATGATCCTCATCCTATATATTCTCTAAATAATGATGGATTCGTCGTTATTCATCAAAAGTAGGGATATTAAACTTGTTTCTAGGATCTACTGGAATATATTGAGTATCTTCAATTGTAGGGATATGATCTTACCACTAATAATGTACCACTCTCACTTAGTGATCCATTGTTGGAATGGTAATATGACACCATTCCTTTTCCTTTGGAGTATACCACCTGACTTTTTTAATAGTAAAATGATCTTATAATGAGGAATGTAATGCTCTCACATGGGGATCCCCATTTAGAATAGTGATATAAGCCCAATCATATAGCTTTAGAGTACGATGATGGTCTCTTTTTATAGGAAAATGAGAATTTATTGAGGCATGTTCTACTCTCACTTGGTGATCCCTAGTCGGATTGGGGATATGAGACTAGTCTCATGCCTCATCATTTATCAGAATATTCTAGTAATCCTCCTAAACTAGATCAAGAATGTAATCTTGTTCCAGAGTACCAAACTATTTATATCTACCATGTTGCAGTATTTTTATGACTTTTAGTACATGAATGTTTTCGTATTTCTATATAGTTAGTATAATATACTTCCAGAGCTCCTCTTTTGTGATCTCAAAATGTTGTCTCTCCAAAAGGTAAGGTACAAGAATATATGCTTGTATGATATGAGCTACTAGGATATGTTGGTCGATGTATTTGATTGAAGTGGGGATGTGTTCCCACTCATTTGCACCTCGTTACATCAGAATATATAAATGGGATTTATGTATGAGGGTGTAGATATGTTCTTTCCCCATGCTTTCTTCCCATATATGATAGTAGAATTTGTTTGATATAGTTGGGATATGAGCATGATCCCCCTATTCTATAGCTTTCTACATTTGACAAGTTTTCCATGATGCCTAAATCTGATTCTTCAGGGAGATGGCTTGTTGAATAATTACATCAGTAGGAAAATATGGTTTATTAGTGATTTTTTGATATAGTTAGGATAGAGATTGTACTGTATCAATGGTACATATAGAAATTTTAATTTCCACATGATTCTGATGGTGTATCCTTGATATCGGGATGTCACACTATTTACCATCATGTGACTAGGAGGTGTTCTGTACAATTTAACATTATGTTGTAACGACATTTTTGTGTAGTTTAACATCAAGACTAGAAATTTTTCATTACATCTAAATTCATGTGACTATGTTGTTTTGATGGATTATAACATCATGAAAATAGGACTTATCATGCAATATTAAATCATGTGATTAGTACATATTATACCACATCCTGTTATGAGGGATTTGTTTCTTATATATTTTGGATGAACCTTTTAAATATTTGATAGGTTTAGAAGTCCTTTAATTCTACCAAGACTTCAATTATTCATTTATCCATCAAATCATTAATTTAAACTCAATTCCCTATTATGTACCTAAGACATTCGTGGTAGGGGAAGCCATTTTCATTGGCTATAAATTCTTTCTCACGTTGATTACTTATCATTGGGAGTTCTATCAAAACATTTTCCCTGGAATAGTCACAGTACCTGGGAAAATATTATTTTTAAGGAATAGGCTTTGTTCAATATAATGATGAAATATGGTCCCCTACCACTAGGAGTTATATAGAACATGCTCTACTACAAAACTTGTGTGATCTGTTTATAGTTCTCACATGACTAGAGTTTTGATTTCAGTGTTATTGGTTCCAACATACCCTTTCCATATTCTCCTGAATCTTGACCATATAGTTAAACCAACTATCTATCATATCTCTCGCATTATAGCGGTAAGTGATGGTATTTTATTATCCTATCATTGTCATCTCACTAGGATTCCTCATTTTTTGGAGTGATATCCAACTATAATCCTTTTAATAAATAAGGTACCCAAGAAAATTCTTTCTTTGAAAATAATATACTTTGTTCCACCATTAATCAATAGATGTAGAATCACACTTCTTCTCCAACATGATTTCATACTTATCCTGGTGTGGGAACTTGGATAACATTTTATTCTAGGATACCTTCAATAAGGGGGTGGAAATTATGGAAATTCACCCATCCATGTAGGATGGGGGTATTGAAAATATGAAAATTACCCAAACTTTTTGTGATGGGGTGATGTGGAAAAATTTATGGTTTCACCTGATGCGGGGATGAAAATATGAAAATTCCCCTATCCCTATGGGCTTGGGCACTTTACTACATGGTAGGTTTACAATGGAATGTTGTATTACATCATTATAGGGTAGATATCCTATGAGTATTCCAACAATTATTTCATGTATATCCTTGCTCCCTTACTCGATTTGGGTTATATTATCTTCCGTAGAAATTTCTTTGTCATCCTCAAGGGGCTAACTAAAAGGATCCATGACAACTCAATTTCCATTGTTAAAGGTATGTTGAGTAGATGATGATGGGAGTCTGAACATGGACCCTAAATACTGAATCTATTGTTTCCACTATCAATATTCTCCATTAAAAATGAACATTGAATCACCAACATGGTATATAATACCTTATGTAGATTCCTAAAAGATACTGCCAATACCTACTCTTCTTGTGTCAGATATATAAGGTAATCTAACCTTATGTGACACATATGACTACAGGAGGATATGATTATAACTTTTAAGAGTGTGTGATCCTATATTTTATAAGAATTATTTAAATTTTATTAATATCATATTTACAGAGACATAAGTGGGCCGGTACTCCTCTTCAATTGAGTTTCTCATTTTATGGGATTGTTTTTGATGTTCTTTTGGGTGGGACAATGTCCACAATATAATTTTTTGAGTTGAAATATATTGTATTGTTGATGGGTTAGTTCCCATTTATGAATTTTCTAGGTTGGTCTCATATTGAATATGATCTCACGGTAAAATATGATAAAAATTTAACTATCTATGTGGGATGGGGTTCTCCTTGTGATTCCATGGTTTCCAAGAATAGTTGTGAGGAAGTCATAAATTCTTGACTAATAATAATCTAGGGTTGATTATGTGACACTATCAGGATACACTGGTGAGCCTTAGACAGACTACATGTAAAAAATACATAAGCCTACCATGGAGTGGTATTATTTGAATTCCCCTAGAAGGATCTCCTATTAGATGACCCAATTTGGGTGGTTGGGGTGGTCACAACTTCCTCTACATCTTATTATGTAATAATGGTCTATGTTCATGATAATAAATAATGGGATTCATCCTGGGTAGATCATGAGTGGTTGAGTTGACATGATGGTTTTCTTAATCTACCTTCTTGGGTTATAGAAGGTATATGTTGTTGTGTTCTAGGGAAAAGATCCCAATTTGGATGAATTTAGAAACAAGGGACAATTATTCTCATGTAACATGTCTTGTAAAAGACAATAAGTGGTAATTAATCCTATGGAGTATTTCATGAAATGATTTCAAAGCCAGTAGAGATCTATTGATTTGTTAATCTCAAACCAATAACTTCACCAAATGGCACGATAAGTGTTGTGTTAGTGACAATGTATGTTGACGCCTCAGTGATAATGCTTCCATGGAGAATAATTCAAGTGATCAGTGTGTCGGCTGGATGTTTACAACAGATTGTGGAATTATGTAGGTGTTACTAGCTTTTTTAGTTGTCTAAAAAACCATTGGAACCTTCAAAAAATCCATTTAGTTGTAAGGAATGTGATAAATATAGGAGATGAAATAATACACCTTATTACCAATTTATCATTTATAATAGTACGTGTTTAATCAATTAATTGAATAGGTAAAGGATAAATAGGTGGTCCCTTCTTATATTAAAGGTTTAGTACAGTTAAAAAATGTTTTGTGTTCACAATTTTGTTTCACAATATATTCCAAACAAAATGGATTGATAATAACATGTTATTCTATCCTTTTTAAACATGATAAATTGATGACATAACTAAAGGATTAGTATTAGGTTGACCATTATTTTTTCCAACAAATTTGGAATGGTTTCACCTGACACTCAGTTTTGGGTGGTTGAGTTTCATTTCATTTACCTTATTTTTTTCTAACATAAACTCAAAATGATTCCAACATCCACAATAAGGTGAAAATTCACATTCCAAATGTAGGATACCATTTGTAATTTCAGATCTATTGGCACTTAGGACCTCGCATTGGTCAAGAAGATGTGTGGTCAGGCTAATCACACCATTTTGGGGGGAATTTTTTCCTATTCGAGGAATCTCATAAAATTTATGATATGTTTTTGAAATCCTTCTCATGCCCTAATATTATATTTCTTACCCCTATTAAAATTAATTGATTAAGACCGTGCGCCGATGAGAACGACTTTTTGTACCATAGGTTCTCTATCATTCTATTGTTTTTTATGATGGATTATTTTATATCCATGATTGGGAATTATGGAGTTTATTTCCATCCCAAGAGTTATTCAGGGTATTGGATATAGGATTAAACCTCTATGATGCATCTTATGTATCCTATGAGACCATTAATCAAAACCAATATAGTTTTCTTGACGTAGTATTAGGTCAAATAACCTGAATATATGATGAAATTTAACATAATATGGGAAATATGTAAATTATGGGATCGATCCTCAAGGAGGTATCCTATATATCCAATTAATATAGGAATTAGAGCCTATGTGTTTTTTTGGGTCCCATATGATGTTAATAATGTGAAAATAGGGACCTTGAGTGGGGAATAGACAAATAAGGCTTCCATGAATTTCCTAAATGAGAGTGTCTCCCATTGAATGAAGATGATTTGTAATCCTGATTACATCCTAATGAAGGAACCTCACCAAGAGTATCTTTATCATACTATTGTTATCCCTATCTCAAATAACTAATCCCACATGATTCATGCTTGGTGTGAGATATAATAGATAGGGTAATATCAAACACATCTCATGATATCATATTTATACGGGGCTTACCCGTTAATGTTTCTTATATGGGGGTATGACTACTCATCTCAAGGAGGATACGGAATGGATCTTATACCTTATAAAGGTGTCATATTTTTCCTATTTTTCCTATTTTTCCTATTTTTCCTATTTTTCCTATTTTTCCTATTTTTCCTATTTATAAAAAAACAAATACTTTATAGTTCATCTCATCCCTAATCTGCTGATGGGTTTTTGGTACTTGATGGAATGGTTGGGACTTACACTGAAATGGATTCCCACATATAAGACCACTTATAATCTATTGAAGGAAACAGAAGGATGGAAGTATTATGGAATAATTCAATCACATGAGTGAATGATATTAGATATAGAAAGAGACTAACACTATGGTGGATGAACATTGGATTTATGTCCTTAATAAGTAGTCATTCCTATCCTATTTGGATAGAAATCAGAGTCCTCATAGTTCATTTAACCCCTAACCCACTGATGGTTTGGGGTGATTGATCACACTCAGAGACATTATTATTATCCCTTATGATTTCCAATGAAAGTTACATATATAATAATAGATTCCCATGTTTCATTTTAACTCATTTTTATCTGATGGATAAAGGGAGATGATGACCATAAAATCTCTAATAGTTATTATTTGCACGAAAGAAAGGGTCCATCTGAGATCATAAAGAGTAGTGTCACATGAGAGAGTAACCATAAACCATTAAAAAAACTCCCTTTATAAAAAGGGTATTTAGATGAAGGTTATTGGCTGAGGGTTCAAAAGTTGTATGTCTAAGTGTGTCTACTGGACAATTTTAACAAGCATGCCCAGAAAGTCTTGATTATCATCCTGAAATATATTTATTTCTTCTTAACGTGTTCTGGGAGTCATTATAATATGAAATACACATCCACGGGTTTTTGGGTGACATTTAAAAGATCCTTTTCCTAATCAAAGTGGTCATTCCAAACACCTTTATCAAGATTAACTGATTTTTCTGAGTTGTCTTCGCATGATTAAAGAGGTAATGCGTGGTGCATTTCACATAATCAAATGACATGTTCAAGATTCCTTCACATGATCAAATTTACTTTTCAATGATTCATTTTTGTAATTTAAGTGAATTTTTTGAGATGCACTAGCAATAAAATATGGATTTTCCATGATGTATTTTTAATATCAAAGTGCCTTTTCAGGATGTCTTCACATGATGAAAGTGACTCATCTAGATACTATCACGTGAAAACACGGGAATGTCTAGGGGAATATTGAGACATCCCAATACTAGAGGCGATTCATGAGATCTCATTATCCTAAGTGGGTTGCATAGTCTTTTGTCATGAAAAAATAAAATATTTCATGCATGTCCAAGTGTTGAAGTTGAGTGTCCAAATAGACAGTTCCTGAAGCCCACATGGATAATATTTTTCATGGGAGGAGCATATCATATACAAGGGTTTTCCTTATATCAACACCTATTATGGTTTGTATGATAAAGGGATGGGTGTTCCATGAGTTTATATGCATTCCAAGGCATTTATAGCCTGAATTCATTGCATGCTGCTTAATTTCTCATTTGATTTCCTGTCCTCAATGGAGTCTAAGAAGGGTTCTTCTAATATGCGGACACGATTCACATTAGAGTCATAAGATGGAAAAGTTGCATGGATGATGGTATTCAGTCCTTATGAGGACATCATAAAACTAATTAAATAATTTCAAGGGGGTTCTGCATGCTGAGGTACTCACTTCTAGGTTTCCATTCAAGCGTCAAGAGAACATTGTATCATAGTATCATGAGACCGAGGGTTCACATGATTCATCTTGAACACTATATTGGGGAATTTCATCTCTACCAATGTATATCCATAGACACCATCTTGAGTGTCCCACGTATTTGAGATCCTTCACTATGTGGATGAATATAAAAATTGTGACAATGAGGGTTCTTCTTGATAACTTTACATGGAAAAGTGGTACACATATAAGATTCATACATGTGTTGTTACAGGAGGTCACAAGATAATCATTCAATCACATAATCTCTAAGGGATCGTGTGAGGGGATTTTTGAACACTCTCTAGGGATCCATGTTGCTACCACATGCATGGATGAGGGGTTTCATAAAGGATTCATGAAACCAGTGAGGCATCACATGGCCATGTGAACACCTTTTATGAACCATGTAGTTCATGATATTAATTTCATCATGATATTGTGTCATCTTGAAGGGATCGCATGATGGGTTTTCTCCATCACCTAAAGAAGTTTTCTGAGGGTAGTATCCAATGATTTCTCTCATAATATTCCATTATTCAATTTTTATTTTACATGATCCCCTTTTTATACACTGCTAAATTGTTTTTTATTGGAGGCACAACTTTATATAGGCAAGGTAAGTGTACTTTATCACCAATTTTCATGTTGAGGGTGTTGGGTGTACTGTCTTGAGGTGGTAGAGAGACTAACATGAAAAATATCATGTGGTCTTGAGATTGATTCACATGAGGGAATTATAGAAATTTATTTAGGATTTACACGTTCTGATCCAAGGGGGTGCATGATTATTTTCTATTCATGCGATGGGTCATGCGAAAATCACTATGGGATTCATGTGACAACTACATAGGCTATGCTTGATCCCATGATATTCTAATGGGTGAATTCTCATAGGTACTAATTAGATAAAATAAATAAATAAAATTAAAAAGGTGTAAGTATCTCACAATGGAGAGTTATGTTCCCCTTTATGAAAATCATATGATGTCCACATGTCTTGGTATGACCATCAACATTTTAATGCATGACTTCTGATTCCTCTTATTATGGAATCATGTCATTGTGTGATAAATTTCAGTAGATAATATGTTAGATGTATCAAATCCTTTGGATGGTCTTGTGGTGTTGAAATCTCCTTTTAAGAAAACTCCATAAAGGCAGAAGGATGAATGTGAAAACCCATTCTAACTCATGATAGCTAGGTGGACATTCATGTGATCAGTCTCATCATAACATGAAAACATAATGACCATCAACATCCCTTCATGTGAATTTTAGCACTACTATGATGAATCAATGGTTTTCTACATTCAATATCATGATCCATTGCACATCTTTTGATGCATTTACATGATACCTTAATCGGCTTCATGCAAAAAGAATTGACATGCATGGATTTGTGACACTGAGGATTATTTGGCTTCTTCAGGCTTGATCATTAGAGATATCTGACATGGTAATTGTCAAGATTTGGGATCATGAAGATTAATTCAGGTGTTACTATCTATGTCAAACCATGGGTGTCAGTGAGTATAGAAAATGATCAAAGGTAAAAGATGGTGTGATCGAGTGATCAAAAGGCCATGAATTTTTCTTTATGATTTTATAGAGGAACATTAGACATACCACTTTTCATCCAATATCAATTTGTTCTTATGGATAGATATATAAAAATATAATATTTTTTAGAAGCATTTCCTATAGATGGTAGTAGGGCCAATGCTCAAAACACATGCACTACACCCTCACCGGCCACACCCTCCCATTGCTCATCCCTCTTAGGCACACAAGAACACACCCTATGTGCCAAACCTGAGAGAACTACTCCCAAAAATAATTTTGACTCAACTGACTAGTTGGACGGCTCCCATGGAGTGGTTGTGGTGACTCCTACATGTTCCTCTGGATGAGATGGTCAGATAGTTATCCTAGATGGCTATTTTTTGGCTAAGGGTCACATTAACTACTTAGAAAATAAATCTATGTAAAAAAGGAAAAAATAAGAGCCAAAATTTATTTCCCGATAAAAAATAAGTCCCAATACCAACCATCATTCTTCATGGATTCCACCTCCATGTCCTTCATATAAAAAAATAGTTGTATCTTCACAGGCTTTACCCTTCTCAAATTATTAAATACAAAGTATCAGGAGCACAATTATGGTTCCTACAATTAAAAAAGTAAAATTGAAACATAAAATACTACAAATAATTATGTAATCATGATATGACATGTAAAAGGGGCATTATATACACTATATAAAATAAATTTGGTGTGTATCTTTACATTATTCCTCAATAAAGGGAAATTGATATGAAGTCTCTTACCTCATGCTTCCTTTGGGATGGACAAGCTTTAACAACATGTATAATTGTTTTTAGAATTTTATTAATTTATAACTCAAATATATCCATATTTATTATATTATATATGTTATTATTTTAATATTTTACCACTCGTTTGTTAATAATATTTCATTATTATCATGGTTTTGGGTGATCATTGTCATGTTTTCTCAATCATGTTTTACCATGAAAGTTTATTTTCATCCATATATTTTATATATCCGTAATATAAATAATTATATTAATGATATGAACATAATTTTTTTGTTATATAATTTTTTATTTATTATTTAAATTTTATTATTGAGAATGGATCACATCATTTCATGGACCCTGTAGGATGTACGTATGCACGAGCGAAGTTTTCATTTCCCTAATAGGTAAAAGGGTAAGAAAGTTTGTGATATATTAACTTAATATAATCAAAATAATTTCATATATATCACATATATTCAATAAATTTATCCATATTACATTCCCTTTAATGTGTAAGTGAAAAACGAATCAGATCGCTTCGCGAGTTTGTAGTCTTTCATACACCTGAGTAACATTATCATATTTTAAAATGAATAAAATATAATAATGTATTTATGAGATTAAAATTGTACAAGTATAATAATATAATAAATACTATATAAATTTTTTAAATTCATAATTTCATCTATCCTTTAATGGCATTGATAGAAATCCGATTACATCGTTTCAAGAGGAGGTAGTCTGTCGTACACATGATCGACGGATTCATTTCCCATTTGATGGAAGAGGAGATGAATGTAGAAAATTATCATAACATAAATACATCTAAATATATTTAATATAATTATGTTATTATATTAGGACGGTTTAATATAATATGAAGGATGTGTGATAAGAATCAAAATAAAAATGCTCATTTAAGAATGTAAACTCTTTTTCAGACAAATTTCTTAGGTTTACTAAAAAATAATTCCTAACATTAATTTAAAATAAAATAATGGGATAAAATATTATGGGATGGTATTAATAAAGTTATTTGGTCAGGTATTTCATGAACCAAATGGAATTGATGTGTGAATAGTGTAGGAGATGGGGTGACCTTTTATAAATGGGGGAGATGAAACACATGGAATTTTTAAAATATTCAATTAAACTACAATTTTTATCATTAAAAAAGAAAACAATGGGTCATTTGAGACTTTTATAGGTGATATGGTTGTAATATGACTATAAAATGGGGTTTATTACATTTTTAGAGGTTATTTTAACCCTTATTGTTTAGTTTAACACCTTTATAAATTAGTATTTACCTTAAATGTGGTAATAAGTTTTTCCTTCTTATAATAATCAAAATGGTCAAAACATAATTTTGAATTATTAGATAATATAAATTAGTATGGTTCCAAATATGGAATACATTTTTTTAATTCAATTCATAGTCGTTGAATTATCCAAGGTAAAACTATACTCACATACATGACGAAAAAGCGGGTTTTCGAAGAGAATATTCTCATAAGTATAGAAGGTTTTTATATCAAAATTGAAAATAAAAAAATATTGAAATGAACTAAATTAGATAAAATTTAATATATTTTAACTAGTATTACTTATAAACAAATTTTAAATATAATTTATCCACGCAAAATTATTTAAATGAAAATGTATTTTGCAATAAAAATAATTATTTTTCACTATTCATTGAAAAATGATTCTTTTTAGAAAAATCCCAAAAATTAACCCTAAGACAGTTTATATATTCTTATTTCAAAAATTAATCTCATTTGGTAATTTTAATTTACTAAACATGTTAAATATTAATATTAAATTATGTGTGTAGAGGGTGACTAAAACATTTCATAGAAAAATAGAGTTTTTAAAAACAATTTTTTTCCTTTTAAATGATTCTTATATTATTTCTAATCAAATGATAACATTAATATTTATAATATATTTAGTAATATTAATATTCATAAATTTGAAATATATATTAAAATTTTATACTATATTACTTTTCATTAAGGCTTGGGGTCTCTTGTTCTGCAAGTTATCGAAGAGATTAAATTTAAAGAAATATATTTGTTCGGTTGTTTAAGCTCGGTGATTCATGTTGCATACACTATCAAATATAATGGTATTCTTTTCAAATATTTGTATGTTACATGAAATTCAATATTTTAGGTAGGTATAGTTTTACAATGAGTTTGATAAATTGTCTCTAGGTCTAGAATCCTTTATATAGGCATCCCTCTTAGCCATTGATCTAATCTGATCTGGAGGTCTAAATAAATTAATAAAACAGATGAATCGAGATATCATAAAAGATTTAATTTCAATTCTTAGAAAATAAAATTTATTACCATATTAAAAACATATGTTCATATAAAAACATATAATTTATAATACATACTATCCAATATTGAAGGAAATGAACAAAAGATAATAAAAACAAAAAGTCATTCTGGAACATTTATTTTGAAATTACAGCTTGATTTTTTTAATTAAGATGCTATTAGAAGTCATTATAAAAACAGATATCTTATATTCTATTTAATGTAATAGAAATGTTTAAATCCCTCTTTATAAGATCAAACCAAAAAAATAACACTCCCTTTAAAAAATATTATTTTAAGAGAAAACCTTTAAATTATAAAATTATTTAAAGAATTAACCACCATACACATAAGAAAAAAAATCATAAAAATAATATTAGATAAAAAGATTAATATTAGATAAAATATTTTAAATTTTAATGTATAGTTTCAAATAATACTAGTGTAATTATTAATATATTATGACAAATATTGGAGTAAATAGTAAAAAAACTAAAATGTATTTTAGGTCTTAAATATTATAATATATTTGATGAACATAGCAATATTTAAAATATAATAAATTATATTCTAGGAATATAGAACAATTTCAGTTCAAATTTTTTCATGAAAATAACTTTTGACACCAAAATCTACCAAACTCATATTTTTTTCATTACTGAAATCTCATTTGAGATACATGCTTGATGGGTTTCAAATAATTGTAATTTATTCAAAGGGAAATTATTTTTTCAATGTCCATATCTCATAATTTTTTTTAAAAATCGTACACTACTATATATAAAATAAAACTTTATATAATGAGATATTCGTGTGGTTTCACTTCGACATTTTCATTTTTTTTCTTAGATTTCAATTATCTGTATAGTTTTTCAACACATTTTCTTTATATTATAATGTTTGGGATGAAATTTTTAAGGATTTAAAACATGGAATTTTTTCCATCATTTAATTGTTATTTTAAAATTATGTATAAGAAATTATCTATTCTTTATGTTTTGAGTAAAATATAGAAATGTACTTTGTAGATGTAATTATCTGAAACACATTCTTTAAAATTAAAACAACCTTTAAATTTAACTCAAAATTAAAACCTTATATTTCATTCTCATATTTACCTAAAATGTACATCTTTTTAAAAACCATAGATTTTTTTCAAACACCCTGATATTATATGATATATTTATCTTTAAATAATTTTTATGCCATTGATGTATTTCATTACATGTAACACCTACTTAAAAAACCAAGATATACTGTTTAAATATTATTATTTTATGTGATAGTTATCACCCAGGTGTTGGATTAGAGATTAAAAATAGAACTAAATAAATTATGATAAAATATTTTTTAAATATGTATAAAATTAATGAATTAGTTATTGGATAGGTGAAAATTAAAATAAAAGTATTTTAAAGTAAAAAATGATTTTTTTTAGATAAAAACATTTTTATTCATGAAATTTGTTATTATCTTAATAAATTAATTTATCCTCTATTTATGAATAACATTAGTGCAATTTTTATTTTATATGTTCAATAAAATATTTTAAATTTCAACTAATTGTTTTATTAGATAAGGAATAATAATAAATAAAATTTTATTCTAAAAATGCATTTTTTATAAAACAAGGTTTTCCTTACATTTCGCACAGTTATTTTAAAATGATATTATGACACTTAAAGAATTTAAATCATTCAAAATAGATATTATATTAAGAGTAAATATAAATAATATTATTTAATAAGTTTAACTTAATTTTTTTCCATAATGAATAGTTAACATGGTAAAAATCATGTTACTATAGTAAAGGATAAAATTGATAAATGAGAGAATAACCTAAGATATAATGTTTAAAATATAAAATAAAATGATTTAATTTTATTTTATGATCATATATATACATTATACTGTAAAAGGTACACATACAATAAACACTATGACTGGTAATATATTATTTGAAAATAAATCTACGAAATCATTTATATCTAGATAATTTTACGAGAGTATAAAAATGGAACCCCAATAATTAGATGTTGAATATTCAATAAAAATATTTCATTATAAGATTACTGCATTATTTTATATGATTATTCTCTAGTTGAAGTTTTTGGTAATTTTATATCTTAAAATATTTTTATTCTCCATATAGTTTAATTTTATTTTATATTATGTATAGATTATATTCATATACATAAATTGTCACGAACCAACCCGGGTCGACCCTGAACCGGTCACCCAAGCCGGTCCGCGACATGGCCCGAGAGGCGTTCCCGATCCTCCTGGGCTGGCGACAAGCGCCAGGGCATCAACAGAGTCTATGGGAACGATTTCGCCCAATATAAATAAATAAGATAGTGGAAATAAAACAGAGCAGCGCAGAAAAGATAAACCAAACCAAACCATTTTCTTTTCCCAAATAAACTTTCAGAGCCAACCGGGCAATTTCTCAAACGAACCAAAGTATTTGTTCACACTTCAAAAGAAATCATTTCTCATTAAACCAGAACTCTATCTTATATTCCGTGAATTATGTTTAAAATCCAAACGGGCATTCTTTCATTATTGGGTGTCCGCTCGTCAAAAGGATGTTTCATGTGTCGTGTATAAAATAAACGGCTCCTTTTGACATTAAATAACCATTTAAAAATTAACCGTCTTATATTCAAAATTAATTATCGTATATTATCTCATATTTATTACAATTAATAAAATGTTGATTTTTAACAATTAGGGTGCGCAAACAGCATGAAATAATATAACTTAAATTTTAAAAGCAGTGCAAAGGGGACCTACCTCAAAACCAAGCGCGACGACAAAACAACTTTGGAACCGAGGCGCGATGACACAACGCGTGTCCGAAACCACGTGACAAGGTCTGACACTCTGCATAGTCAGTACCAAGGACTGAGACACATCCAAAACTCACCAGAGTATTCGAAACCAAGCGGCGGGAATAAATTCTCACCTTGAAACTAAAGCGCGGCGACGACGGAACCTCGGAGACAAGGCGCGGCGATGGCGCTCACTCGGAAACGCCCTGTGCGGGCCCTCAAAACCCTCAGCCTACCAAAAACAACCGTAAGTTTATAAAACCTTCTAACAAAGAAAAGGCCAAAGTAGTAATACTAATAATAATAATAATAATAATAATAATAACAATAACAAAAGTAATAAGATTAATAAGATTAATAATAATAATAATAATAATGAAATTAACAATAATAATAATAATAATAATAATAATAATAACACATTGGAATAATAAAATATAATAATAATTATAGTAGTAATAATATAATATAATAATAATAATAATAGCATACCCATAATATAAAAATGATAATTTTTATAATATAACAACAATAATAATATAATAATAATAATGACAATAATAATATAATAATAATGATAATATTATTATTTACATAATTATAATAATAACATATTAATATTTATAGTGATGATATAATAACTAACATATTAATAATAATAAAAGAAATCCTTAATATTTTATAGGTTAAAATAATAAAATGAAATAAGAAAATAAGATAAAATAAAGTAAAAACAAACCGGCAAGGGAAGGCGTTGGCTGCAGCAGGGGTGGCCCGAGGCGGAACAGCCAGTCGGAGGAGGAAGGAGAAGAAAAGAAGAAGAAGAAGAAGAAGAGAAGAAGAAGAGAAGAAAAAGAGAAAAGAAGAAGAAAGAAATGAAAGAAGAAGAAGAGAAGAAGAAGGAGGGAGGCGCGGGTCTGCCGTGGGTGCAGCAGGGGAGCAGCGACGAGGGCACTGCGGCCGGAAGCCGGCTGGTGCACAGGGAGGGCGGAGGGTCGCGCTGCGCTGCAGGCAGAAGGTGCGGATGAGCAGTAGGGTTGGGGCGCTGGTGGCCTGTTGCGGCGGACCGATAGGAGGATGAACTTAAGTCGGGTTCCGCCGCTGTGCACGCTGGAGGAAGGCAAAGGAAAGAGAGGGTGCTGCGGGAAGGAGGAGAGAGGTCGGGCGACGACTGCCGTGGGCTGGTTCGAAGGAGGCCGAGGATGGGTGTGCGGCTGCTGCAAAAGGGGAGAGGGGAAACGCTGGGATGATGTTGCTTGAAGAAGGAAGATAAAAGAAAAAAAAAGAGGGTAGGGGGGGGTCCGCTGGAGGCGAGTCGCCGGGTAGCAGGGGCGGACAGAGAGGATGTAACAGGGGAGAAGAAGAAGGGGGGCGGCGACTCCTCCGGGGGAGAGAAAAAAAACATATATAGATATAGGGGTGGTCCGCTAGGGTTAGAAAAATAAGAAAAATAAAATAAGAAAATTAAAACAAATCAAAATTATAATAATAAGAAATTACAATAATAATAATTACAACAATAAAGATTAATAACAAATCATATTTAATAACTATTATACTATTATCCGCAACATTAACAATTTAATTAATTATTTATTTATAACATAATGATAAAAATAATAATAATGATAATAATAAACATAGCGATAAAAATATAAATGATAGAAATATTCATTTTGTCTTAAATAATAAAAATAATTATTAACTTACAATAATATATGTGCGTGTTAAATATAAAGACTCTATTTAAAATTTTCCAAAGACAACGGGATGCGCAAAAACACCGGGCAGGGACGCGCGGGGCTTCCTGAACAGTCTCCGCTCACGCGCCCCACGACGCCGCGTCAAAAAGCGCACTTTTTTAACAAAAACTCAAAAATCTAATTCGAGGCTGGACACAAACCCCAGCAAAATAATTCAAAGTCAAAGAAATCATAAAATAAAATAGACGCACGGTTTGGGGTGCGACAATTCTCCCCACCATAACGCTTTCCGCCCCCGGAAAGCCACCACACCAACCAGTCGATCGATCAACACCTAAGGGTTTCACAGAACACGATCCAACCTCTTATCTCAAGGACATCATATCGACTACCAACGGAACGAAACCTCATTGCCCGAGATGAATCACCAACAGAGGGAGGCCCGAACAGGCTCCCCACCATAAGAACTCCACTAGCATTCGATAATGACTTAAGATAAAACCCAAAGAGACTCACGGTGGGTCTCCCCACCATAAAAAAAAACCGACCAACTAACGACCAAACGGGAAAACAGCTTAGACATGCACGAGACCTTATTCCAGCTAGAAAAAGCACAGCGAGGACCTTTAAACCACTTACTCACGTCCAAAAGTAATAGGATTTGATCTGAAAATTTTACGCAAACCAAAACCCTTACCCCATGGGCGGGGAGGGTGGGCCTAAGGATTGAATCACTGAAACTTGGACGGAAAACTACTCGCGTACCACTACTTAGGGATGGACACAAACCAAAGCCATAACCGATTCACATCGGTGGTCCACACGAGGTCACTGATCAGCAACATACATCCAAAAGGCACAATTCCCGATGCTGCGTGAGGGATAAGTCCATCACGCTCTTTGCGATAAGAGGAAAACTACAACGACAGAGAAGCCAGAGTAACAACACCAAAACTATCACACCACGACGATAGAGGCGCGACTTTAACCAGACTCTTTAAAATTTTCCCCCGGGGGGTTCCTGACTACGCGCCGGCTTCACTCCGAGACCTTTTGGCTGGAGCTCTGATGGATGAAGCATCTCCTGCCTCGCAGTCAGGTTCTGATAATCCCAACAAGAAACATACATCTTTTGATTTGACAAAAGAAAGGACAAGATTTTAAAATTAAAACACACCAGCATTGAAAGACGAGGTTCGTCAAAAGACCCATGAAGTTCCCATACATTTCAAACCCAAAACACCCCCAGTATAACTACAACGATAAAAGATCCCTTAAACTGAAAGGAAACTTACACCAAGAACTCTGAACAAAGACCCAATAACACATTACTTCTGAGAACACCCTCTGCGACGCTTTCTTGCAACGCCCCGACAAAATCGTCGCAAGTGACCCAGACGTCCACACGCCTGGCAGGGCTTCGGAGCACTTGGGCACGATGACTTCTTGTGACCCCGCTTGCCACACTGATAACACACAATAATCTCTCGCTCCGAAGAGGTTGATGAAAGATCCCGAGGCCTCTTGATTCCATGACCTGATCCATCCACTTCCATTTGCTTACTCATTTCCTTTCCAGAATCTTCACCACTGCTCATAGGGATCGAAGGAGGGAGAACTACTTCGAGCACTCCTGCCATCGCAGCTTCGACATGAAAGGCTTGTCTCGCCACATCGACAAAAGAAGTCAGGTTGGACTCTGAAACTTTCGACTGTAGATCAGGGCGGAGACCCTCCTCGAAGCGTCGAGCCTTCACGGGGTCATTTGTGGCATACTCTGAATCATAAGGTACTAGCTCCACAAAGCGATGGGAATATTCTAACACGGATCTGTCGCCCTGCTGCAGACAACACATTTCCATCCCTTTTCTCACCCTATCTTCCTCAGAGAAATACTGGCGAATGAACGAGGCCTTGAAAAACTCCCAAGTAACCTCTTGACGGGGCTTGTTCCGAGACACCGACTTCCACCACATCCACGGTGAACCTTCAAGCATAAAGGTTGCAAACTTGACCTTCAACGACTCGGGCAGCTCAATGAGGTTAAAGTCCCTTTCAACCTTCCGCATCCACTCCTCTGCCACAGAAGGGTCTGCTTGACCATAGAAGAGAGGTGGATCGAGCTTCCGAAACTCAAGCATAAAATCCTTTGGTTGATCAACCGCACTACGATCACCCATCGAAGCCTCAAAGGGATAACCGCTGGACAAGGAAAAGTCAAAAACCCAATCAACGCTAACTCAACGAATGAATAACAACCTCAAAATCAACCACTGCATAGGTGACAAGCTCAAAATCCGAGAAAACAAGTTATCATAACGTCAAAAAATTTCTCTTTGAAAACATCTTTAATTTTGAACAAGCTTGGTGGGTTAAACCTTCGCCATTGGTATTCTTTAGAGCCTCACTCACATGCATGTATCCGTGCCACCCAGGGCATCCATCCACCATACCAGAAATCCATCCACATTTCCAACATACCACAATGCATGTGAGCACTCATCAGAACACCAAGGTCAAAACAGAGCAACTTCATTTTCCAAAAACAATTTATTCATACCACTTCTTTTAAAACAATCTACAAATCAAACATGTCATTTCAAACAACCCCTTTTTTTTCAAAAACCAACTTTTCTGATTCAAACCACTTTCAAAAATCCAGGGAAACACAGAACAACTCAAACAGGGGACTAGTGTCAGTGGGTGACTTGACCATATGGTTGGCGGCCACATGCCAAACACGTCACTGACATAGGGAGCCTTCTTAGACCATGCCCCTAGCTCTGCATGGCTTGCCAGGTCATGCGGGTTAGGAGGACTAATGGCCCAACTCCATTTGTCGTACCCCAATCGCAAAACATCTCCATAAAAACCCAAACAAACCAATTAAACTGGACTTCCCCTGGAAACCTGAAGATCGGTACGGGCAAGAGTTCGCGACGCTCTTCTCGTACCTACCCCTCAAGTCCCGACAATCCTACTCCATCTACCTTGATATCCCAAATAACAAAGGGCGCTCTGAAAAGTGAGGTCTGCTAAGAGCAAACCTTCCTCTGATACCATTTTTTCACGAACCAACCCGGGTCGACCCTGAACCGGTCACCCAAGCCGGTCCGCGACATGGCCCGAGAGGCGTTCCCGATCCTCCCGGGCTGGCGACAAGCGCCAGGGCATCAACATAGTCTATGGGAACGATTTCGCCCTATATAAATAAATAAGACAGTGGAAATAAAACAGAGCAGCGCAGAAAAGATAAACCAAACCAAACCATTTTCTTTTCCCAAATAAACTTTCAGAGCCAACCGGGCAATTTCTCAAACGAACCAAAGTATTTGTTCACACTTCAAAAGAAATCATTTCTCATTAAACCAGAACTCTATCTTATATTCCGTGAATTATGTTTAAAAGCCAAATGGGCATTCTTTCATTATTGGGTGTCCGCTCGTCAAAAGGATGTTTCATGTGTCGTGTATAAAATAAACGGCTCCTTTTGACATTAAATAACCATTTAAAAATTAACCGTCTTATATTCAAAATTAATTATCGTATATTATCTCATATTTATTACAATTAATAAAATGTTGATTTTTAACAATTAGGGTGCGCAAACAGCATGAAATAATATAACTTAAATTTTAAAAGCAGTGCAAAGGGGACCTACCTCAAAACCAAGCGCGACGACAAAACAACTTTGGAACCGAGGCGCGATGACACAACGCGTGTCCGAAACCACGTGACAAGGTCTGACACTCTGCATAGTCAGTACCAAGGACTGAGACACATCCAAAACTCACCAGAGTATTCGAAACCAAGCGGCGGGAATAAATTCTCACCTTGAAACTAAAGCGCGGCGACGACGGAACCTCGGAGACAAGGCGCGGCGATGGCGCTCACTCGGAAACGCCCTGCGCGGGCCCTCAAAACCCTCAGCCTACCAAAAACAACCGTAAGTTTATAAAACCTTCTAACAAAGAAAAGGCCAAAGTAGTAATACTAATAATAATAATAATAATAATAATAATAACAATAACAAAAGTAATAAGATTAATAATAATAATAATAATAATGAAATTAATAATAATAATAATAATAATAGTAATAACACATTGGAATAATAAAATATAATAATAATTATAGTAGTAATAATATAATATAATAATAATAATAATAGCATACCCATAATATAAAAATGATAATTTTTATAATATAACAACAATAATAATATAATAATAATAATGACAATAATAATATAATAATAATGATAATATTATTATTTACATAATTATAATAATAACATATTAATATTTATAGTGATGATATAATAACTAACATATTAATAAT
Source organism: Viscum album (assembly GCA_963277665.1). Lineage (NCBI taxonomy): Eukaryota > Viridiplantae > Streptophyta > Magnoliopsida > Santalales > Viscaceae > Viscum > Viscum album. The sequence continues at coordinate 1,738,881,977 of OY728142.1, read as the reverse complement.
AATAAAAGAAATCCTTAATATTTTATAGGTTAAAATAATAAAATGAAATAAGAAAATAAGATAAAATAAAGTAAAAACAAACCGGCAAGGGAAGGCGTTGGCTGCAGCAGGGGTGGCCCGAGGCGGAACAGCCAGTCGGAGGAGGAAGGAGAAGAAAAGAAGAAGAAGAATAAGAAGAGAAGAAGAAGAGAAGAAAAAGAGAAAAGAAGAAGAAAGAAAGGAAAGAAGAAGAAGAGAAGAAGAAGGAGGGAGGCGCGGGTCTGCCGTGGGTGTAGCAGGGGAGCAGCGACGAGGGCACTGCAGCCGGAAGCCGGCTGGTGCACAGGGAGGGCGGAGGGTCGCGCTGCGCTGCAGGCAGAAGGTGCGGATGAGCAGTAGGGTTGGGGCGCTGGTGGCCTGTTGCGGCGGACCGATAGGAGGATGAACTTAAGTCGGGTTCCGCCGCTGTGCACGCTGGAGGAAGGCAAAGGAAAGAGAGGGTACTGCGGGAAGGAGGAGAGAGGTCGGGCGACGACTGCCGTGGGCTGGTTCGAAGGAGGCCGAGGCTGGGTGTGCGGCTGCTGCAAAAGGGAAGAGGGGAAACGCTGGGATGATGTTGCTTGAAGAAGGAAGATAAAAGAAAAAAAAAGAGGGTAGGGGGGGTCCGCTGGAGGCGAGTCGCCGGGTAGCAGGGGCGGACAGAGAGGATGTAACAGGGGAGAAGAAGAAGGGGGGCGGCGACTCCTCCAGGGGAGAGAAAAAAAAACATATATAGATATAGGGGTGGTCCGCTAGGGTTAGAAAAATAAGAAAAATAAAATAAGAAAATTAAAACAAATCAAAATTATAATAATAAGAAATTACAATAATAATAATTACAACAATAAAGATTAATAACAAATCATATTTAATAACTATTATACTATTATCCGCAACATTAACAATTTAATTAATTATTTATTTATAACATAATGATAAAAATAATAATAATGATAATAATAAACATAGCGATAAAAATATAAATGATAGAAATATTCATTTTGTCTTAAATAATAAAAATAATTATTAACTTACAATAATATATGTGCGTGTTAAATATAAAGACTCTATTTAAAATTTTCCAAAGACAACGGGATGCGCAAAAACACCGGGCAGGGACGCGCGGGGCTTCCTGAACAGTCTCCGCTCACGCGCCCCACGACATCGCGTCAAAAAGCGCACTTTTTTAACAAAAACTCAAAAATCTAATTCGAGGCTGGACACAAACCCCAGCAAAATAATTCAAAGTCAAAGAAATCATAAAATAAAATAGACGCACGGTTTGGGGTGCGACATAAATCCAACATTAATTGTTGAGGAATGTAGGACACACTTGATATTACAAAAAAATTTATGGTTTTCAATCATTGCGATGATAAATATTAACATCCAAAAGAAATCACATCCATTTATGGGTCCTTATTCCTATTCAAATAAAAGTGTTCATCTATTATGGTTGGTGAGAAACTCAACATATAATATTATCCCTACTATATGGAATATTCTTGATTTCTTTATAGAAGAGTTTCCATGATTTATCTCTAATAATTAAGTTGAGTTCTTAATATAACTCATACCTAGGGATGAACCTATTTCAAATACTATATATATAATTTCAACTACAAATTTTATTGAATATGGGAAGAAAATCCATGAGATTATTGACAAGGGATTTATTCAATCATGACTGTGAACTTTATGTGAAACCATTATTTCTATTAATAATATATATAGATTGATGTGACTTAACATTTAATATTGGTAACTGAACATGATTAAAATCATAAACAAGTATCCCATACCATATATTGATGACATGTTTCATCAAATTAATAGAGAAAAATACATTTCCAAGACTGACCTTTATTCTAGATACCATTAATTTAGGGGGAAAGGAAGTTATATCCATTATGGGTTTCTATACAATGTGTGGAAAATATGAATATGTAGTGATTCCATTTTTTATAACTAATTGCATCCCTGTATTTAGGGATTTAATGAATAGATTCTTTAGATATTAACATGGTTCGTTTTTTGTAGTTTTTATAGATGATATTATTTTATATTCAAATATTTAGGAAGATCATGAATATCACATAAGGATTTACTAAAGACCCTAATGGAATAAAATATGTATGAAATTTTTTTAGAGTGGTAATTTTTTATAAAAAAAGTTTGGGACATATAATATCATGATAAGGTATATCAATGGATCCATAAAAGATGAATGTTATTGATATTTATCCCATAATTAACATTGTGAATGTGATATGTAGTTTAATTAGTTCAACTAGATAGTATTGATTATTTATGGAGATTTTTTCACATCTATCTAATATACTCATAATATTATCTCATAAGGTAGTGATATTACTTTATATGGTTTAATGTGAATAAAATATCAAGGAACTAAATGGAAGGTTAGTCAGTAAACCTTTTTTACTTTACCCTAAAGTGAAGAAGTATTTGTAATATAGAGTGATTCCTTGAATAATGTACTAGGATTTATTCTCATGAAAAATGATATGGTGATAGTTTATTCCTAATGAAAATTTAATGTACTTGAGAAAAATTACCCAAATCATGATTTTATGTTATCTAAGGTAATTGTTTTCTAATGATATAGATGAATTTTATTTACTGATAAAGATGTTCTATATATACTTATTATAAAATATTAATGTATTTATTCACATTTAAATTTTTGAATATGTTCCATAGAATATGGTTGAAGATGATTAACGAGTATGAATTCCCCATGAATTACCACCATGAGAGAGTGAACAAGGTGTTTTATTCTCTATGTCAAAAGGATAATGATAACATATCTATAATGAGGGTCACAAAAAATCCAATATTTTTAGATTCAAAAAGTATGTATCTTGAAATATTTAATAAAGGGTAGAAATATTACATTTCACAAATGACAGTTCAACTATCTTTTTGGGCGGATATTAAAGTGTAATATGGGGAAGTTTGAGTGTTTTAGAAGAAAATGAAAATTTTTATTGAGTTTAACCTTGATTTTTATGGAATGATAATTTTCATGAAATGTATATATATTTCATTGATACTAAATTTTAAGGATGATATATTAGATAAGGCTCATAGTACATCATTATCTTTTCAACAGAGAATTATGAAGTGATGATGATGATTTTGTATAGTAGTTATTGGTAGTATTGAACATTAATTTTTATAGATAGAAGTCTAAGTGAATGTTATAACCATTTCCCATTCTATAATTAGAATGGAAGAACACCACCATGGGTTTTTATTTGACTCGCCAAAATGTATAAGGACCATAATACCATTCGAGTTGTAGTAGATTCCATTATGATGTCATAACAGTTGATTTACATCAAAGAGTACATCTTACTTGATCACATTTTCATAATTTAAATTATGTAAGTCGTAAGGTTTCGTGGAGTACACCATTCTATTATATATGGTCAGAATTTGACGTTTACCTCAATGTTCTGGATAATTATTTAGTAGGATTTTGATATAGAGATATGTTTTAGTAATACTTATCATCATAATATAGATGGTTAGTCTGAGAGTACCATTTAAACTCTATAGTATATTCTAATATATTTTTCTATGGATTTCAATGGTGTTTGGTTTGAAAACTAGCCTCAAGTTGAGTTTTAATATGATATTATCTTTCACTCGAGAATTCTGATGACTCCTTATGAATCCCTTTATACAATGAATAGTATAACAACAACCTCTTAGTATGATGTTAGATAAAGAAATATATTGGTACCTGATATAGATAAATAAATGATATATAATGTTAAATTCTTTATCAATATAACAATGCAGTTCATAGTTGATATAAAATATGTTCTACTAATTTTTGACATGATCTTGAATTCAAATTTAGTGAGAAGCTATTCTTATGAATTTCTCCCTATAAATTTTTATGATATTTGAAACTAATATAAATCTAACCCTAGAAATATTGGACCTTTTGAGATTCATTATCTATTTGTGACAATATATTATATCTTGGTCCTTTCACCTAACCTCCCAAAAGTTCACAAATGTTCCATATATCTCTCTTGTGGAAGAAAATAACTTATCAAAAACAAGTATTGAACTCATATGTCATAAAAATGAAAAATTGTCTTTATTATAAGAAAAATAAAGTATAAATCTTGGTTTATAGAGATTAATTACTATGGAATGAGACTACTCAGCTGGTTATAGTTCTCTGGAGGAATCCAAAATTTTAAGAAGTCATGTTGGAAACAGAGGGTTTGATGAGGCATAGATATCATGTCTGGTTTGTATCATAGAAACATTATTTTATGGAATATAATCTTTTTATGTGCTGTAGAATGTATCACCTTTATATTTTATGACATATACCTTCTTAAATAAATTTAACAACTTCTAAAGCTTACAATACACACAACCTTCAAGTCTAAATGAAATGTTATATAGTATAATGTTATTACATAGACACTAATTTCATGGGTATGAATATATATTTTTAATTATGAAAATTATCTTTTTTTAAAATTTATAATATAAATTTATTGGTTTCAATTTATGAGAAACAAAAACAAAAAACATTTGAAATTATAAGAAATGAATTTTTGAAGAAAACAATTATGCACGCAATGTGTTTTCTTATAAATTAAATTAATAAATATTAGTGAATTATTTTAATTAAATGTATATATTTTATATGAAATAAATTTTTTATCATTTATATAATATTCTTTCTGTGCATAAAATATGAATAAATCCATTTTTATTTTTCAAAATAATATTTTTTTTAAACAGATTCGTCATAATTTTTTCAATTTATTTGGAATTTTTTTTCACTATTAGAAACTTTATTTGATAAAATAATAATAATTTTCAAAATAAACATTTCCAAACTATCTTGGTGTTAGTTTTATGAAAAAAAAATAAATTTTCAGTAAACAGTGAAAATACAAATTTTCTGTAAAAAATATATTTTTATATAAAGTATTTTTAATGTAAAAATTAATTTTAAATGTAATTAAATGTAATATTAATTAAATTATCATTTCATTAGTCTAATATAGTTCAATATAATCAATTTTATGTTAAATATTTATAAAAAAAATATGCTTAAGAAAACCAGTTCTCTAGAAAACCTCTTTGCATAACCTTTGCAGGATTAAATTTAAATTATACTGGTCCACTAATATGAATTTAATTTGATAAAATTGATTGAAAATTTTAATTAATAATAATTAATTTTGTATTATAATGTCAACATAAATTTTTTCATAATTAATAGTAAACACGATAAAATATGTTACCACTGTTATGGTTAAAACATGTTTAATGGGGTAAATATAAATATATAGGGTTAAAAATATTCTAAAATGTTGTATAAATTATATTTTTTGGTCATATATTGACCCTATGAAATATAATATTCTATAATTTTCTATTTGGGATCCATTTTTTGTGAATAGTAAATTTATATATTTTATTCTACTCAAAAAATCCATAAAGGTCATCTTCAACACTAATTAAAGGACAGCCCCATCCTCTTCACTCCACAGTTCAAGAACTTTTTGTTTTGTCCTAGACCTTCTTAAATACCTTTAATAAATCTATCCCCATGACATAGAGTCCATGTTATTATAATAAAACCATCCTATAAATACTTTTTGTATAAACCTAAAGAGGTTGTCTGAATAAGAGGTATAGTTATTAACCTTCTGTATTTGTTTTATTACTTATTCTGAATCCTTAAAATATTTGTAAAATAGAATTATATAATAAATATATAATCATACATATATTTATATTTTATTTTTTAATGGAATAACCTATATGCATCTTCTCTTCCATCGAATGGGAATCGAAACTATCTATTGTGTGTACTATGGACTATCGCCTCACAAACTGATGAAATTCATTCACCATCGCTGCCTCTCATATATGGATATAATTATATATTTAATGTATATATATTATATTTATGACATTATTATAATTTTATAACTTCATCATCACATCAAACTTCTTACATTTCAATCCATTCAAAAACATTGACGTTGCCCATGCATATGTGTGGATTACCACCTGAATGAAATGACGTGATTCGTTTTTCATTTCCAAAATAAATGGGTGAAAATGAGGATGAATTTTATGAATATATGTTATTTATATTATATAATATTTATTTTTTCAATGGTTATTATTATTTACCTTTATTTCGATCCATCCTTCAAAAAATAAAAATAGTGTTCCTGCGTACATATGACCCACTGTCGTCATAAACAGTGTACATCATTTTTCTATCTATATATTTTACAGATGACTCTATATGTGTATATAATGTATTATATTATATTTATATCCTAATTAAAATTCTGAATACGATTTAACCATTCTAAAATTATGACTAAAATTGCTAAACCAGAATATACATGAATAATGATGATGGTATCATACAGAATCATGATTTTAATAATAAATTATTAATAAATGGGTGATAAAATTTTATAATAAAATAATTTATGGTATGATATATATGATTATGATTCTATAATAGATGTATAATAAACATATCTTTATTATACAGGAGTGTTTAAAATAGTTTCTCTTCAATTACCATGATTTTTAAAAAGGTTTTCATAAATATTTTCAAAATTATAAAATGAGTGTTTAAATTAATTTTACCCATACCTTAACTTTAAAAAATGATTTACATGGAATATTATTTTCATTTTCTAAATAGGGTACTTTTTTCTATTTAATAAAAATGTAAAAATACTCTTTATTTTAATATATACTACATGAATAGAACTTCCAACCATCATGAATCATAAATGATTGGAATATTACATTAAACGTTTACAAGGATATTTTAAATGAATGATTTTATTTAATATATATATATATATCTAATTTTTTAAATGGGAGATTTCAATTTATAAAGGGTATTTTACTCAAGAAATGTTCTAAATTAACTTACAAATGAATTTTCAATCTATGATGGAAGACAATTATTTATCCTAATAATAACTAGGGATTTGACACAATGATACCATACAAATTATTTATCATGATATTTTATGATTATTATGACATGATATTTATAAAACCTATTTCTTATCCATATGTTATTCCATGATAAAATGTTTATGAAACAAGTTTATTTTTGTGGGTTATGATATGATGATTTTTTTTATTATTTAGAACACATATGTGTATGATTTTCATTATGTCATGAGTAGGACTATAATTATATTTCATTCCAATGCATTGGGGATAGATAGATATCTCATGAGAAAAAAAATTGAATTGGGAGTGAACGCATTTTAGTAAGGGACTCTGTCCACTATGATAGTCATGGAATTGATCCTTTGCTTCTAATATGGTATTTGGAGTGAACCTAATCCACTTTGATAGAATCATTATTAGTCCTTGACAACTAAATAAATTATTTTATATAGTGTGGTGTGTGCCAGTATATCAATTATTATGCCTATATTGTTACATCATGGATCATTTTCTTTGATTTATTTGTGATTCATCACTTATGAACAATCATGATTTATTAGATGACTTGAGATTATGATCAATGATATCAAGGGTATAGTTTTCAAATGTTCTAATAATATTCTAATAACCTTATACTCATGTTATATTTATCTGATCATCGATAAATCACTTATTTACCCCTACTAAGAATTAGAGATCACCCTTTATTAAGTTTTCTTTTCTTGGGTTTTGATGAAAGATATTATATATGATATGACTAAGAATGGTTCTCGTAATATAGAACATAGTGAGAGATGGTGCAGCTTGATTATGAAGTAATTGTTTATATACCCATATTTATAAAGTCACTTGACAAATATTAGTTTAGAATGAATTTGTATTATGTAATAAATATTCATCTATTATGATGATATTTATATATATATAGAAAAATCATTGGTCTCTATATTATTTCTAAGTATAGAAAAATATATTTAAATTTTGTTAATGTTGAGATTGTGTTGTTTCCCAAAAATGAAATACCTATCTGGATACTTGAAAGTGGACACGACTTTGGAAACGATGCACATAGGTTTAAACAACCATAAAAAGGATGGTGGAGTATCAAATCAGTATTCACTCAATGCATGATGAGTGGTCCATATACATTACTCCTAGATAAAAAATATAGGGGTATATTCTTAGGTAAATTTTCATTACCTTTTTGATCCATTATGATAAATATGATGATAAAATATATGAAAAACTATCATAATCCTTAGTGATATGATATAAAAATAATGTTTTATGAGTTGAAATAATGTTTAATAATTGAGTACATTATAATAATGATTTCCATAATCATATGACTCGTTACTTTAATAATTTACATTTTATACTAACGCAACTTTTTTAGTTTTAGTCAATCATTGGAAACCTGAGGGATTTTATAAAAAATAAATGTCATAGATAATGAAAAAACCTTTCTCAATATAAAAAAAGTGAAATGGGAGTTGGTATGTGAAATATTATAGGTATTATCACTTGAATATCTCATGTTATGAATAGTAACATGAATTAATGTGAACTTATAAATTACCAAAAGAAGGAACAACACACTATTGAGTTTTTTATAATGAAATATCCACATTCTTATATTTGTTCCTATGATCCACTAATTCATGAGAAATGGATCACTAATATAGTTAATATATTAACTATTCTCTAATTATCAGACAATGATATTGTTATTTTGGAAATGTATCATTTAGAAATTTAAGCATATAAATGGTTGAATCTTACCAATAATATAAGGCAAGTGGACTAAATTGACTCTATGACATGAAAAGAGTTTAGAAAGATATTTTCCAATATTTATTTCCCTTTAAATCTACACGTGTAGATGTAAATGTAATTATGAAACTAATTTAGAAGGATTCTAAATCCATTAAAATATATGGGGAGAATTTAAGCTGAATCACAATTTTTTCCATTGGTTTTATCATTGATACTAAAAGAATAGTCATTGGAATCATTAGCAGATTAAGACCATGTATCTGAAAACAAATCATTATAATATTCTTTTATAGTTATGAATAAATCATTAAATTATCTATAATTATAGAATTATATATTATACACTCTCATTGTTCTCAAGGTTTTGGGATAAAAAGAGGAAGGTGTAATTTCAAGAATGTTTTACAAAAATAAACTATGAAAAAGTGAAAATAAACCATCTGTCATGCCAAAAGTGTAGAAATGTGAATATAATAAATTTCCTTATGGGGTTTGGAAAATGTTTTGGGTGTGTAAAATATGGCCACTGAGTAAAATAATGTCGAAGTGTTTTGAATAGGCTTATCTATATTGGAAACAAAGAACAATTGAATGTTCCACCCACACTCCAAAGTTTGAATTTTATAGAGTATGTACATTCTTCCAAAATGTTCTTGAATCTGAGGGTTAATTACAATAATTGGTGGAAAAACCTATTAATCAAAGATAATAAAGTTACTATTGATATGATCAGAAGTACTGATGTGGTTTAAGGGAATGAAGTGGTAAAAGTTACACTTATCATTTAATCTATAATTAAAAATATCATACTTTATTCTATCTCTAACCACACTATTTTGGGAGTGGATTGACTTTCATTATAAAGATCCCATATCAATTTCCATGGAAGGGAAGTCACATTTCATATTCCAAATAAACCTATGATCATATTAGATTGTAAAAATGAATAATATCTTCTAACGGAAAATAATTTTGTTGTGTGAGTCCTACAACATATTCATGATAGATGTTTATACCAAATTCTTGTGGAGAAACTCAAAAATGAGGATATTTATATTTTTCAATAATATACAGATGTATTTATTGCATAATTATATTGTCTTCCCATGAATTTTAAAGTTTAGTTTTCTATAAAACTCATACATAGTGAAACACATATTTCTAATAATTTATATAGAATTTCCAATATTGAGTTATGGGAATTAATTATGAAATTCTAGGAGAGTCTTGATTACGGATTAATAGACCCTAGTGTTCCACCAATGTCTATACCAATTCTTTTGTTAACAAAAAATATTGGTCAGTGAATATTTTCATTAATTATCAAGAACCTAATAGGATTACAATCTATACTAAGTTTTAATTTCCTATATATAGATTAATTGTTGAATAAACACTACAGAGCTCGATAATTTACCAATATTTACCTTCATTTTAGATATTATAAATTGAGTGTAAATAATAATTCTATACCAACTATAATCTTTAATATGAGGTATGGTCGAGATAAATTTATATTAAATCCATTTCAACATACTAGTGCCCCAAATATATTCATAAATTTAATGAATTGTTTTTTGAGACAACCATGATCATTTTTTTGGTAGTATCTATATATTATATTCTTATATATTTTAATATTAGGTAAGAACTTTAATTAAATTTGAGGATTTTTATGAAGACCATGTAGAAGGAGAATTTGTATACCAAATTTATCATGTTTGTATTTATGCTACAAAAAAGTTTTATTATTGGTTTATATAATGTTAATAAATGGTATATCGGTGGATCCTTTATATAAAAAATTTATTGATAAATATTCTAGACCAAATATGGTGATCAAGATCTATAGTTTTCTTCTGTGATGGATACTATTAATTTCTTGGGATATATTTATTATATCTATATAATCCATTAACCATATAGATATAGAAGGTATCAAAGTTTCTTTAGAGAAATAAATTTGATGAAAAAATATAGGAGTTAAAAAAAGGATGGTTTGTGCACATATTCTCACACTAGAAAATAGTGGATGAGGGTTTTTTATCTATATAATTGTATTGAATAAAATACTAAGATTCATACTCATGTAAAATTATATGGTGATAGATTATGCCTCATGTATATTAAAAATTCATGAGAAAGATTTCATGACTTGTGATTAAGAGTTTCTATAAAAATGTATTGGTTGAATATATGGCGGTAATATATTTGTAAGGAAAGTTGTGAAATATATACTACTCATGAAATAATAAAGTATATATTAACATAGAAATGGTTGAATATGATCTAAAGTAGATGGTTGGAGTTAATTAATTATTGTTATTTCTCAATACATTATCACCCTAGGAATTAAAAAAGGTGGTTGAACTCTTAGAAAAAAATACCATGATTTTTTTTCCACGATAATGATTTAAATATAACCAAGACATGTGGATTTATAGAATAATGATCTTGAAATCAGGAGAATAGGGGGAATATCTTATCTTTATCAGATGAATATTTAATGATTTTCCTATTTGAGGATTAAGGAGGCATGGAAGGAAGATGTAGAACTATAGAAGGATGTCAGAAATATTCTAGTTAAACAATGATTATGAAGGAATGATCTGATTTTAGGATTGCGTATGTTCCCCTTTAATACCATGTTTGAACAATTATCCCATGAAAGAAGCTTATAGTTCATTATTCTCTATTTATTATGGAATTACATAGATGTATAGAGTTCTGAAAGTGTATTTCTATTGGGACAACATGAAAATCAATATTGAAGAGTATATATCTCAATTTATAGTATATCAGAAAGTTAATTATTAGTGAAAAATTCCAAAGGGGATGTTACAACCATTACCCATCACATAATGGAAATATGAAAACATAACCATTGATTTCATAATTAGGCTCTCATAAACATATAAAATATATAATTATATTTGGGTTATAATCAATAAAATTAAAAATCTTGCACATTCTATAAAAACAAGAGAGTATTTATCTCTTAATAATTTTTTTGGAAATTTATTATTGAAGTTTTATGGTTACATGAAGTACCATATTCTCTTGTATCTTATTGGTATCTAAGGTTCAACTCAATGTTCAAGAGAAGTCTTCACCTATATTTGATTATAGAGTTGAAATTTAAAACTACATACCATCCAAAGAAACATGGTTAGTTTAAGAGGGCTAGATATACCCAATAAGATATGTTGATAGCATGTTATATATATTTAAATGGTTTTTGGGGTCAACAATTACCTCAAGTAAAGTTTTCATAGAACAATAGCTTTCACGCAATTATTCCTACAACTTTTTATTATTCCATTTATGAAGGAAGTGAAGAACTAACATTTCTAGGGATAAAGTTGGAGAACTAATGATATTAGACCAAAGATAGATGAAAAAAAATTAGTAAAGGTGTGAGTAATTTAGTAGAGTATCGAAGTATCTCAAAGTTGAAAGAAAATATATGTTGGAAATTATCAGTGAGATCTAGAGTTCGAAGATGGTGACAAGGTAATCGTATGATTATCTCTGTTAAAGAATGATATGAGATTTAGAAATAACAGAAATATAGTTCCTATATATATCAGTCCTTATGAAATTATTTATTATATCACATTAATTTATTTTAATTTGGAACTTCCATTGAATATCTCTGAAGTTCATGGTGTGTTCTACTAATCTCTCCTGAGGAAGTACATTCTTGAACTTTCACATGTACTAAAATAAAATGCCATAAACATTGTAGTATGATATATCTTATGATGAACTAATTATGAAGGTTCATAGTAAAATAAATAAATTTTCATGGAATAGTACAAGTAACATGGTCAGTGATTTGTGGTGATACCATAAATTTTAGAAAGCTTTGTGGGAACCTAAGGATATGAGGAGGAAGAAGTATCCATAGTTGTTTATATCAGAAAAAAATTGGGGAGAAATTATTATTAGGAGATAGAATAATATATATTGATAATATATGATATATCTCTTTTTAAATAATTTTTATTTCATTGAGCACATTCTATACACAAAACCCTACCTTTAAATGAATATTTATATAATATTGAAATATTATTAGTAAATGTGTCATTTATCCAATAGACATTGGATTGGAAGATTTTTATAAGGAAAAATAAATTATCAAAATTTATTTTTTCCACATTTATAAAATTAATTCAATGGTTGAAAACTTTAAATAAATGAAAATAAAATCATATGAAAGTACAAAAATATAAATTTTTCAAAAAAATAGGTATTTATACACGGAATGTATTTTTATGATAATTATATAAATTAATCACTATACATTAATGATATTATTGAAATTTTTTAAAAAATATATTCAATAAATTATTTTATCATTCATATAATAGATTTTATTAGGAAAAGAATAATTATAACTTTGGTTATATACATAAAAATATGTTTATATAAAAATGGTGTTTATTGAGTTTCGAACACATATTTTAAAATTATTTTTCCAACATTAAGAAATTTTATATTGTAAAATAGATTCAAAATTTGGAATTTTAATAACTAAAACTATGTAAAATCTTTAACTTAATTTTCTTCCATGATCAATATTTATCGTGGTTAAAACTATATTACAATGGTAAATGTTAAAAGGGTTAAAAGAGTGGTTAGTCTAAGAGATAAGGATTAAAATTTCACAAAACCCTAAGTTTAATTTGTTTGGATGATGATATTTATAATTTATTTCATATATCATTTGTATTTTTTCATTTTATGGTGTTTTATTTGTGTAATACATAAGTAATATAATAATGTTTGAAGTATTTACATGTTTTCCACCCAATAAACTTATAAAAGATCACCTCATCTCCTATATTATCCACACTATATGATCCATTTTAAATCAACCATGGTCTTACAAAATACTCCCCCAAAAACCTTATACTTGGTCTTGAGGTACTAGTATTACCAGAAGGCCCATAAATGAAGGCTTAAAGTTCTTTTCAAAGGAGGATACTAGAAGAAGACATATATTTGTTTATTTCATCATAAACCTTCTCCAAATGATATATAACCATAGTAACATGATTGAATCAGTATATTAAGAATAAATATATGTTTTTATGTAAATTTTATATCCATTTTCAATCTTATTCCCATTCGTTAGAAAATGATGGTGTTGCTCATGCATATATGTGGACTACCACATCCACCAAATAACGTGATTTATTTTTCATTTCCTCTATAAATGGATGGAAAATGATATATTTAATGAATATATATGATATAATATATTTTTTAAAATATGAATTATTATATACCTTATTTTTCACCAATCTAAATGTGAAATCATTAATCGTGCATATATGCAAAATACCACATCTATTAAGTGATGTAAATAAATTTTTCATTGACAAGTTATATGAATGGTTTTATAAATGTATATAATGAATAAATATTATAATTTTCACATTATCATGACTTTTAAGAATATTAAACCATGAATACCGTGCATGTACTAGATCAATCCTAATGATACTTGTTTAGAATATGAATTGGATTTCACCCTAATAGTGATTTAAATAAATAATTGTTAATAAAAGGGTCATTAGAAATTATAATGGAGTTATATATAGTAGTATTTATATGAACATAGTATTTTAATTGTTTTATAATAAATCTATATTTATTATATATGATGCTTTAATGGTTATGACGTAAGACAACTCTTAAGGTATGGGTTTTTGTTACAATCTCATTTCCTTACAAAGTTATTTCTGTTAAATTTCAATCGATAAAAATCTTAAGATCCTTATAATTTTAAAATCATATAAATTGTTTTACTATGGATATTCTAAGGATTTATTGTGATTTTTTTCTCTCATTATTAATTAAAAATACAGTGAAATATATATTTTATGAAAAACTATCGTTATTTCCTCTTTTATCACAAAATATTTCTTATATGATGATAATACATTAAATTATTTCATGAATATTATTTTATATGATATAATTATTATTTCAAATTATTTTATACCATATTTCATTTTCCATTAAATTTTTTAAAAATTAATTTTTATAATGTTTTTTGAAAAGGTTATTTATTACATTTTATAAATAGAGTCAAATGAATCGTAGTCTAAACATTTACTACACAAATAGATTCTCATTCCATCATGATAATTATTTTCTTTGAAGTTTACATTTCATGTATTAATTTCTATTTTTAAAGAAAAAAATTCTCTCAATATTCATGTAATTTTTAATATTTAATGATACCCAATAAAAATGATATTTTTACTATTTTGAAAGAAAAGTTCAAATGTTATCTCAATTTTATTTTTAATCTATATTAACATCCTTTAAGTATTGTTATGTTTTACTAGTGATATGATCTTATGTTACAATTTAATTTATTTTTATGGATGGATTTTGTTGATGCTTATTAAAGGATGATTATTGGAAACCCATTTCTTTTCATTGGGTTTGGATATGATGAAACGTTGAAATTATTATGAAACATGCTTAAATTCCCTTGGTTATGTTATGATTAAATAAAGATATTATTATAAAAAATTATTTTATGTGCATATGTTTATGAAAAAAACTCATATTTTACGCTTACTAATTGATCTCTATGACCCTGATTTATTATTGATGAATCCACAATCTTGTGACTAATGTATTTTGTTGTAAAAAAACCATATGTCATGTTCTATCATTAATAAACCTTATATAATTAAGTATTGGTTCTGTAATTTATGCACATTTTTTCTTTATATTATGATTATATAATGCTCATTTATGATCATTATTGATATCTCAGATGCTTACCATTATTAAGAATTTAATCGTGACCTTTATTATGATTGATTTTTCTAGGTTATAAAGAATGGTCTTAAGTGTGATATTTTTAAGAAGTATACTATTTTAGAATACCATTATGTGGGGATACTGAAGATATATCATGAAAATGATGATTATGTATAGTCTATAAATATACTAAACATTTATTGTTATGAGGAATGTATTATTTTTCAATATATTAAATATTCAACTATAGCGGGGTAATATTTTTTGTATTTATTTGTTGGGTTTCCTTATATTTCATAATTATTTATTAAAGATTTTGAGACACATTTTCAATCCTAACAACATAATCCTTCAACACATCATACATTATTCAAACTTTATCCTAATCATTCAAAATAGATTCATAATCTAATGTAAATGATAAATATTCTCTAAATGTAAAATCAAACAAAACATCTTAATACACCCTTCTCATAAGGAAGTGTTTAAATTAATGAAATTTTTCCAAAAATCCATTAATTATCAAGTTATTATCACTATACAATTCACTTATATAAGAATATAAAGGATATTAAATTGAACTCCATTTTTTAGTATCTCTAAATTTTGTCCTTTCTTTATTATTTGAAATTATTCTTAGTAAGTTTCTTTTTTTTATGTTTTTTATTATCTAGTCTAATATAACAAGGACTCTTAAAATCATAGAATATATGTTCTAAATAATATTTCTTCTAATATTAATATTTTTTCTATTTTTTCTAACTGGTAATATAATTATAAATTCTAATTTATAAACATCTATTAGCAATATTTTAATGTTTACTATCAGTGGTTTCCAAATAAATATTATATAGAAAATTATTAGATGTTCGTTTCAATGTACCCGACTTAGTAGTTTGAGCTCTGAAATTTAAATATTTTAAATTAAAATAAAAATAAAGTCCATTTTTATTTTATTCCATCTCAATATATCTCCTATTTTATATTACATAGTTCATGGTAGTTTTAATCCCATCATTCTTATTATGCATTATTATATTATTGGTACCACATATCATTGTCCACTTAGATTCAAATTCTATTTAAATAATATCAATAATATTTTTTATAATTTTTAATTTATAATTGTCTTTTATCTATGTAATGTTAGTCTATTAAAAACTATCATAAAACATCTTAACATGTGTTCAACTAATTTACATGGTATAAACTATATTACATTATAATCTGCTGAAAATGTTTCTCTTCTAGTCTAAATAATAGTAGACATTACAAAGTGAGTACCTTAATATTTTTTAAAATTATATTAACTTCATGAAATGAATAATATTGAATATAAATATTACCATACATTAGACACAAAAATTTATTTCTTTTAAAATCAACAGAAACTCAACTCTTTCATCATTATAATAACCATAAACCTATTCTCCAAGTTTAAAATTTCTAGAATGGATGAGATAGTATTACCCACTTATATTAATCACAAACAACACTATGTTGTCTTACTGGTATTTATAATCTTTATCATCTATAAAAATTGATTTTTTTTATTTAGATTATCTAAACTTGTTTAGGGAATCAAACACTTTATAACTAAAAGAAAATATATTTTCACTTTATCATAGGTAGTGTTAGGGCCACCAAGGACATCCTAAACACTATGCAAGGGGGAATCAGTGTAGGGGAAATTTTATTCCAATTAAAACCTATTATCCATTTACCTATTGGAATTGTTAAGATCATGATTATACCATTAAATTTCATTTCATTTATTCATTAACACATACTAAAGAGAGACATGATATTTACATGGTTCACATTTCAATATGAAATGAATGTCCATGGTTAAGTAAAGAAATAATCCATGATTAAAGATGCCGCTACAATGAAATGTCTGTTATCAAAAAATTTCCAGAAAACAACCCTAAACATTAATTTTTGTACCCTACACTAAAGAGAGTTGATAAATAAATACATGGAGTCTATATAATATTAATAAAATAGATCAATTGAAAAATCCTTATTGATTTTTTATACTTACTTTATAAAAATTATTTAACTTCTTCAAATTATTTGCAACAAAAAAAATCTCCTCTACATTGTAATTATATTCATTCTTATTCTATTGTTACATTCATTGTGGAATAGAAGAAACACCTATCTTGTTCGCTTATATACACAATATATAATACACTCTTCTCAGTATCATTTCTATGTGTTTATCTTTCTCTTATTCTTCCTTTGAAAATATTTATACACAACACCTACCCTTTTTCTTATTATTATTCTTTCCTATTCTCTCTCATAAACATAAAATAAAACTTAGAGAATCATTATATTCTTCCTTGATTGTAGGATAAACTATAGTATATCACTTTTTCCTTATTGAAATCACAATATATGTTCTAGTATGATTATCATATAGTCATATCTTATTCTTCATGACACCAAAATTTCATTTCTTTAAATAAATTTTTGGAACAATCTATACCTTTTATTCTAAAATATATTGGAATATATATTGTAATTACCAGTTATATTATAAATTAATTCATTATCAATAACCTCTATTTCTGTATTAAATATCTCACATGAATAATTGATTTCAATTACCAAGATTTACAATAATAAAAATCCCTTATATCTTGTCAATCATGGTCAATGAAAAGATACACGATATGTTTTTCCTGAAATTATTCTCATAATGATGAAAGTCTATGGATAAATTTATCCCATAATAATAGAAATTATCACCCAAATCCTCTTGAAATGACCTCAAATAATAAGTATCATGTCATTATAAATATTAAAAACTTCTCTTTCAGTCAATGATTAATTTATATACATTTAATAAACATATAAATTCATATCCAGAAAAGGTATTCATGAATCCTTATTCATTTTCACCATAATCCTTACACTCTTTTCATTATTCATTCAAATATTTCTATTCTATATTTTGTAGCTTATAACAATAAATTTCTAATATTTTAACAGTCATGGAACTTCCAACACAACAGAAATCCTATGGTACATCTATCGATTCATTTATGAGAAATAGCTTATACAGTCTATTAAAATTTTCCTCTAACTGAATCACATCTTAATCTTAGGACTCATGATTTTTAATTTCAATTAACGTGATCTTACTAGGAATATTCTGATTCTTACTTAGTTCTATAATGTAAATTTATTATGATTAGATTCGTTTATTCTTCTATCATAGTTTATCATTATATAATTTAACAAATATTATGATAATAATTATTTGTTTGTTATATTATATGAATATCAGCATACATATCATCATAAACAATGTTATTATCCTGGAACATAGATTTTACATTAAAATCTCGTCTATTTTCTCTTCATACTATATAAATAACTTATTCATATTTATGATCAAAATTTATTTCATGAAAAATTTTAATAGTTTTTTCTCTAAATGTATATTCATTGACAAATAAAATTGATATCTATAGAAAATTAGTATACATGAACCATTTTCATACATTAATTTGGTACTTATCTAAATTCTAATTAATGGACCATTTTCTTACAAATATTCATTTTCATATATATCCTGTTTTTTTAAAAAAATTATTCACATATGGAGATTCATTCACATACAAAGCCTATTAAGTTATGCATATCCTTTTATGCAACTAGCTCTCCAACATAACCAATAAAATACACATAATAGGGTATTCAGCTATGTAAATTACCTTATGAAAAAAAACCAATCATAGATAATACTTTTCATATCATCATATTTTATTAAAGAAATTATATATGGGAAATCAAATACAATTATATTTTGTCACATAGAGATCATTTGAAGATTCATATATATGGTCCTACACTTCTTCGAGAAGCTCTTGAACTTCATCATTTTTCCCTATTTTCTAATTTTACCATCATTAAATCTATATCAAATAAACTATTTTCAATAATAATTATAGCCAATATAATGAAATATAAGATTTATAAGATCACCTTAACTTTTAATGATTGAATTATGGTTTCTCCTTAGCATTTCATGTTAACCATCATTAAACACATGGATGGAACTTAAAAAATTCATAGTTATAAATATTTAAAAATTTATTCATTATAAATTTCAATCTCCATGTAAATACTTAAATATTAATCTATTATTTTACCTTAAATAATTAATATATCACCAACTCTTCCAGATGAATGAAAATAATTTTTATATAAAATTATTAAAAAGAAAATCTAAACCAATCTTTGATGGTGTGTTGCAAAGATCATTACCTAATAACATATAACAAAAAAACATTAGAACTTATTGTTTAAAAAACATAGATTCCTAATCATCCCAGATACTTATTATTTATCAGTATATTATAATTCTTGGGAAATTATTCCATCATAGAAAATTCTACTCACACAGAATGATATCAACAATCTCCGCCTATTATTAATAAAATATACTTTCTAAAATATGTTTCCATATTTTTTTTCTTTATTTCATATTGTCCCTATTTCTTATAAATCATTCATTTTAATTTATCTCTACCTTATTAATAAGGAAAGAAATACTTAATGGGTATCAATTCATTCTTAATAAATATTCTATCGATCATTTCACTCAATTTCCACATGAGACCATCTTGGTTTAGAAAAAAAGAGGGTTTTCAATCAAAAAAAATAAATCCCTTATATATTTTTATAATACCAAAAGAAATGAGAAATCATAATATTTTATTTAATGGATATTCAACTATATTACAATCTCTTAAATGATGTGATCTTTAATGAAATTCCTAAATAATTCAAATTTGAATGTAATAAATGTTCTTAAATATTCTTCATCATTTTAAAATTGTCTCCCCCTGAAGGTGATATTTCTCGTGATCTTTATAAAGTTAAATCAATTTAAAATACATTAATAAATATTTACATGTTGATAATTTTAGAAAATGTAATTATTTATATTGATTCTAAGTTTTTAAAACCTCCACATCATAATCAATGACGATCTTCTAAAATAAAAAATTAATATCAATCCAAGATAGAATCTTCTTCATTTTCCTGCTAGGTTTTTATAACATTAACATACATCAACTTCATCAATGATATGATAATAATATTTTTTATAATATTAATTTAGAGATAAATCATAGATAGAGACATCCTCATCTGGATTATTAATAATTTAATACCAGCATTGTTTCTTAGCTTCTACCCCTAAAACTATGCATTACCTTCAATTACCTATATTGTAACAAAAAATAAAAGACATAATGGTTATAGGAATAAGGTGGGTCTTTATTATCTTCAATTTGAACAAATATGTCGGGATGATTTTCTAAACACTTTTTCACCATTTCCTCCACTCTTCACACTAAAACATTTTTTATTTAATTTTGATTTATCTTGAGATCACATGGTAATAATTAATTATAAAATATATTTTTGTGTGAATATTTATTTCTCATAATCCATTAAGGAATGTGAATAAACTAGTAAAACTTATATCATCATTAAGAACTCATATTATGCTTGAATTATAGTAAATCAATATCTTATAGTATGTCTTTCCATATTGAACCTCACACGCAAAACCTCATTAACACAAGGATTATCATTTATTGACATCCAATCATGAAATTATACTTCTTAATGTGTAATTTATTCTCTATAATTGTAAATGTGTGTTTCTTTTTCTACATATATCCTTTTTACTCTCTCCAAATATGTTTTTTATATTACAAGAATATATTTGTTTTAATTAATAGTTTTTTTATTTCATAATAGAACTTTATGAATTATTTTATTCACATAACCACTTCTAAAATTTACAATATTTCTAATATTATTGAACATTCATTATAATCGTTATTTTTTTATTTTTTCATAGAAAACTAAATCATCCTCTAATAAATCTTGAGCAAATTATGACATAAGCCATTATTTACCCTTTTTATAAGGATCTCAATCCCTTTAAATAAAAATTACATTCCACCCATTTTATTTTGATACATTTTTATATTTACATGGACATATTATATGAATACTACAATATAAAACATCATAGATATTATCTTGAATAAAATAATTGGTTAATATAGATAGATTCTTCTTTGTATGTTGATATTTATTTTTATCTAGTTACCCTAGAAATTGGCCTACATTTTTTTATAATTCAAATTAGTTTACCAACCATCAAATTAAATGTGTCCAAATATATTATTATAGAATAAAGAGTATAAAAATTAAGATGTTTTTATGTTGACTTCTAAGTGATAGGATTTTTTATCATACTATTTTTTGAATTATTTCATAAATGGTTAGTATAAACATGTGGAACTATCTACCACACTACATTCTATATCCACTATTTCCATGGTTATAGGCACCTCATCACATTTCATCATCTAGACTTTTGGTGTTATTTATTTTAAATCGTCACTGTTTTTAAAAAAAATTGATAAATCCTAAAAAATGGGTATATATGGTATCTATTTATACAAATCATATCAACAAATATCATAAAATGATTTTATGATATTATTTTTATATAAAAATTGTATTTTAACACTTTATTCCTATTTAGAAAAATATAGGAAAAAACTCATTCTCTATTTATTCCTTGTGAAGACATAGTTGAAGGGGTTTCCATGTTCAATATCATGATATCATGATCCAAAAATCTTTTATTAAGAATGTATTTTTCATTTTCATTAGTCTAATGTATAACTTCACATTCCTTCTTAATTCATTCATATTTTTATTCATCCATTTTAACCATGTCTTGTAACATTGTATCATGATCCGTAATTTTCTCTGATTTAATTTGTAATTTTTATTTTTAAATAATTTTTCACGTCATTCTTCTAATGTGTGAATATATTTAATAAACATTTTTAGACCCTCATGCTTTCCTCATATCATACTGAGTGACTTCTCATAATAGTTTTATAACCTTACATCAATAATAAAATTTGTGGATTTCATGGATCCAACTTTCATAAGGATATTTTCATATTCTATAATATTCTCCTTCAAAAAAAAATATTATTTTTGGATTTTAATATAATAGAGTGAAATAATTATGAATGAGTTCAAATATCCCATAAATAAATGAGATTATGTATTTAGGAACACCATGAATTAATTGAAAAAATAAACTTATACATTATCACTCCAATGAGTTATTGGATAATTTTCAATATTGTATCCAAAATAATTGACACATACTAATAAATGACTTATCTTTATTGATAATATCAAGGTAGAGGGTATGTAAATTCCCCCGATGGTAAATTATTCCACCTTTTCTTTACTTTAAGAATGTGTTCTTCATTCTTTATTATAAAAGATTACAGAGACTGACCATTATTGATCTTACCTCAAGAGGGACATCTTCTCCAATATTATTTTCTTAGTATTTTTCATTTTTATCATGATATTGGTATAGATTGAATTAGGATATATAGTGAAATAATATTCACCAAAACCACAATTTATAATAAATAAAGAAATGAGACTCAAATCATCAAAAAGGAATAATGTCAAAGATTAGAATCCAATAGAGGTAAACCTCCATTTGATACCAATTATTAAGACCACTGGGGATATGATCAACAGTAATATGGGGGGAGGGGTGAATAAGTGTTGGGAACTTTTTATTCCAATGAAATACTTTTTCCTATTACCTATTAGACCAGTTATGATCATGATTCTTTAATTATATTTATTAATTGGTTAACAGAGACTAAATAATTTCAATGGATTTATAAGGTACTCCTTTCAATAAAATAGTCTACTCAGTGGTGAAACTAGAAAATAATACTCGATCACACATGAAAATATAATGATATATATATTACAATTCATTATTTAAAAAACAACCCCAAACCTAATGTATGGCGCCCAACACTCATGTGGGGGGATAAAAAATAGTCCTTAAACCCTAGACATGTTATAAAATAGTCCAAATATAGCTCTTTATATATTATTATACTACCTGTATAGATAGTATTCAACTTATTCATGTTTTTTTCACCCTCAAGAATGATCTCTAGAAAGTTAGACTTATATTTATTATCACAATTATTATTTATTCGTCTCTTAATTCTTATTCTATTATCAATTACAATATAACATGCAATAAACTCATCCATTTCATCTATTGTATTTGTAGAAGTGAAAAAACTCTTCTCCATAGAAAGTCTATGTGATGATTATTCTTTTATTATTCTATAAAAATTGATATGAATAATACCTTCTTATATTATTATTATTAATATTATTCCATATTTTATCCTATTATTCTTTGTCTTCTTCACTATTATCCCTTATGAACATGAAGGAAAACTCTTAGAATTAATATTATTATTTCTTCAGTAAATGAAGATGCACTTCATATATTTTTTCCTCTTAATATCATAGAATGTGTAAAACACTAATGATCACATTTTCATTAATCCTATATCTTGAAACTAAAATTCCATTTCTATAATTATAATTTTGACCCTCTGTACAAAATTGGTTTTAAAATATGTAATAATATATTTATTAATAACCTATTGTAGCATCAGTTACATTATCCTCAATTTATTTCTTTACTACATTCACTATATTGTGTGAATACATTTTTTTAGTTTCCAATATTACCAGTAATTAAAATACCTCAGATATCAACCATCATTTTATCTAACTAGATCAAAAATATTTGGCCTAAACTTCTTTTAATAATGAATAAATATTCAATATTAACTCCTCCCAATAAAATTAACATTATCACACAACTCATCCAGTATTAACCAAACATAATAACGGATGAGGATTCACTATTATTCAAAACTACTCCTTTAATCCATGATTAATTTATCGACATCTAAAACACTAATTAGTGAATCTCTAGTAAATATTGTCATGGATCCTTCATCAACACATGTATAAACCTCAAACACACTGAATTATTCATTCCATAAAATATAATCTATATTTCTTATCATGTATAAATGATTTCATGAACATAAATAATTAATTGAACATCCACCGTGACATAATAAATTTTATAAATATCTTGATTCATTCATGAGAAAATGATCATAAATTTTTTTAATATTTTTCCCTTCTTGAATCATTGCTTAAATTTAATTTTCGTATTTTATAATATCAATGAATGTTATATAACATGAAATCTTTTAAATATATCGTCGTTATAAAAAATGAAGAATGTTGTGGAAATATTGTTCTATTATTTTGTCATTTTTAATCATTAGATCATTTATTAAAGATCATGTTATCTAATGTTGTGATATATGGAGACTTTCATGATCAACATATAAATCTTAATAAAAAAATTTCTCATCATGACATATACCTTGACTATGAAAATATATTAATTTACTTTTTTTTAGAACCTCTTTAAATAAATGATAAAATTTTCATACATGGATACATCACTGATGTTTTTCTTAAAATGAATATTCTCTAATGTGTCTATTTTTTATTTATAGAAAAGTTGTATAGGTATACCATTTACCAAAAATTGATCTATCAGGTATCAAAATTATCACACATTGACAATTCATCTATGTAGATTCATTTTCATATGCGGTCCATTCATATAGGTATATTCATTTTCAAACACAACTTCATTTTTATATGAAACCCATTTAGGTATACATGTTTTCCTATGAAACTAGTTTTCCTTTGTGACAAATTTGTATATAAATCATGGTATTCAACTATACAGATTCCCTGATACATGAAAATTCATACATGGATAATTCTTTAGGAGGAATCTCATTCAGTTATAAAGTATAATCTATAAATAAAATCACATATGGAAATATTATTTTACATGGATATTATATGTATAATCACATATGTAGTTCTCCACTTTTTCAATTACTCTTCAAATTCATATTTTTCCAGGTTCTACACTTCTACATTTATTATTCTATATCCAAGAAACTATGTTCTTGTATCATGACATCCAATACAATAAAATTTATTCTTTATAATATCATTATACTTTTCATCGATCAAAGTTTGTTATCTCCTTAGTTTAACAGAAAAACCTTTATCGAAAACATCTATGAAACATAAAAACTCCATCATCATCGAGATATATAATTGTCTTCAATATAAAATTCATTCTCCATGGAACTCATAAAATCATTAACCATTATTTTACCTTTAACAACTTATATTTATTGAGATATTTGAAAGGAACTAGTGCAATTTTTCAAATTAAAATATGGTTTGCAACACTAAACCAATAATCGAAGATGTTTTGTATAGATCATTAATTAATATCAAGTAATGAAAATATTGGTAAATTATTTTTCAGCAATCCTAGATTCCTCATCATCTTGGATACTTCTTGTTCATAAATATATTAACATTCCATAAAAATTATTCCTTGATAAAAAATAAAAGTCGCACAAAGTGGGAACAATTGATAATGTATGGAAACATATAGATTATCAAAATTTGGGGAAAATATACAATATAAAATGAAATTTATAGTATATATATCACAAAATATTATCTAATACAAAATGATGTCCAAGATATAGATGATATATTAATAATAATAATTAAATGAATTACAATAAAAATATGTCTTATAATTTTTCTTCCCACTAATGTATTCAATCAATTAGAAATTATATGTTCTGATAGAATCACATTATATCAAAATAAAATATACAATAGTGCATGCATAATTATAAATAATTCAATTAAAATATATCACTAATTAATAAAAATGGTATATAAGGTGAGAAATATATTTTTAATTAAAAAACGATCCAATTAAAAACAATGGAAATGGTAAAACATAGTTCAATAAAGAAAAAACCATAGAGTATTGAATATAAAAAAATTCTCATATAAATGATATTATATTACCAGGATTCATCAAACAAGGAAATTATTTACTTTTAAACAAAATCATTAGGTGGATTGATATACATGATCAAAGTAATACAAGTTATAATGAATAGAACTTCATAAAATAACCTAGTGAGTTGCAATAAGTTCAAAAATAGAAATTTAATTGTAAAAAATATTAATAGTTAAATCCAACCATAAACTCTTATTTTTTCTCCATGATCTACTACAAGTCTATGAACCCTGGACTTCATCAAAATCACATTTTAAATATATACTATTATAGCCATGGATACTCATTAATTAAAGTGATCATAAATAAAAAAATTACTCACTATAATATCATTGATATTGAAGATAAAAATATGTAATTAAATTGGTAAAAAATATGTTTTCAATGAATACTCACTAAATAATAAATCTTAGTAAACAAGTTTGAAAATATTTCAATCAAAATCAGTATAGGAAATGAGATTATGTGCACATCAACTTGATTATATGTGTATGAAGTATCTTTAATTACATGAAGCCTCAATCCAATTTATATTATCCATTATAACAAATTCCAGTGGTTATTATATTTAGACATTGGGTATAGTTACAAAAACATTGGTAACATCATCATATACTAATAAATTTATCTATATATTCAGATGAATTCAATCAACACCATCACAATGCTCCACCAAATTTCTATAAATTTCATGTCCAAGATTATTTCAATGAAATATGAATGTAAGATCAATTTGAATTTATATGATTTTTTTGTAAATGGAAAAAATAATAAATTTCAAGTTAATTCAATCTCAAAATAATTTTGTTGTTATTTTCAAAATAAAAGATACAGAAGTTTTTGATTGACTCAATCTATGTAACATAACATTTATTTTTTAGGTCCTTAGAATGACTTTATAAATACATAAAAAATATATACATAAATAGATACATATATACAGATATATATTCATAGAAACATAAAAAATAATCTAATCAAATTGAATGATATTTTCGTAAAAAAATTGTTATATGTATTTCCTCTGATTATTAATGATATTTCACCACCATTAATATTCAAGATCAATGTTTGTAAATAATTTATAATATTTTTTATGATATGTTTACATCACATTGAAATATGATAGGTTTTCATTACTAATATCATTTATATCAGTTCTCTCATAATCTTAATATAGTCTCCTAAAATATTTTATGGGGTTCTTGGAAAAATAAAAGAAACATTCAATAGAGGTGTTGGCCTGTCTTAACTGAACATTTAGCAATGAGAAATTCTAATTTTTATTATCATTGTCCTTATCGATGGGAAAAGAATATAAATATATAAATTTATACATAGAAACATATGTGTGTGTGTGTGTTAATGTGTTTAAAAATATAAATATAATCTTAAATTTTGATTATTTTTAGATATCTATTAATATAATTACATACATGCATATTTATATATATACATGTACACAAACACACATAGAAATATACATATATACATATAGACACACACACACACAAATATATATATATATATAAGTTCATATCACATATATAAATAAATATTATATCATTATCTGAAATATATATGTCCGTATGAAAATATTTAATATTTTATTATCACTATATCCTAATATCATTCATTTTCCATCTCACTATTTTGATTTTTAGTTTTCCTTATTTTATTATTATATGTATTAAACATGTTTCTTAATTATTGAACCATTAAATATTAAAGATAATATTTCTATGATCATTTATTAAAAATATATATATATTAACTTCAATATGTTACCAAATTTTGGTGAAGAATTATAAAAATATCATCCCTGAGTCTATCTATTATTCAATAATGGGAGGCTATAAAAGGTTTTTATACCTCATGGAAACACATCCCTTGGTTATTTTATTCATAGTTGACCAAATACCTTTTTATCTATCTTACTTTATTGTTAATATTCTAGCACCCTATGGATGAAAAAAAAACCAACAAATATTTCCATGATTCCATAGTTATTCAATCAAATAAGAATAAAAGAACCAATTTTTAATAAATTGTATCATTATGGGTTAGTAATTTTATTGAATATTTTAATTTTTGAGTCTAGGATATTAGACAGTTTAGAAAATTGGGATTCATATTGTAATTCTAGAAGTTGGGATATCTCCATGGGGTGTTTTGGGTATATTTAGAGGTTCGTGATGTTTCATGGGAGGTCGAGTGAGCATCAGATTGAGGTTCAAGTTTATATAGTGATTAAATTATTCTACAATGGGGATCCTAGTGAACATTTAGGGGGAACCGGGTAGACAATAATATTTTAAGGGGGATTTTAACCCTTGTACCACTACTGACCAATTGGTGGAGGTGATCTTTGGATTTTAGGGTGGCATGTATCCTAGAGAGTTTGAAAAAATACATATTTGGTGAAACCATTATTTTAAAATAGTACCATAAATTTATAGTCCCCCACCTATAATTTATGGTGGAAGAATATGATCAAGGGGTTTTAATTGGATATCCCTCTCTCTCACATTTTATCCCCCTAATTCCCCATGAATAAGGAAAGTATTTTTCTATTTTTATGCATTAATTTGAGGTATAATTCCCATTTTTATCTTCTATACTTCATCATTTTGAGTGCCTAATGATTTTAGGTCTTTCTAGGTTAGGGTTTTGATGATTATTCCACCGAAGTATGGTGCAATAATCTTTAATGATGAGGATTTTTTCATGTGATGTGTATAGGTTTCTTAGGAACAAGAAATGTATTTCATATTTAACTTATTCAGTAGATGTATATTTATTTTAAATTTTATTTGGTGATTTTGATTCAATTTTATAAAATAAATTATTAATATTTTCTCATTTGATGGGTATTTGAATAATAGTGGTGATGAGAGTAAACCAAGGACCATAAATGATTCTCAGGTCATGATTTTAGTTTGACAAGGTGGTTTGATGATTTTTTGGGTGTTATATTACTTGTTTTTATATTATTTAGTTATTTTTAAATGTTAAGAAATAATTTTTCAGTATTATGGAATGAGAAAAAACTCTTAGAATGGATGGTATCTAGTATAATCATGGGTGAGGATTTTTTTTCATGTCTTAAGGATTTTATCTTTGTATTATGATAATTATTCCCTATATTACATAATATCAGGCCCATTTTTGCATTATTTTTAATGTATGTATTGTGATATATATTTAAAAAGTTTTATGGGGAATGAGATCACTATTAGTGGGGGAACTGGTGGAATTTTTATTTTTATATTTAAAACATGGGATCCACTACGTTTTTTGTAATCAATAATTCCAACCAACATCATCACCAATGGGAAAAGGATTCCAGTTAAGTGCATAAAGGTATCATGATGAGTCATCTGTATTTGGATAAGAATGGATAGCCTATGTAGGTATTACTTGGTCTAGTATATCATACACTATGAAATTATTGATATAATACTGGATCTATGATGTGGTCTCAATCATTCAGTACATAAGAGATATATTAATGATACATGGATTATTATAAAACCTCACCCCGAGTGATATGGTATTGGGATAGTATTCGATGTGAGACCTCACCATGACTAAGAATGTACTAGTATAGGATTTTTTTATGAGGCCTCAACTTGAGTGAGAGGGTGTCGACACAATATATAACTATGAAACCTCGCCCATTTTGATAGTTTGTTGGTAAAATATTTATTTAGGGATGATTCTATGAG
Organism: Viscum album; assembly: GCA_963277665.1. Classification (NCBI taxonomy): domain Eukaryota; kingdom Viridiplantae; phylum Streptophyta; class Magnoliopsida; order Santalales; family Viscaceae; genus Viscum; species Viscum album. Next base: position 1,738,851,761 of record OY728142.1, on the reverse strand, counting down.
TGATGGGGTAGTAGTCACTAGTATGGATGGTTGTCTTAGTATGTTAGCCTAACATTAGGTTCCTTTATATCATGTCAACTATGGTGAGGGGGTTTCCTAATTTAATGGGGATTTATAAGGGAGAATATTGAGTTACTATGTAATCCTAGAACATTATATGCTTCATCTTTCAGTAGATGGGATTCATCTGAAACGACACTACGATAGGGGATAATATTTAGTATGCCCAAATGTTTTTGAAGCCTTGTTAGTGCATGACGACTGATATCTAGGCTTATATAACATGTATTTGTTTTTTTACCTCATGTAAACAATAGTATATAATGGTATATATTATGGATTCGTTTGTTTTTTTCTATTAAATTTATTTTTTACACTCTACATGGGATCCTTGGGGTGTGTGAAGGCTTTTGTTTACTTTCAGGCCACATGTTTCCTAGAGGATCAAGATGGGGAAGCTCGAAAGGGATTGGATATGGTTTTGAGGTGATTCTTGTGGATGGTAATGGGTCATCTTTTATATTTCATTTTTGTATTTATTTTTTGTATGTGATTATCCTAGTGGGTGATCTATTAAGAAGTATGAGCATGTGAACTTAATATTTATCAGTTATATCATATATTTTTATTTATTCATTTATTATCTTCCTAGGATATAAATCCATACATATATACTAATATTGTCTATTGTGGATGAAGTTTATTCTATTTTTATTAACAATATTAATATTGATAGTATAGTATCAGTAATGTTGATTATAGAATCTCACTACTAGTTAGTGTCCTTTATTCATATAGGGTAATGTGTTTGAGGTTATTTAGTGACCCCACCTCGAGTTTCGTTTGAGTGATTCAATTTGGGAAATTAAAAAATGGTATCAGATTTATATTTCATATTTTTATTACTTTTTGGGGCTTTATATTCATAGATAAAAATGTTTTATAGATTATTATTAACCTCGAGCAAGTGAGTCGTGGATACTGTTCAGTGGGAAATAAAAGATACCAAGGTTGTGGTTTGTGATTTTTTTTGTTTTTTTCTTCTAAAGATGATATTTCAATTCAAGTATGATTATTTTATTAGAGTATATTAATATTTATTTTTCCTTTATATTATAGTGTAAATAGTTCTATGTAATGGATTCATATTTTGATCATATGATTCTCATGCCATAGATGTTCTTATGTGTGATTAATGCTTAATATTCAAGGTTCAATTTTTCAGTGTGTTAAAAAAACGTATAAATCATTTTAATATAAAACATATTATAATTATTCTACATATTTGGACCATTATTTATTAATTATGGGTTATATTAATCTTATAATAGTGGTTGTTATATTATGAAAATTTAGTCCCTATGTTCAGGTGATATATTTTAACCATTAGTGTGTTGGTTAAATTATAATATGTAATGTTGGTAGAAAAATACATGTGAGGTATGCATAAGATATGGTCTAAAATGGAAATTTCATACCATTTTTTGTTAACTAGCCGTGAGGGGGTAGATAATTCATGAATTATGCCTTTATATATTGAGATATAAGTTCTTTGAGTTCATGGATTGTGGTGGGTATGGTGAGAGGTATGATTAGTTGAATTCCTACCCATGTTTTTCTTGGAATAGTTTTTGATGAGAAAATGAGAGATGATAATATATGTTATATAAAAGTATGAGTAGATAGTGGGAAGATGTGTTATTGTTTTGGAATGATTCCTAAGTGGTGATTAATGTGTAATCTTGTGTTTGGTCTAGGAAGTCGTATGATTTCATGGGTCTGTTGGGAAGGAACAAAATAATATATCTTTTTGGTAGTGGTGTTAACATGAAAGTATTGAATGGGTAGTTTATTAACCACATGAATCCATGTTTATTAAAAATATACCCATTTGAGTATAGGTTAGGTGGTATGATCAGTTGATATGGGAGAGGATACTCATTTTGGTTTAGATGATATCGATATTGAAAGTCGAAAGGAATAGGTGACAGGGTTCATAGAGGGTTCACTCTTAACCTTCAGTGGAGAGTGAGTTTTTAATTAAACACTTAGGGAGAGTTCATAATTTGTGAGGGAATATTAGTCAAGGTTACATGAAATACCATTTTTTGTATCTGGTGTATTAGGATGGGATGTTTTTTGGATCTTTTTATTTTTGTTTGGGTCTAATGTGAACCTGAATGGGGTAGGGACACGGGTATTGTAGTAATACCCCTTTACACATAATATGTATATATTTTCAATGATACTTTAGTGGGTATTTATAAGATGTCACCCATTACGTGAAATGTTTGAAGAGAATGGAGAGATAATTCAAGGTAGGGAATGTATAGGTTTTAGAGATGAGTAATCAAACATTAATACATTTGGATAATCAGGTGTCAAAGTACCTTGATGTTTTAAATTTGGGATTACTGTTTAATAGGGGTTTTCTAGGATGATAAGAGCATGTATTGGGATTAGATTAACACTGGTAATTATGGAAGCTATCGTGGTCTATGCCTATAAAATATTATAGGAAATCCTTATGATATAGAGTGAAATATTGGATGTTTGAGTGTGTATCCTTTTTTTGAAGAGAATTTAACTCAACATTTCAAGTGATATTCTTGGTATTATTTTAAATGATAAAAAAATGGTTTTTTTGGTTGGTGCTTGAGTTTTAGTGGAAAGGTACCATTTAATAATTATAATTGGTATTTGAATACAAAAAGGCTTTCGAGATCAGGTGTGTTAGTTCGGTAAGATGACAATAGGGATACACATATCATATAGAGAATGTTATCAGTCATTGGTCTATGAAAATTGTGAAAAAAGGTCATGGTTGTGGTTAAATTGTTATATGATTAGATTAGGTGCCACCAAGTATACTAGTGTGTGAGTTAAAAAATTATAAACGGCTCCTTGGTAATTACTAGAATTGAAATTTATCTATAATGTTTAGGTATTGTTAATAAATGGGATAGATAAATTATGTGGAACATGATGTTTAGTTCAAAATGAACTCAAAAATGAGGGTTTATAAATTCTAAAGGGTAGAGTACAACTGTGGATTGGTTGGGTTGATGATTTAACCATAAAATTATTCAATGTATAGAGTTGGGACTTCTTTACATGCATACAGACACAAGGTGAATGCCTTTTAGAGAGGTAAATTGGTAGAGGAATGAGTAGTTCTTCTTCAATAATTGGTAATGGTACCATATAAATGATAGTTGGTTCGTCATATCTGGTATGAGTGTGTGTTCAGTGGATCAAACTGGGGATCTTTGTGGAAAATATAGTATAACTGTATTTATTGTCTAGGTAGTGGGATTATCAATGATTTAATAAATAATGAGGTTAATAGAGTTGTTTCAGATTCTAATAAATTAAATGGAAGTTTTGAGATATTTTTATGCTCATTTTTAGGGTTTATACCCATTAAGGTGTGATTTTGTGATAACTTGCATCATTATGGGTAGATAATTTCTGATAAAATTTGAATTTTTATTCTCAATATAGGGATGTTTATTGAATCAATATTCACATTTGAATACTTGGATTTTTTATATCTATTGGGTGTGTTTTTATGTTCTCTTAATGGTTTGGTTGGTGGTCCAAGTTATAAAGTGATCATCATAGTATGGCTATGGTGTCATTGTTGTTGAAATTATGTACTGAGTGGCCACCTGGTATACAGTCTAGGGTAACTGAGTGCCTGATCATCCTTTTAGGGGAGATAATACCCATGAGGACATAACCAACCCCACATTATAGCTATAACTAGTTTCCAGTACAGGTCTGAGTACCATGTATAACTTTATTGGGGTATATTTTAGTTTTATGTCATCTTATTTAAAAAAATGTGGGCATAAGAATAATTTTAAAGTGATACATGCTAAAAAATGTAAATACTTATTGGCTCAATAGGGGTTTATTTTAATATCCCTATTCATCCATTACTCTACTCAAGATCCCCCATGAGAAGGGGTGGGATTTTAGATGTTTCCATGTTGGTACCAGATATAATCCCCATTATCATTTTAGATTTATCTACTTGTTCAGTGTTCACTCATTTTTTGTGTCTCTATGTTGGTATTTTAGTGAATATTCCACCCATTCATTATGTAATAATCATGAACAAAAGTGTATTTTATGTGTAATATATAGAGTGTTCCAAAGAATGAAGAAAAAAAATTATTTCACCAATTTTATAGATATATGTTGTTCAATTACTTAATTGGTGGGTTTTGGTTTAATTAGATCAAATAGGAAATTAATTTAGTTTATTTTATGGGTCTTTTACTGATAGAGGTGTTGGAATTTCCCCATAAAACATACATTGTTTTTTGTCATTATTTTGGTGAGATAATGTGTTTTCTTGTATTTTTATGAATTATACTACTTGTATTTATGTTCTTTAATTAAATTAAATTGTTTTTATATAATTAATGAGTGTTATTGAATAATATTGTGGTGAATGAGATGGATATTATTTCATATAATCTTGGTATAATCATGGTAAACACATATTAAGAATGAAAACCCTATACATAGGTGGTTTGTTCTATAATAATTAACCATATACATGATTATGAATGATTTTGGAGGCCTCTAAGGGATCTAGGTTCAGTTAATTAGATATGGACTAAGTGCATCCTTCGTAAAGAATTGGTGGTATTGTGACTTCAATATTTATAGTGACATATCCACTGTGTATAGTGTAATATTAAATTTATATTGACTTCATTTTTATGGGATAGAGGATTATAATTTAGTACACAATGGCTTTGAGAGGGGTCTTCATCCATAGATGAGTTAGGATATCCAATTTTATTCTTCTTAAGTCCAATATGGAAGGAATTTTGTAATTATGATTATGGGTTATGGATGAGATTATTTTACATACCTTTAGTTTGTATAATTAACACTATTGTGTGTAGATTATATTATCGGGTCATGTGGTATGGAGGATAATTCAACTGGGGATTGGTGTTGTGTGGTGATGAGGATTTTCTCTAGATAAAAGTACCAATATCTCTCTTTTAGGATATATTATATGGGACCCAATCACTTTTTTGGGAATTTTTCTGAATGGATTGGTTATTAGATTCCATGGGGACTTGGGATTTCATTGATTGGGATAACCCCTTGATATAAAAAATGAAGATATTCTTATTTGAATAAATTTTACTGACCTATTAAGGAATTTTGAAAGTATATTTCATGAGTTGTGGGGTCACAATGGGTGATAGATATATGTTTAAAGTAGTGAGTAGAGACAAGGAGGTGTCTAAGGAACATAGTGACTACATTCATGGTTGATATGTTTATATTATGGGTTCTAAGAAGTTGATCCCTATTTTTTAAAGTAATGTATTAGATAATTATCCAAGGATGATAGATCAATAATATGACATACATTTGTATATAGAGATAATTCATGTGTTACCAGTTCCCATGTTGTGTATTGGATAATATATCCTCTATATGTGAATGTTTGTAGAAGAGATTTAGGATATAGGGATGTGTTTCATTATTGATAGGTTTACATAGTTATTGTTGATGTAGTATTGAATCTATGATGTAGTATCTAGAATACTAGTCTTGAGTTATAGGGTGAGAAATTGGGATTTATAGGAAACATGGCCTTGAGTGATAGGGAGGTGTTTTAGAGATTATTATAATTCCACACACTTATTGATAGGGATTATTTTTTGTGTCTTATACCTAAGTTATAGAGTCTTAGAAATGAATTTGGTGTGATACCATACCTTTATTGATATGTTTTTTGTATATAATTTTATTATGAGGCCTCGCCCAGAGTGATATGGTGTTAACATCAGGTATTTATATGATACTTCACCCTTAGAGATAGGGTTCTTCTATGATAATTAGTTTGGGAACATTAACTTAGTTATAGGGAACTAATCACTGGTTTATAATGTTTCCTAGTAATGCATCCTACATAACCTCTTTTTATATATTAAGTTAGCTATTATGAGGTAGTTTCGTTATTTCATAGGGATAACCAAGTGATGAATCCCAATTACTTTTTACTCCTTAGACTATTTTTGTTTTACATTTTCCCTTACATGAATTCTATTTTATAAGACCATGAAAGACATGGTTCCCTAGAATAGACTTGATAAGGTATGTTCTAGAATCATATGCGTCATGTTAGCACATGATGACTCATGATACCAACTTTTATGATATATATTATGTAATTTATTTTCTTTATTCATAATCATGTATGTGTCGGTGTATATTATGGATTAATTTTGGTGTTCACACTATGTATATTCATCACACCCTAAAAAAACGTTTTTTGAGTGTAGATATTTTTTTGAATTTTATTTCACAAAATTCATAGGGGATTAGGTTGGAGAAGCCCAAGAAGGATTGGAGATTGATTAGAGGTTATTTTTAGGTATGGTTGAAGTGCCTCTTTTATATTTCATCTATGTATTAATATTTTGTATGTGATATTTTTGAGTGGATGATCAATTGGGATGTATGACTATATGATACACATACTTTTCTTCATCGAATAGAAATATATTTATATAGTTATACTTTACTTGGTGAATAATCCAATATCTAAGTACTCTAATTATATTTATTATTATTAAAATTTTGCTTCTATCCAGTATCATCTAGAGAAATGGTGTGGTTCACCTAAGGCCATATGGTGAACTCTAATAAGGTATGGATTGGGTGACCCTATCCAAAATATTTCAATATTAGTTATTTATTATTTATTTTAATAATACTCATTTCTCATTGAATTATAAAAATATTAAATGAATTATATTTTTTATTTTATTTAAGAAAAAAATATCAATAACCTTATTTCATTTGATATTGATGTTTAGGATTCATTGACAGGCTATTTTTTCATGTATTAATGGTTTCTATATGCATCATTAATACCATTATGAACTTGAATAAAATCAAAAAAAAATTATTCATTTTGAAATGATGTGTTCATAAGAAAAGTGATGAATATAAAATAGTGATATAACTCATTGACTCTGATTTATTTCAAAGGTAATGATCTTAGAGCTGATCCAAAAGTATGAATAAATATATTCCTACCATTATAGGTATCCAGAAGTTTTTGTAATTATTTAACACATTTAAAAGGATTACCTTCAACCATTAATGATTTATGACTCTCACATGCTAGTTTATTATAGAATTATTGGGAGGGAGATTCAACAATATATTTCACAAAAATAATAACAATAACACATCACTGAAAAACATCTATTTTTAATACTACCTCACTAAATGAAGATCTTGGAATATTTTCTTATCATTCATCCAATTGATACTCTACTCCTGATGTTATAACTTTTGTAATGTGATCCTCATTGATGAATATGATTATTAAACACATAATAATCATATATCTATTATACTTACTTTAAAACATCATCAGATGATTAATTTCTAGACAAAATGGAATGATAATTGCTAAGGACTAAATTTATAATACATGAATGAATGAAATCCAATATCCATATAATAATGTGAATAGTGAAATCAATATGTTTCTATTCTTATTCTGGCTCATAACACATATACTGAAGTCCTATATTCATTGGGAAATCTATGATAATTTATCAAATATATGTTACAACATCCTGCTTACATTTTGGACTGATAAATATTATGAAATATATCACAACACAAGTTCATATATCAAAACACCAATCAATATTATTATCATAAAAGCTCTCTCATTTTTTAAAATATATTTTCCCAAAATAATGCCAAATTTTACAAGCTAATAATGAAAAAAATAAGTGACTTTTTCTATTGATAGTTAATATAAATTTATAAATTTATAGCCATATGAAATTTTGATCATCTAGAATAAATAATTTCAACCCAAGATATAAAGGGTTCTGGAATAGACATTATAAAACATAGTCATATATTCAAATAAACATATAAAAAATATTTTTCTATATAAATAATATAAATACTCAATTAATCTCAATATCAATGAATTAGTGTCTATGAAAACTTACCAATCTACATGAATACATCACTTGTATTTCCTCCAAGTATATAAAAAAATTTGATTCAATAGTTATAAAATGATAACATTTGGTAATAGGGGTTAATATAAGTTTAGACCTAAAAGTATATCAATAATCAAATAAATATGGAATTATATTTGATACACTCCTATGTGTTTGTCTAGATAATAAGTCATAATTTTTATCTCAGAAATGAAATATTTATCACTATATGATATCCTAAAAATAGTATACTTAACATATCATGACACCCATTATACTCCATTGTGATTAATGATAAATGGGAAACTCATTATATTAATTCTAGTGTTTTTATCATTTTTCAGTTTTTTAAAATACTCAATACGCATTAATAAATAATAAATAATGATATAATTTATTATAAAATCATGATACATTTATATAGAAAAAATCCATCACATCTAGTATCCCTTGTATATTATACAAAGATAAATTTTATAAATTTCATTATTCTATTCTTGTAATGTCTTTTTTAATGGATCATCCCATTATCCTCATTTTTAACAAAATATATATTTACACCATCCATATCATTGATTTATCCAATGATATTATACTCGTAAAGGATATGTTTAGCCTTTAGTGAGATAGAGGATGAGTTTCTTGAAAAATAACTCTTTTTTTGTCAAAACAAAGATTAAATACTCTTGGTAGTCTAGAAAATAGATAGAATTTAGAAAAGAATCACTTGATAAAAATAGAATTCTCAAATGTATCTAATATGGTGATTTACTCAACCCTATATTCTAAATAAGATATAATGGTTTATTTGGAAGTGTTCTAGATATTTTCTATACCATTAAGAAAAATAAAAAACCATATTGGGATCTTGAATTAACAATTTCTTTTTGGAAACTAGCATCATTATAAACCTATAAAGTGACCACTTCCTCATGTCTAACAAATGGGTATATATTATTATTAATTTATAATATCTAAGGATTTACTATTTTGTAATATAATTATATTCACTAGGTTTGGGATGTTATCTAATTGTAAATCTTATAGAATTTAATATATCTATCTATGTTTAAAAATAATATATTTCAGCTTGTATATCAAAATACTGAGGAATATCATTCATGTATCTCCATTTATAACTCATTAGATGAAAATTTTCTTTCATAAGATTCCCACAATGTTACAATTGTAAAGGCGACTTAATGGTGTTCTCCATACCAAAAATGCTTAACATATTTCCAATGTATGCATTATAAAATAGAAAATGTAACCCATTTGATCTACTTTTATATATATTTATACCAAGTTTGTATGATTTTTCACCCATGTATTTTATTAATAATAATTTTATGAATTGTAACATTCCAAAAATTTAAATCTTCAAAATAATTTTCAATGGATAATATGTTATTGACATATAAAACTATAAAAATTAAAAATTAAACCAATACAATTTCATCTATAAAAAAGTCAATTTTCTTGATGAAACCCAATTCTATGATTGAATAATCAAAGAGAATCTTCTAACATAAAATATCTCGATTTAATCTTAAAAAGGATCATTATGGCATTTATACCTTAGTTACAACATTTAAATAAAAAAAATTGAGTTTCATCATATAGACATCCTTGACTAAATTTTCAATATATAAAGATGTTTTTACATCCATTAGATATATATCATAACCATAATGATCATTTATAAAGATATATATTATAATCTTACCTCATTAAATAGTATCTTCATAGTGACTATCAGGAATATATTTATTCATTTTTTCAGTAAATATTTTTAAGGTTGACACTCAATAATTCATGTATATTTTATATGAAATTCCTTGTATTTTTTTATGTGTATCACAAATTTCATAACATTAATTAATGAATAATAATAATTAGTTTACATATATCCCATTTAATATCTAATATATTTAATAACTTTTTTATAATTGAAACTCTTGATAATATTCTTTTTGGTATTGGTGAATTCATATATGAACTTTACATAAACATCATTTTTTTTAAAAGCCATATCTCCTAGGCTTTGAATTAACCCTACCAGATCTGCATGTACATTATGTAATTTTCTTTGATTCAGTTCTATGAAACTCTTCAAGAACAAACTCACTTTCTATTCCACCCAAGAACTATTATTATTTATATCTCTTTAACTTATTCATGTTCAGTTTTTATCTCACAGCCACCATGGGTGATATATTCCTTCTCAATAAAATTACACATCTAAGACAAAAAAATTTGTTTTTAGTAGTGTTTTATAAATAATATAACTTAGTTTCTATGGGAAAACAAATCAATTTTTATTTACCTAATTTGTAAAAAAAATTAAAAATAAATAATTCATATGGTTTAGAACCCAAATCCTAAAAAAATACAAATGAGAAATATGAATGGTTTATATATTTGATGGTGTTTTTATAACTACCTAAGATGAAATAAAGTTAAATAATAATATATTCACTTTTAGATCATATCAGTAAAATAATTAATAATGTTCACACATTCATTTTATTTATCAAAAAATTTCAAATAATTAATGATTCCATCACTTATAAAATAAAATTCATAATGGGGTTCTATGTTGAGTGATTAGTGAAATAGTTACACAATATCTTTATTACACTATAAACATATTAATCATTAATATATTATTATATTATTCTATTATGGGAAATATATTAATTTTTTATTATTTACAGAGTAGATCATGGTTAGTTTCATGTTTTTTTTAATGAACCATAATCATACTATGTGGAAAATATTATAGAGTGGGATATAAGGGTGGGTTCACAATCTATAGAGAATTATTAGTAATGATTCATCAATAATATTTCTCCCAATGTTCCATTTAATCTATTTTAAACCTATCATTTCATGATATAATTAAATTATAAGATTATATGGCAATATTATAAAGTTTTTGAAATTTGAATTGGATTAATAGGGTGTTAATTTTATATGTTACTATGTATTCTAAATTTTTTGATTAGTTATTTTTTTATGTTTTATTATTATATTTTTATTGGATTAAAATGTAATTTTAAAAGTAATTCGTCCTCCATCGAATTCATTGTTATGGAACCCTAAGGTATAGATTTCTCCCTTTATCTACCCCTTTTATATTTATAAGAATTATATATATAATAAGTAAGCTCTATAAGGGATGGAAAGCTTGTCCTTCCCTAACTAACTCTTAATTATTATCTCCTTATTCTTTATATTCAATGGTTTCCTATTATCTTAATAATTTAGTGATATTGATGATTGACTTACTCTAATATATGTATAAGAACACCATGAATATATTATTATTCTGTAAGCTTAAGGGGAAGCTAAAGTGGTTAATTGAACACTAGTGGAAGGAGTGTGCCCACTGTATAGATCACTGGTGAGTATTACTAATTCTATGTTTGAAAGAACCTATGAAATTGGTATTTTAAATTAACAAATTTATTATTGATTATTTTTTAGGTTTCATTATTTTTCTAAGGATTTAGGTGTTTGATCAATCAAATATAATCATTGAGAATAGTTTGGTGGCTCTAATGTACTTATAATTATAGATAAAAACTACTATTCTTGTTTATCAATATTTATAAAAACTCATTTATCACTTAAATATGTTTAATAATCCAATATTAAAATTATTTTTAACATGAATATAGATTAACAAATCATTTTTTTATAAATTTACATTTTCTTCTGGACCTATATGTATTTATACTATTTTATTTCATGGGTTGGGTGAATATAAAAACATATGGTCAAAAATATAAGTGGTTTTTTTATCTATTATAATTTCATTACTGATCATTGGATGATATTAAAATTATATTATACTCAATGTATTAATTTGTGGCTTGAAATATATTAGAAGAACAATTTTAGGTCTCAACTGTTGTTATTGGATTGTCATGATTTTTATATGATTTTAAAGATAGTGGTATGGTGGGAAAATTATCATATGGACTGGGTTATATTTTTCACTTTAAACATAATGGGATAAATTATAATTCGTTTATAAAATAGTTAATGATTTAGTGGGATATATGTTCTTTCTTTTAAACATAATGAATAAGACCCCAATTGATTAACTACATTTACATTTATGACTGACCTACTCATGTTGGGTTGTCTATATAAGGCTTTTTAAGACACAAGTTTTATGATGTTTTTATAATTTCCATTATTCAATTAAAATTGGAATAAAATAATATGATAATGATTCAAATATATTTATTTAAACTCATTAATAAGAAATTATGTTTTTTATTAATTAGTGTTTGAATTATAAATTTGTATATCATTTGAATATTTTATACTTACCTTACCATATCAAATCACATTATTGTAGGGATTACATTGTAAAAAAATGTTTTTCAAAAATTCATGGGTCAGTTTAATATAAAAGTTTTGTTTTTAAAGTAATTGTTTTCTTACTGAATCATGAATTATATTGGGAGTGATTCGAGGAAATGTTATATGTCATTAGATCATCCCCTTTACATGAACTTCAATGATCATGTAATCCTTCTATATTGTAGAGGAATGATGAAAGAGGATTCTCTTGGTGTTTCTATTAAAATATTGTTTCGAGTTTTCTATAGGAGATGGTCATATATGGAGTGTTTTAACTAAATACCCCTTTTCACTTTAGTTAGTTATTTATGTTGTATTGATAAATGAAATACATTATTTTATTTATTTTTGTTTGAGTGACCATTGTTTTTTAGATATTAAATTAAAATTTATTTGTTATTTTATCTAAATATATGATGGTTTATTATATATTATATATAATAGGGATACTTAAGGGAAATTTTTCCCCTATAAATTTAGCTTTTACACTTCCACTAGCATAAATAATTTAAACATTAATGGAATCATGTTTGATGTTTATGGTTTTTTAGCATGTTGACTAAGGTAAAAAATGGATTCAAAATTTGTTATTAAGGGTGATTTAATGAGGGGTGTTAAGTTTGAATTCTCTTGAAGCTAATAAGCACCTTATAAACGAACATGATTTTTAAATAATTATCAAATAACAATTTACTGAGGTTGTTTAATGCATTATGTTAGTGAACAAAATTATTTTTTTCATTTTTCTCAAAGTGATGTTTCTTTTTCTATGATTTTCTAGGTGATTGATAATGTAGATTGAGTCTCATGCATCATGATAGGGATATAATTATATAGACAAATACATTATTATAATTCACTAGATATTGAATAAAATGATTATGTATTATAATGGGGTATTGAAATTTATTTATAGTTTTTGCACTAAAAAAAATTTAAATACTTTATATCATTTTAAGATTATTTATAATTCGATTATTAAAATTATATAAACTCCATTTATTATTTGTTATATTTGATCATAATGTGTCAAAAGTTGAAATTATTATTTTTCCAATATTATTTCACTGATAATTTTTATATTTCATAAATATTAGTGCTATTATTTTTAATCTTTTTAATGTGTATTAAGATATCATAATGTGGAGTAATCATTAACTTAATTTAAAATTTACTTTATAAATATTATATTTAATATGATTTTTTTTATTTATTTCTTTAATATAGAATTTAGAATGACCTGATTATTTTTCAAAATATTTTTAGATTATATGTTTTTGGTTTCATGGTATTATATTAATATGGTTAGCATAAATTGGGTATATAAGGTTTTAAAAAAATTTAATCATTGGATAAATTTAATTACTTGGTGAACATTTGATTTAATGAATAGTTTTTTTTAGTTATTTAAATTGTTTAGATTTGAAGAGGATTTTATATGTTGAGTATTTTTTTAATCATGAGTTTTGGAATATGATTTCTCAATTAAATAATGTAAATTATAATGATACGATTAAAAAAAAATTATTCTAAAAGGTTTTATATCCTAAAGAGAATTATTTTTATTTGGAAAATAGTTTTATTTTTTTTATCGTAAAAATCGTAAAATTGAATTTTCTTGTAAATAAAAACATTAAATTTTTCTTCAGTAAATTAAATTCATTTATGTTAAATTAAAATTAAATAGTTATGATTCTGTTTCAAAAAAATTGACTTTTTTTTTGAGATGTTTAGAGTTTTATTTCTATGAAATTCCATTGAAATTTTATGAATTAAAAGGAATTTAGGGGTTTTGGAAATTTAAAGTTTAAAATTAATTTTTATTTTATTTTAATTATCTTTATCGATCACATTTGATTATATTATAAATTATTTGGATTTAATTGTAATGAAATTATAGAAAAACATCATTTTCAAAATTAATAGGATGACTAAACATTAGATGGAATAAATTATATTATTTAATGAATTATATTTAATGTAAATTATAAATATATTTTCAGTTTAAAAAAATGAAAAAAAAGGATTTTTTATTTAAAAAAATATCTTTCTTCAGTGATATTATTTAATTTTAGAAATTCATAAGCAGGTTTTCAATAAATGAAAATGTTTGTTGCTAAAAATTGAATCTTTTTGAATATTTGAAATTATTTTTATAATCAATACATTTTTTATTATTTTAATTAATGTTTACATAAAGAGTTAAAATTTTTAATACAATATTCTTTTTTTAAATAGATTTATGTTTTTGTAAAAAAATTATATTTGACTTAATAAAAAAATAAATTAGAGTCTTGTATAGGATTACCTTTAAAAAATAACTCAATTTATAGTTAAGGGAATTCAAATGGATATAAAATGTTTTTTAAGCGATTTTAAGTAGGTTATAAGTTTTACATTTTCTCAATTAAAATTATTTTTTAAATAATTAAATTCATTTCTATAATATTGAGGTTTAAAATGAAAGTATTTCACATTTATATTCATTAGTATATACTTTTTCATATGAATAGTAAATAATATAATTATAGAATTCAGTTTAAATTGAATTGAAATTATTAAAGACGGTTTTGGTTGGGTAAGAATTTAATTCTTTTCTTTACATAGGAAAATAATTTGGTGAGAGATGGTTGAGTGTCTTGGTATTAGGGTCCCCAAAATTTTAAATAATGTTTAAAATAGTATATATTATGTAAAATATCTTAATATTATTATTGACTTATGTTTTTAAAGTATTTGGACTCAAATAATATAAATTTATTATTAATCTTATAGTTTTAATCAATTGAAATACATATGGAGGGGAACTAAGGATATGGTTGGTTTAACCATTGTCATATTTAATTTATAAATCCATGATATACTATAAAAATAGTATTTGTTATATTAATTTTCAAAGGAATGTTAAAATTTGGTATTAAGAAAAAAGTGTGTAACCGTGTAATTCCATCAAATTCATGATTTTCAACTAAAATTCATAGTTTACCAAACCAAGACACCTCTAAATTTTGTAATAAATTTTGGTATATCGTATATTTCTAGTTTATTAAATTTATTTACAATCTATATTTTCTAATTGATGGGTGGATTCTTAAATGGGATCAAAATTTTCAAAACAATGTAACTAAATTTTAATTTTTTTTAAAACATGTAAAAAAATAAGAATACAACTCTAAGAAACAACAATTTTCTTTTTGTGTATTCATTATATCCTCATGGGATATTATATTTAATATAAAAGAATAAAATACACCCTTTCGTATTATTAAATCCTTTAAAATTATTTTTATGAGTAAAAATAGGTCTAAAATTCCCATTAAAATATAATTGACTTAAAAATTTTGTCTCCATTACATCATTTAATATTTCATTTTAATTTTACTAAGTTTTAAAAAGATTAATTTTATAAATTATTTATAAAAACATTCTTTTAATATACTATTCTTTATAAATATTGATACATAGTGGGGTTATATTAGAAAAAATATTCATTTTGAGGGAAAAAGGTGTGGTGATTTAATAGTCTTGGGTAAAAAGTGTTATTTTGAAAATGGAAAATTATTTTTTAAAATACTAGTTTTGAAAATATAATGGAAATAAATTTTTTAAAAAGGAATTTATTTTATGGATAATAAATTATGGCGAAAAAAAACATCGATATTAATTAATTAATTTCTTATTATTATTCTTAATAAATGTAATGATTGGGGTTTGTGTCTTATATGGAGAGAGAGGTATTTATAGTGGGGAAGTTATCTCTAAAAATGTACTAATTAGTTATATATTATAATATTAATTAAATATTGTAAAGGTATTTCTTTTGAAATTTTAGTAGGGTTCATTGTTAGGTTCTTTAGTTGTGGACCCTGAACCATAGTTTTTAAGTTTGTGAAATTTTTTTGTGAGGTATGCATGTGAAGGTGCACAGTCCATGGACCATGCATAGTAACTATTTATCCATAGTGTTTCACTCAAACAATCATTTTTTCCTTCTAAGCATCTCAATTAGTGACATAATTATGTAATGGGATTATATTCAGATATAATAAGATGATTAAAAAAATTAATAGAGATGGATTTGGATATACTTGTGTGAGTTTTAAATTATAATGATTAGTTAAGGTTATATATATTGTTATTATAATTATAATTATTATTTAAATATGTTTAAGGTTGATTCCTCCTTGTTAAAAGAAAACATATAAATCCTCTTCTGAAAAATGGGGCAAGAGGGAAACCATTACAATCACCATGAAAATTTTACAATAAAAAATCATGGGAAAAGCACCAGAACATAAAATAAGATAAAAAACTAGATAAGAAATTGAAGAGGTTTCATCACCCCCTAACTAGAAAATGTATCAGTGTAGTTAGTCAAAGATAACCATCACCACCTTCTAATAAGTTGTGTTGTGTTGGAAGCACAGTGATGTAGATCACCCCTCCAACACTTAGTAACGAAGGACTAGAAAATATGTGTCAGCACACCTATCTCTCTTTAGAGCTACCCACCTGATGATTCTTGTGAGAAAATCACAACCAGTCAACCAGATTCAATGAAAATCAAGACTAATACCACTATGAAAAATCAAGTTAGAGTACCTATGTATCCAAAAAGAAGAATAAATGGTTGATGAATAGTGTCAACACACTCATACCTCTTGCGAGACTACCCACCCTACAGTACCAGAAAAACATTATATCACGCCAAAGGTAATGAAACCAAATCCCAAGACCAAAGTGTCACCTACACCCTCATCAAACAACCGGTCTCAAAATTCCAAAGTAAATCAAAGAAAACAATACAACAACATATCTGATCCAACAACAGATCTGAATAAACATAATCATTACCTCAGCATCCATCGCACTAGTTCTAGCAAGAGAAACTGGTTTAGCTCACCTTCTAACCACCTGGAACTATTGTCGCCACTATTGAACACTTAGACCTGGCTGTATAGATTCAGATGATGAAAAGACCAACTTCAAACGAAATCCAAATTTCATGCCACCATCGTTCCTCCGGGTTCAAAGTTGATCCTTCTCACCAGTAGAAGATAAACTATGTTGGTCTCGCCATCAACATTGTGGATTGCTGATAAACCACTTTCCAAAGACATCCCTCATAACATGCCTCCCCACAACTTCTAATTCATTGTGATCAAACCATATGATGACATCATGATTGTTGCAAGATTAGATCTGAAGTGGATCTGGGGAAGAGGGGAACCGTACAATAAGATCTGAGAGCTGAAAAGGAGGAAGAAAACTGTGGGTAGATGAAGGGACAGACGATGCCTAATAAAATCTGAGTGAGAGGCATAAAGACCAAAAAAATGGAATCCCAAGGAGAAGAGGGAGAATGAAGATTTTACTCAAGAATCAAGGTCATCGCACCCCTTAGAAATCATTAGAACCAAGTAGGAAGCCCACGGAAACCCTAGAAAGGGAATTATAGAGCACTATCATATAAGGGATACATTTTGATCATATAATCATCATTATTATAATTATTATTATCTTTTGGTATTTAAATTTATATAGAATAATGATTTTATAACCCTTCTCTATTTAATAATGGAATCCCCTTGGGAATGATGTTTCTCCATTCTTTTATAACCATACTGATAATCATGAAACATTTATAGAATAATAAATCTCCACAATTATAATTCACAACCCTACCAATATCGTGTATCAAGCAGGGACTATCTGAATCCTACCTTTGTAGGCTGGGGCTGGTCACAAGCGCTAAAAGCATAAATAACTCACGGAATCCTTTGCATATGTACTTTTACACATGCACACAACCAACTGAACAATAATTATAGAGGGAAAGAAGAAAAGTTTCAACACTTCTATAAAATAAACCAACCATTCTTAAACCTCTAATCAATAAAAAGTATGGTAGTGTATACTAAAAAGTAAAGGGGAAAATACATGACCAACGATAAATTTTTTCTAACCTAATAGATAAATGAAATGATTAAATAGATGAGGGAGCTCGGCTCCTGAATACTAAGTTATGACCACCATTTTCAATACAAGCACCCAGTATCTCTAAGCTCCTTTGAAGTCATGGTCAACCCATTTGTCGTCTACATAATACACAAGTCATTCAGGAAAGACTCATGTACGGGTGTGTATAAGCATACCCAGTAGGAAACCTCACAAGATAAAGGGGGTGTAGTAAGAGATACAACATAAGGAAAAGAAAATAGATATCACAAGGTATAGTAAAATAGTATAGCTAAACCCAACAATGAGTGAAAGTAATATTTTCCAAGCACACGAGGCTAAACACAGAGAGTATATGAACTACCCATCTGTTCGTTTCCATCAATACTAGGAGTGTAGACTCATCCAACAATGAGAAGCTAAACACATAAAGCATGTGACATAGCCCATGAGCCTTCACCTCTCCTAGATGTAGAGTAAAACAAATACAAGGAGTGTATATAGAAGAATTATATATATATACATTTTCAACCAAGGAATCTGAAATGAGAGAGTAAGTGGATATTTATCTCACATATTAACCTGAGAATAAGAGTATATGATAGTGAAAAATTTCCATCAACAATGCACAATATTCCATGAATTTGTATGAGAAAAAACGTATAAGGAACCCATTCACCACACCTTTATACTGTCCACTTTGTGCATAACTGTCTCACATGCACAATTGTATATATTGTCACAAAAACACATTTTTGTGGGGAAAGCATTCATCTCACTGGTGATTCCAAAGCTACATTAAACAAAATCTCATCACAATACACTGTACATTTGATAGGACACAATTTATATATAGAGGACTCATGCCCTGATACAACAATAGAGATCCACTCTGGTAGTTGATGGAAGACCCATACCCTACCCATATAGAGGGTTCCACTATAATTAATTGAGGACCAATGCCCTGATACCGTAGGCGGTTTCTACATGGGAGTTTAAGGAGCCAATTCGAACCCATATGAAAGGTACAAATCTAGAAGTCGTCGAGGACCCCTACCCAGCCTAGTTATAGGGTTCTACTCAGGTGTCTATAGAGGACCCATTCCCATCCCGGCTAGAGGGTTCCACTCTAGAAGCCATTGAGGACCTGTATGAATCCCAACTTGGGGGGTTCCACATAGGAGTAAGCATCTGGTGATATTTTCTGATCACTATCATCATCAGGCATTGCCTTATAAGGTTTAGTTCCCATAAAATTCTACATCATATCTTGAAATCAAAAATTGAGAGAAATATCACATTCTATTTGAAAAAAAATTAAGATAGGATATTGGAGGGATAAAATTCTAGTTCAAACAAAGGATATGTGGATGTTTGATGTTTTCTCATAATTTCACGAGGGGTACACAGTGTGTGAGGGAAACCAAACACCATGTGGTCCCACTCCATAGTCTAGTCATGTCCCTGGTCATCACACAAATTCATGTTTTTATAGTGATACACACCCAATAGGTGGACTACATGGTGTGTCCTAGATAAACAACACACTCGTGGCCTGGTCATCGTGTATCTGTACCAGAGTACACAATAATGTACCTAACCTTATGTACTTCCACATGGGTTCCTATCTGTGTAAACCATCACAAGTTTTTTCCAACTAGAGAAGGGGTGCATCATGTGTTATGGGGACTATAGGTCATGTCCTCCTTATGATTTTATAAACCCTAGCTGCCACTACGGGAGGGACTACACGTTGTGTGTTATTCATTAAACATGGTGTGTATTCAAGTTTTTGAATCAAATACCATATATGATATCCACACCAGTATCAACTCATCCTTATTCAATTTTGGACTCTAATCTACCATAAAATTATGGATCAAGCTAAGAATTATGGATCCTGGCTCTTTCTCATTAAAAAATGGCCACTGGGGGTTTTCAAGGGTTTCGTCATCCGTTCTGTATGCCACCATGGTTACCACCTTTGAATATTTTTCATAAAACTATCAAATCAATCATCATAATCATGAAAGTTTCCTAAATCTATGCTTCTCTCATCATTTAATTTTTGTTTGTACAATTTGATGTGAATCCGAGGGTCCGATCGAGCTCGGTTCCTCCCAGCGGAGTCAAACTGGGACCGTAAGAATCCAACCGGTGAAGAATAAAAATAAATGGGGGATAAAATCTCAAATAAAGATTTATAAACATAGTTTTAAAAGTGTTCTTGTAAAATAATGCATAAAAATGATTCCATAGTTAGAAAACATTGAATAAACGAAGTATTTCTATAGGTTGGAGCATGTAGAGTTTTAAACTGGCGAAGATCCAAGAAAAGGGGTGGATTTTCTCTATAATTTAATACTGGGGAATAGAAACACCAAAAGATTAGTACTAACTCATTTAATGAATGATCATCACTAAATAATGTGCTAACTAATGATTTGGAAGGAGTCTTAGTATTCGATGCGTCTAGATCCAATCTGATTCAGAGTTTCACTGTTGTTTGTTGTGATCTGACAATGAAAGGGGAATGAGATATCTAAATGGTGATTTCAGAAATTATGAGGCTAACCCTAGAAATGTTTCCATAATTATATATTTATAATATCTTGTTTATGTAAAAATGAATGAATTAATTAATTTAATAATTAATTTGTCCACTTAAACATACCTCTAATGAGATAGGGGTCCGAAAATCCCACGTCGACTCATTTTATGTCATGCCTAGCATAAACACCATATTTCGGACCCAACTGTCTGATCTGATCAACCATTTAAGAGTTATCCTATTTTATTTAATATTATTGATGTGTTCAATATAAAATGTATTTAATATTTTTATAAAAATTAATTCTAGGCACATCGGGCCTCGGAATCACACATCGTCTCAGCAATATCTCTGGAAATATATATATATATATAAATATTCTAATGTCCTATAAGAAAAAATGGGTCTATACATCATTCCACCTTTCAATATTTTCATCCTTAAAAAAACTAGGTAAACAACTCAGAATACTAATCTCTCAATTGGATATCCCACTCCTAATAAATCTCTTACATGTTTTGGTGCTACCACCACACATGAACCAATGGGATGGTCATTCCAAATAAGGTTTATTCCTACCCATCCTCGATCTCCTTTGAGTTATCCACAAAGGTGAACCCATCCATGATGTCTATCTCACCCCAGTCGACGAAATCCATATGGCCATGCACGTATCTCCTCAGTTGGGACATTTGGAAGACATCGTGCACCTGCTCCAGCTTTGGGGGTAGGACGAGGTGATAGGCAACCTTTTCAACCCTTTTTTTGATCTTGAATGGCCTGATGAACATTGGGGATAGCTTTCCTACCTAGCCAAAACTCATTAATCCTCATCATGGGGTGACTCTCAATAAAACATGGTCTCCCTTTTCGAACTT
This sequence comes from Viscum album, assembly GCA_963277665.1. Classification (NCBI taxonomy): domain Eukaryota; kingdom Viridiplantae; phylum Streptophyta; class Magnoliopsida; order Santalales; family Viscaceae; genus Viscum; species Viscum album. The sequence continues at coordinate 1,738,829,979 of OY728142.1, read as the reverse complement.
CATGGGCCTATGATAACAATTTGTGTAATATTTCTATATGATCTGGTATGTCCACGTCTTCTCACGAATAACCTAGACTTTCTCTATTATCTTTTACACCAAATATAGGTTTATAATAAATTACACAAAAAAAAATTTCCATCATAAGGGTGACCTAAAGGATCTATCGTTCAATTATTAAAAAGGTGTCATGTTGATTATAGAGTGATAGGTATTGTTGTATAAAAACTCTAATAAGGGTAGGTGATCCTTCCAAATCCTGAAGAAGTCCAACACATAAGCCATTAGCATATTCTCCAGCACCTATATAGTGAACTCAACATTTCCATCAGTTTTGGGGTGAAAGTACGTACTTATCCACAATTGGGTCTTGAATTCTACCTATAGACCTCTTTAAAAACATGTCGTAAACTTTGCATCATGATCTGAGACAATTGTCGAGTGAACCCCGTGAAGGAGAATGATGTCTTATACGTACAAATACCCCAAACTCTCCAATAAACTATACTCCATAATAGTAAGGAAGTGCATTGACTTTTTTAGTTAGTAAACTATTACCCAAATTGAGTCATGAATATTTATTGTGTGTGAAAGTCCTGTGAAAAATTCCATCGATATGTCACACCATTTTCACTTTGGGATCTAAAGGGGCTACAACAAACCTGTTGAAACATGGTATTCATCCTTCACCTGTTGACAATTGAAGCACCGATATATGAACTCTGTTACACTTCATCTCATTATAGACAAAAAAAATTACCATTGAAGGTCTCTATACATATTCCCCACAATGGGATGTATAGATAGGGGAGATGTGTGGAACTCCCACATCACCCCTTCCCGCAACATGACTGGAACCACTATTCAAACTTGGAACAAGATTACATGATTCCCTCCTTCAAAATATCTATCTGGTGAGTCTCTTGTGGATATATAATCATGTAAGACCTTGAATTTGATGTATCCTAGCTATAAATCTCTTAGAAGCTTGGGAAGTGTAGGATTCATCACCATCTACTAAATAAAAGTTGTGACCTCCGCCTCCACTAGGGTTAGCTATAGAAAACCCAATTGCTTTTATGATTCTTTCACTAAGTGATCCAAGGAATTCATTCTAAGGTAATCTATTGAAATTTTTACCTTCTGTGGAGTATAAACTATCTCAAAGTTATAGTCCTAGAGGAACTTCAACCATCGTTGATGACTTAGGTTCAGGTCTCTCTGAGTGAAGACGTACCTGAGACTCCGGTGGTATGAGTAAACCAGGAAACACTCTCCTATAATGTAGTGTATTGACATACTCAGGGAGAAGACTACTACTGCCAGCTCTATGTCATGAGTCAAATAGTTTTTCTCGGGGGACCTCAACTACCTTGACCTGTATACGATAACTTCCTACTACTACATCAACATGCAACTTAGCCCAGCTATTGAGGCATCACAATACACTAAGAACTCAATGCCTTCCTCTAGTAGTCCCTACACTAAAACACTCATTAACCTCTACCTAAAATCCTCAAAGTCCCTCTATCACTACTTAGACTAGGTAAACGACTACCCTTTCTATGTTAGGGCGATCAAAGTGATAATGATTCTAGATAATTCTACCAAAAACCTTGTATAATTCCCCTCCATGATAAGTAAGCTCTGCACCTATGAAAAATTAGTGGGTGGTTCCCAAGAAATCACTTCTTTGATCTTTACTGGATCTATGACTAATCATTTTTCAGAAATGACTTGTTCTAGAAAGTGAACCTCATGATTCTAGAGCTAGTACATTGATAGATTTATATAAAACTGGTTCTCTAAAACAAATTCAATAACCATAATCAAGTTCTCTACATGCTTCTCCTCTGATGCAGAGTAGATGAGTATATCGTTGATAAAGAGAACATTGAACTAGTCTATGTACATATAGAATACTCGGTTCATCATATCCATAAACACTATGGGGGTATTCATCTCCCCAAAGGGAATCTCTAGGAATATATAGTGTCCATAGTGACATCGTAATTCCAAATTTGGAATATTATCCATGCAAACCCAAAAATGGTGTTATCCAAACCTCATATCGATCTTGGTAAACCATATTACACCTCACAACTTATCAAATAGACCATAAATCCTTGGAAAGGGGTACATTTTCTTTATAATATCTTGGTTTAGTTGAAGATAATCCGTGAAAATCTATAATCTCTTGTCTTCTTTTTACATGGACAAGATTGGAGCTACTAAGGGGGATACACTAGGTCTGATGAAATATTTCTCATGATTGTCCTCCAACTACAAATAAAACTCCTAGATCATAGTAGGTTCCATTCAATATACCATAGAAGATATCATATCGATGTTGGGATGAAAATTGATGCAAAATCTCATTCCCTACATCATAGGTAGTCCAATAACATACTCGGGGAAGATGTCCAAATAATCCTCTACAACTAAAAAAAACCTAAATTCCTAAAGAGCCTGATTCACCAAGGGATATACATTCTAGCTGATGGGTAATGGAATAAAACCTCTTATTTGCAGAACCCATTTTTCTTTCCATGATATCTCTCTCCCCAAAATTGGATAACCCTTTCCCATCAGCACGTATGCACCTGGAATGTCTATGGTGATATTTAATCAAGGATCAGACCATGGATAGTCAATCCATACCCAATATCACTTCATAGGGTTCCATTGTGATTAAAAAATGTCTCATATGAAGTTATCTCCTCTAAGTGATATCTCTCACTGTAGGCAGATAAAAGATATAGAAGAAGTGTTCCCTATAGGAACCTCAAGACGAAGATAATGTGCTAGAGCTGCAATTGGGAGATCTATTTCTCACACTAGGGTTATAGAGATAATGGAATTAATGGAACTTATGTCTACTAGTACTGAATAAAGAGTATAATAAACACACATCATACCTCTTATCATCTTTTTATGAAGCGTTATTGTAGACATCAAAAGCCTATAGGTATCCATAGCACTAGCCGCCAGCTCCCTGGACCATGTATGAGACACCTCATGGGGTGGTGGAAGGATATCATAGGTTAATCCTCTACATATAGTTCATCTATCTACTCTTACAACTCTGCCTCCCTAGGGACCACATGTTCCATGCTAGGGAGATCCTTAATAATAGTTTTATCATTATTGTGGTGGTCCATCGGTTTTCTTCTTAGGATACTCTACACATCTAGTCGGACATTATCATTCTACATGACCTCGCCCATCACAAGTAAATTATATCACCTCTCCGGGCTTCCTTGGAAATCTATGCTTCTCCTGATCACACTCCTAAGTCTAATCATAGAATTATATCCAATTCTGACATCCTAGAACCCGATGTCTAATAGTTCTTGCAGATGACTCATCTCTCTGGTGCCCACTTCCATCTCTAGCTATATGGATTCCCTCTAACAAGAATCTCTCTTTCACAAGTACCCTTCCTAGCACCCTATCATTGGAATGGATGCACAAGGGTATAACAGGGGCTCAGATATCTCCGTAGATTTTCAGCTCAAACTTTGGCTTATGAAGTATTTTTCCCGGATCATGTCATGGAAGTAACATGTAAGGTCTATGAAGCTTGTTGGGTACTCAGAAACCATCATCCCTACCTTATTCAGCTTCATAAGCTCTTGGATCTAGACTGAATGTAAGAAGGATGGATTTTACTCCTCACAAAACATCTACCGGAAGTCCTCCCATGACAGTGTCGACTCATCAGGCATCTGCGTAACAAGGTTCCACCAATTCCCAGATTCTCCATGGAAAAGGATTGTTTTCAGTGCCACTAAAGGGTTCAATAGGGTCCGAAAATTCATAAAAATATAGACCGCTAACTTTATCCAATCTTTACTCCCTAAGGATTTGTCTCATTGTGTAACCTCAGCAATATCTAACGATAGAACTTGTGGAGTGCGCTAAGCATGAACATGTCCTCTACCTGATCTGTTATGATTAAATTATACTTGATAGGTGGAGGTAAATCTACCTAACAACATAGAATATGGAAATCACATGAAGGCCCTTAACTAATTCCTTGTTTATCATAGGCTCGTCATCATGACATAGAGCTGGTATCCTAGATTTCTATCATCCTAGAGTCATCTTGAAAGTTATCAAGGAGTACCACATCCAGATGAGAATATATATATATATCAACTACAATACGGAGTTAAGTCAATAAGTAAAATAAATTACTCAATCCTTTATTATGAATGTACCAATGATCCCTGCAATAAATGTCTTGAAATTTCAATTCAACAAGTAGGTAGTCCTGATCCTGGTGAATGGATATGTCAACCGTTGCACTATTACTTGATTCCTGGCCTAAGAGACCTACTTTACACACTTTGACATTGCTTCTAAAAACCAAACTAATCCTCTTAAAGAGAAATATCTGATAAATGTACTAAGGAATGAACATTATCTAATATTAATCTATCATAACCTGACCTGTGTCGGGGCTCAAGCCATAACCACCCCAAGTCTACATCCATAGGCCTGAAGGTGGTGAAAACACCAAAGTAATAACTAAATTGGGGAGGCATTTTCCTAACTACATGTACACACACACAACCAACTTAATGAAAAGTGTAAAGTAAAACAAGAAAAGATGAAACACTACTATAATGTAATCTAAGAATGAATGAACCACTAGATAGTGAAGAAGTATGATAGTGTATACTGATAATTGAAGGGGGAAAATACACACCCAACCATAAATGTGTCCCAACCTGACAGAAAACTAGAAAGAGTAAATAGATGAGAGATCCTAGATTTAGAATACAATGCTAAGACCACCGTACATAGTCCAAGAACCTAGTATCTCTAAGAACCTCTAAATTTATGGTCAACCTATACGTCTTCTTCATAAGACATGTGCCATATAGTAAAATCCTAGGAACGAGTGCATATAAACATACCTATTAGGATGCCCCGAAAGATGAAGGGGGAGTGGAAATATATAAAATAGAAGAGAATGATATCAGATAGTATAAGATACAGTGAAAGTGTATATATAAACCTAACAAAGAGTGGAAGTAATCTCATCCAATCACAAGGGGCTAAACACAGTGAGAGGATGAAGTACCCATTAAGTCTTTTCCACCAATAGGAGGAGAGTAGACTAATCCATACATGAGAAGAAAAAAATGTAAACCATGTGGAATATACCTCTCTCCTAGAAAGATAGTAACCAAAATCCAAGGAGTGGATATAGAAGAGGGATATATATATATATTCTTGTTTAAATAATCCCAAATGGGAGAGTAAGGGGTGACCATCTCACTGCTTAGCACAAGAAGAAGAGTATCCAATAGTTCCAAAAGTCAATCAATGATGCTCAGTATCCCACATGTCTTCACTAAATAGACAAGTTTAAGGAACTCATTCACCAATCCTGGATAATATCATCGTTGGGTTACACTTAATCGCCTGTATAGCTTTAGGTCATGTCACAAAAACACGTCTTAGTGGGGAAAGTTTCCTTCTTCCTCATGAGTCCAATGCTATGTCAAACAATGTCTCATCACTTGGCCACACAGTTGAGGGACACAATTTCTAGATAGAGAATATCTGACCTATTAAAATAAGAGGGTTCCACTCTAGTAGTTGATAGAGGAACCATGTCTATCCTAAATAGAGGGTTCCACTCTGATGGTTGAGGACCCATACCAATCCTTGTTGGGGTGTCTACTATAAGTCATCGAGGACCCATTCCATAGTACCACAGGAGGGATCCAATTGGGAGGTCAAGGACCCATTCTGATCCTAGATGGAGGGTTACACTCTGATATTTGTCAAGGAACCATGCCCATCCCAGCTGGTGGGTTCTACTTGGGAGTCAATAGAAGACCAATTCCCAGCCCGGCTGGAGGGTTCCACTTTAGATGCCATCAAGGAACCATGTCATCCCATCTATAGGGTTTCACTCTAGACTAATCATTTGGTGATCCAAACTGATCACTTATATCATTTTTCACATCCTTAGAAGGTTTTGTTCCTCAAACATTCCATATAATATCTTTAAATCCACAATTTAGGGAACCATCACATTATATGTAGAAAAAAAACTCAGGATAGGATACTCGTGTGACAAAATTTCAGTTACAACCTGGGAGATAAAAATGTTATAAATTTTATAAGAAGAGATCAAGGGGTACACGATGTGTTAGGGGGTTCACATGGTATGTGTTCCCACTCCACAACCAGGTGGTGTCCTTGGTCAGCACATGGATTCATGTATGTGTAGCGGTACATACTATGTAGGTGGAATACACGGTATATATTGGATAACTGATACCAGGGCCATATATTTCTCATCATGTTCATATACCAGAGTACATGGGTCCATACCTGAGACTGTATACTTCTACACTGGTTCACATCTATGTGACTCATCACACAGTTTTTCCAACTAAGGAAGGGGTACATGGCTTATTATGGGGACTATACATCGTGTATTCCTTATGATTTAAGAAACCCTATCCACCACCACATGAGGGTATAAACATCATGAAATATTCATAAAACATGGTGAGTAGTATTTTTTTTTTAAAAAACCCATATCATATCACCCATCCCTGGATATACTCTTTCGGTTTTGATTCTAGCTTCCAATCTACCCAAAAATGATGTATCTAGCTGAGAATGAAAGATATCGACAATCACTCATCGGAAAATGGCCATTAAAGGTTTATTTAAATTTTATAGTATATTTCACATGATTCCATGGTTCCAACCTTTGAATTTCCATCCTCAATCCATCAAATCGATCATTCCTGTCAAACATGCTTCACTCTTCATTTTGTTTTCATTTTGTTAATCTACCGTGAATCTAAGGGTCTGATCAATCTCATTACTTCCTAGAAAATTATAAAATGGACTACGAGGATCCTACTTTTGAAGAAAATGTTGAAACTTGGGAAAAAATAACCAAAAAACATGTTTTAAACATTGTTGGTCTAGTATTATAGGCCAATGATCTAGAATAGGGATTCCAGAGTTATAAAATAATCAATCCACCATGTAATTTTTGTACATGGGCACATGAAAAGTTTTCAACTGGCAAATATCAAATAAAAGGGAAGATTCACTCCATAATTTAATATATGGGAATAAAAACAAAAAATGATGAGTCCAACCTTGGTTAAAGATAAATCTTCATTGAAGAATGTTTTCACCAACCTTTTTGAAGGATCTGTCATGTTCATTGCATCCTGTTCCAATCTGATTTAGAGTTCTTTTTTTGTTTTTCATGATCTTCTTATGAAAGGGGAAGGGGATATCTAGATGGTGATTTCATAAATTATGATTCTAACCCTAGATAGGCTTCCATAATGATATATTTATAATAATTTGTTTAAGGAAAAAAGAATTAATTAATTAATTTAACAATTAATTAATCTACTTAAATGTTCCTCCAACGAGTGAGGGGTTTGAACATCCTCTGCCAACTCATTTTATGTCACACATAGTGTAATAACTAGGTTTCAGACTCAACCGTGGTCTAGGGTTTTTAGTTTGAAAAAACATTTAACAGTTATCTAATTTTATTTAAGAAGCGGTGTATGTGAAATATAAAATATATTTCATATTTTTTTGATAATTAATTTTGAGAACATCGGTCCACAAAATCATACGTCGTATCAATGCCTAGATCTAAAAATACATATAGAAATATTTCAAAACATAGAAGGAAAAAATTGGTTCTCTACAGTAGAGGTATTATTCTTTTAATGCTTCGTACTAATCATTCTTATCTTCTTATTATTATTATTACATGTCATTCTTTTCTTTTCCCAATATATAGATATTTATTTTTGGGATTCACCAATACATTGATAAATCCATGATATATATAATTATTTTCAATATTGAGAAAATGAAGATAGAGTGTGGTGAATTAATGTTGATGGAATGAATTTTTAATCTTTCACCGACTAATATTTTAAAATTTTATGGTTGAGAAAACCCAAGATATTAGTGTTTTAATTTATGAAATTTGTTATCGATGATTTATTATATGTTATTGGATTTTTTGGGCTTGGATTTTATTTGAATCATCATTTAAAATTTATTAGAGAAAGGTGTATTGAACTTTCCTCTAATATAATCCAAAAATATCTATCCATGTTGATGAAAAATTATATAACTTCGTTAACTTTTAAAAAATATTAATTAAACATTGTTAAAATATATTATTACTTGATTTTAAATTTATAGAAAAGAATTATTATAAAATTATTTATTTATTTGTTTAAATATATAGGTTTTTATAGTTGATTGATTCATGACCAGCGTGAAATTACATGCTTTAATTATTATTGAAGATGTTTTTTAGATATTTTAAAATTTCCAAAATGATATTTAGAATAATTTTTTTATATATATGTATCGAGGGATTTATTTTGAGTCTCTATGAACACTGTAAATTTTTATTATTTTATATGAATATTTTATAGAGGGGTGGTTGGACAACTATTGATCCAAGAGATTTATCATTTTTAAACCATACATAAAAGGGTTGGTGAAATTTTCCTAATTTCTTATTGGTGATTATATAGGATGACTATTTTTATTTTATTTTTATATATTTTTACTTTTGAGTATTTCCTACTTTTTCCTTCATTTATAGGCTACTCCTGTTATGGTAAAACCATTTTACCCTTACCTAGATCCCTTAAATTGAATTTAATCTTCATACTAATTCTTTTAGTAACCTACAATATTATTTTATGTAAGAAAATTAAAATTCTAAATTGATATCATGGTAAATAGATATGTAAAATTTCAATATAAAAACAATATTATTTAAATTATTACAATGAATGGATTAAATGGAACATTAATATTTAAATATTTAGAACACTATAATATGTGATTATAATGTAACATAATTATTATTTTCTCATTTATTCATGAAATTTGACTCAATTTAAAGGGATTAAAAAATGTGATGTGATAATAAAAATAACATCTATTTATAATGAATTTTAAAAAGAACATTATTTTTTTATATGGGGGACGTGTACAGGTGTGTTGTAAAAGGTTTATTCATTTTTTAAATTTATATTTAATATGAACCAACCCTTTCCTTATCTTTAATGATATTATGTATGTAAATAAATGAGATTTTAAGAGGAAAGGGGGTTGTGATACTTATTGTATTTTATATGTTTGAATAATTTTCCATCAGTATCTTTACCTGTTCTCATGTTCTTCAAATGATGCATGACTGGAGGGGTATCCCGAGATCTTATGAGTAGTCCTGGACTTCAATATCAATAGTTATAGGCTATATAAACACATATCCCTCTTCTTTTCACTTATTTATCACATCATAATAGTTTGGTTGTAGAATCCATTAGTTCAGGACTATAGTACCATCAATTCATGAACAACCCATTTCATCAAGGTAAGGGATTTTTAATTTCAATATATTTTTAAATACAATATTCTTGAAATACTGCAAGGATATCTATGAATTTATGAAAATTGATCCCTTTTATTTCTATTCCATTGAAATCAATAATAAGAATTATGATAATAATAATTTTTGTTTGATATCCCTTTGAAATGAATAAAGTGAATCCTCTTCATTCAATATACTAAAATCCCACCCACATTCCCCCATAATCCATGATTTATGATATCCCTATAATAAATTTCTAACTCATCTTACCTTAACCTACAAGAGATTGATCATTTAAATTGTTTCCTTAGGATCGATGGTAATGATGTGGTCTAGAGTTAAGGGATGAAAATTACTTATTATATTTTCTATAATGACCTCCCATTGATCCCTTGTTTGGAATAGGGGGATGAAATAGAAAAATAATTGTAGGAGGGTCATAAAAATTGGCATGGGATATTTTTTTTCATAGTTATGATAAAGTTCGGAGTTAGATATATGTGAGGCATAAATGGTTTATTAATGGAAATTTTTTCATTTAAACCTAACTAGTAACAATGGTGGATGAATTTCTAGTATGAAAATACATAGATCCTTTTTGTGATATGATATAACCTTAATGTCATGGAAACTGGATAAGATCCATGTTTCATACCCCCATCCATGTGATCCAATGTATTGATTTCTTAGTAAGAAAATTTGTAAGGGTGAATGAATAATTTTCAAAGGTTTCATCTTGAAAAATATATTTATTTTTTATATCTATTGTATTTTAATTTATGCTAATAGTTATCTCTATGCTATACCCTAGATGATTTTTTACCAATTGATTTTAAATAAACTAATTCAAGCTATGTAAATCATGATATGTAAAAACTCATGAAATAAATAAGTGATGAGTTCATTTATAATATTCCATGATAAAATTATGGTTAAAGTATTCCTACATGTTAATTAATAAACTAGTAAGATAAAGATATAAATTAAATGTGTTTTTTAATTTTTTTCCCCTTTGTAAGCTAAAAATATTTAATAATTTGGGAAAAAGTTTAGAAGTTTTATATTACATGTTGAGATTTATTCATGGAAGATAAATTCATGTTACTAGTAATTATAAAAGTATGAAATAATTTAATTTTAATTATTTTAAAATTATATCCTAATATATTTACATATATGAAGTAGTCTATTTTCCATGAATGTTATTTTGAAAACATTTGTCTGAACATGTTTTTATTAACTATTGACCATGTTGATTGTTTTTGGAAATGAAATTTTTTAATAGCATGTATAAAATTAAATCATTTCCTAAAATGTTATGTTCTTTTATATTATAGTATGAGTAGGTAGGTTAATAAATATTTAAAATGTAATAAAAACTATAATCCTGGTTTTATTTAATTAATGACGATAATGGATTTTTTTAATTCTTTTTATTTAGTATGAATAAAATGATGTGAAAATTACATGGAATATTTTTTTATTAAACAAAGAATGAAATTAATCATGGTCTAGATCAATTTATATTGTGACATGAATAAACTATTTATTATAGATATCAGGACTAAAATTTTTTAGTGTTATAGTTATGTGTGAATTTTAAATCATGTGAGTTTTTATGTTTGTTATTCCATGTTAATAATAAAATGCTTCAAACCCCACTATAAGATTTAAATTTTTCCACGTGATTTTATTATACATGATTCAAATTTTATATAGAATTTTTTATATAATTCTTGTTCAAATATGAAACATGAAAAGTTGATATATGAAGAATATATGAAAAATTAAAATCATGATACATGTTAATGGAATAATTATTGTGGTTAAATATATATTTTGTTAATGGTTTATGATAATTTTTCTTGCAATGGAATAAAAATATACCATATCTATGAAATGTTTCCTTAATGCAGTGTGCATGGTTTTCTAGTTTTCGATTTATAATCTTGATGTTATGCTATAAGAAATCAAGAACTATAGTATTTCATTTATATAAATAAGTGTATATCATAAGATGATATGTGGGAAGGCAAGTAAGGGCATGATATATCTATATATGGAATAATTATTGGACTGATATGGAGGAAAATTATGATAGATAACTGATGATATCTTGTTTTATAGACATATTTTATCTTACTTACAAGATATTGTTTGATTGTTTATAAGTTGATATTTTTTTGAACCATGGATTGATATATGAAATGGTATGATATAATAATTATTAAGAATTTTTATTTTTATATTATTTATGTTAATGGAAGTTGTTAATTAATTTGATGCCTACTAAATCTTATATATATCAGTTTCAAATGATATAACACCATTCTAAAAGAATGATGTTCTAATAATTGATTATGGATACGACTTGTGACCAACCCATAATTATTTATGGAATTTATATTTATATTGAAATAATGATGTTGATTATTGTTATTCATTTTAATTATAAATAAGTTTTTTAGTCCTTGTATTATAAGATATAGAACCTTAATTGTGAATGAGGGTTAAAACCCAATTTTGAGTTTTCTTTTCAAATTCATATGGATTATATGCTAACAAAACTATTATTCCTTATAAATATCTTGGGAATATTGGTTGATATATCATGTATATAAAGATGTGGTTTTTATATAATAACTTGAATTAGGTATGCTATCCTTCCATTTTTTATTTTCCAATGGGGAATCATTGGTATAAATATTTGAGGCTTGATGAGTCTCTTAGTCATTATTTGTTAGTCGGTTGTGGTGTGTGGAGCATGTCAAATATTATTTTATTTCCATATTCATTTCTTATAAAAATAAAAAATTATTTTGGATTCCAATTTAAATACTATTTCAAGAAGTAGGGTTTTTTATGGTTCCTAAAAATAAAAATGATAATTTTTCCGTTCTGTATTGGAAATAATTATGCTAAAAATCATTAAAAGTGGTTTTTCATTGAATTTTATATTTTTCTTCCATTAAGAAATTATTGAAACACCATAAATTCTTTAAGGGGATTTTTTTACACTCATATTTTAAGACACTAAAAAAATATGAATTATTATATGTATTGAAATTGTTCATAATGTTTCAATTTAAATGAATGGGATATTTATAAATTTCTATTAATGTGGTGAATTTAATTTTTATTAATATCGATAGTACTTGAAAAAAAATTAATAGATATTATTAAAATAAAATTGAATAAAATATTTTGAAAAATTATATTGTTGATATTTAAACCAACTATTAATGATGTTTTTTTGGATTCATTAGTAACTGAATTCATTTTGTAGAGGTGTCTCATGGGTTATATTATTATTCATGTTATATATTTCCAACTAGTTTTTTTTCGAAATTATTTGGGATGTGATTTTTTATGAGGTATTAGATGTAAGAGTTTTTAATTTAAAATTCCTCTATTTTTTCCATGTCTTATAGGTGTTAATAGGTTGTTTAGAACCATTTCCATAATTATTTATAATTTTTTTAGTTGGATTTTTTTTAATAATATTCCTTACCTCAATATAGGACTACTACCTTTTGTAAAGGTAAACTACATTACCATTATGTAAAGGTAATTTGAACCTCACATAAAGGTATAATTATGATTTTGTTCTCTGTATAAGGGTGGGGGGTTGGGTTTTTCATCTATTTCATAAGGGTGATCCCACGTATACGTAATTGTAGTAGGTTGCATTTAAGGGTCACCCAACATTTTTATTCACTAAAAAATCTCACTTCTGAGATTTCAATAGTTGTGTAAAGGTGTATTCCTCATTTTAAGGTAGGTTCTCCATGCATTAGAGTGTGTTTTTTTATCTAAATTTAATATCGATCTCCTGTAAAGGCCAGCTCACTACATCCTTTATCACGTAAAGGTAATCTAGGATTCAAATTGTATCTATGAGGGTTGGTTTCTAAATCTTACATCATGTTATGGATTCCAATATTATGTATGAGTAGAATAGAATTATTGTCACATGACAATCATCGGATCCATTAAAGAAAAACCATGTTACCCTTAGATAGACTATTTTTATTTAATTTATTCATATTCTTACCTATAACGACTTATAACATGATTTTAAGTGTGTAAATGAGAATATTAATGTGAAATAGCATGAAATTGATATTTAAAATCATCAAATAAAAATGATATGATTTTAATGATTAAAACACATGAATTAAATTGAATTTTAATAATTCAATGTCAAAAAAATATAATATGTAATCATTTTATAACCTAAATATTATATTCTATTTTTTCATTAAATGTTCCTAATTTTAAATTGATTTACTATTTTTAATGTGTTGAAATGAATAATTTATGATTTTAATGGATTTTAGAAGGGATTTTATTTGTATTTTATAAGTGGGATGATCACATGAGTTCTTAGAAATGTTCAAGTATCTAGTTATTTTTAAATTTCATAATGACTACACATTGAAGTTTTATATCAATATTATGTGGTTAGGAAAATGATATTTTAAGATAGGAAATGTGGTTGTGGGACTAATTTTACTTTATATATGTTAATAATTTTACATTTCTATTTGATTATTCTCCATTTATTCAAATGAAATAGGACCATATAAGCATGTTGAGTGCTTTTGAGTAGTCCTAGAACTCAACCACAAAAGTTCTAGGATTTGGAATACCTATCTCTCCATCCTTTCAATTATTTATTGCATCCAAAAAGTTTTGTGGGAGTATTCACTGGTTATTGGAAATAGTACCTTCAACTCATGAACTAATAAATTCATCAATGTAGGGGATTTCTAATTTCTTTATTGATTAAAATATTATATTCTTGCTATTTTGAAAAAATAACTAACCCCTATTGAAACTCGAACCCTTATATTTATATACCCTTGAAATTCATAATTGAAATTATCTTAATATTACACCCTATTTTACAGCACTTTGAAATGAGTATAGAGAAAACTCCTCATTCACCTGATTAAAAAGTCACCTTTATACACCACAAGGTATTATTTTCTATACCATTCTTACAAAATGATAAACTATCATGCCTTAGCCTCAGAGACAAAGGTAAATTTAACTCTCTATAAAGGATAGGTGGTGGTGATATAATCCAAGTGGAGGGGCTATGAAATAATTTTCAAATTTAATATTATTATATCCTCTCAAGACACTTTTGGGTATAGGGATAGGGGTTGAAACATACTTTTTCTTATGGGAAGATTGTGAAATACTGGTTGTTGTATCACCCATACATTTTAACTTTGAAAAAAATTAATCCTTATTAGTGTTCCAAGACTAACATTATTTTTATCTCCTAGAATGAAGATTCATATAGAGTTTATAGATTTCAAAAAATGATGGCCATTAATTGATTGTGTTAACCAAGTCTAAAAATGAATTTTTTATTTATTTTATATGTTTTTTCTATATATGATATAGTGGTATTTATTTTTGTTGTTTTTTTAAGTCAAAATGTATTATTTATATCTTCATTGAATATTTCATATTAATAAATTTTAATTATTATTTCTTTCATGAAAGTGCGATGTTTTAGGTAAACTATTCCATCACTAAGCTTGAATTTTCCTAACACCTGGCTAGAGAGTTATAATTATTTTTGGGAACAATTTTTAGGTATAAGGAATTATAGATACATTATTAGGGATCTCTAGGATAAAGAATTAAATTATCAATGACTAGTAGTCTATTGGATCATTTTTTCACTAAACTAATTTGATTAAATCAATACAATACATTTCTTAATAAGACGGCATTCTTAATTTTTAACTCCTTAAAAATTAAATTGTTTAAATATTTATCCTCATAAAAACTGCATAACAAATTTGAATGAAGTGGTTAATAATGGATAAAAATACTTTTATACACCAATTTCTATTACACTAGTTGGTCTACATCATTCATTGTGTATATGATCCAATATGACACAATCACACTCTTTTATAAAAAAGGATAATTATTAATTTTAACTAATAAGTCAGTTTTTTATTAATCATATGTTTCATAATATAATTATTTTAATAATAACCTCAATATAAATTATTAATGAGTTTAATTGGTATATTAACAAATTAAAAATTTTAATGTTATGTGGTTCTCTCAAGTTATATTTATTTTCCTTGGTATATGAATGTTATTGATTTTATTGTCCTCTACTAGTGTGTATAAACCCCTCAATATATTCCTAGTTTCATAAAAAATTATCCATTTATATTTAATATATATTGTTCATAAACACAAATATATATTCCAAAATTTTCAGAAAATATATAATAACAAAAAAATTATATGGATGGAATATAGTATGATTTTTATAAATCTAAAAATAATCCTATGTAATTTTTTTGATCCTATTCCCAACCTATTATATAGAAACTTTTAGTGCATTAAAAAAATGTAAATCATATTATTCTATAGTAAATAATAATTAATTTTTGAGTGTGTGTACATAAGTTGATCTTTGTAATTTAAAACCAATATTCAATACCCATGAAATAAGATTAGAAAAAATAAATTTAGTTAGATTCATATTCTGAAGAATATAATTCTTTAACTTGAGAATATATTTAAAATTTATATACCAATATATTATTCTATAATTCCATCCAAAATAAATCTAAAAATGTTTTCATGATGCATATAATAATTAACAATATTACATATTTATTCTATAAGCATCATGATTTAATTTAATTCAATAAGAGCTTTTATTATATGTATTGAAACTAAAATAATAATCCCATACATCTAAAAGTGGGATAATATCCAAATTTTACTGAATATTGAGTTGACTTGGATTTTATCAAAATATTTACCTATTTATATAGGGAATCATGTCACTCATATGTAATATGTTTTCATATATCCCATAACATTAAAAATTCAGATGGAATAAAAAAAATTATAGGTCTCAGAGGATAAAGGACATTGTGATTTTAAATTATGGGAATTAATATTGGATGTTTATGGTTTTTAACTAGTATTGGATAGTTATAAAGAGTATTTATAGGTTTATTGGTCCATAAAATTATTTAGGATGAAAATATTGTGGATATATATTTTATGAAAGAGGTTTTTTAATAACATGGGACCACTACTGCCCATATAAAATATTTATGAGTCTAAATGGGATAAGGAGGGGTATAAAAACCATGTCCCTACTATAATAGTATTGGTGTAAATTCACTAAGATGATATAAGTCGCATGGGGATTCTTATGTGGTCCATTTAATTTTTATTAAGTAATCTTATTCTTTTAAAACATATGGTCTCTATCATCTCTTCAAAGTAACACCCCTTGATTTATACATTAAGGGGTTATGGGGAGGTTCATTTTGTTGGTCGCATCAACCTATTGTTTTTCCTTGGGTCACATTTAACTATTATGGACATTGAAGTTCATTATATATAAGTTAAAGGTGATATATTTACTCTCCTTCAATCATCCTTTATCACTGCATCACCTATTGATTTTTTTAGTGATCAATTTAGATATTTTTTTAAGTTGACTTGATCATTTCAAAATATGGTTAGAATAAGGGGAATTTATTTTTAATAATGTAAATTGAACCTAGAAATCATGATCACATATTTTTTCTTATAATTTTAATGAAGGTAAATTTCTTAATGATTATTCTTATGAATTTCAATAATTGAATTTAGAATTTATTATTAACTATTTTATATATTTTAGGGTTGTTTTTTGTAGAGTGAGTGAGTGTTTTCTATATTCTATTATCATTTTATTTCATGATATTTTGGTGAGTACACAATAATCATAGTGATTTTACATTTTGTTATTATTTTAATAAATAAGGGAGGATTAATTATAAATTATTTTAATTGATTATTAATTTCCAGTGGCTTGACATAGGTGCTCGAGTTCTAAGACGATTTTTTTTGTTCTTAGATTGATTTGGAAATAATTTATATAGGGGATTTGAATTCCAAGATGATATTGATCATTCTTAATATATATTCCATGAATTATATGTGTTTTTGTACAATTTTATATACAAGAATGTGTACATGAGTCATGGTGACTTTGGTGGGTATGGATCGATATCAAGTGTATGTGATGATTTGTAAAACCTTATAGGGTTTAAATACACTTTATGTTCATAATGGAATGGTAATAGAATCATATAATGTCCAAATAATCATGTGATTATTTTTTTAATTGTATATAATGGGAATACATGGTTTCCAAGGGTTAATTCTTGCACAAGACTCCCACATGAGTCTAATGGGGCCAACTAAGGATGTCATCAAGGGAAGATTTTTGTAATCAATGTTTCATGGATCATGGTAAAATTTCAGGATTATAATTTATTTTTAATATATTATAAATTGAGTGAAATAAGGTCTCATATGAAAATTATATCATAAGTGCTACACTTAAAGTGATGTTAAAATAGTATTGGAATAAGATATTATAAATTAAAAAAGATAATTTAATAAAAATGTTAATATGAATGAAGAAGAAAGAGAAATGGGACCTTTACTTTGGAATGATAATTAATTAGGATTTTGTTAATATGAGACGGATTGGATAATATTCCAAATATAAAGGATCAATGGTTTGATAATATTGTATATTTATAATCATGGATGAAAATAAATTAGCATTTGAAAAAAATTGAAATTAAGAACTATATTTTAAAGTGAATGGAAAATAATTTGGAACCCTTACCTTAATTATTCTTCATAGCATAGAGTTAACCCATAGAACCATTAAAACACTTTATTATTAAAGAAAGATCTATCATAAATATTCTTTGATAGAGATATGAAGGTTGAGAATAATCTTGGTGTGAGAAAAAATATAAAGAGTGGTGGTATCTATATGTATGGTGTGTAGAATCCCATGGAATATAATATTGATTATTTTATTTTTCCATTATTTTATGTTCTCTACTACACTCTATAGTTCCTTATTTCCTCCCTCAATGATCTAATATAATATTTTTTTACCAAAATTAGTCCATTAACACTGTCTAGGGTGGGTTTGGTCATGATTACAAAAATATGATATCATGTTTAATGTATTTTAATGTATTTTATCACCTTTTTATTGAATTTTAAATTAAAAAAATCACCCATAACATAAATTTTATGTATTCTTTACAAAAATATAATCCATTTTTTCTAATTCATCCTCTAATTTGTTGAAATTTAGCACTTATATAAGGGTGATAAATTTGTTAAAAATATAGTATAATTGTAAATAAAATTTTATTACTAAATGAATTTACACATTAATACCACTTAATAATATGATAAATAACCCCTTATTACACCATTATAAGACATAACAGTATGGTGTGAAATGGTAATACATCTATAGGGTGGTATTATTAACATTGGTCCCATAAATATTTCCACTAACTTGAACATCCCCAACATAGGATTCTTCTTAAACATAAATTGTTTAATTTCACAATAGGGATGGTCTAGGGAAATTCCGGTGATTCTACCCCATCAAATGATCAAATAAATGTTCTTTATAAGAGATTTTATATCAATTGAAAGTGATATATTTCCCTTATTACACTAGTAATCTCTTTTCAATACTCATATTAATATACATTAATTCTTATGGTTACTTTATAATAGTTATTTTACACACATTTTTAATGACCAAGAGTTATACAATGGATATATTTAATCTTAATTCAAATAAATTAATTTATACTAATAAACTGAATAAGAATTCTCATTTTTTATTACTAAATTTTTGTAATTTCATAGCTTCTATTTTTATCTATTAATTAGTAATTTTTATAGTCATGGTGTTTATTAGATATTCCAATATTGGAGAGTTTTACATTATAATTGAACTATACATATTTTAATATTTAACATTTTCTTCTATAGTAGTATTTATAAATATAAATCATTAAATTTTTATACATCATTATAAAATAATAAAATATTTTAATTTATTAATATAAAATCTTGGGTATTATAGTTTCCAAATATAGTAATTCCACCCTAAAAATTATAATTAATTCCATTAATAAATTTTTAGAAATCATTTTTATCACTAAATCATGTTACCATGTTTCCTCCTCGAGTTGGTGACTCCTCCAAAGAACATTTACCTATTGAGTTGTCTAGTTTCCTATAATATTCTATGTCATATCAATAATTTTAATTGTATCTTCCTGATGTGATATGTTAGGATCCAACTAAATGTAATCAAATAAATTAACATTTGAAGTGTCTAGAATATACTTATGTATAATGATATGTTGAGAATGTTTTAAAATAATTAAAGGTTTGGTGTTATGTCAAAATGATATTCTATATACTATGTTGTGACCACATAAGTATTTCATTTTATTTCTATTGATCAATATGTATTATTGATGTTTCATGGAATATTATTATGGATTCATGAAGTCATTGGATGTCATGATTGATTATACATACATATAAGTTCATCAGTTGACATATCTATAAACATATTTTATGGAAAAAGAAATGTGAAGTTGTTTCTTATATAGAATGAGTGGAGAAATACAATATAATGTGGAAATTAATATGTAATGATTGATAATATGATCTTCAAAAGAAGTAAATAAAAGTGTTGGTGGATGAAGGATAACAATATACAAAATATTTGAAAATGTTTGATGTGATAGAGAAGGAATGTAAGTCATCTAGATGTGTTCTATATGTATTTGAGTGAAGAAAAGAATTTTCCAGATCTATATAGCTGAATTTATAAAGGGAAAATTCATTTTAGAAATTCACATAGAAGTATTTACTATATAGGTGATTTACAAATCCATTTATTATATATATGATAATAAAGTATCTGAATTCTATATGTAGCTAAATTAACCACATATCAAAATTATTAAGGTAACTAAATAAGTTACATAAATAAATTATAATGATAGTGATATATCTGATTCATGACATAGTAAAATTAATATTCACATATCTGACTGACATTGGAAAATATACTACATATATTAATTGATAATCATGTATTTGATTGAAATGTAACTGATGGGAACCATGTATACTATTGTAATATTTATCCAAATGCATTATGATTATGCAACGTAACCAATTTCCAAAATAAGTTGAAATCTTGGAAGAGACATTTGAGGATGTATATATTTATATATCATGTAGTATATTGAATCATGATTCCTAAAGATAATTAAATGAATATTTTATTTCGAATTCATATGATTTTAAGTGAGAGATAAATCATGAATTATTTGACTTATTTTAATAATAATATCCGACTACCTAAGATCACGGGATTTTTATAATTAAAATGTGGAAATGTTGACTGAGATATTTTGAGAATATTAATCATAATTTTTTTGTGAGTATGAATATGTGGTAAAGGTATCAAAAAATATAATGATATATTATTGGGAAATTTGGTGCATAAATATAAAATTATCTAAGAAATAGATACATCTAACATTGAGGAGAATAAAATAATGTTCTAAAGCCCAAAATTACACCAAAATATTTGAAGTGAGAAGGAGAATCCAAATCACACCTTGTCTATATGGAGTCTTAAGAAAATAACTAATGCAGAATTTTAAATGGTTTTACATGATCAAGCCTAATCCTATAGTATCATAGAGTAAGTTAACTCTAAATAAGATAAATAAAATTTTACATTTAAATCATCATAGAAGAAAGAGATTGTGAATGGGGTGTTTAACTGGTGTCTGAATATGCTCATAGATGGGGTGTCTAACAAGTCATTTAGAATATGATTAGGGTTTCTAACCAATTATAGAAGAGGAAAAATTGGGGTGTCTAACCAATTTTTGGATAGTATAGTTAGGATGTATATCCAGTTGTATTCAATTATAGGCATAGTGAAGAATTCATGTTGGCATGTCTAACAAACATGGAAAGAAGTATATGTTTATGTCGAACCTTGTAAATACAATTTTATATGCTATCTCATTATATTTTTATATTTGATGTGATACTATGAGATTTATTTGAGTGGATAAATAACCAATTCATTTTCAATAGTTTGAAGTCAAAATAAATAATTTATAAAAATGTAAACCAATGATTCACCCCCTATCAGTGGTATCTTTATATTCTAGTAAATAAAAATTATATTCAGTTTAATAATTTAAACATATAATATAACTTGGAATTAGCATGCATTTATTTCAAAATCTCATAACACCTTTACATAGAGATATTTTTATGAAGATATAGTCCCCTACCTAAAATTCAAGGGGCATCCTCTATCTATTAGCATAACATTTTTGTGTACTATATTCATCATGGATTCACGATACATCATAACTTCCCTAGTGTCTCTTTTTTATGTTCTTGGATGAATAAATTTATTAATCTAGATATATCATAAATTTTTTTTGTTTGAAATCACTTTCTATACAAGGTCTCATATGGTGTTATTTTTATAATATAATAATAATGATTATTATATAAAAACTATATTGAGGTAAATATTGTTCCCAACTCCCATGGAAGCCAAGATAGAAGGAAATTAGTGTGTCTTCCATTGGTTTTATAGTTTTTAAGAAAATACATTTAATTTGGAATGATAATTTATTCTATTATCAACCAATATATTGAATTATAATTAAAAATGCCATAAAATGTTTTATACATACCTCAAATCATGATTAGATACTATTGATGAATGTATACTATGGTGTCTCACAACATTGTTTTTATACAAACTAGGAAAATGAATATTTGGAAAATATTCTTGAATGACTAGGACATAGGATACATTTTCAAGATGATCTAAAATGATATAGACTATATTATTAACTTTAAAATTCTAAGGAAGACCTGTGATGAAATCCATAGTAATATTACACCACTTTTACTCTAGTATAAGTAATGGTTACATAACTACGTTGAAAATTCATCCTTCTCCCTTTAATTACTAGAATATAAAAATTATTATAGTGTAACCTTGGATTTACCTCTTCATATTTTCACACATGATATTATCTTATATATCACTTTACACCATGTTGGAACTAGGATTTATAGATATATTTGTGATATGAGCTTCCTTCTATATATAATTATTTATACATAGTACTGATAGAATATATATCCTCTCAATATAATTTAAAACTATATATGTAGTAATATTTAATTATGTTATATTTATATTTTATTCATCTTTCAACATCATTTTTTGGAGTATGATATTTTCTTGAGTGTTCTTATGCCTATATAATAAAAATAGCTATATAACTATATGGAATAAGTATGATGTTTCCCCTTCAATAATAATACAAAATTTCATTCTTAATATATCCTTATTAATTGTATCATTCAAATTTTTATCACGGATAACATACCATGATCTTTTGTACTAAATGCATATAACGACTTTATTATATTCATAGGATGATAATGTATATAAAATAATACTCTTTGGGAAGTTTTAACTATATTAAATGTCTCACATTAAGATATTTCATAGTAAATATACAAATAAATATATTTTGGTCAGTATATATATCTCATTTATATCCATGGAGATAATTTCTATATATAATTATTGAAAATATTACCAAAAAAGACTTATATAAAATTATCGATAGTTTATCTAATAGGGGTTATATTGTAAAAATAAAAAATTTAAAACACTATCATTTTTTCTTAGAACGCATCCAATCCCTTTCCATGATGCACCACTAAAAAGAAAAAATGAGTTTTTATAAAATTGTTGAGTCGATATATGTATATTTAACAATATTCTATTTTAATTCTTATTGTTATATTAAAATTAGATTATCTAAGGGAATATGACCCACATAGATGTAAATTTAGGTAGAAGACCAGCTAATGGGATGATGTTTTCAACTAAAAAGATAATGTATCTCGGTAAAAAAGAAAAATATGTATTTCAATTATGTTTTTCGGTTTTGTAAATTTCTCAGTAACCTTTTATATTAAAGGGTTAATATATATATATATATATATATATATATATATTACTTGGATAGGTTATTGAAAAATAGGCTAACATGTATAAGAAAAAATTTATATTTATTTAATTTATTGAAATGCTCAGTTTTCCAATGAAAATCAAGAAAATTTAATAAATGAGTTTCATAATACTCATATCTAATAGAATATATAAAAAATTCACAAATAAATTACACCCCAATATTATTAATATTATCATTTAAAACACTATTTATTTTATCTAAAATCACTAATGGAGCATTAATTAACTAATAAGGCAATACTGTAAACATTCATTAGCCATACATTATACAAAAATATATATTTTTTGCATTATGATTTTTAAATTTTAATAAATAATGAAAAAAATTGGAATAAATCTTTAAGAAGTGTCATTCATATATAATTTAACAATAAAGGGTATAAATATGTGCTAATGGGTAATTTTTCATTATAATAATTTTTATTATTGTTATATAATCAATGTAAAAAAACATTGAACTGTCCCTATTCTTAAAAAATAGGTGTTCTTATAGTAAAATGGTTAAAATAATAAATATTTTACAACAGAATTATTTTAATTTCACCTTTAACATAACTAATTCAACTAGATCAATTTTATATGTTTTCTTAGATACATATTTTTCTCTAGAGATAAAAATAATAAAGAATTAAATTTTCTCATAAAGTAGAAATTTAGGTAATTCATTAGAAAATAAATATATACTCCCATAAAATAGTTACATTTTATATTATAAAACCAAACTTCAACTTCATAGATCATATTTAATCTATCTCTACCCTAAGGACGTCATCAAGATGAGATACTAGAGGTTGTTCCACTAAGGATTTAGGAAATTAAATTCCCCCTAAAATAGGTAATTACATACCCTCTCTAAAAATAAAAATTCCATCTTCTCTTAAATATGGTGTTTCCAAATTATTAAATATCCAATAAATTATAATGTTATATCAAAATCCATTATAGTTATGGTAATTTTATTTGAACATAGACCCCAAAAAAAAATTGGAATTTTTTACTACTTGATAAATCATTATTGCAATCAAAGTAAAAATCACCGCTTATAAATTTTAAATCATTCCATAATATATCATAGGTTGATTAAATATTATTTAAAAATATTCATGATATATAAGTTTTCATATATTCAAAATCAAATAGTTTAGTAATTAAAATTGAGTGTTTAATCAAAGTTATTATCTTCACATAATTTGGAGCTTCTAATTTAATTTTTAGAATTAAAATTCATCACCAATGATCAGTAGGACTCTTCGAGGGTTTATTAACTTGATTCATAGTTATTTGTTTAGATAATGTCCCATATAATTTTTGTTTTAACATTACAAATCTACCACTTCTCTGTTGCCTTTATTATAACAACCCGTGATTTCAGAGAAATATTCAAGCTTAAATATATATTATGTTCAATATATTTTTACACATGAAACAACTGAGAATAACAGATCGTGAAACTTTTTTATAAAATAGGTTTTGAAAAAAATAAGATTTAAGTTAAATAAATGGGTACATGTTGTTGAAACAACATTATGAAATAAAGGTTCCTCTTATTATTATTTCAACCAGTGAAAATAAAGAGATAATAAAAATATTTTTATAGATTAAAATTAGTTTTTGAAATGAAAAATTATCATGTGTGATTTGTTTTTGGTATGAATAATATATTAAATTTAATATTAGAGGAATAATTTATATACCTAATTAATTATTTCCCAATAAAAAAATTCATCATATTGTATGAGTTTTTTTAAAAGTTAAATTTATGAATTATAGAATGATAATTTAGAAATAGTAAATAAACATTTATACATATCATGAAATTATTATCTTAATATAATTCTTTGTTTTTTCCATAAAATATATTTTTAGTCGAATCATGAAAAAAATACCATTTTTACAAATACCATATATTTTACAACATTATTAGTATATGTGATTGAAAAAAGGAAGTTTTTGAAATAATATTTAGGACAAAAATGTAATTTATAAGTTCATTTATAGTATTTATTTTAATTTTAAATTTTTTATTTGAAATTTTAGAATTTAAGTCATTTTGTTTTAAAAAATAATATTAATACATTATAAAAGAATTATTTTCAAAATGATAGCAATGAAATTATTAAAATTAATAAAATAAAATTTGTTTATTATATATAATTATGAGGTAATAATTATTTAATAATGGTCATTTAATTTTTTAGTATAAATAATAACCTACCTTATGTAGAAACTAGTTACCATAATAAAATCTAAAATTGTAAAATTAATATATTTTTGTATAAAGAGATTGAAACATGTTGAAAAAATATTTCTAATTTATTATTTGAGATATGATCAACCATATCTTATCCTTTAATCAATTTTTTTCAATTTTTGGTTTCTCTTGATATTTTTAACATGTTCTTCCTCTATATTAAGTGTTTATAATTAAAAAAATCATTCTCACTGTATATAAAAGGGGCCTCTCACCACCCCTTCAAGAACACTCAAAGAATTAAGAATCCACCTAAAAAATCCCAAAATATCCATAATTTATAATATCATCCCCTTTATATTATCCAAAAGTCACTAGATACTGGTTTATGTGATCCATTTCTAAGGTGTATTCCTAGGGAAATCCTAATTTCTCAACGTGGGTACTTTTTTTCCTATAATAATTATTTCATTCATACCTTCCAAATCCAACATTTTAACTAAAATATAATGAAATTAGAATTTATTTTATACTAAATGTTATTATTCATTAGGAAAAACTATTAACCACCTTTCTCCCTTTTTAATTATGAAAATTTAAACCATAATTCATGATTTCTAAAGACTAAAACCTTCACAAAGAGACAAATTGCATTGTGACCAACACCTCTATTCAATGGTTATAAGGGTGAAATTAAAGAAACATTATCACATTCATAATATAATTATGATTATGAATATATGAACTATTATCCACCTCTTTTCTCTCTCATTATTTGAGGTATGAAAATGTTAAACTTTCATTGTTTGGACATCCACATCCATGAAGTTGAATATATCATTTATCATATAGTTTCTTTATTATTTATTAATATATATTCAAATATGATTCAAAACCATAAAATTATATAAATATTATAATTATAATTATGTAATAATGATTCTATTTTAAAAGAAACCACTTTCATAGTCCTAACCATCCATTAATTATGGAATTTTCTTGTATAGGTCCATATATTTACCTACTTGAAAAGTACGATAACACTCCAATATTTTTAAAAAAAGAAAACTAGATTAAATACCATAAAACACAAGAATCATTGATCTTAAACTAACAAAAAAATTAATATTTAAATATCCATGATATAACCTAGTCGTTGAGTTGGTGGGTATGAATAGGATTAAATGAAATAGGAAATATATATAAAGGCCCAACATTGTAAAAATATATTGATTGTTTCATATGAAATAAGAACTAATTTTTTTTTAAAGTAATTCAATTTTTAAAAAATATATGTTCTTCAAAAATGGTTTATATTACTTTTTGTTGTTGAATATTATAATTAATTTATGAAAATATTATATTTTTCAAAAAATAGTGAAGAAATAGTGATTTTTATTTTAAAAATTATTTTATTTTAAATTGAATATAAGGTAAATGTTTTTATTCTGGATTATGTTTAAAACATAATTAGTTCATTTTGACTAAATATTTTCCAATAATAGCCTTTTTAATTAATCTTATAATAGAATTTAGAAAAAAAAACAATTGTACTTATGAGGAAATTTTTCAGAAAAATTATTTTTTCATCATATTTTAGAGAATTAAATTTAAATTCAATTCTGAATATTTTTTCCTCTGAATCCAGAAATATTGATTCAATTTTTTTAATTAATAGGTCCTAATTTTGAAAAAAAAATTACTTTTAGTCATTATGAATATTGATCATAATAAAAAAAATTCCATTATAAATATAAATTGGGTAATGTAAGGGTAAATATAATGTGATAAAGACTATAAAGTAACCATAAAACTTGAATTAATTATATTTTAGTAGTATATTTCCTCTATAATCATCCAACATTTTAATATATGACCTCTATTTGTCTTATGGATATGATGTCGACCTTTATAATATTCTATGTAAAGAAAATTCAATAATTTTGTTCCCTTTGTTATATTATCATTAAATTTTTGAAAGAGGGATTAAAATAAGGAATGTTAGGTTATAAATATTTTCATCAAGTATATTTGATAAAATTAACCTAAATTTCGATGTAATTCCATTAAAATATTTATTCAATTAACTAAAAAACAAAATAAATGACATGAAAAATGATAAATATAATATTATTTGAATGGATTCTTATGCTACAAAATTTTTTAAGTTAAAAATGACATATCAAAAAAAATTTAATTACTTATATAAGAATTCCATTATATTCTTATAGTATTAAATTAAAATTAAATTAATAGTTACTAAATTGATTATAATGATATTTTAAAATAAATAATATATTATTAAATGCTTTAAAGCTCGAAAAAATTATATGTTTAGTGAAGTGAATGGGATTGGGTTTCACATATAACCCATTTTCAATTAATCATCCAATTTTCCTTTTATATAATCTTTATTGACCACTAAAGTTTAAAATCTTTAATACCATGGTAATTTTTAGAAAGGGTTAAGATGGGTTATAAAAAATGATAAGGGTGAAAAATTACCTAAAATTAGGTAATTTTTATTGGATGAGATAATTTTGACTCATAATAATATTATATTCTAATATTATGAATTTTGATACATTTTATAATGAATATTATTTGATATTAATTTTTTAATTTAAAATTTTCCAAGAGTTCCCCACCGCACACTTATAAAAGGGAATATTTATCTTCTTTTCTTGACAATTAAAAAACAATTTTTATGTTAAATACCTTATCAAATCCCTTAGATACATTAATACGCATGTCCTAGAGTAATTTTATTGATTTAAAAACTGATCTTTGAAATATTTCGATGTAAATCTTAAGAAGTTGTCTGATGAAATGGTATAGTTCATAATTGATCATTTTCATTTTATTTCATATTCTAACTACTTAAAATTTTCTTCAAACATGAAGAAATTATAACACCAATATATTTAATGTATATATATCATATTATGTTACTATAATAACCAATATATTACTCCTCATACATAATATGGGAAACAAAATCTTCATTTTTGTGTATGGAAAAATACTGCATCGTGAACCAATGTAACTCTCATTCCATTACCTCCTATTACAAATAGTTTTGATAATGGATTTAATATATATATATATATATTATTTTAAATTTATCTTTCTTAAAATATAATATATATTTTATTTTCATAATTTTCTAATAACTATAAAATTATAATGTTTATTTTGTGTACATGTGGACTACAGCCTCCGTGAAGCAATTGAATTGTTTTTCATTACCACTTCATTTTTAAAATATATATATATAAGTATATATAAATAAATAATATAGTTTTTATTATATAATTATAATAAATTAATGACAAAATAAAAAAATATATTCTTTCCATAATGATCATTGAAAAATTGAGATGTTTCTCATGTGTACTTATGGTCTACCATCTCCATGATTGGAACAAAATTCATTTTTCATAATCATATTTCATGGTTAGTTTTAAAATTAATAATTTATATATAAAAATTAAAATTATTTAATTATTATTATTCTTTTTATAATTTAATAATGACCACTTTGACCATAATAAAATTAAAAAATTAATTTTGGACATATGGTATGAATATCATCAAAACGTCCAACATAAACTAAAATGATTATATAATTTAATATCACATGGTAATAAACAAAATAAAATGGAATATAAACTTGAAAAGTGTTATTATTAATTTAATTAATTATAATAAGTTTATTACTAAGGATTAAAATGAACATATGTGATTATCCACACTCATGTTAAGGGACTTTCTTTTAAAAACATTATTTAAGATTTCCCTTCCAAATCATTTTTCATCCAAATGTATTTTTTTTTAAATTATAGACATATTTAAAATTACATAAATGAATTATAAAGGAAATTTTATGTCCCTTTTTACTTTCATTTAATCTCTTATAAAAGTATCCTTTTTATTTATTTTATAATAAACGTTTTGAATTTCTATATAGAAGTCAATAAAATGTTAAATTTTAACATATACGGTAACAAAAAAAATATTATCACCATTGTAACCATTATTTTATATTTTAAAATGTTTATAATATTTTATGATTTTATCAATGTAATCAAATCCTTCTATATGTTATGATTATTTTCGTTATAGGTTTTAAATATGAATTGATATTTCAATAACTGAAAATATTTTCTTATTGGTGGAAATAATATGTATACTACTGTAATGTTGAAAATTGAAATATTTTATATGTTTTTATATTTTATGGCTATTGGGAATTATTATTATTATGTTTTGTGCTTTTATAAACTATGGATATGTAGTTATGTTATAACCAAGGATGGGTGGTTTTTTTATAAACCATGGATAAGTGGTTCTATGATAGCCCACCAACACATTGTGTATGGAAGTTGAATATATTGGTTATTCTATTTGTAAAAGTGATTTAGAAAATGATGTCCCATGTTATGTACATGATGTATCTACACATTATATGGTTTTTTACAGAAATATTATAATTCTAAAAGAAAATATAATGATATTATGTATAATTTAAATCATATGATACTTCTTAATGGCGGAATGTGTGACTTTGTGAAAAAATTATGATGTTTTTTTCTTGACATAAAAGAAAAAATGAAGAGTTATGTTTTCCTATAAATATTTATTTTCAAAAATTTTATGAAACAATTTGGGAAGTAATGTTGATCTATTTGGTAATAAAATGTTTTTATTAAGGCCAAATATTATTTTCAAATAGGACAATTTTTATAATTTTTCATGAACTAATTAGTTTCTTTATTGTTTGTTTATTTCACTAATTAATTTTTTTATTATAATCCATTATATTTAATATTTTTACATAGGGTTTAAGTTTTGTTATAAAAAATAAGAATTCATGATTAGATTGATTAATATTAGTCGTGATAAGAAAACATGTTTCAATTTAAATCTTTTATAATGTATGTAAAATTGATACTAAGTAGATGTGTCCACTATATAATTTATGGAGTTTTTATATAATATTTTTAACAAATTATCTAAAACTATAAACCTCAAAGTTATTTTATAATTAAACAAAACTAATTATTGTCTAAATACACTAGAATATATATCTTTTAGGGTCGGGTCTTTATATTCAGTATAACACCAAGGTTTAGAAAACTATGGAGATTATGATTTTCAAATGAGAGGTTATCTTATGAGTTATGGATATCATAATTAGTTAATAATTCTAATTATGATCATAATTTTTAATGGATAATCACTTTTTGAGGTTTTAAGTGATGATAGTTTAATGTGACTAATGATATTTTTTGGAGATCTTTTGTTGGGTTGATGTATATATAACCCTTAGTTTTAACATGAATTACTATTTTGTAAGAATGATGTTATATTTTCAATGATTTAAGAGGTAAGGTATGAGATAAGCCTTAAGGTTATAAAATCATTATTGTTGAATTCGTTAAGGTTATTTTTTAGGATTTGAAGGTTAATGTATTATAGAATTTCTATGGGTATTGTCTTTACAGGGAATATTTTAATTTTAACATTAAATAATTCATTTCATGTTTTCATGATTATATTTTCAAAAACAAACTAAATTTCATTTATCAAGATGAAAGTAAAATCATGTCACACAAACTTATTATCCCTTTCTTGTTATTTAATCATCACTATCATGTTAAAAGCTGGGAAAAATAATTTTTAATGAAT
Organism: Viscum album; assembly: GCA_963277665.1. Classification (NCBI taxonomy): domain Eukaryota; kingdom Viridiplantae; phylum Streptophyta; class Magnoliopsida; order Santalales; family Viscaceae; genus Viscum; species Viscum album. The sequence goes on along the minus strand of OY728142.1, from coordinate 1,738,798,683 downwards.
TTTAAAAAAATATTCTATAACTAATTATTTGATTTATTAAGGACCATTTAATTTCTCAAAAATTTAAATAGTTCATGGTAATTTTTTAGTTGATATAAAAATATCAACTCATACATCTCATTCAGCAATGGAGATACCAATATGGACTTGACTGTTTATTTTATAGAGATATTGACTTCTTGTTGGAAGATAATGGTGATATCAACAACATAAAGGAATACCTTGATGTCCGCATTTAAGTTATGAATTATTTTTATATTTTTTATGCATGAATCATGATTGGTTTTATATTGATAAATCATAATGATAAATTTCCTATTAATAAATAAGATGGAAAATCATGGTTATGTTTTTAATAAATAATTTAAATGAAGGATGTGTTTATCAATTATATTCAGATATATTCTAAATATTATGATAATTTTGAAACATTATATAGTATAATTTGATTTCAAAATTGGGAAACATATGTTAAATTAAATATAAAACATTAAAAATTGGTATTATGAAAATTTTATAACTTTTTGAGAAACAAATTTAATTAAATATGATTAAGTTATAAATAAATAATTGAGTTAATTTTTTCTATATTATAGTTACATAAGTTTATTTTATTTTGTGGAAAATGAATTTTAAATAAAATAATTGAGTTTAAAAAGTGATTTGATGATTAATGATATTTTTTAGGTTTTTTATTATGTTTTCGGGAATTTTATAGAAATTATATTAATATTTTTTTATAAAGAGGACAACCTATCACATCCAAATATTCCATGGGGATGGAAGCCAATACCGAAGGGAAAAGGGGTGAAATGGCTTCCACTGGAATATGTGATAAATTTATTTGTTTGAAATGAATTTTTTAAATGAAAAAATAGATAAAGATTGTGTGGATTTTGGGGTCAAATGTTTTTTCATTGAGATAACCATGTGATCGATAAGTTATTTGGTGATTAGTTGATTAAGTTTTCTATTTTTTGAACCTCAAATGATCATGGTAAATATAACATTATGGGATTTTAATTGAGGAATGAATGATGAATTATCATTTTAAAGAATATATGATTTTAAATATTCTTTATGGTGATTAAGTTTAATTATGAAAATGATTGTCATATCATGGAAATTATATTATTATGGAATATACATTTTTTCTATATGACTTGAAGAGTGAATAATATTAATGGGAGATAAAGTTAAATTGATATCAAAAGAATTTGTGAACAAATCCGTCTGAATTTTGGGTTTTAGGTTTAGTCTGGAATATTTTGAATAATTTTATGGTTAGTTATTTATTGAATTATCTATGTTGAAATTTGAGTGTTACGGTTGAGTTTTTGTTGACTAATGGCGTATTTCATCATATTATGTTTTATTCATTTTTTGAATTATTTTAACTTGTACTAACCATTTTTTGTTAATGAATAATGGTATAAGGAATATATTATTATAAAATTGTAGAATTATGTGATCTATTATAAATTTATTTTAGTGCATTGGGCCTATAAAATTCATCTTTAATAAACATCGTTTGGAGAAAAATATGAAATTGGTGTGAGAATTTATTAATGTTTTAAATTATATTTATCAAGTATGTATATAGCATTGCGTTATTCATATAGATTGTAATATATTTCCTTAACTCTAATAAAAGTATATTGAAACAAAAAAAATTATTTTATTGCCTTTATTTATAATGAATTGATGTTTTTTCACACCTCTTTGGTTTATGGTTTTTTGGTCATTAACATTATCATGATCATTCAACGTCATTTTTTCAATTATATCATTCACTATAATTCATTATTTGGATATTATATTTTCTTCCTTGCCACTATTTTCATTTCACAAAAAGGTTTTCCTATTTAGAAACCTAGTAATGTGTTATTCTACGTAATCTTCATATTTCCCATTATCTCTTATCAAGAGGGAGTTTTATTTACACTTTTATGGATATGATACTTCAATAAAGTGTTTTTAGAGGGAAAACCTGTGATTACTGAGATCATGTTCAAATTGTGAGGGAGAAATTTAATATTTTGGGGGATAATATAACACCATGATATTTTTAAAAAAGTAAAACTATGTTTGATTTCATATACAACACGCAATACTAAGCTTAAATGAATAATGATATTTTAATATTTAAAAATGATAGGTATGACATGGTCATTGAATTAGAGGGTATAAATAGTATTAAACGCATTTTGAAATATATATATATATATATATAAATATAAAGGTCATAATTAATAAAAAATAATTTATTAAATCATATCAAATTAGTACTCAATTTTTAGAAAAGTCATTTTATTCTTCACAAATTCATTTTCTTCAAAAATGGTATTTATTATTTTTTGTGAGCAAATATTATAATTAATTTCTGAATATTTTTTAAATTTTCTTGAATAAAAATGACATATTTTTTAAAATATTTATATAAAAATATTTTAATTGTGGTGTTTTGAGTTTTTTCTAAGAATATTGATTTTTCAACAAAAATGTGACAAAATATTAATTTTTATTGAAAATTGTGTTATCATAAAATTTATTTATAAAGTAAAATTCTATTTTGTATTATTTTTTAATTTTAATTAGATAACTTTATGAAAAATAATAAAAATATATCATTTTAATGAATTTTATACTTGAATTTATTTTAAGAACATTTCTGTACTTAAAAGGCATTTTTTTAAATTTATTTATAATCACATTTTATTGGTTTTATTTAAAATTGAATTATGAAACATTTATGTTTTTAATCATGAAAAATTGGTTCCATATTTTTAACCAGGTGTTTCAAATTTTTTAAATATTTATCATTTATTTTTATTCATTAAAAATATTAATCATAGAAAGTTTTGTTACCACACTAAAGGTAAAATGAGTTAACTATCTCTAAACATTATGTGATGAGGACTAGAAAGTAACCCTAAAACGTTAATTAATTTTACTATATGATTATATTGTTTATATAATCATCATAAATTATTAATCATGTTCTTTTTTGTTATATATAAATGATTGTGACCATTATAATATTTTTTGTGATGAAAAGTAAAAAAAATTCATTCACTTTGTTTTATTATCATTAAATTTTTAAATAAGGAATAAAAATAAGGTATGTTAAGTTATAACTATTAAATTAAAAGATAAATTGTTTTTCATTATCATTTAAATTTATTTTTAATTTTATATGATGATATAATTACCATAAATTCCAACAAAATTTTGACACAATATTTATTAAATTAATAGAAAAATAATATAAATGTTTTTAAAATGTTAAAAGTAATATGTTTTGAGTTAATAATTATCTACCATGATTATTATAGATTTATATGACCTATTTTATAATTTTTAATTCCTTTGATTTGAATTCTATTTTTTCTTATAGTTTTAGAAGTCAAATTAAACCAATAATTCCCAAACTAACATTATTTTTATTTTAAAATAAATAATATTTTATTAAAGGATTTAAAAATACAAAAAAAAAATTATGTTTTCAATGTTATTTTTATGTGGTTTAAAATATATATCATTTTTCATTCATGATTTAATTATCCTTTTATAGTAACTTTTTCAGCATGTAATGAGTAAAATATTTAATATCATGGTAATTATCAAAAAGGGTTAACACGAGGTTAAATAAAATGATAAGGGTGAAAACATGATCTAAACATGTAAAATTTTTATTAGATGAGATAATTTAGAATAATACACATATTATCTTTAAATATTATCAATTTGGATTTATTTTAATATTAAAATTTGTTTACAATAATTTAATATTTTATTTATTCCAAGAGTTCCCCTCCCCTGTATTATAAAAGGGAAACTCTGATACTATTTTCTTCACACATAAAAAACATTTTGGTTCAACCAATACCTGAACAAATACATTTCATACATCTATCCTCATGTCATAGTGTCATTTTTATCATAAATACAATATATCAAATATGTTGTTGTAAACCATAGTAGGTGGTCCAAAGAAGAGATATAGTTCATGATCTAATGTTTTTTATTTATTCTTATACATCCTTAAATATTTTATAAAACATGCATAAATAATAACATCAGTATTAAACATATACTGATATGTTATTGTGTTAATGTAACAAACTAAATCCATCTCCTTTTCCATCAGATGGGAAACAAAACCAATATTCATGTATACGGTGGACCACAGACTCCTTAACTAATGATATTCATTTTACATCACCTCCTATTACTAATTGTTTTGAAAATATCCCACCCACCAAGGCCCACCAATATGGCCTAAGAATGATCCATCCCAACCCCAGGCCAACCTCTAATAGACTAGGCACTAGTGAAAAGTAAATAAAAGTCATAAATGAAATTAGAGTAATTTTCTAAATGTAATTATATGCATGCACCCAACCTTCTCCATGAAATAGTGTACAGAAATAATAAAAAGACTGTAAAACTGTACTAAAAATATGTATGAAATAAAATATAGGGGAAACATTAGAATATAATAAAATAAAATAAAAAGTGATATGGGAAAAAATATATTATAGACCACATATGATGTCCCAATCTAGAAACAAATGAAAATAAAGAATATTGAGAGGGATTGGGTCCTGGTCTCCAAGATCGAACAGTGTATGCGGTCAATGAACCTATGAATCACCTTTCTCTAAAAAATTAACTACTAATCTATCTATAACACTAATGTAAAATGGTTCTATACCGAAATATCTATACCAATATGTTCTGTAAACCATGGGTATAGATTTACTAGAATATATCTATACAAATGTTTTATGTAAATTATTGGTATAGATAGTCTATATCAATGATTTTTAATAAAACATTGTCATTTATTGAGATATACCAATAGTTTTTTATATACTACTGGGATAGATTACTTATATTCCCCATCCTCTCACCCATCACTCAATATTTTTATCCCCCAATTTAGTTCATCCCAATTCTCCCATCCTCCAAATCCTCCAAATCCTTTTTCTAATTTAAAAATATCAACATTGAAGCTAAGTGGGAAGCCATAAAAACTGTATTCAAACTGCAAAAAACACCCCAAAACATCACATTAAAAATTAAAATTATAAAATTAAAAAACAGAAACACCCTAGAGCCCTGCTCCATACACGAATAAAGGTATAATGATGCCCGATCTATTATCATCACCACTTCAAATCACTGACAAAATTGAGTGGATATTCTCCAATCGTCGTCCTGTCACAAGTGAGGAAACAGAGAATCATTAAGGAGGATGAAGAGAGAAAGAAGCCTGACATCATAGAAGGTAGAGGGAAGGAAGAAAGATGGAATTAGAAAAGAGTAACATAGGGAAGGAAAGAGGGGGAATCCACCAGAGACCCATCCACCCTCCAAACCACTAATCAGAAAACCCTAGGCCGAAAGGGAGAGGTATACATTGCCGCTTAGAGGCCACTCCCTATTCTCACATCACATTAGTGATGATAGACGACTCTCCTCCTCCAAAATTATCCCATTATTCTGAAATTTTTTGATTCTGGTCTTCTTTGACATCATATTACTCTAATCCAAGTCATTATTCTCTTATAATAACTATTTTTTTCATTTTTATCTATGTATGAAACCCTAACCAAGATATAGTTAGGTCACGAGTCTTCCATATTATTTTAAATAAGGTTATATGTGGGTGATTTTTTATTTTTGGGATTTTGGTTTATTGATATTAATTTGGAATAGCCTTTAATATTCCACTTTAGTATAATTGGGATCCAGTTTATTTTTATATTATTGGAAGTGATGAGTCTTGGTTTAGGTTTTCCTCATTGGTTGGTATTAACTTGTATTTTAGGTGTGGGTTATTGGTAATTGGTTTTTTTAGGTATGAGATCCTCATAGTTGTGAATGTGTGAAGGCCTTATGTATAGATATGGATTATTAGGGTAGATAAAACTTATGTAGATTATACAATGGACTTCTACGACCCTTACAAATCCTCTATTCCATTCTTTATGTACCATTACATAGTTGTCCAATGAATCTTATATGGTCTATATATCCTTCATATATAATAAATCATGCAATTCATGACACATATTAATAATATTACTCATCACCTCATCAGTCATTTATGATTTACATATTTAGAGATTTAAATCCCCCTCATAATACCTTTCAACATATTCCATTTTACATTACTTGAAAAATATATTTTTGAAGTAATCTAACACAACTACCATTGAAACTTTAACTACTAGAAAACTTTCACATATCATCTAAATTCATCCTTTTAGATTGAAAAGTGGTAATTCACCACATGGAAAATAAATGTACACAAAACCTCTATGACTACTGAGTTAGAGCTTAGTATAGGAAACAATAGTAAAAGTTAACTATTTTAATGTTGTCTATATTTTACTCTATGTACATAAAACATAATGAAAAATGAGTAGTTAAATATTACTCTAATATAAAATAACTTCTCATAAAAACTGTTAATATATAATCTTTAATGAACATAGTTGAGGAACATATAACTTGATGATCTAGTTAACACCACTAGTAATACATTTCTTTTAATTTCTCAGCAAATGGATTATTCATTCAAATTATTATAAGTAGATTTTATGAGATAATAATTATATCCACCTTATTTTTTGAAGCACCATAAACCAATTTTAAAAGCCACTATGTTGGTTGAATTTTTTTCATGTATCTTCCACGTATCTTAAAAAACACTCATATGATACCAACATGTTAGTTTTTAATAAATCACTTGAAATGATTTAAAAACAACCTAAATTAATTAGTAAAACTAAAACATGGATTTGAAACTTAAATCTCTCAAAAAATATGCTTTAAATCCACTATATATTTATTATTTAAGTATAATAATATATATTCTTTCAAGTATAGTGAATTTCATAATGTTTTATACACAATTCATGATTTTTTAAATTTCAAAATTATCTAGAAATTTCATTTCATCATGTACTCTTATATTTATAATACTCCTTTTAATGTGGACATGGTTAATAACCCCATGGAATGTATCTTCCCCTTTATAAAACATCACTCAATTTTCATTAAATATAATTTGATTTATTTAAATTTAAAAAATCCAGGTTTAAAATGGGTTTTTAAAAAATATAGAACATGGTTTTAAATTATAGTTTCTAAAACATATAATGACATTTTTATAAATTATTTGACTTCTAAGTTTTATGAATAATTTTTAAAAATTATTTCAAACAAAATTTACATTTCATTTCTATACAAATTATGAAATATATTGAAGATGTTTAAAGGAAGAAATTGTTTTATAACGATCAACAGATGCCCAAACTTGGGTTGCCTCCTATGGTTCCATTAGTGAGTATTATAATTGTAATATTTTTCTTCTTCATTACATTTAATATTATGTTCTTATTGTTTATAAATTTTGTTAGGTGCATTCATCTAAAACATAGTTAAACTATCCTCATCCTACTAGTGTGGGTTTGATCATGGCTACTTCTTGAGCTATATAGAGCACCTGTCATAACCATTCACACACAGACCAACCAGTGAAAACCCCATATACCACACCTTTTCATCCTCTAATTTATCCTTTAGGGATTTCCCCACCTTTACCATATCCATATCCTATAATGTATTCTTATCCCTTCAATTATTATCCTACCATGTCTACAATGCCTTCATTTCCTAATATACATCCACAATCTGATGATTATATTACTTCATTATCAACTCTAGTGCATGAAGATAACCCAATTCATGCATTGGAATAGGCACATATTTCATAGGCTACCAATCTAAGAAAACCCATAAATCCATCATATATTAATGAGTAGATTGATTTGGGTTTTTTTATACTAAAAGTGTGTCAAATTATATCTTGTAATTTTTTTTATTTTGTACTATTAAATAATTCCTTTTTCCCTTCATATTATTTAGTGGGATCTTCCTATAGGCGACATGGATGCACCCATATTTTTGAAGACTAGAATCATTAAAAAATTAATGTAGGATTAAAATGAAGGAAATAAAATGATAGGTAAAAATTATAGGTAGTGTATAAGTTTTTTGGGAAAATTTTCAAAGTAAAATGATTTTATTATAGTGTAACCAATCTTATGGTGGAAAATTTGTAACGAAATCATGGAGAAACATTGGTAGAGATATGGGTATGAACGTTTTCAAAAAATTTATCTATGTTATTTTTGTATTTATATTAATTAACATATTTGTTTCAGTGTTAGTTTAACTTTCACAATGGTGAATATACTAAGGTTTCATATTTGATGGATCTTGGGAATTATTGGTGATCATATAAGCATCAGTTATATGTTGGTTAGAAGTGTAGAGTGAGATTGGATTTACTGGGTGTACCAATATTCCTTGACTGTCCAATAACACAATATCAAGAAATAACCTCATATTAAAAGATTAAAAAAGTTTAAGGTATTATTAATCTTTAATTATTTTCATTAAATGTTTAATTATTAATAATTGTATTAATTTTTTTAGGATTAATAGGGAAAAACAAAAAGAAAAAAGATGTTATCACATATTTTATCAAATTAGGGCACACTATAATGCCTGAGCATAAGAAGAGCTATATACATTAATATTAATAGAAACTATATATATTTATATTATTACTAAAGTGGAAATTTCATTTTATTTGGATTTTCAAGAAGTATAAAGACATAAATAGTTAGATTTTCATGTATAAATTTAATACAAAAGGCTGTAAATTCCCTATTTAGTTATATTTCCATATTAAAGTATATGTTTTCTTATCATGAATCCCTTTAATATAAGGATATAAATTACCCTTTGATCTAAGAAGATATTTATTATGATATTTTTTTAAAATAGGTAATAAGTATTGACATGGGTTGAATACCATGAATTTGTTACTTTTTAAGAAATAATATTGTTTTTAAAAAAAATTCTTTGAATGAGAAATAGTTTTGAAAATTGGTGGATGTATTGAAATGATTAGTTTTTGTAATTTAATTTGGGGGAGTTTTTTTATCAAATTTAATTTTAAATTAATTTTATATTGATGTATAATATATATTTTAAATAAATTTTTTGGTCTATTTTGATAAGTAATGTTACATTGGTGAAACTATGTTGAAGTGTCTTTTTTTAAACCAAAATTTAGTAGTAGGAAGGGAAATGTATTGCCATATTGAATATATTTTATCTGTTTGAAATTATATTGTAGAAGTATTTAATGTTTTTTTGGGGTTATATAATAGTTTTTTGGATATTGTTACATCATTGGTATTATGGATTTAGTATTGTTTTGTTTCAATTAAATTTTAAAAGTGATTCATCATAATAATGGTGTATATTCGAGGTATGTGCTATTATTTCAACTAGGGATTGATAATCATGGTATATATTAGATCCTAGATGTGTAATTGGTCTATATTTTTAGGGTTGATAATTTTTTTTATAGATAGGTTGTGAAAACCCATATCCCAGTGGATTATATTAAAGGGGTAATTCCATATGACCTAAAAAGACCTAACCCAAAACTGAATAAAATTACCTATCCTAAAAAGACCTCTCACAAAATGAAGAAAATTATTGAAACCAAAATAAACTAAATAACCCAAACCCATGTAAATCATTTTTTTGGTAAAAAATTGAATCAATAAACAAATAAACTAATAAAAAAATTACATAACTATGAAATGAACCAAATAACATAACCCAAAATAAACCAACTGACCTAACTCAAATATATCATAACCCAAAGATGAACCAAATGACATAAACCAAAATAAACAAAATAACCTAAATTAAATATGACATAATGCAAATTTGAACCAAATGACCAAACCCAAAATTAACCAATTTACATAAACCAAGATGAACCAAATGACCGAACCCAAAATTAACCAAATGACCAAACCAAGGATGAACCAATTGAAAAAACACAATATTAACCAACTGAAATAACACCAAATTAACCAATTAACATAACCCAAGATTAAACAATTTACAAAACCCCAAATTAGCCTATTGTCATAACCCAAAAATACACCAAATGACCAAACCCAAGAAGACTAAACCCAAAATTAACAAAATGACAAAACCTAAAATTAACCAAATGACTAAATCGAAGATAAAAAAATTGAAATAGTTTAAAATTAATAAATTTACATAAAAAAAATTAACCAATTTACATAACCCATGATTAACCAATTAACATAACCCAAAAATTAACTAATTGACATGTCCCAAAATTAACCAGTTGACATAAACCAAAAATAAATAATTGGAATAAATTCAAATTAAAAAAATGAAATAATCTAGGATTAAGTAATTGACATAACCCAAAATTAACCAATTGATATAACCCAAACGTGAGATGAACCAATTGACCAATTGACATAACCTAATATTAACTAATTTAAAAAACCTAATATTAACAAATTAACCAATTAAACAATTGACATTACCCATGATTAAGCAATTGAAATAAAAAATAACCAATTGACATAACATAAAATTTACCAAATGAAAAAATAAATTATGAACCAATTGACATAAAAAATAATTAACCATCTAACATAACACAAATTTAACCAATTAACATTACTAAAAATTATAAAAATTACATAATCCAAAATTAACCAATTGACATAACCAAAGATTAACCCATGATTAACTAATTGACATAACCCGTGATTAAAAAACTGACACAACCCAAAATTAACCAATTTAAATAACCCAAAATTAGCCAATATCCATTACCCAAGATCAACAAATTAACATAACCCAAAATTAAATAATTGATAAATTATCTAATTAACATGTTCCATGACGAAACCCAAGGTGACCAAACTCAAAATTAACCAGCTAATATAAACCAAAATTATATAAATGACCAAACCCAAGATGAACCAATTTACATAACCCAAAATTAAACAATTAACATAAACCAAAATTAACCAAATGACATAACCCATTTTCTATCAATTAACATAACCGAAAATCAACCAATTGACATAACCCAAAATCAAAAAATTGACAAAACCCAAAAATAACCAATTGACATAACCCAATATTAACTAATTAACATAACATAAAATTAATCAATTGACATAAAAAAAATTAACCAATTGAAATAACCCAAGATGAACCAAATGACAGAAACCAAAATTAACCAATTGACATAACACAAAATTATCAAAATGACCAAACCCCAGATGAACTAAATGACCAAACCTCTGATGAACCTAATGATTGAACCCAAAATTGACCAATTGGTATAACCCAAGATGAAATAAACACCCTAAATAAAAATGAACATTATAAAATAACCAAATAAAAAATAAATAACTCAAACCAAAATTAAATAATTAACCTAACCAAAAAAATATGCAATTGATCAAGTGACCAAATCAAAAAAAACTAATGACCAAAAAACCAAAATGAAACAAATTAAATAACCCAAAAAATAATAACTCAAAAAATAAACCAAATGACCAACCCCAAAATAAACCAAATAACCTAACATAAAAAAAGGATAACCAAAAAACAAACAAAATAACATAGTCTAAAAATAGCTAACCTGAAATTATGAAAATGGAATAACCCAAAAAAATCAAATTACCTAAACCCAAGAAAACTAATTGTTCTAAAAAAAATCAATATATTAAAAAATTAACTAACCCAAAATTACATAACCTGGAAATGATCCAAATCATTAAATATGAAATAACCAAATAACCTAACTAAAATATGAAATAACCGAAAGATTAACTAAATGAATGATCCCAAAATATCCTAAAATAATGTGAAGAAAATATCATTTCCTAGAATAAACCAAATTACATAACTTGGAAATGAATTAATCCAAAAATGAAGGAAATTTCCAAACCCAAATCAACCAAATTGAGAAAACATTAAATATACCAAATGATCTATATAAATGACCAAATTAAAAAATATACCAAAATATCTAAACAAAAAATGTAAAAAATGATTTAACTCGTTAATGAAAGAAATAACCTCACCCAAAAGGATTCAAATTCCCTAAAAATATTTAAAATACTTCAACTGATTAACCAAATTACCAAATGACCAAATTACCAAACAATCTAACCAAAAAATGAACCTAATGACCAAATGATCAAAATTACCAAGTGGATGAATAACCAAATAACTTAACACAAATATAATTGGACAAAATGAACATATAAAATGAATCAAAATCATACCCATATTTAGTATGATAATTACTGAGTATTTATTATGTTATTCCAATTATATTGTGTTTCAAATTAAATTTATATTTAGATACTTCTTCATTTTATGGATTTTATAAATAGCTACACTTTTAATTCATTTTAGGTTTATCAATATTATATTATTATATAATATAATATTATACTAATCAATTTCATTTTTAGTAATCAAAATTGGGAATTTATGGTTGTGTGCCTCAAGAAAAATAATTTTTCTTGAGTATGAAGAAAAATGATGGAAGTGTTGTAAATGAATAGTCATAAGAATATATTTCATGTCTTTTAATTGATTTTTCAAATTTTTATACATAATTTATAATTGAATTTCTTGTTTATATTTTAAAAAGTGCATCCTATATGCCCTCAATGATAAAGAAGATGACAACATCAGGTCAAATAATCATTTGAGACATGTATTATGTTAGGATCACCAGGGGATAGTATGTTGTCAACATAGTTAAACATCATCCATGAAAGGTATTTTCCCTCATCAGGTACATCTCAAAACTATCACACCACTGAGATAAAAAAAGAATGTGTATAACCAGTTAAGTCCATAAAAATAACTATATTGGGGCATGAAATGGGTAAATTATTCACCGAACAGTTCTTGAAATCTTTTTCAATCATATTTCCATCACTTACACGAGAAGATGATAATTTATTTATTCATGTGTGGAAACAATGGGCTCTGTGTATGATACATTGAGTGATGTCAAAGTGAGGCATAGTGGTATTCAAGGTGATGAAACTATTGGTGGTGGTGGTGGTGGTGACAATGGTTTCTGGTGATCCAGATGATGTTGTTGTTAATAGTGGTGATGAGGATGTTGGTGATGGTGATGAGGGTGTGGATATTGGTGATGGGGGGATATTGATTCCCTCTATTTCTAGGTTACCAATAAAGATACCTGTGGATATTTTGTAATGACTTGAATTGATTGATTGTGTGGATGAATATATATTTTATAGTATTCTCAATGGTTCGAAAACTATTACAACCTATTGGTTGAATGATAAATATTCAATATTTGTAATTCATTGAATGTGTACCATTGTTTGTAATTTTTTATAGGTTATGGTATTTTTTGTGTGGTGCAGCTAGATGGGGTGCTAATTCCTTTTGGGGACAGGTAGTTATACCAATGGTTCAGTGAACCATTGGTATATCATGTCTGTGGGACAAGTTATACCCAAAGTTCTCATAACCATGGGTATTCATATATACCCAAGGTTTTCATTGAACTATGGGTATTATTTATACCTCATTGGATATACCCATATTTTATATATAAACCATGGTTATATACCTATATTGATGTCTTAAGATCCCAAAGTTCTAGGATCCATGGGTATATCCTATCCCCATGTTTTATGGGGAATACCAATAGTTCAAAATAATATTTATAGGGTATGTTTATAGAAGTGTCTTGTACACAATATATGCACATTTGGGAAAAGGACATGTAGTTCTAGCAATATACATACCCTGTATAATTCCACAAAAATTGAAAGGGGGTGATAGAAAGATACCATGATAGTCAGGTCAACCAAAAGTTATAGGGAAATAAATCCAAATAGGTAGAAACACACAAAATTATATATATACATGAACTCATAATAAAACCTATATTAGATATTAATGGGTATTCATCTATTAGAAAATCCAATGATGATGATTCTTAGTATAGCACCAATAGTCCAACCTTGATACAAATCATTAAATGAAACCTCACTATAATATGTGTGGTGGGTCTTGGCCCTCACTACTACGATCCACATTTGAGGGAGCCGCAAGATCCCTAGTGAATTAGAATGCCAAAAAAACCCAATGATGGGGTAGTATAGCTCTATAGAAAGTGTATCCATTACCATTTTCATGGAGTACCATATCTTTTAGTTTAAAGAGAGTAGGGGACTTGCACAACACTGCTCTAGGGGAGTATTAAACCTGGAAAAACTCTAATGATATTATCATGGTCACTTGTGTCATCATGAGTATCCTAATTAAATTTCATGCTCATAACATCTAAAATCATATTTTTATTCCATAATGAATACTACAAAAAAATTATATGCAGAAAACTACTTATGATAGGCTGCTCGCAGGGCAAAATTTGAGTCCAAATGAATGAGATATGATATAAGAAGTTGATTCATGAAATACATTTCATGTATGGTGTCCACATGGAGTGTCACCCCACCTAAAAACCTTATCATGTTCTTCCCTAGTCATTAAATAGAATCCATGTAATATTATTCATCATGAATGGGCCATATACAATGTGTCTTATCCACTCAGATCCTACCTGTGTGCTCCCTACTGGGTCTATGTATCTAGAAACATACCTAGCCATGCCCTGGTGATGGATCATTCTCATGTACTACTAAAGCATACGATGTATTATCTTGAAATGGGTCATATAGAGGCATAGATATCACATTATATGGCCACCTGGGTAGGGCCATACAACGTGTGGACTCAGCCACATGATGTGTGATCCTTATCGTGGATGAAAACCCTATCCTCCAAGAAATATGAAGAACACACCATGTTTTCTTCTAAACTAAATGGAATGTGGTCATGTTTTTCATGTAATCCTCATATTTTTCACATGTTTTCTAGATACATCCTTGACTATGTGGATCATGTCGTTTGATCACCCAAAACTAAATTGGAATGCTTCTAGCCGTTAATTTTGGCCCTCTAGTGGTTAGAAAGCAGAAATTGATTATTCGCACAAAGATCTTTTAGGTGTACCATGCATGTTTCGTCATATGTCGTTGTTTATAAATCTTGTATACATGAATTTTCATGTGATATAAATTCTAATACATTTAAAAAACACTTATCCTTTCATTATTTTTATAAATTCCATGAATCTGGAGGTTTGATTGAGCTTCAACCCACCCCGATGATGTTAAACCATGACCCTATGGGATAATAGAGAAGAATGTGAAGAACCGGTGGGGGAAAATAATAATAACAATTTTTAAAATTTCATTGGCAATGTTTTTTTCCTATGATAAAAAATATGGGATATATAGGGTGAATACTATAGAAAACCAAGAATAAATTGAATTAATCAAATTAAAGGGGTTCATGCGAAGGGAAAATCAATATAGATCAAAATAAGATAAAATATCCACTCCATATATTTTAATTAAAAGGGGGAAATCCAAAATTTATAATTCCTTCCTAAAATGGGATCAATTTTTGGTTATTAACACATTCACCTATGATGGAGAAGTCTCAATTTATTTTCTACCTCTCAATATGATCACTCATTATCCTCTGATGATGATCCTCCAATGAAGAACATCACAAGATCTTCTTCAATCTCTCATGGTTATTAATCTAAGCATGGATATTTTTTTTAACATGGTATTTAAATAGAAAATTAGTTATTTTTGTATTAAATGAATGAAATGATGAATTGATTGATTAATCAACTTAACGTATTGATCGCACTATGATTCACTATTTCATTTTCACCCTTAAACCATTGTGCTAAACTAATTTTATTTTGAAAATTATAAAAATAATAACAAATTGAACTTCATGTTTGATATAATTATTTTGTATTTATCACTGTTAAAAAGTTAAATGTTGCTTTTTTTATAATTTCATTATATGTGGATGTGATTTGAAGGGACCATGATGAAGTTAAAAAAATGGGCCAAACTCTACAGGATCCAAGCACACCAGAGGACTCAAATGCACACTTCTACTAAAATTTTCATCCAAATTGGATGATATTTTATGGTCAGGTCCAACATATAGTGGGATACAAATTTTATGATCGAATCCAAGCTCAATCCGTCCATCTAGTGGCCCATCCGGACTAATCTATCTAAGCCAACGAATATGCACAAAGTCAAAAGTGGTGTGATGTGATCTATTGATATCACAACATTTGTTTGTCCAAATGGTTATATATTTTCTATGAAGATAGTAAGGATGTGGGGATATAACTTTTTTATTTTCTTGAAAGCTAGATAAGACTGTATGAAGGTTAAAAACCATGGTCTAAGTGGTTTCTCAAAATCTGGTGGCTCAAAACCACTTTTCGGTTTTCCTATAAAATGATACCTTGGGATCCCTATTTTCAAGTTTTACCTAGAAGAAAATATATTCCATTTTAGAGTTCCATAGGATCCATATCCTCATCCTAGAAGTTCTACAGGACCATATCCTCATAGCGGGGTCAATGATAAAGAAGTAGTTCCACCTGAATTTCTTCCTCCTCTAAATGTTGGGCTAAATGGTGTGTGTTCATTGTGAGGGAGCTACACATCTTGAAAAGGGAGTTCCAGAACTTTTACTACTACTGGTTTGATTTATTTTGGGTTTTAAAACATTTCATTTACAATTATACCACATTGATTCATGTTTGAATTCATTGTTTTATTGAATCAAATAGAATGATCTTTACTTTTAACTGATCGGTGTGAGTTCACTACACACACTTAAAGTTCATCATTCATGGATATTAATCAGGGTTTTATGTAATTCTTTGGTTGAAATTAATCGGAATCCTGATTACTTTCATAGTTTTTATATCAAATCACATTATTCCAAACCTTGACATAGCAATCGTATAGCCAAGGTCCAAGTCTCATGCATGGTATAATAAAAATACACACTCTAAACTTATCAATGATACTTCATAGGTGACCTAGGGTATTCCCTAGACTATAAATACCCTTTAAAATCATAATAAATTTTATATTTCATGACAATGGGTTCAAATTTTGGCACTGTTTCTAGGGAGCACTTTGGTTTTTAGTGCGTGTTTTTATAAGAGTTTGGTTAATTTTGTGAATATTTATTTGTTTTATCTTATTCATTTACATATATTTTTTGTTTTCTTATTTATTTATTTTGTAGGTTTTGTGAATGAAACATTATACTCTAGGACATTTACCAAATTTCAAACCCAAACTGGAGAGGATCTTACGTCAGTGACACCGAGACACACAAGAGAACCCTTTGAAGGAGGACACACAAAACAACAAAACTCTTCTTTATCCTTCTTCTTCTTCTTGTGGAACCCACATTAATACTAAAATTAATATGTATAAAATGGAGTAAAATAACATAAAAATCAAATAAATAACCTCATCATATGATTATATCCAACCCACTTACATTCAATTACTATGTGAGGTGCCCAATTTTGAACATAAATATGGTTTTATTCACTTATTACCAAGATTCCATGGACTCAAGGGATAAGATCCACATAATCACTTAAAATAATGTCATAATGTGTGTTCTACATTAAAATATGAAAAAAAAAATATAATTAATAATTAAATATAATGGAATTTCCTTTTTCATTAAAATATACTACAATAGATTGTCTTTATTATGTTAATTCACCAATTAAAGGTTGGGCAGACATGAAACTCCTTTTTTCATGAAAAATACTTCCCATCCTATAGAACTACAAATATAAGGAAACAAATATCTGGTATAAGAAAATCATAAGGGGATACACTTCATGAATACTAGGAAATATTTAAATGGTTTGGTTTATGTTTCCCAGACCACCAAGTAAGTGATCAACTTTTAATACAATATTTTTATGAAGGTTCAATTCATATTGATTGAAACATTATTAATATTGTCATAGGTGGTGTGTTAGTTGTTAAGACAACAATTTCAATAAGAACCCTAATTGAGAAAATGGCGTAGAACACTCAACAATTTCATCATCATCATCATAAAAAAATTTATTCAAAGAGAAAAAGGTGGACACAAATTTTGAAGAGGTAAGTACCCTTCTTCGATAACTTTATCTTTCCTAAGGGGAATCCCAATATCCTCCTCCCATCCACTAAGGAATATTTTCTTCTGAAACCCATTATTCTGAAAAATTTCATCATCTAAGAGAAACATATGAGATTTGTGAGGCAATATTTCCTAGTTATCCCCATAACCAACCCTTTAGGGAAGAACATTATTATCCATCCAAACCTAGGTGGAAATAAAAACAATATTATTGGAAAGTGGGTATTCAAACCAACCTCAACAATCATGGAACCAACCAGAGCAGATTATCCATCCAACACCACCTTGAAATCCTCAACCTCCCTGAAGGAATTTCCAACAACCCCCTCTAAAAACCAAGGCTATCCTAGATGATATGAT
Source organism: Viscum album (assembly GCA_963277665.1). NCBI lineage: Eukaryota > Viridiplantae > Streptophyta > Magnoliopsida > Santalales > Viscaceae > Viscum > Viscum album. The sequence goes on along the minus strand of OY728142.1, from coordinate 1,738,780,266 downwards.
GAAAAAAATGGCTACCTACAATCTATGATTCCAAAAAACCACTAAAGATCCCATACAATAACTAAAACCCCAATTAGTCTAACTAGCCTACTCGGTGAGTGAAATCTAAAGTCATGGGTCCAGTAAACAACCCTCTCAACCACTAGTCAACCCTAAAGATAAGGTAAATGTTAGTTCCATTACCCTTAGGATTGGAAATCAACTTAAAATAAAAATGAACCCTCCTTTAGAGTTTCTCCTCTTGAGGAAAACACTATCTCAACCATTGAAATTAGTCTAAATTTTGAATACCATTGTCTAGAGAGAATCCCTTCCAAAGGAAAGAGTGTGTCTGTAGATGATTCACCTAGACGAACAATTCCTCTTTAATTTACCCAAAGAGACACCCAACCAAGAAAACAAAAATAAACTGAAATCAATAAATAAATCTTAGAAACTTTTAAAAAAGTGAAGGGTAACATCCCCCTGATCGATGTAACGAAGAAAATTACAAGATACACCAATTTAATAAAGGAGATTTGTACACACTGAAAGAAAATTCAAGGTGATGATAAGGTGAGATTGGGGAGGAATGTATCAGCATTAATAGAACCATCACTTCCAACCAAATGCAGTGATCTAGGAACATTCTCAATTCCATGACCCATAGGGTAGTATTCATTTTCTAATGCTATGCTTGATTTAGGTGCCTCTATAAATGTGATGCCTCACTCCATTTACTCTTCATTGTAGGTTGGGTAATTAAAGCCCACAAGAATTATTGTTTAATTGGAAAACTAGATTACTGCACACCCCTCTGGGGTGTTAAAGTATGTTCTTGTGAGGGTGGAAATTTTAATTCTTCCTAGATATTTTTATGTTCTTAAAATGGAATATGATAGGATGAATAGACAAGCCCCAGTTATATTGGGGATACCATTCCTGAAAACTTCCAAAACTATAATTAATCTCCACAATGGTATATTAATTTCCAAAATGGTATATTAATGTCCACAATGTTATATTAATGTCCACTTCAACATCCTTTATGTCATGAAGCAAACCTTATAAGAACATTCCTCAATCTTTGTATACTCTATAGATGTACACCCTTCTACTAAAAACATATTTTCATCCCCTTTATCCCCTTTTTGAGTTTTATTGATTGATTGAAATGATAGTAAATGAATTTTTAATAGAATATTTTACCTGTCTATAAAAATTTCATGCATGTTTGTTAATTGAAAATTTTGTGAACATAGAGGATCACATGACCGTCAATGATACTTCTAAGCTTGTAAAAGCTAATTCCTCTTATGAGGATGATTCCATTGAGAATTTAGATGAGATTAGTGACCTCTCACTTTTACACACACTCCCATCAATCCAAAATCCCCATGAATTGAAACTAAAAAAACTTCATCGAGATTTAAAATATTCCTATCTTGATAATGGAAACAAGCTCCATGTCATCATTGATAGTTCACTCCCCCCAAGAAAATGAATTGTGACTTCTTGAACATTTGAGGGAGTATAAAAACGCATTAGGATGGGCACTTTTAGAAATTCCTGATATTAGCCCATCAATTTTCACACATCATATATTTTTAAATGATAAGGCTAAATCAGTGATGTAGGAACAATGACGACCGAACCAAACTTCCTATATGTTGTCAAAAATAGGTAACAAAATTATTGTATATTGTAATAATTTACCCATTATCTGATAGATAAAGGGTCAGTCTAGTTGATGAAGTTACTAATAAAACTATTTTAATGGTAATTGAAAATGAAAGTAATGAATTGGTTCAAACTCGTGTTCAGAATAGTTGGTGTGTCTGTATTGACTATCACCAAATAAACCAACACACTAGGAAAGATCATTTCCCATTCTCATTCATTGACCACATGCTTAAGAGACCAGCAGGTAAGTCCCACTATAGTTTTATTGATGGGTATTCTTGATACTTTCATATCCATATTTCCCCTAAGGATCGGGAAAATACAACCTTTACTTTCCCCTTTGTCATATTTTCATATAGAAGGATGCAATTGGTCTGTGCAATGCTCCGGGTACTTTCTAGTGAAGAATGGTTAGTATTTTTCAGATTACCTAGGGAATTGCATGGAATATTTCATGAATTATTTCACTTTTTATGGATCCTATTTTGATGAATGCTTGAGTAGTATTGGTTTTTTCCTACATTGCTATATTGAATATAATCTTGTATTAAATTATGAAAAATGTCATTTCATGGTGCAACAAGATATAGTATTGTGACATGTCATTTCTGGGGGTCGTATCCAAGTTGATAAATCAATAGAGGATGTCATTTCTTCTCTACCATTACCCAAAAATGTATGGTATATGTGGTATTTCCTAGGTCATGCTGGATTTTACCATTATTTCATTTCCAACAATAGTATGATTGCACTCTCCTCTCTTGATTGCTCCAAAAAAGTAAAAGAATTTGTTTTTGAAAAATAATGTGAGGATGATTTTCATAAATTAAAATGGAGTCTCACATCATGCCTTTTAATCTAACCACCTTAGTGGGATTTACTATTTGAGATCATGTGTGACACTTATAACTATCCATTTGGGGTAGCCTTATCCCAAAGGGTTGACCAAGATCCACATGTAACTACCTACACCTCGCGTACTTTTGAACCTACCCAATAAAATTGCACCACAACTAAATAAGAATTCATTAACATTGTGTTTTTATTGTATAAATTTAGGTTATACTTTTTAGGGTCCAAAGACTTTGTGTTATCAGATCTTTCAGCCCTATGATTTCTCTTTAAGAAACTAGAAGCCAAACCATGTCTCATTTGATGGATGATCCTCCTATACACTACTGGAAATTCATCCTATACCAATGCCTCTATCCCAATGGTTTAGAGAAACCATTGGGATAGGATTAATATACCAACGGTTTGTTGAAAACTGTTGGTATAGGAAGTTTTAGACATTATTTTCCCAATGGTTTGAAGAACTGTTGGGATAGGTTTAGTTTTTCCAATGGTTTTTTGAAATAGTTGGGATAGTGGAGAGGGTTCCCCCCTTATTCCAATGGTTCATTAAAACCATTGGGATATCTTTGATAATATTTTCCAATAGTTTTTAAAAACTGTCGGGATAAAATGCCACAAATGTATCACCCGATTCTAATCTTGATCCACCCACATTACTCCCTAAATGAGAGATCCATTGTTCCATCATGAAAACCCTTCTTCCCAAAACTCATTTTTTGTTATTTAACATAAAATATGTAAGTTATAACTCAGTTTTATGTTCTACCTTCATTTATTCCATTTTTCATTCGGATTTCTTTTAATACGAGGTTGTTTTTTGTTTTTTGTTTTGATTATCCCTAAACGACAGCTCCCCTATTATTTGGGAACCCTTCTTCCCAACCTGTGATCCATCCTTGATTCAATTAAGTGTTGTTTCTTCCACCTCTAATATATGATAACACATTGTATCCTATTTTCCCTAACATAACACATGATTCCTCTAGCAGAATATCTATTCAAATGATGATTCCTCCAGTTCAGAAATTTGTATTTATGGAATGTTATGACATTGAATAGAGTTCCTTTGCACATCATTCTACTTCATAGATTTCCTTTTAGGTTTTATATTGAGACCCTTTTGATTATAATCATGTTTCATATCTTATAGTGATATTTTAGTGATGTCTTATTATATTGATCGATCATGGTAGTGAGTTCTTAAATGGTAAGGAGACCTACTATGGGTTTCTATTTCATAATTTATTTTTCAAGGGAATGGGAGGGGGGATATTCAGTGGTAGGGGGGTTGGTTGTGGGGGGTTTGTGCAGTGGGAGGGGGTTGTGGGGGTGCAGTGGGAATGGGGGGGTTGTGCATGGGAGGGGGGTTGTGCAGTGGGGGGATGTGCAGTGGGGGGATGTGTAGTGTGGGGGGTGGGGCGGCAAGGTGTTGGGGAGGGGATGTAGGGTGGGAGGGGGTTGTATGTGGTTGTAGGGTGGGAGGGTGGGAGGGGGGGTTGTGCAGTGGGAGGGGGTGGATGGGCGACCGGGGGTTCTGTGCAGTGGCAGGGTGGGGTTGTGCAGTGGGAGGGGCTGTAGGGGGTTGTGTAGTGGGAGTAGGTTGTAGGTGGTGTGTAGTGGGAGTGGGAGGTAGTGCAGTGGGAGGGGGTTGGTTATATATCAGTTGTGCAGTGGGGGAGGGGGATATAGGGAGTGGCTATGCAGGTTGGGGGATGCAAGGGGTGAGGGGTGTGTAATGTGGGGGGTGGGGTCTATATGGGAAGATGGGGGAGGGGGCTGCAGGGGGTGTAGGGGGGTATGTAGTGGGAGGTGGGGTTGTAAGGGGGTGTGTGGTGGGATTGGGGGATGTACACTCCCAACCCTCAAATAATTTAAATCTATGAAAAATACATGTTCCTTCCCATATCCCAAACATATAATAGCTCATCCTTATGCTATTTTTGCTATACACAGACCAAAACTCTCCTCCATCTCAACTACCCGATCTTCATTGTCCCAAAATTTGATATGATGTTGAATGTAGATGTATTGTTCCCACATGCCTAGAATACCCCAACTACTCAATATAATTAATCAATCCCTTCTGTGGGAACTCCTCCCATAGGAATTACCTACCTCATCACTTCCAGACTGAAGGTATCAATATCCTGGTGGTTCCGCAGCAACCATCATCCCCTAACACCCATATTAGAATCATCACACACCATCATTTCCCAAATCCCATCGTATTCTCATTTCATAATCACACCATACATGATTCCATTAAAATACCACATCAAACTCAATGCTCATACAAGTCCTACATCACTTTTGATTCCCTTATATTAACCATGATTTTTTAATTCACTTATCACACATTAACCTCATGCACCAATTTCCATAATAAAAACTAAAAACCATAGTCACATGCTCAAAATGTAACTCTAATTATCGTGGTCTCTCTGAAATGTGAGTGGCATCTCACTCTTGATGCCCATATATACCTTGCTGAATTTTCTAGAGGCATAATTCAGGATGCTCTCTCTCTCTTGGTTGTTGAGTGAAATAAATCCGCAGAATCAATGTATCATGATTTTAATAGACTGATGACACTTAGTAAATAACCATCCTACTACAAATTAATGTTTTTTTATAATATATTATATGATTTATTGAATTCATTATATATCTATTCAAACTCACCTAAAACAATGGATAGTTAAATTATTTGTGGACAGCTCGCCCACCCCCTGGACTCCCCGTACCCCCGGGACTGGACAGCCTTCCCACCCCCAGGACAGCCCCCCCACCCAAGTGGACCGCCCACCCCCTGGACACCCCCTACCTCCTGGACAACCCTTCCACCCCGGTGGACACCCCCCCCCCCTGTGGACAGCCCGCCTAACCCCCTGGACACCCCCTACCCCCTGGATATCCCTGTTATCCTTGTGGATAGCCCACCCACCACCGTGGACACCCCCTACCCCTGGAGATCCCACCACCCCCATGGACAGTCCACCCACCCCCAAGAACACCACCTACCCCCAGAGACAGCCCACCCCCTGGACCCCCCCCCCTCCCCCAATGTGGATAGCCCCCCCACCCCACTAAACACCCTCTACCCCTGGACATCCCCACCACCCCCGTGGACTGCTTTCCCACCCCCCCCCCCCTGGACACCTCGTAACCCCCTGAATAGCCCTGCTACCCACGTGGACAGCGCACCCACCCCCCCTGTACAACCCCCCTCCACCCTCGTGAATAGCTCACCCACCCCCTTGGACACCCTGTACCCCCTGGACAGCCTCGAAACCCTCATGGACAGCCCGCACACCCCCATGGACACACGGTACCCCCCCCCCCTGGACAGCCCCGCCACCCCCGTGGACAGCCCTCCCACCCCCCTAGACATCCCGTACCCCCTGGATAGCCCAACCACCCCCATAGACAGAGCGCCCACCCCCTGGACAGCCCCACCACCCCCATGGATAGCTCAGCCACCCCCTAGACACACCGTACACCCTAGACCCCCCTGTGGACAGCCCACCCACCCCCTGGACACCCCCTACCCCTAGACAGCCCCGCCACCCCCGGGGGCAGCTTTCCTACACCCATGGACACACCGTACACCCATGGACAGCCCCTCCACCCTCGTGGATAGCCCTCCCACCCCCCTGGACACACCGTACCCCCATGGATATCCCCCCACTCCCATGGACTGCCTGCCCACCCCCGTGGACACCCCTTCCCTTCTGAACAGCCCTGCCACCCCCGTGGACAGGTCACCCACCCCATGGACACACCTTTCCCCCCTAGATAGCCCACCCACCTCCTTGGACATCCCTCCCACCCCCTAGACACCCGGTACCCCCTAGACAGGCCCACCACCCCCGTAGACAGCCCGCCCATACACCTGAACACCCTATACCCCCTACACATCCCCATCACCCTTGTGGACAGTCCGCCCACCCCCTTGGACACATTGTACCCCCTGAATAGCCTCTCCACACCCATGGACATCCCAACCACCCCTGGACACCCCATACCCACCTGGACAGCCAAGCCACCCCCGTGGACAGCACGCCCACACCCTGTACCCCCCATGGACAGCCCTACCACTACCGTGGATAGCCCAACCACTACCCTTGGACACACCGTACCCCCATGGATTCCCCCCTGTGGAAATCCCACCCACCCCCTGGACACCCTCTACCCCCTGGACTACCCCTCCACTCCCATAGACAGCTTTCCCACCCCCCCTAGACACCCTATACACCCCTGGACAGCCCTGTCACCCTTGTGGACAGTCCTCCCACTCCTGGATAGCTCCCCCATCCACATAGATAGTGCACCCACCCCCCTGGACACCTCATACACTGGGATAGCCCCTTCACCCCAGTGAATATGTCGCCCACCCCCCCCCCCCCCCCCGAGACACCCCCACCCCTGTGGACAGTCCCGCCATCCCTGTGGAGATCTCTCCCCCCCCCCCGGACACCCCGTACCCCCTAGACACCCCCACCACCACCACCACTGTGGACATCCCACCCACCCCCAACTCCCTACACACTGGATATCCCCATCACCCATGTGTAGAACTTTCCCACCCCCCTAGACACCCCGTGCACACCTGGACAGCCCCCACCCCTATGGACAGCCTGCCCAACCCATTGGACACCATGTACCCCCACTGGACAGCCCTGCCACCCCTCTAGACACCTTGTACCCCCTTGGATAGCCCCAACACCCCGGTGGACAGTTCGCCCCCCCCCCCTGGAAACCCCCTACCCCCTGGACAGCCCTGCCACCCCCGTGGACAGCTCGCCCACCCCCCTGGACACCCCTTACACCCCTGGACACCCCCACCCCCGTGGATTGCCCACCCACACCCCTAAACACCCTGTACCCCCTTGGACATCCCCACCACCCTCGTGGACAGTCCCCACCCCCTGGACACCCCATACCCCCTAGACCACCCCGCCACCCCAGTGGACAGCCTACCCACCCCCTGGACACCTCGTACCCCCTGGACAGCCCCGCCACCCCATGGACAGCCCAGCCACCCCCATGGACACCCCTACCCCATGGATAGCCCTCCCACCCCCCCCCCACCCCCCTGGAAACATCGTACCCCCATGGATAGCCCCCCCCCCCCCCCCCTTAAGACACTATACCCCTGGACAGCCCCACCACCCTCGTGGAGAGCCCTCCCACCCCCATGGACACCCCTCCCCACTAGACATCCCCCCCCCACCCCCGTGGATATCCCACCCACACCCTGGACACCCCCTAACCCTTAGATAGCCCTGCCACCCCTGTGGAAAGCGCGCCCACCCCCCTAGACAACCCCTACCCCTGGATAGCCCCGCCACCCCCGTGGATAGCTCACTAACCCCCTAGACACCCCATACCCCCTATACATCCCTGCCACACCCGTGGACAGCCTGCCCATCCCCCTGGACACACTGCCCCCCCCCCCCCTGAATAGCACCGACACCCCTGTGAATAGCTCTCCCACCCCCTTGGACACCTTGTACCCCACTGGACAGCCCCGACACCCTCGTGGACAGCCCGCTCACCCCTTGGACACACCGTACCCCCCCCCCCCCCTAGACAGCCCCTCCACCCCCGTGGATAGCCCTCCCACCCCCATGGACACCCTTTACCCCCATGGATATCCCTCACGCCCATTGTAACACCCCAAGATTTCACGATACGCTTCTCTTTCAATAATGCAATAGCTTGCATTGTACGCAAGTTCGAGATTCTAACACACCGCGACCAATCAAAATAGTCATTATTAATAGTAATATCCACTTTTTGAAATTATATATATTTTATATTTCAAAATGGACTTCATTTTTGGATTCGTAATATCAAAATTATCCTATGTTGATTTTTTGGTATTTTTCTAAGAACTTCCAAATTTTTATGAATAGTGAAAAATACTTAAAAACAACTTTTTTAATAAAAATAGTTTATAGTGATAAATTATACTATTGAGTGGTTTTAAAGTATAATTAGAATATATTTTTATCATTTTATCCAATGGTGGTCATTATAATTAATTTCACTTTGAAATTAGACATAAACAATTGTCAATCTTTTGATATATATTGTTTCTTAAAAACACGCTATTTGTTGTGACAGCGGGAATTAATTAT